>CM060924.1:800374190-801592190 GCA_030737875.1 Allium sativum | reverse complement strand
ATATGATAATGGAAAGGTAAAATTTAGCCATATTGAATTTATTATTGAACTGAATCGAAATTTGATTGGAATTGTATGCATATACATGTATATACATAGAATAGGTCATAGCATGGAAGCTAAGAAGAGGAATAAAATTGTATGCCTGATAAATAGGTACATGTTTATTGTATTTCCTGTGTTTTCATGATTTTATGAGCCGATTGGCTTTTTCTTTTTCTTTTGGATTGATGAGGGACCTGTGAGGCAAGTTACTGTTTTAAAAGTCTCTCTGTACGAAGGAGGTTATGGTGAAATTTTTTGAAAATTTAGGGTGTTAACTAAATTTTTGAGAAATTTGAAAGTTCTTAGAAACTAAAAAGTTGAAGAATGAAAGTTGGGTTAGTTAGTTAAACAACTTTCATCTCCTTTCCTTTTTGAGGACGAAAAGATTTTAAGTGGGGGAGATTGTAACAACTCAGAATTTCGAAACCAATTAAAAAATTTTATTTTAGCTATTTTTATGGATTTTGAATATTTAAAATGATTTATTTTAAATAATAATGACTAGAAATTTATTTTAATCGAAATTAGAATGAATAAATTTATTTATTTATAAAACGAGCGTGAAATGGTGCAGTCGTTTGAAAATTCGATTTTTAAATTTCAATTGAATATATAGAAGTCAAAATAAATCGAATTTCAGAGAAAAAAGAAATATTTGAATCTATTTAATTATATCTTTCTAATGAATGCGAAAAATCGAGATTTCATAATATAAATTGAAAGTTATGTCCAGTTTGAAATTCAAAATATTCACTATGTAATTTATATATATTTTAAATAATATATAGCCCTTAAAAATAGCCATTTTGCAAACGACCTCTGTTTTCGGCGAAATCGCTTTTGTTGGATCTGGAATGTCAAATTATTCCTATATTCAAATTTTCATAATTTTTTGGTATTGATTTGTAAGCTTGGTGAATTTAAATGCGTTTATTACTTCTAATTTAAACTTAATCGACTGGAAAATGACCATTTTTCAAATGTTTTACAAATTCGACAAAATTAGTTTTGTTAGGACCGTATTGTCAAAACATATCTAGATTTATTTTTCTATGATATTTGGAGTCAGTATGTGGCCCTAGTAAATTAAACTGTACGTTGAAATCAATTTTGAATGCAATATTAATTTATATTTTAATTTTTATGAAAAATGATCGAAACAGTGGAATTGGCTTACGGGACATATCCCATTGTGTTCGAAATGAGGGTGTTTAGTTAGGGACGACAGTCGCTGGGTTCGATTAGGAGTTCGAATAAAAAAGTAACTTTTTGGAAGATTAAATAAAAATTAAATAAACTACATATTTTTAAGTACCCCCTCTCCCTCTTCCCATTTAAGTCAACAGAAAAAAACTGATCTCTTACCCTTCGCCCCCGCTTTCGTCCACCGTGCCGCCCAGTTAGCCACCCCCTCCGACGATCGCCCCCTACCCCCCCAAGCAGCTTCGGCCACCCTCCTCCTGCCCCTCCGGCCTATGCAAAGCCCAAACCCCATCCCAAATTCAAAACCGTCGCCAACCACCTCCTGGGTCCACCACCGCCTGGCCGTCGCCTCCCCCGACCCTTAGCAGCCCAGCGCCGCCCCCTCGACTACCACTTCGGCCGTGGACCTCCCTCCATTCGATAAAAATCCAATTTTTATATTTTCAATGTTTGCAAATAACACCCTGAACTTCCAGAGCCAATATCTTCCAAACCGAGCCTCTATAGACAAAACTCCACAGTGCCAAAATCAAAGAGCATGATTTTCACTTTGACTTGAGTATATGGAAGTCATATTTTGGATGGTGGGGCTGTTCATAAAATGCGTCCAAAATCTACTGTCCGATTTATGTCTTTTTGCCGTTTCCGGCGAAATGGAGCATTTTCGGAAGAAAGGCCATTAAGCGAAAGTCATCCAGAATGGTGCGTTTAAGCTAAGAGAAAAAACCATTTGAAGATTGGAGATCGTCTGCAAATTCTGGAATTAGAACATCAGAGAAGCACGACGGAGTGGATCACAAAGTGATAACACCTTCTCACTCAATTTATTTTACAGTTATATATATATTTTAGGTTATAGACAGGGCTTAATAGCCACCGACACTATTTATATGTACAAACCATGGTTGTTTGTTTGTTTGGATTGAATTTTAGGAAAGTTGGCTGTATTATGGTTATTGATTGTATTGTGGTTTTGTTGATTGGATTAAATATTGTGTATGGTGCAAGCCAGTATCATGAGAAGAGTAATGCTTGACATTACTCCGGTTTTAATATCACGCTGTTATAATGCCGAAATTTTCTGAAATAAATATTCATTCATTAAAAATCTGATTTTTAATGTGTATTTGAGTTGTATAAAATATTCATGTGTTGAATAAAATGTTTGAGCAATAAAAATATTATTTTTATTGAATGTATGAACTATATAAAATAGTCAAATGTTGAAATAAATATTTATTATTAAAAATATAATTTTTAACGTATATATGAACGACATAAAATTCTCCTGAAATGAAAATAAGTATTCACTTACAAATCGGACGATTTCTTTATGTACATCCATTAAAATGATATTGATAGGGACGATATATTTTACACATCGCCCAACTGCACAAATAATATTCAGTATTTGTTTGTTGAAACCCCACACTGGTACTGGGATGATATTTGGCGTACACTAATCCCAATTGTTTAGTTGTATGTCAAAAGATGGGTTGACAGACTGTTGTAAGCGTTAATTGTTTATAATTAATGCTTATGCAGTTGTGTAATGCACTCTGGATGATGGTTGATTGTGTATCATTATTGTTGTATACATGTCATGTATGAAATCCATATATGTAACACCCCGTATATTTAGTGTAAGATAATAAAATAAGAATAACTTAATTAAGTATTCAGAATTAAGTAAAACTGATTGCACTGTTGCGTTCGACTCAGAATTCTGGTTCAGATAGAGCCAGAGTTTGCGTAAAATGGACATCGTATAAAGAAGTTATGGGCGGCAGAAGTTTGTCAGAAAAATCAGGAAGTGGGCCAGAACAACTAGTGCACTTGGCAAGTGCGCCAGGCCATTTTTGCACTATCCCACCTTCCAGGTGCGCCCAAAACAGTTTTTGGCCTCCGAACCCATGGGGGTCGACCCCTTCAAGGGGGTGTCGACATACGGATCGACCCACCTGAAGGGGGGTCGACCCCAGGGTCGACCCACCTGGAAGGGGGTCAATCCTTGGCAGCAGATTTTTGCAGATTAGGGTTTTCTGATATTTTGACGATTCATATGGGTTTTGGTCAAATATGAGGGTCTTGGTTGCTCCATACACCTATAAATAAGACCCCTGACCTAACCCTAAACATCATAATTTGGCGGCTACACTGGAGCTCTGCCATGTCTCTCTCTCTCTATCTCTCTCTCTCTCTTTTCTCTAATCTATTCTGAAATTAAATGTTAGCCTAGGAGGATTATGAATTAAGATCTGGAAGAGGGAATCAACGTTAATAAAAAGATTATTGAATCATGAAAGCAAGGTAAACTTCTAAGAACCAATCCATTTAAATTCTTTCTCTTTCCCTACTCTTTTCATGAAATATTAAATCCATGGTCGTTAGGTTGTGAATCAAATTAAAGGGAAAAGGGGAAACCATGGCTGATAGAACGGGTCAGATTCAAAATTTGGGGAAAGCATGAAAGGTGAGTGGGTATAAAATATAATTTTGAATAATAGTACCTCTATCGTTTGGCATTCCCCATAACGAACATATTGGAAGGTTTAATTTGATGAAATGCATTATTGCGCTAAAATGGATAATATATTGAATTAGTTAATATGTTAAAATGTAGATTTAATTGAATGTTTTATAAAAATGAATACCGTTGTATAGATCCATTTTATGAACCTATGAATTGGGTAAATGATACACTATTGGAGAACTACATGTTATTTTAAATATAGTTAATTAAATGTAGGAAGACACGCGACATATATTGGGATTTGGGGCATAATTTGAAATGGGATTTTGAAACATAACATATATTATGTTTTGAGACTTTAATTTGGAGGCGCAATCTGATATGAATGTAAATGGTTGAAAATTCATACATAAGATTAGTTGAAATGTTGGAAATGTTTATATATTATAGACTTGTTAAAAGTATTGGTAGTACTACCACTGTTCATATCACATATTGATTTGTCCCATTTATATACCAGAGCCCTTACCTGTGTGAATTAGAATGGTTGTATGATTATATACATAGAATTGAATAAATGAAGATGAGTATGCCTAGGATTACAATTAGAAATTGTAACTACACTTATGGCACAAGGTTAGGTTGCATTAGTGGCGGAAGACTGCGCAGACACGACCGGCATGACTAACGTCCACTAATGTTGGACCTAATGTGAGAGGCCTAAGTGAAAAATTAAAAACATGTAATGGTGCTAAGGAAAGAGGTTAAGTCAACTTATGGTAGAAGCCTGCCCGGGCCCGCCCGACAAATCCATCATCCACAAGTGTAAGCTTAATGTGAGAGGTCTAGTGCTTATATATATATGTGTGTATGTAATAAGATATGAATAAATGGCAATTGTGGTAGTTAAATTTCTAACTCAGAAAATATGAAAGGAAGGGACGTAATGAACTAAGTTAGTGTGATAGGAAGGAAAAGTGACGTATTCCGCTAAATGGCATAATTCTGAAAACATTGTTGCAAGTAAACCACTGTAAATGAAGAAAAATAAAGAAATTACTTGCTACCACGAATTTAGATGGTAATACATTATGAAAGTAAGTCATTGATTCCTTCTATCAAACTGATAAGGTGCATGAAGTGTTTTCCTTAATATAATAAGGAATGTATGTTACATTGAATGATGAATAATGGTTTACAATGGTAAATGGTTTAAAAGGGCAATGATAATAACCTATTATAAATAAACAACATTAATGAAAATGTTGTATAATAGGTAGACTTGTCCTAGGGACAAGTGAATATTATAACTTAGGTTATAATAAACTAGTAAGGGAACCGGATAAATGGTGAATTGAGTTAAGGGACACTTAATTATAAATTAAGTAATTAGCAAAGGGGAAAACTTGAAACCAGTTAAGAAAAAAGGGGAATATACATTCTACTTAATTATAAATTACGTAATCTGTAAGCTTGGGAGTCCGAACCCGTTGATAAGGATGTTTAGGCTTGTCTTAGGGACAAGAGGAAATTATAACATACATTGTAATAAACAGGTTGAGAAACTTATTAATGGGCCTTAATTAATAGAACTAAGTTAATAAGTAAACAATAATAAGTTTTATTGACAATGTAAAATGGAATTATAATTAAATGAGAAAGAATGTGGAAAACTTATGAAATGAAATAAGTTATATTTAATCATAAATGGTTAGTGACATGTTAATTAGAAAATATGTAAATTGGATATACTTAATTACATATTAAGTAAAACATGTTATTGTGATGATAAAATCAACAAGAAGACAAAAAAGGGATTGTGGATTATAGACCTTGGGCCACAATCTAGATAATAACATGTTGTAGGCTTATTAATAAACTTAAATTGATCAAGTTGTATGACTGAAATTAGTAAGTAAGAGAAACTTGGTAATTTGAATAAGAATTCAATATGAATTGGAATAATCAAGTTAACTGGAAACCTGGTGAGGTTGGACAAGCGCGTAAAAAATTGTTTAGACATAGGGTCTAACAACATATTAAATTGACATTGGGGAGTGTCTAGGAAAGCCTAGAAAATTGGAAACCCGCTTTGAGTCTAACCCCATTGTTAACTTTTAAGAACTTGAGATAATAAAAGTTTTGGGAAAATGGTTTATGGTGTTTTATTAATCTTAAAAGTTATAGTTTTAAAATATGTAAAGAAGTACATATTGAGTTTTAAAGTAAAATTCTCTCAGTAAAAAGGTGCATATTATAGAGCACGTATAGGTCACTAGTTTTCTTGTTATAGTTCATATAAAAATTTTAAATGAAAAAAGATTTGAATCTCTATTCTTATGACAATCCTTTTTGGATAAATTATTTTGACAAGATAATCTTGTTGGGTGGACAAAATAAGTCGTAGAAATTAATAATAGAGTGGATATTGGCACCTTGTAGCAAGAGACTAAACCGACCTTATAAGTAAGAACAAGTCATAAACCCGATGGAGAAAATAGTTATCCGTATCTACTCCAGTTTTGTGATTTGAAAAAAAAATTTATGATTTACATTTTTAAGATGACATATTTTTATGGTTTGGAAAAAGTAAGTTTGCATGAGGAAAATAAAGTTTTGATACTTTTTATTTTTGGAAGAAAAATTTAAATGAAAAGGGCCAAACCATGTTTTAAAAGTATGGAGTAGGTAAGGACTAGTGCCTAGGAAAGACAGGAAAAATTTTGAGGCTATAAACTAAATAGCGAGAATTATCTTGGAATAATAGTGAGTCCCCATAGAATGTGTAAGCATTGGAAAGCCTAGGATGTTGCTTGAAATAATTGTTGGTACGCAGCTAGGACTAGTGGCGACTACTAGATAGAAAAAGTGGCAAGTAAGTATTTAAGACCCTGTTACTAATTTTCAGGTTAAGGGTAAAACTCGTTACTACATTTCGGTTGGGATCATTCCATTATATTGTTCTTGTTGGAAGATAGGGTAACGCCTGAACTTTTCGTGGATCCCATGGTTTGGACTTTTCTGACAGAGGGGGACATAGTCCCGAGATTCTTGGCCCTTAGTAGTAGCTATATAGGGTGTTTGTTCTCCTGTTTTAGTTAAAATACTAGAGGCTTATTTAAATTTAAACTAAGATCAGGTGATTAAATAAGCTAAGAAAAGAAAAATAGTACAACTAAAAAGGAAACAGAAAAATCAATAAAGCAACAAAAATGGAAAATTATGAGAAAAGATGGATAAGAATAAATTTTTTGAAGATAAGACGAAAAAGAAAATTGGTAACAAAGAAAATTTTCTTATGTTGGCTGTGCTTGGATAGGAAAATAGGGAATCTTTATAAATAGTTACATAAAAATCCAAGTACAGTAAGAAAAAGGTATAAAAAGAAAAATGGAAGATGCAGATTTTTCCATTTTCCATCTTTTTGTAACGTAAGAAATGAAATTAGATTTTTCTGAAATTCAAAAAATACGGTTGGTTAATAGGATTATTGATGCAACAATTGGATAAGCTATGCTGTCACTTAGTAAGAGTGTGGGAAAATTTGGAAGAAAAAAAAAAGATTTTTGATTTTCAAAATATTGCATTCATATAGAACTACCAGTATATTAATGATGTGAGCCTCGTATTTTAAAAGAATTTTTGAAAAACTTGCATACACATAGGAGGTACCGATTAGGCAAGCATGCATTATTATGTTGTGCTTCGCTTTGCAAAAGTGCAGATTGTTTGCAAAAATTGGATGCACACATGATGGATGTATATTATGTGAGGGTTTAATTTATTTTACCCTTATCAAATTTCGAGGATGAAATTTCCTAAGGGTATATAACACCCCGTATTTTTAATGTAAGATAATAAAATAAGAATAACTTCATTAAATATTCAGAATTAAGTGAAATGGATTGTGCCATTGCGTTCGTCTCGGAATTTAAGTTCAGATTTAGTCCGAGTTTGCGTAAACCAGACAACGTTTGAAGAAGTTATGGGTGGCATAAGTTTGTCAGAAAAATCAGGAAGCGGGCTAGAACAACTGGCACACTTGGTAAGTGCGCTAGGCCATTTTTGCACTGGAACACCCCCCAAATGTGCCCAGAGCAGTTTTCGGCCTCCGGACCCATGGGGGTCGACCCCTTAAAGGGGGTGTGGACCCATAGGTCGACCCACCTGAAGGGGGTTCGACCCACCTGAAAGGGGGTCGACCCCCGATGGCAGATTTTTGCAGATTAGGGTTTTCTGATATTTTGACGGTTCAGATGGGTTTTGGTCAAATCTGAGGGTCCTGGTTGCTCCATACACCTATAAATAAGACCTTAGACCTAACCCTAAACACCATAATTTGGCGGCTATGCTGAAGCTCTGCCATGGCTCTCTCTCTCTCTCTCTCTCTCTCTTCTCAAATCTATTTTGAATTTAAATATTAGCCTAAGAGGATTATGAGTTCAGATCCATAAGAGGGAATCAATGTTAATAAAAAGATTATTAAATCATGAAAGCAAGGTAAACATCTAAGAACCAATCTATTTAAATTCTTTCTCTTTCCCTTCTCTTTTCATGAAATAATAAATCCATGGTCGTTAGGCTGTGAATCAAATTAAGGGGAAAAAGGGAAACCATGGATGATAGAATGGATCAGATCCAAAATTTGGTGAAAGCATGAAAGGTGAGTGGGTTTAAAATTTACTTTTGAATAATAGTACCTCTATCGTTTGGCATTCCCCATAATGAACATATTGGAAGGTTTAATTTAATGAAATGCATTATTGCGCTAAAATGGATAGTATGTAGAATTAGTTAATATGTTGAGATGTACATTTACTTGACTGTTTAAGAAAAATGAATACCATTGTATAGATCCATCTTATGAAACAATGAATTGGGTAAATGATACACTATTGGAGAATTACATGTTATTTTAAATAAAGTTAATTACATGTAGGAAGACACGTGACATATATTGGGATTTGGGGGCATAATTTGAAATGGGATTTTGGGACATAACATATATTATGTTTTGAGACATTAATTTGGAGGTGCAATCTGATATGAACATAAATGGTTGAAAATTCATACATAAGATTATTTGAAATGTTGGAAATGTTTATATGTAATAGACTTGTTAAAATGTTGGCAGTAACTACAACTGTTCATACACATATTGATTTGTCACATTTATATACCATATCCCTTACCTATGTCAATTAGAATGGTTATATGATTATATACATAGAATTGAATAAATAAAGATGAATATGCCTAGAATTACAATTAGAAATTGTAACAGCACTTATGGCACGAGGTTAGGTTGCATTAGTGACGGAAGTTTGCCCGAACCCAACCGAAATGTCCAACAACCACTAATGTTGAACCTAATGTGAGAGGCCTAAGTGAAAAATTAAAAACACATAATGGTGCTAAGACACGAGGTTAAGTCAACTTGTGGTAGAAATCTGCCAGGACCCGCCCGACAAATCCAGCATCCACAAGTGTAGGCTTAATGTGAGAGGTCTAGTGCTTATATATATGTATGTATGTATATAACAAGATACGATTAAATGGCATTTATGGTAATTAAATTTCTAACTCAGATAAAAAGAAAGCAAGGGACGTAATGAACTGAGTTAGTGTGATTGGAAGGAAAAGTGATGGATTTCCCTAAACGACCTATTTCTAAAAACGTTGTTGCAAGTAAGCCATAGTAAATGAAGAAAAATAAAGAAATCACTTGCTACCACGGATTTAGATGGAATACGTTATGAAAATAAATCATTGATTCCTTCTATCAAACTGATAAGGTGCATGAAGTGTTTTCCTTAATATTATAAGGAATGTATATTACAGTGAATGAAGAATAATGGTTTACAACGGTAAATGGTTTAAAAGGGGAATGATAATAACCTATTATAAATAAATGACATCAATGAAAATTCAGTATAATAGGTAGACTTATCCTAGGGACAAGTGAATATTATAACTTAGGTTATAATAAACTAGTAAGGGAACGGGATAACTGGTGAATTGAGTTAAGGGACAGTTGGTTATAAATTAAGTAATCAATAAAGGAGAAAACTTGAAACCAGTTAAGAAAAAGAGGGAAAATACATTGTACTTAATTATAAATTAAGTAATCTATAAGCTTGGGAGTCTGAAACCCGTTGATAAGAATGTTTAGGCTTGTCCTAGGGACAAGAGGAAATTATAACATAGGTTGTAATAAACAGGTAGAGAAACTTATTAATGGGCCTTAGTTAAAAGAACTAAGTTAATAAGTAAACAACAATAAGTTGTATTGACAATGTAAATGGAATCATGACTAAATGAGAAAGAATCAAGAAAACTTATGACATGAAATATGCTTTATTTAATCATAAATGGTAAGTGACATGTTAATTAGAAAACATGTGAAATAGACATACTTAATTACATATTAAGTAAAACACATTATTCTGATGATAAAATCAACAAGAAGATATAAAGGTGTTGTGCATTACAGACCTTGGGCTACAATCTAGAGAATAATATGTTGTGGGTTTGTTAATAAACTTAAATAGAACAAGTTGTATGACTGAAATTAATAAGGAAGAGAAACTTGGTAATTTGAATAAGAATTCAATATGAATTGGAATAACCAAGTTAATTGGAAACCTGGTGAGGTGAGACAAGCGCGTAAAAAATGTTTAGACATAGGGTCTAACAACATATTAAATTCAGGCGCTTAGACCACGCCGTATAGTTGAGGGTGAATAACCCAACGAGGTAGATCATCGAGGTGTTATAAAGCACGAGGGGAGCACACATTCATCTGATTGTTCTGATAGCTCCATAGGACTGGAAGGGGAAGCATGCAGATTCCTGAGGTATGTAAGGTGCTCCTAGTAGTACTTTGTACGGTGACAGATGTCTTAGGCTGTGCTCTCAGAGGTTGGGTATGCGCGTAACTACTAGGTGGGGGAGCCTTGACTGCAGATATAGCTATGTAATCATAATGCTGTGACGAGGTGACACTAGGGTAGTTCGACGGTTGCCTCGCGAGGAGGCAGAGGGTCACGACCAACGTGGATAGTAGACCGTAGGATACCCGTCATCGGCAGCTAGTAGGATGCGAAAAGACTCGAGTTAAACCCAAGATACCATTTCACCCTTCACTATCAGGGTAAGGGGTTGAGGGGAGACACCATATGGATGTTTAGATTGTTTGCGTTGGGGCATTTGCTTAGCTATTGTAGTCTTTACTAGTTGAGGGAGGGGCCGAGGTGGGGCCATAGCCACCACGAAAACTGACCCTAGATATATCTGCATATAGATGCTTTTTAAAGACGGGCCTATACAGATATGGAAAATCTCTTGACCGTGTTCTGTGTTTCTTATATCACCCTGCCACATAACTTGGTTCACATTAGAGGACGTGCGATTGAGGCATCGAGCTTAATTGTAGATATGTATGGTGGATAGTCTAGATACATGCATGTCGGCTCTGGGTGGTGTATCGTAGACTTGAGGGCATTACTACGGTGTGGAGTCTGATTCGAGCAAAGGGGGCAGTCAGTACGTTTACGTAGCATAGTAATGATAGATATATGCAGAACATAATATTTTTATCCGTACGTCAATACGACATAGGATGAGGGAATACACATGTTCCGATGGTGTTACGTTGGAGATCGTGGGAGACCATGGGGTGTACCTTAATATTGGGGGTAGCTACATATATATGGTATTAGGTTAATCCACTGGGAAGTAAATGGGTGCGACGTATGTGTAAGCCTTGACTGTTGTTAACCTAAGAAACCTAATAAATAAGAAAATATGATTGAACGATACATGTAGGATTATCCAAAGTGTATAGTTTAAATCCAGTCACTAGAACTTGTGTTCTGACCCTCTCCTCAAAACATAGTCGCAAGTTAGATTTGTGGCAAGGACATGATAGCCTTGGATACTGGTTAGGTAGTATAATTAATACGGTAAGGCTATATTTTGATTATATCATATATTATCCATTCCACTGTGAGATTTTTTCTGAGCTCTGACATATTTTACGTATCTGTCTTTTCTGCAGGATACCAGAGCAAACCAATCCAATTTTAGATAGATTGGAATTTTGAAAATAATTTGGTCTGTCGGAATTGGGGTTGTTACATCTGGTGTCAGAGCTTAGGTTTAGGATTCCTATATGGATAGTGAGTGAATGTATTTGTATTTTTAAAATAAAAATATATTATATATACCCAGATCCGTAGCGGAACCCACTAAATAAACTAGTGTAAATGGGATGTTTGTTTTGTACACTAAAGGAATGAATAAGAAAATTTGAGACCCATAGGTAATTGGTTGTAAAGTGTACAATGTTTTTTGTATGAAAGGAAAGTGAATCCCAAATGATTAGTATTTTGGGTTAGTAGGCTTGAAAACCTTATAAATGGGAAAAGGTTAAAAAAAAGTGGAGAAAAATGGATTAGGAATATACATAGTTAAGAGAATTGACCTTGGGGAGAGTCTAGTAAGGCCTAGAAAATTGGAAACCCGCTTTGAGTCTAACCCCATTGTTAACTTTTAAGAACTTTAGATTATAAAAGTTTTGGGAAAATGGTTTATGGTGTTTTCTTAATCTTAAAAGTTATAGTTTTAAAATATGTAAAGAAGTACGTATTGAGTTTTAAAGTAAAATTCTCTCAGTAAAAAGGTGCGTATTATAAAGCATGTATAGCTCGCTAGTTTTCTTGTTATATTTCATATAAGAATTTTATATGAAGAAAGATTTGAAATCTCTATTCTTATGACAATCCTTTTTGGATAAATTATTTTGACATGATAATTTTGTTGGGTGGACAAAATAAGTCAAAGAAATTCAGGATAAAGTGGATGTTGGCACCTTGTAGCAAGAGAATAAACCGACCTTATAGGTAAGAACAAGTCAAAAACTCGATGGAGAAAATAGTTGTTCGTATCTACTCCAGTTTTGTGATTTGAGAAAAAAAAACTATGATCTACATTTTTAAGATGTCATGTTTTTATGGTTTGGCAAAAGTAAGTTTTTATGAGGAAAATAAAATTTTGACATTATAATTTTTGGAAGGAAAATTTAAATGAAAAGGGCCAAACAATGTTTTAAAAGTATAGAGTAGGTAAGGACTGGTGCCTAGGAAAGACGAGAAAAGTTTTGAGGCTATAAAGTAAATAGCGAGAATTATCTTGGAATAATAGCGAGTTCCCGTAGAATGCGTATACATTAGAGATCCTAGGATGTTGCTTGAAATAATTGTTGGTACACTGCTAGGACTAGTGGCGACTACTTGATAAAAAAAGTGGCAGGTAAGTGTTTAAGACCCTGTTACTAATTTTCAGGTTAAGGGTAAAACCCGTTACTACATTTCGGTTGGGATCGTTCCATTATATTGTTCTTGTTAGAAGATAGGGTAACACCTGAACTTGTCGTGGATCCCATGGTTTGGAATTTTCTGATAGAGGGGGGCATAGTCCTGAGATTCTGGGCCCTTAGTAGTCATCGTGTAGGGTGCCTGTTCTCCTATTTTAGTTGAAAGACTAGAGGCTTATTTAAATTTAAACTAAGATCAGGTGATTAAATAAGCTAAGAAAAGAAAAATAGTACAACTAAAAGTAAACAGAAAATTCAGTAAAGCAACAAAAATGGAAAATTATGAGAAAAGATGGATAAGAATAAAAATTTCCAAGATAAGACGAAAAAGAAAATTAGTAACAAAGAAAATTTTCTTATGTGGGCTGTGCTTGGATAGGAAAATAGGGAATCATTATAAATAGTTACATAAAAAATCCAAGTATGGTTAGAAAATGGTCAAAAAAGAAAAATAGAAGATGCAGAGTTTTCTGTTTTCCATCTTTTTGAAACATAAGAAATCGAATTTAGGAAATTAAAATATTCTGAAATTCGAAAAATTAGGTTGGTTGGTAGGATTATGGATGCAAAAATTGGATGAACTATGCTCTTACTCAGTAAGTGTGTGGGAAAATTGGATGAAAAAAAAGCTTTTTGATTTTCTAAATATTGCATTCATGTAGTGCTGCCAGCATATTTAGGAAATGAGCATCATATTTTAAAAGGATTTTTGAAAAACTTACACACACATAGGAGGTACCGCTTAGGCATGCATGCATTATTATGTTGTACTTCATTTTGCACAAGTGCACAATGCTTGCAAAAATTGGATGCACACATGATGGATGTATATTATGTGAGGGTTTAATTTATTTTACCCTTACCAAATTTCGGGGACGAAATTTCCTAAGGGTGGGAGAATGTAACACCCCGTATTCTTAGTGTAAGATAATAAAATAAGAATAACTTAATTAAACATTCATAATTAAGTAAAATGGATTGTACCGTTGCATTCGTCAGAATTCTAGTTCAGATAGAGTCTGAGTTTGCATATAACGGACACCGTATGAAGAAGTTGTAGGCAGTAGAAGTTTGTTAGGAAAATAAGGAAGCGGGCCATAACAACTGGCGCACTTAGCAAGTGCGCCAGGCCATTTTTCACTAGCGCACCTCCCAGGTGCGCCCAGAGCAGTTTTCGACCTGCGGAGCCATGGGGGTCGACCCCTTCAAGGGGATGTTGACCCATGGGTCGACCCACCTGAAGGGTGGTTGACACTCGGTGGCAGATTTTTGCAGATTAGGGTTTTCTGATATTTTGACGGTTCAGATGGCTTTTGGTCAAATCTGAGGGTCCTGGTTGCTCCATACACCTATAAATAAGACCCTAGACCTAAACTTAAACATTATAATTTGGCGGCTACACTGGAGCTCTGCCATGGCTCTCTCTTTCTCTTCACAAATCTATTCTTAAATTAAATGTTAGCCTAGGAGGATTATGAATGAAGATCTGGAAGAGGGAATCGACGTTAATAAAAATATTATTGAATCATGAAAGCAAGATAAACCTCTAAGAACCAATCTATTTAAATTCTTTCTCTATCCCTTCTATTTTCATGAAATAATAAATCCATGGTTGTTAGGAAGTGAATCAAATTAAAATGAAAAGGGGAAACCATGGATGATAGAATGGATCAGATCCAAAATTTGGTGAAATCATGAAAGGTGAGTGGGTTTAAAATATACTTTTGAATAATAATACCTCTATCGTTTGGCATTCCCCATAATGAACATATTGGAAGGTTTAATTTGATGAAATGCATTATTGCGCTAAAATGGATAATATGTTGAATTAGTTAATATGTTGAGATGTACATTTACTTGAATGTTTAAGAAAAATGAATATCGTTGTATAGATCCAGTTTATGAACCTATGAATTGGGTAAATGATACGCTACTGGAGAACTACATGTTATTTTAAATAAATTTAATTACATGTAGGAAGACACGCGACATATATGGGGATTTGGGGCATAGTTTGAAATGGGATTTTCAAACATAACATATATTATGTTTTGAGTCTTTAATTTGGAGGCGCAATCTGATATGAACGTAAATGGTTGAAAATTCATACATAAGATTAGTTGAAATGTTGGAAATGTTTATACATTATAGACTTGTAAAAATTGTTGGCAGTAACTACCACTGTCTATATCACATATTGATTTGTCCCATTTATATAACAGAACCCTTATCTGTGTGAATTATAATGGTTGTATGATTATATACATAGAATTGAATAAATGAAGATGAATATGCCTACGGTTACAATTAGAAATTGTAACTGCACTTATGGCACGAGGTTAGGTTGCATTAGTGGCAGAAGTCTGGCCGGACCCGACCGACATGTCCAGCAGCCACTAATGTTGAATTTATTGTGAGAGGCCTAAGTGAAAAATTAAAAACATGTAATGGTGCTAAGAGACGAGGTTAAGTCAATTTGTGGTAGTAGTTTGCCCGGACTCGCCCGACAAATCCAACATCCACAAGTGTTGGCTTAATGTGAGAGGTCGAGTGCTTATATATATATGTATATAACAAGATATGAATAAATGGCAATTATGGTAATTAAACTTCTAACTCAGAAAATAAGAAAAAAGGGATGTGATGAACTGAGTTAGTGTGATAGGAAGGAAAAGTGATGTATTTCTCTAAATGACCTATTTCGTAAAAACGTTGTTGCAAGTAAGCCACAGTAAATTAAGAAAAATAAAGAAATTACTTGCTACCACGGATTTAGATGGGAATACGTTATGAAAGTAAATCATTGATTCCTTTTATCAAACTGATAAGGTGCATGATGTGTTTTCCTTAATCTAATAAGGAATGTATATTATAGTGAATGAAGTACAACGGTAAATGATTTAAAAGGGGAATGATAATAACCTATTATAAATAAATAACATTAATGAAAATGCTGTATAATAGGTAAACTTGTCCAAGGGACAAGTGAATATTATAACTTAGGTTATAATAAATTAGTAAGGGAATGGGATAACTGGTGAATTGGGTTGAGGGACACTTAATTATAAATTATGTAATCAGTAAAGGTGAAAACTTAAAACCAGTTAAGAAAAAGGGGGAAAATGAATTGTACTTAATTATAAATTATGTAATCTGTAAGCTTGGTAGTCCGAAACCCGTTGATAAGAATGTTTAGGCTTGTCCTAGGGACAAGAGGAAATTATAATATAGGTTGTAATAAACAGGTAGAGAAACTTATTAATGGGCCTTAGTTAATAGAACTAAGATAATAAGTAAACAATGATAAGTTGTATTGACAATGTAAAATGGAATTATGATTAAATGAGAATGAATGACGAAAACTTAAGAAATGAAATAAGTTATATTTAATCATAAATGGTAAGTGACATGTTAATTAGAAAACATGTGAATTGGATATACTTAATTACATATTATGTAAAACACATTATTGTGATGATTAAATCAACAAGAAGACAAAAAGGGTTTATGGAATACAGACCTTGGTCCACAATCTAGAGAATAACATGTTGTGGGCTTATTAATAAACTTAAATGGATCAAGTTGTATGACTGGAATTAATAAGCAAGAGAAACTTGGTAATTTGAATAAGAATTCAATATGAATTGGAATAATCAAGTTAACTAGAAACCTGGTGAGGTGACACAAGCGCGTAAAAAAATGTATAGACATAGGGTCTAACAACATATTAAATTGAGGCGCTTAGACCAGTCCGTATGGTTAAGGGTGGATAACCCAACAGGGTAGGTCATTGAGGTGTTACAAGGCACGAGGGGAGAGCACATTCATTTGATTGTTCTGACGACTCCGAAGGACTGGAAGGGGAAGCACGAGACATACTGAGGTACGTAGGGTGGTCCTAGTAGTCCTCTGTGTGATGACAAATGTATTAGGTTGTGCTCGCAGAGGTTGGGTCTGCGTGTAACTACTAGGTGGGTGGGCCTTGACTACAGATGTAGCTATGTAGTCAGAATGCTCCGATTAGGTGATACCAGGGTAGTTTGGCGGTTGCCTCACGAGGAGGTAGAGGGTCACGACTAACAAGGATAGTAGACCGTCGGATACCCGTCATCGGCACCCAGTGGGATGCGGAAAGACTCAAGCTAAACCCAAGATACCATTTCACCCTTCACTATTGGGGTAAGGGGTTGAGGGGATACACCACATGAATGTTTAGATTGTTTGCATAGTGGTAGTCTCTTATCTCTGGTAGTCTATACTAGTCGAAGGAGGGGCCGAGTTGGTGCCATAACCACCACGAAAACAGACCCTAAATATATCTTTATATAAAGGCTCTTTAAAGAAGGGCTTGTACAGATATGGAAAAGCTCCCGACCGAGTTCTGTGTTTCTGGTATCGCCCTGCCATGGAACTCGGTGCATATTTGAGCATGTGCGATTGAGGCATCGAGCTACAATTGAAGATACGTATGGTGGACAGTCTAGATACATGCATGTCGGCTCTGGGTGGTGTATCGTGGACTTGAGGGCATTACTCCGATGGGGAGTTTGATTCGAACAAAGGGGGCAGTCAGTACGTTTACGTAACATAGTAATGATAGATATATGTGGAACGTAATATTATTATCCGTACGTCACTACGATGTAGGATGAGGGACTGCGTATATTCCGACGTTGTTACGTTAGAGACCGTGCGAGTGGGGTACCATGGGGTGTACCTTAATATTGGGGGTAGCTACATATATATATGGTATTAGGTTAATCCATCGGGAAGTAAGTGGGTGCGACATATTTTTAAGCCTTGAGTGCTGCTAACCCAAGTAACCTCATAAATAAGAAAATATGATTGAACGGTATATGTAGGATTATCCAAAGTGTGTAGTTTAAATCCAGTCACCATAACTTGTGTTTTGACTCCCCCTCCTCATAACATACTCGCAGGTTAGATTATTGGTAGGGACATGATAGCCTTGGATACTGGTTAGGCAGTATTAGTAACACGGTAAGGCTATATTTTGATTATATTATATTTTATCCATTCCGCAGTGAGATTTTTTTCTAAGCTCTGACATATTTTATGTCTCTGTCTTTTTTGTAGGATACCAGAGCAAACCAATTCGAGTTTCGATAGATTGGAATTTTGAAAAAAATACTTTTTGTCGGAATTGGGGTTGTCACAATATAACTAACATTATATGGTAATTGATTGGGTTTGATTCAAATTCAGAAAGAATGAATATTTTAAAATAACGAATATTTTAAAATAATATTCCTTAAAGGATTAAAATGTGAATTTGATGACCGATTTCGGATGGATATGAAAATATTGAACTATGTAAAGCCATATTTATTAGATTTGCGCCATTTTAACACGAGTGATATTTATATCGATTTTATTCATTTTTGTAATGAATATCAAAATGGAAATGATTTCAAAATCTGATATTTTGAAAATATTATCATTTCAATATTATAACGATAAGGAGTATTCAATTTTGATTTAAAATTGAAGTGAAAGTGGAAATCGTTTTTATAACGAATTTATAAAATATATTTTGAACGAAATATATATTATATATTAATGGCCTGAATAGAACGCACCGCGCCGCGACCGTTCGCGAATTACGACCATTGACTTCAAATTGACATTACGGGAGATCTGACCGTCATTCTCTTAAAAAGGGAACCGTTGGGTTCGTATCAGAAAGCGCTTTCCAATGAATATAAGGGATGTGAATTCTAGCAGTTGGATTTGGAATTATGTCCAAATCAAATTTGGGAAAGGTCGCTATGGATGCAGTTCGGTGGCCGTTATTGGAAACCGACTGTGCGGGCCTTGATAAAATTAATAAAAATATTAATAATTTGTGTAAAATCACAAAAAATGATTTGGAAAGAATTTGGAAGAAAAATTCCCTGTTTGTAAAGATAAAAATATATTTTTATCAAAATGAACTAGTTATTAACTAGATTTGAAATCCAATAATTTTTAAATAAATAACTTGGATATATAAAGGATTTTAATAAAATCAGAAATTTCCAATATATAAATTGGAATGGATTTGAATGGAAATCATCTTCGGGAGATTTCGATATTGGATTCCGTGACTATACAGATATTGTGGAGGAATTCTGAAGATAGATATATATCGTTGTTCCCCATACGTTATGGGTTGGTTTCAAAATTTGATATCGAATGTAAGCCGAAATAATTTCTGTTTAGAGCCTTATATTTAATATCAAATTGGGATTTGGGTTTGCTATGAATGGTGTCTTAAATAACATTGTTCTTAAACCCCGTGTGAAAAGAATAAATCCTTTAATTATGGTTACTAGAGTTTCCACTTATATTTGGTAATTGGAATAAAATAGAATGTGAGTTGGGTTCATTATGAACTTTGTTTTTAATGGCATTCGTTCTTTAACCCAATTAACAGTGAAACATGATCTGGAATTTTTAAATCTGTTTATTAAGATTTAATGGAAATTTTCCAAAGTAAAGGTTTCCAATTTAATAAAATAGATTGGAATGGAATGGAACTCGATTTGGTAATAATCAAAGTGAGCATCTGTGGAGGAAGACTGTTAATATATATGGAATTTAAAAGGCTTTATCGTTATTCCATTTTCATTATTAGTCAGATATGGAAATTGATATCGATTATGTATTGATCTATTTTCTGTGAAGATTCCATAATTAATGAATGTGATTTTGGGTTTATCGTGAACTGTGTTTTAAATGACATTGGTTCTTTAACCCAGTTAAAGACAGGATTACATGTCTAGCATTGTATTTCGAGTTGTATTGTTGATCTCTATTAAATATATGTTTGTTTGGTGGCGGAGAATTTATTCTCTTGCTTAACACCCTTTTCTAAGACGTACGAGCTTAGAGGTTATATATTGGGAGAAATCAGTAGTACGGTGTGAATTGTCGATGTGGCATGTTTTGGTTACCAAAGTTAAATATTCATTGTTGGAAGATTAAAACTAAGTGAAGTTCTAATGAATCTTTAATTAGATTGAAATGTGATTGTGATAATTTAGATTATCAAATTTGGAAAATTATCGAGAATGGAGTATCACTAGTTTTGCTCTAAGCGATGGTTAAACTTTAGTTAGATTTGAACGTGAAATAGCAATTGAATTTACCGATAACACAGTGGTGTTAGATATGGAGTATCACCAGTTTTGCTCCATGGGATGAATAGGTTGGGATTTGGATAATAAAAGAAATGATTACTTCAGTATGGTTTGATAATCCCGACTAGTTTATAAACCTTAATTTGGTTCAGAATTATGAAAAGGCAAATGAATCTTTTGGAAATTGATATCCAAAGGAAGATTAAAGAATAAATTTAAAAGAATTTATCTTTGATAAAATTAATGGGAACATTTCCCTAATGAATATTTGAATAAAAGAATATTTTGGAATGGATTATGGCGCATGTTTTGTTTTATAGCACTGGTTTATAAGATATGTGAATTATTCGGAATGGTCGGGTTTATACCCATTCTGAATAATTGATTCGACGATAAGTCGACGATGAAGACGGTGATTAAAGACCAGAGATCTTCACATTGTCTGGATGATTACTGATGTCTTGATTGGGTTGTACACCCGAGACAAGGTAATAAATGGTGATCATCCAGACGTACTTGGAGATCGACTGGACATGCGAGGACCTCTCTCCTATATTGGACATATGGGATGAGGCGTAAGGTGCCTCCGGTTTCGTTCAGACTCAGAACGGACTAGTAAATGGATGTGTGTCTGACATTGGATTTTATTCTATGTTGATTCATCTCTATTAAATAAATATCTGTTTGGTGGTGGAGAATTTATTCTCTTGCTTAACACCCTTTTCTGAGACGTACGAGCTTAGAGATTATATATTGATGGATATCAGTCGCATGGCATGAATTGTCACTGTGGTATGCAGAGATGCAGTGATCAAGGCTTCTGTTGAAAAGCAGAGTCTTGTTGTTGACGATCAAAGCACGGCTTTAAGTAGCATAGATTTGTGTATAGCATTAACTCGCGAGCCTCCCACCTCGGTATGAGTCAAAAACGGAATAATGGAACACAGTGAGTGCACGACATTTCTTTCTAGCTGTAATGACCCGGGTTTCTGGCGATCTTGGTTATCCGATATACAACACATATCGAACATCCAAACATCGAAAAAAAACCGGTCATTAATAGAAAGAAAACAAAGGGTGAGGAAAGATAAGATAGAAACATAGAATTGAAGAAGAACATAACATCAGAGTAACACGAACCTCACAGCGGAACGGATAACATATACTATATATAACATAACTTGAAATATACATCTGTACTTGAATATACATCATTATCAAAGTACATCACTTACAACACAGTGGAAATAACTATAACTATATGATCCTGAAGCCTCCTGCTCCAAGATCTTCCAGTATATCTGTAAATCCCGACTACTTGACTGCCCGTACAAATTTAGGCACGCAAAAGTTTAGGGAAAACAAAAAAATAAACTCCGGGTCAGTCATGGGACTGGTATGAGTAAAATAGTTTAAAACAGTTTGAACAAGTAAACGATATCTCATAAGACCACGCCGTATAACGTAACGGGTTTTTCCCTTATGAGAATCTAAATTATTTTATATCAAAAACCTTTTGATATTATAATAATGTCAATCAACCACAATATAATAATCATCTAGCAGAAACGCTTTCATCTCACGTTCTACATATATAATATATAATCAAAACCGCATGCACGTATTGGGTAATGGATTTCCAACTATGACAAGGTATGGAACCACCTTTCGCTAGTGTACGTCTAGAGAGGAATACACTGGGTTCAACAAGAACATCTTGCAACCCGGCCACACATGACCGACCACTCATTTCGCTTGAGTGTATCGAATGTATATCACCAACAGTTGGGATCAACAATCATTACCCGAATGGGACAGCATCAACAATAGATTTTTAGAAGTAAATGAAACTCTAGATCAGGTGATTATACACCCTACTTCGGAGCGACCGACTTAGCCATGCTGCCTGCCCGATTTCTGTCATTTACCGGTTGATGAGGCTTGAGGTTACGCTTCATCATCACACCAGATTCACTTCGAATGCCACATCGTCAAATCCATCAAATCACCGATTGACATCCTCAACCGTACATTATGTGTTAGCTAAAAGAAGTTTCCTTCTCCGCTTCCACTCTTGGTACGGTTGAAGAAATCAATGTTCGTGACATTTCTGGAAATACTCTATTAGACATTCATCCAAACAAGTCACCCAGGAACTAGATGAACTGAAGGCACTATTCAATACATCCATCTTAGACACTGTTATCTAAGACTTATACAATAGCCCTTGCACTTTACTCCGTCTTCAATTATCTTTGGCAAATATGATTCGCAACACTAATGCCAATACAGGGTGGTTCTTTGGATAATAATCCAACCGATTTCTCCATATTAACAACGTTAAAATGGTCAAGACTTCGATAGTCTTTGATTTAACTATCGAAGAAAAACACGAATGTAAACAATGATATCATTTCCAAAGGGAAATTATATCGATCAAACATCATTTAACATTTATCTCTTCATTTCATTAATTTACTTATCTCCTGTTTCCCTATATTCAATATTTCCTATTTTCTAAATTTAGAAAATATATGTTATTACCATTGGAAAACATTTCCATTTCTTGTTTTCTATATCAGAAAACATTTCTGGCTCTTAGTTGGAAAAC
This sequence comes from Allium sativum, assembly GCA_030737875.1. Lineage (NCBI taxonomy): Eukaryota > Viridiplantae > Streptophyta > Magnoliopsida > Asparagales > Amaryllidaceae > Allium > Allium sativum. The sequence continues at coordinate 801,569,340 of CM060924.1, read as the reverse complement.
ATTTCCAAATCTTCTTTACTTGGATTTAACAGAGGTTTAAATCAACATCGCGACGACAACTCAAACCACTATACTTACTTACTAAATTCACTTAACCACTTTCACTCTCGAACCTTAACCATTCCTTAGTTAAAAATGGAGTCAATCAAGTTGTGGTAATACTACCTCTCAAACCTTAACTGAACAACGTTTCTAACCTTGAAATAGACAAAGTTCACCCTTTTAATTCTTTAACAACTTCCTTACGTAACTTTCCTTCGAATTATCTCTTATTCGATAATTCTTTCCTTCGAATAAGGTATATTCGACAACTCTGTTCAATTTACTCCATTCGATTAACCCTTATCAATTAACACTATTCGACTAACGCTATTGGATTAACTCTATTGGACTAACGCTATTGAATTAACTCTATTGGACTAACGTTATTAATTTAACTCTATCGGATAAAGCTATTGATTTACTCGTTTCACTTAACTCCTTTCGAATGAACTATATTCGATTACTCCTTTAACTCTATTCGAATAAACTAATATTCGATAACTCTAATTCGATTTGCTTACTTTCGGATACTATATTCGATTAGCTCCCTTCGAATAAACTATTCATTTATAAAGATTAACTTTTAGCAACGGTTCTTCACTTTACAAATAATTTCCTTTTTTGTAACGTTTTCCTTTTTATAACGGTTTCCTTTTTATAACATCCTATTCAGTTATAAACAAATTTCCTTTTTATAACTCTATTTATTTTTTAAATATTTCCTATCAATTATACTTGTAAATGATTTACAAATATTTCATTTTCTATTATTCTATTTGCAAATGGTTTGCAAATATTTCCTTTTCAAATCTATTCTTTGATTTTATAATTTCCCTTTACTAAATATCTCCTATTTATTAATATTCCAATTTATAAATATTTCTTATTTATAAATATTCCATTTATAAATATTTTATTTTCAAATGTCACTTTGAAAATATTCCCTTATCAACATTTCGGTATGTTATGGTATTCAACATATCAAATCACGACGATCAGTATCGTTCAAACACATATAATCGATAACAGATTATATATCACATCATGTATCACAATATATGAAAAACAGTAAAATAAATGTTGAGGAATCCAGTTGGATTCCTCCAACCTGTTTCCCTGCATCACAGATGTTAAACAATATAGATACCATCACTTTCAGTTCCATATGATATATTCTGTTAAACAGAATCAATATAGAAATTCAACTAACTGTCTAGAAGTTCAATCAAACGGTCAACACACAGTCAATTAGCTAATATCTAACAGTTCTAAAAATACAACATGAAATTATAAACTGTTCAGAGTTAGTGAGATTTACTCACATTGGTAGTTCATCGTTAAAGAATGATAAACTATTGTTTGATTTGAATCAAGCAATTTATTTTGCCTTAAATTCATTTCAGCTCCAATGGACTTCCAGTCTGTCTCATCGCGTAGTGTCCATCCATACGATCCCAACGCAACTTACGGTTCGCGAATTCGACCTCGTATGAAATAGATATCGCGTTACGAAGTTATACCTAATTAAACGAATATTTAAATTGAATTAACTTTAAATGAATTCCTGTAACACCCCACCTCCGTTAAGGACACTCACAAAGGGAATGCCTTAACTTTGGTGGAGCATTTTAGTAAACAGAACAGAAACTTACAAGACAGATAAAAACAGTACTTGAAAAATTTTAACTTTATTACAGCGGAAACAGAAATCAGTATAGTTACATCCTTTTAAATCTCAGAATTCAAGTACAAAATATCAGTCTTGTACAAAAGCCTTCAGAATGCATAGTTTAAAATCATAATCCCCACAGAAGAAGACAAGCCATACTCTAAGCACTTCAAGCAGAAGAAATCCGGATCTAGCTAGAGTATTCCCTCCTTAGAAAACCTGGGGGGGGGGGGTGAAACGGAAGAAAAGAGGAGAAACAACAAGGGTCAGACATAAAGTCTGGCAAGTCCAGTGACTTTCAGCATATGAACAGATAATAATATTATGACATGAACATAAAACTGGATGAGAGATAACTGTAACAGGTGTAGCAGATATAACAGAAGACAGAATGATATAAGCTATTGCTTTACACTTCTCTGCACTAATACTAGTATAAGAGAATTAGGTGTCACCCTAATGTCTAAACTGAAGCAGGAACGGGTATAGAATAATTTAACAGAAACAGAGTGCTAATAATGGGCCTTTACTACCCGATCAGAAACAGACAGAAGCAGAAACAGATTAATCCCTACGGAAACACAATGTAGAATTAGGGGTACACTAGTAATGGGCCTTTACCACCCGAACAGATGGTACCACGCAGAAACAGATAGGTGTTACCACCCAATAGAAACAGACGGTACCAACAGAAACAGACAGAACAAAGTGTACCCTAAAACCCTACCCCAAGCGATCGGCTCCCTAATACATAAATATCCTGTGTCGGCCCCACAATAGGGTGTATCACTCCCTAAAGTGACAACCAATTGGCACAGACCTATTTACAGATGTCACGGCGTCTTACATCCTCAGAGGCAGACCGGGATCCATGCACGCACATGACCCGGTTGGAACGCACAATCAACACCCATCGCCATTATCAGAATGAACCACTTATAATTAGTTCAGTAAGCGTGCCCGGACCCTACCTATTGTTGGCTCAAAGTTTTGATACCAGAAAGGGTTACTGACTAATATGGGTCCCAAACAACAGATGACGCAAGTAATTCCCCTCCTAACCTTGTGTCCCCAGACTAACAGGTTTCAGATTAACTTGTTTACAAGTTCAGACATACAGAATTCAGATCTACTAGTTCACAAATTAAGTTAACAAGTTTTCAGACTAACGGATCAGATGTACAGATTTTTCAGATTTGTCTAACTATGTATTGGGCCTACAGATTCACGGAACGGGTTTATCAGACTCATTGGTCAATTGGTTTAACCTTACCCAACACGTTTTAGACATCATAATTATCTCAGATTTTCATTAATTAAATATTAATGCCCAAACCTCTCACATTAGACTGACAGTTTGCAGCTACTGGTTAGGCCAGTTGGTTCCGGGCAGATTTCTGTCGCAAACTGAGTCTAACCTCGGGTTTCTAGCACATTATGACTAACTTCTCACATTAGAACCTATTGTTTGCGGCCACTGGATTCTGCCGGGCGGTTCCGGGAAGAATTACGCCGCAAACTCATTCTAACCTCGAGTTAGCCATGTTTATCTTTGCGGCCAATTAATTAATGATTTACCATTTATACCCACGCCTAATATACATGTCAATTATTCATAACTATAGCCAATTCAGATTATGTCAATAGCAGACTAATTATACCAACTCAACAGATATAGCAGATAACAGATTTCTCAGATTAGGCGACTCAGCAGATTAAGCACACTGGCAGATTTAGTATTTTCAACAGACTTAGCAGATAACAGATTTGGCAGATGAACAAATCTAGCAGACTAGGCAATAGAGCAGAACTAGCAGATTAAGCAATATAACAGAACTAGCAGATTAGGCAATGTAACACAACTAGCAAATTAGGCAAATATAACAAATTTACTCATTTCTTAAAGTTTCATACCTTGCCTAATTATAAATCTTGCCTAAGTTCACATGCATAAATAATAGTCTTGATTCACAATATTATCATATACCCTATGTTTGTATCAAATCTACATAGCACAGATTATGGTCATAACTTTACCATATATCATATGTTCCAAGTTTTTATTAAACTTGCATAGTACAGAAGATCCATATAATTTATGCGAAATATAGCAACAGATTACTATGCATGTCAAATATCCCAAAGGTCCCTTACTTAGGTGTCTATTTACATTAATAGATATCCTACTATCATGTAAATCTTTATACCTAGGCCATATTCTCTTTATCCTAAGTCATGTGTTCAATACAGTCTATATTTAAATTATATACCTTTTTATGTCATGTCCACAAATCATATGTTCAATACCATTTTATGTTATAAATATAACATGTCCAATCATATGTCTCAGATTCATGTTCTAGCTACAGTCCATGTTCTTTCCTCAAATTAGTCACCTATTGGTCATGCCCAATTTATGCATCATTCGTTTTACTGTCCCAAACATTTTAGCGCATGTTAATCTCTTATGAGATTGGCTCAGGCTCGTAGTAGCCTGGCTATAGAACAGAAAGAGGAAAGAGGTACAGAATAAGATAAATCAAATCAGAACATAACAGATATAATCCCAGATTCAGATTCACAATTCATGTCAAAATCAGAATTAACGTTTATAGCGGAAAAATAACTGTACTTGCCTTGGTTGGATTAAAGAAAGAACTTTAGTTGTTACAGAATTGTTGCAGAAGCTTTTATCTCAAATTTGAATTGAATTGCTTAGGTCGATGTTGATTAGCTTCTAGTTTTGATTCCAGCAGAGTAGCGACGCCATTTTTATTTTACTAGAACAGTGCAGAGAAGAAGCAGAATAGAATTGTTTGTAGAGGAGGCTAGGTATTTGGATGTATTTATAGGTGTAGTTAGTTGTTTTTGGCCTTTAGATAAACCCTAAAACAGATCAGAACCGTCAGAATTCGTCGTAGGCTCACCAGAACACCCCAAAACCTCATCCAGATGCACCCAGGCCGACCTGGCTCGACCAGGGAGGTCGACCCCCAGGTCGACTCCCAAGTCGACCTGGTCCCCTCCAGGTCGACCCCCAGGTCGACCTGGTCTGGGCGGGAATTTTCCCGCCTGACTCGTTTTCTGCATTTTTGAAATCTGTTTCATTTTTCTGATTTTTTGTGAAATTTCTGAAGGCCATATCTCGGTCATACTGACTCCGATTTACGAAATTTCAGACTCTATTTCGCGTATTTTTCCGAGACGAACGCAACCGTGAAACCCGTTTCCCTTAATTCTGATTTTATATTTTAATTATACTCAGATTTGTAATTCTTAAGTTCACAGAAAATACAGGGTGTTACATTCTCCCCTCCTTAAAGGATTTCGTCCCCGAAATCTTCAAGTTAAGAAGAATGTGTCCTACCATCCAATCACTCATCTATTCAGTCATCATCCACAAGCGTCCATTGTCCTTAGAAATTTCTAGTGCTGTATGAACATTTGCAAAAGTGTGTGTATATGTTTCTTATCTAATGCGAAGATCAGGCGGTCTACTGATTCAGTTGACCTCCTTAATGCGAATTATGTCAATGCCATGAGTCCAATATGTATACAATTTTCCTATTTGATACCTATCATTTCTATATGAGTGCACAACCATCCACTCATATGCAACATCCATGTGCTGATTCAACCATTTTGCATCCATAAAAATTTAAAATGCTCACACATCCATATGCAGTATGAGAGTGTTTTCGAGCCAATCTAGTGCCTAGTGTGTGTATATGCGTCCACGAGCAACCACTAGCAACCACTTGCATCCACTTGCAACCATCAAACATAACATGTCTCAAACACATGTTTACACCCATTAGTTTCTACCTAAAGTTCGAAGATTCGATCGATAGGATACAGTCGAATGATGGAAGCGAGTACAGATAGAACGAAGACTTGGTTCCCATTAGACATTGGTTGAGAAAACAATTCCCCTAAGTATCAACCCCAAAGACCGAAATCAATATCAGATTGACACTTAGAGGATTACCCTCTTTAGACAATGTCAAAACTGGAAATCAGAATTATTCAGATATTTACAGACTACTAATACAGATCAGGTTCCCTAATGATTCTTAGGAAGCTAAGCATGATAAAATCATACCCCATGAAAACTCAGAATTACGCGTCATACTTGATGCTTAACACAGATATCCCTCAAAACCCCAATCCCAAACAGATGAGCCATAACCCTTATGGGTCTGAGTCTACAGCGGAATTTAGAAATAATACTAGTATTAAAGTGCAGAGTATCGATTACAAAATCAAAATACAAGAATCAGAAAAAGTCTTAACTCCATAATCAGATAAAGAAATTAAACCTACTATAGAAATTTTCCTATTTCTATCCTAGCCACTATCCTCGAGATTATTCGCCTGCCCTCCTTGTCCTCGTCTCTTCGGCCAGTCCCTAGTGAAGTGTCCCATCTCCCCACAGTTGAAGCAAGCGCCCTTCCTTTTTCTGCAATCCTTGTTTAGATGAGTCGAGCTTCCACAAGTAAAGCACTTTTTCCCCTTCTTATCTTCAGTCTTCTCATCCTTCTTTTGTGTTTCCTTTTTGGGCCCCGCTTTCTTATTCTGTGGTTCTCCCTTCTTTGTCTCTTACGGGCCCTTGTCTTCCTCGTGCAGTAGTGCCATATCCACCAATTTCTCGTAAGTTGCTCCCATGGGTACATGGGTCATGGCTAGGCTGTGCAGTAGCTCGTTCAATCCTTTAACAAAGCGGAGAGCCTTTTTATGCTGAGTGTTGACTAAATCCAATCCGAACCTAGCTAGTTGGTTGAACTGGTTGACGTATTCCTTGACCGTCATACTTCCTTGCTTAAGAGATAAGAACTTCTCCAGTTGTAAACTCCGTTCAGCTTGTGAGAGAAATTTTGTCTCAAACCTTGTTCTGAAATCCATCCATGTCTCAACCAGCCTCTCGCCGTTAGTGACTTCCCACCAGTAGGAAGCTTCGTCTTTGAGCAGCCATACCGCCAACTGTACCTTCTGCCTATCGTCCACCTCGAAGATAACGAATAGATCCTCAGTTTCTTTGAGCCAATTCCTCGCTTCTACGAATGATTCAGTTCCTTTGAAATCCTTCCCACCCATGGCCCTAAAATCTCTACAGATCTTTGAGAAAGCAATTGCACGAGGAGGGGGTGGGGGAGGGGGATCATTTGATGGACCTGCAGCGGCGGTCCTAGCCTCAAGATATTGACGAAAGCAACCGGGTACATGAACACCCTCTGGTATCTCAGATGCTTCAGACATGCTGAAACGAAAAAGGAAAGGTTCAATACAAAAAGGACTGAAAGAAAGATATATGGCTCTTGGGGATCATGTTTCACAAAATAAGCTTTATTTTTGAAAATACTTCCTTTCAAAACCTTTTTGAAAACAAATTTCAAAAACTTTACCCAATCTGGTAACCTTCAGCTCTGATACCAAGTGTAACACCCCACCTCCGTTAAGGACACTCACAAAGGGAATGCCTTAACTTTGGTGGAGCATTTTAGTAAACAGAACAGAAACTTACAAGACAGATAAAAACAGTACTTGAAAAATTTTAACTTTATTACAGCGGAAACAGAAATCAGTATAGTTACATCCTTTCAAATCTCAGAACTCAAGTACAAAATATCAGTCTTGTACAAAAGCCTTCAGAATGCATAGTTTAAAATCATAATCCCCACAGAAGAAGACAAGCCATATTCTAAGCACTTCAAGCAGAAGAAATCCGGATCTAGCTAGAGTATTCTCTCCTTAGAAAACCTGGGAGGGGGGAACGGAAGAAAAGAGGCGAAACAACAAGGGTCAGACATAAAGTCTGGCAAGTCCAGTGACTTCCAGCATATGAATAGATAATAATATTATGACATGAACATAAAACTGGATGAGAGATAACTGTAACAGGTGTAGCAGATATAACATAAGACAGAATGATATAAGCCATTGCTTTACACTTCTCTGCACTAATACTAGTATAACAGAATTAGGTGTCACCCTAATGTCTAAACTGAAGCAGGGACGGGTACAAAATAATTTAACAGAAACAGAGTGCTAATAATGGGCCTTTACTACCCGATCAGAAACAGACAGAAGCAGAAACAGATTAATCCCTACGGAAACAGAATGTAGAATTAGGTGTACACTAGTAATGGGCCTTTACCCCCTGAACAGACGGTACCACGCAAAAACAGACAGGTGTTACCACCCAACAGAAACAGACGGTACCAACAGAAATAGAAAGAACTAAGTGTACCCTAAAACCTTACCCCAAGCGATCGGCTCCCTAATACATAAATATCCCGTGTCGGCCCCACAGTAGGGTGTATCACTCCCTAAAGTGACAACCAATTGGCACAGACCTATTTACAGATGTCACGGCGTCTTACATCCTCAGAGGCAGACCAGGATCCATGCACGCACATGACCCGGTTGGAATGCACCATCAACACCCATCGCCATTATCAGAATGAACCACTTATAATTAGTTCAGTAAGCGTGCCCGGACCCTACCTACTGTTGGGTCAAAGTTTTGATACCAGAAAGGGATACTGACTAATATGGGTCCCAAACAACAGATGACACAAGTAATTCCCCTCCTAACCTTGTGTCCCCAGACTAACAGGTTTCAGATTAACTTGTTTACAAGTTCAGACATACAGAATTCGGATCTACTAGTTCACAAATTAAGTTAACAAGTTTTTAGACTAACAGATCAGATGTACAGATTTTTCAGATTTGTCTAACTTTGTATTGGGCCTACAGATTCACGGAACGGGTTTATCAGACTCATTGGTCAATTGGTTTAACCTTACCCAACATGTTTTAGACAGCATAATTATCTTAGATTTTCATTAATTAAATATTAATGCCCAAAACTCTCACATTAGACTGACAGTTTGCGGCTACTGGTTAGGCCGGTTGGTTCCGGGCAGATTTCTTTTGCAAACTGAGTCTAACCTCGGGTTTCTAGCACATTATGACTAACTTCTCACATTAGAACCTATTGTTTGCGGCCACTGGATTATGCCGGGCGGTTCCGGGCAGAATTACGCCGCAAACTCATTCTAACCTCGAGTTAGCCATGTTTATCTTTGCGGCCAATTAATTAATGATTTACCATTTATACCCACGCCTAATATACATGTCAATTATTCATAACTATAGCCAATTCAGATTATGTCAATAGCGGACTAATTATACCAACTCAATAGATATAGCAGATAACAGATTTCTCAGATTAGGCGACTCAGCAAATTAAGCACACTGGTAGATTTAGTATTTTCAACAGACTTAGCAGATAACAGATTTGGCAGATGAACAAATCTAGCAGACTAGGCAATAGAGCAGAACTAGCAGATTAAGCAATATAACAGAACTAGCAGATTAGGCAATGTAACACAACTAGCAAATTAGGCAAATATAACAAATTTACTCATTTCTTAAAGTTTCATAACTTGCCTAATTATAAATCTTGCCTAAGTTCACATGCATAAATAATAGTCTTGATTCACAATATTATCATATCCCTATGTTTGTATCAAATCTACATAGCACAGATTATGGTCATAACTTTACCTTATATCATATGTTCCAAATTTTTATTAAACTTGCATAGTACAGAAGATCCATATAATTTATACGAAATATAGCCACAGATTACTATGCATGTCAAATATCCCAAAGGTCCCTTACTTAGGTGTTTATTTACATTAACAGATATCCTACTATCATGTAAATCTTTATACCTAGGCCATATTCTCTTTATCCTAAATCATGTGTTCAATACAGTCTATATTTAAATTATATACCTTTTTATGTCATGTCCACAAATCATATGTTCAATACCATTTTATGTTATAAATATAACATGTCCAATCATATGTCTCAGATTCATGTTCTAGCTACAGTCCATGTTCTTTCCTCAAATTAGTCACCTATTGGTCATGCCCAATTTATGCATCATTCGTTTTACTGTCCCAAACATTTTAGCGCATGTTAATCTCTTATGAGATTGGCTCAGGCTCGTAGTAGCCTGGCTATAGAACAGAAAGAGGAAAGAGGTACAGAATAAGATAAATCAAATCAGAACAGAACAGATATAATCCCAGATTCAGATTCACAATTCATGTCAAAATCAGAATTAACGTTTATAGCGGAAAATAACTGTACTTGCCTTGGTTGGATTAAAGAAAGAACTTTAGTTGTTACAGAATTGTTGCAGAAGCTTTTATCTCAAATTTGAATTGAATTGCTTAGGTCGATGTTGATAAGCTTCTAGTTTTGATTCCAGCAGAGTAGCGACGCCATTTTTATTTTACTAGAACAGTGCAGAGAAGAAGCAGAATAGAATTGTGTGTAGAGGAGGCTAGGTCTTTGGATGTATTTATAGGTGTAGTTAGTTGTTTTTGGCCTTTAGATAAACCCTAAAACAGATCTAAACCGTCAGAATTCGTCGTAGGCTCACCAGAACAGCCCAAAAACCCATCCAGATGCACCCAGGCCGACCTGGCTCGACCAGGGAGGTCGACCCCCAGGTCGACTCCCAAGTCGACCTGGTCCCCTCCAGGTCGACCCCCAGGTCGACCTGGTCTGGGCGGGAATTTTCCCGCCTGGCTCGTTTTCTGCATTTTTGAAATCTGTTTTGTTTTTCTGATTTTTCGTGAAACTTCTGAAGGCCATATCTCGGTCATACTGACTCCGATTTACGAAATTTCGGACTCTATTTCGCGTATTTTTCTGAGATGAACGCAACTGACTCCGATTTCGGACTCTATCTCGGCCATATCTCGGTCATATCTCGGTCATACTGACTCCGATTTACGAAATTTCGGACTCTATATCTCGGTCATACTGACTCCGTTTCCCTTAATTCTGATTTTATATTTTAATTATACTCAGATTTGTAATTCTTAAGTTCACAGAAAATACGGGTTGTTACAATTCCCATTTGGGCTTAACCTTTGAACTAAAGCCCATCACCATCTGTTAAAGCCCAGACCGCTCATCCTTGTCTTCCCCAACTCCACAAAATCCCGTCGCCTGTTCCTGAAATGGCCATAGCCGCCCTTTACCCTCACAAAAACTCGTCCACCTCTCTACATAAATTCAAACAAAAATCACTAAACTACTTCTCATCAATTCCTCCTTCCTCCTAACCCCTCAAAGCAACACTCTACACTCCCAGGTAAAACCCGTCCTGACAGTCCGTCGCACGCTATAGGATTTCCGACCTCCTCAAATATGCATCGCAATCCACAAAGTTAAGCAACAAGGTGCTAAGATCCATATTAAAACCAACTACATCCCTCAATTCATCATTCGAATCTCACACATACGAACCAGCTAAACCCTAGAACCTGCGATGCTCGCTGGAAATCACACAGCGAAAAACGAAGACGCCGAGACCTTTAAAACTCATATAGAAGTTTACAAGAACCTTTCAGAAATCAAAATATATAAGTATTGAAATTTATAGGATTTTATTTCTTTTTTTTCTTTTGGTTTTCAATCTTGCGTTTTGTGTTTTCCTGAGGAAGAGACTGACGACATGAAGAAATGGTTGAAGAAATGGTTTTATAGGGAACGAGAAATTTATGTGTGGTTGTAAAGGAGGAAGATGTGGCTTGTTTTGGTCCATCAATACTTAAGATATTTTAGCTTTTACTATTCAATCCGCCTTCTAAAAATTCGTGTGATCACACACTATGCCCAAAATCCACGAAACTGGACATGTAGCTACAGTTCGACATTATGGTCCCAACGAAACTCGTTTCATCGAATTCCGACTCCGTATGCTCACATAGCGTATTTTTAACTATTGAAATACTGACTGTTTCTCACTCTCAAAATCCGTACGACCACATAGTGACTCTAAAAATCAAGAAACTGGAAATCTAACAACTATTTGACATTGCGGATCCAACAAAATTCGTTTCATCGAATTTTGACTTCGTTTGCATAAGTGGCTATTTTTAAAGCGCTGAATAACCCATTTAAATATATAAATATATTTAAATATAATTAAATTAAATATAAATAAATTTATATTATCGTATATATTCATGGTGGAATACCATACAACTCTACTGGGATTTATAACTTGATATTTCAAATCCCGATTAAACCGATATTCGATTTATATTGAAATTCCTTTTAAAAATGTAAATAATTCCTTTATAAATTATAAAGGAATTCCATAGCGACTTTTCTAAAATTTGATTTGGACATGAATCTAAATCTACACGACGAAATCCCGATTTTTCTCTTCCACTAGAAAGTTATACTCCATCAGCTCCACACGTTTCTTGTTTCACAGAAATCCGGCTTAAAACGAATCCTGTACATTTAGTTGAAGTTCGAATTGCCAATTTACGAACTGCAGCACCATTTCAAGCTCGTTTATAATTACAATATAATTATACGTTCAAACTGTCATTCAAATAATATATTGGTTATTCAAATTCAATTCCAAGCTGAATTAAATATCGCAGATGATCCGGTTCACACCATATCGTCATTTTAGCCCATTCTGATTATTTCAGAATTAAATATATTATTTAATTTATTATTTTAATTAAATATTCACCATTATTTAATTCCACTACCATTAAATTCACTATATGACTATTTATATAATTAAATAAATTAATTAATTATAATACCTATGCCAATGCGGGTCATTACAATCTTCCCCACTTAAAATAATTTCGTCCTCGAAATTGCTAAGGTACAGAACGACCCTATCGACTAGTTTGAACATATTTGTTCACTTCTTAACTTCAGTTTCAACTGAACCAATTTAATTTCAATTAAATTATTAATTAATTCTTATCAATGAAAATTTTCAAAAATCCTGAAAATTTTCTAATGCCTTAACTCTTCGAAAAATTTCGCCAGCACCTCCTTTGTACTGGTTAATCGGACAAACTCCTACTCGCCTCTCTGGGCCATCTCCAACCCAAAAGAAAATCAAACAGCCAAGCGGCTTGCCAATTCGGCTCATAAATCTTATATCCAATAGAAATATAAACTTGTACCTTTTGTCGGCATATCAACTCTATCACTTCCATATGCTATTAACTCAGCATATACCAATGTTATCCCAATCAAATTCCAATTTGCTTTTATCCACAACACTACCATTCGCTTATATCCGAGCCAAATATCATTTCAACTCGAGTTTCTTCTCGATTCCTAACTCTTAACTTGATTATCACATTACACTTCAAATTTGAATCTCACAATCCAATTTGACTTGATATTATTCTAATTCAATCTCAGTTACCACTTTACTGGCTTTACTTTAATTCAATTTTGCTTTCACACATTTCTGTTAAATTTGTTTTTAATTCAAACAGTCTTTCCCTGGGAGTTTTTAAACAGTTTACTCTTTTCAAAAGTTTTCCTTTTGAACATCTCACTGAGCCCTTAATTAATATTCCGTTAGTTAATTCACTTCTCTATTTCTTTATCAATATTTGTTAACCAAATGTTTTCAATAACCATATTGTCCTTTTATGTTATTTGGAAAACATTTCCGAATATCGCCTTCCTTTATTTTCTAAACTTTAGAAAATATATGCTATTTATAATTGGAAAATATTCCAAGACAATCCAAATACTATATTCAACTAACTCTTATTCAACATTGATCTTCGAGCCTGAAATCTTACTATTTATTTGCTAATAATGAAATCAATCAAGTTGGGGTATAACTACCTCTCAAACCTTGACCGGATAACAATTATAACGTCAAAACAGATATGACTACTTACTCGAATAATCAATACCATACAACTACTTATTCACTTTTAAACACGTATACGCTTCCTCTTTCTATTCTTACTAAATTTTATTCTTAGTCTCCCTTTTTGATTTTACTATTCTATTTCTAAGTTCGTTTCCTTATCGACTTCTATATATATATATCGATACATTGATTTCTAACTATCAAATTATCTTAAAAATATTCTAACTCCTTAAATTCCAGGAAAAATTTGCCATAACCTCCTTTGGACCAGGAGCATCGGGATATTTCAAATAGCCTTGCATGGCCCTCACCAATCCAAAAGAAAAAGAAAAAGCCAAGCGGCTAGCCGATACGGCGCAAAAAATCTCATATATGAATTAAATACATACCTTTTCGTCAAGCATTCTATTTATATACCTTCATACCTTATCCATACCTATCTCATGTATATTTATACCTGCCCAATCTATTTTAACTATACCTAATCATTTTAACTCAATTTGTTAAATAATTTGTTAATTAACTCTTTAGTCTATTTCACTTTTATATTTGAACATGACATGTTCAAATATATTTTAACTTGTTTATTAACTAATTTGAATCCAAATTTCAAATTTAAGTTCTATATTCGATTTCGAATATCCATTTACAAATCCAATTCACCTTTCAAAGTTCAACTTCAAATTCAAAACTCGATTAACTAATTCCTCTTCGACTTAGTTAATTCTATTCAATTTCTATTAAAACTTTATATTATAAATCCCATTTGAATTTATATATTCAAATTCTATATATTCAAATTCTATATATCAAATTCTATATATCAAATTCTGTTTAAATTCTATATATCAAATTCTATATATCAAATTCTATTTAAATTCTATATTATTAATCCCATTAGAATTTCTATATTCCAATTCTATATATTCAAATTCTATATGTCAAATTCAATATTATAAATCCCATTTGAACTTCAATACAACTTGTCTTTCCCAAAACAAATTCAAAACAGTATCTCTGGTAGTAATTCGTCACTTACAACTCGAAAATGAAAACTGATGATGCAGCTGTCATCATCAGAATTTATTTTCCAGCGATCAAAGTGAGTTCAATAATATAAAACCATTTCTAAACATTTCCACTTTGAAATTCATTTCAAAATATAATTCACACTGCTTGTAAAACAATTTAAAATCTCCCAAGATCTTAAATTTTCCTTATTTTTAATCCAAATCCATTTACAAACACTTATCCAATTCTCCAAAATTTTAATTCAATTTCTGGCTTAAATTTCAGATTTAACTCATCTGATTTCACGTAATTCACTAATATGAATTCTGATTGGTTATTTACGTAACCATTCAATTTATAATCTTACTCGATTATAATAACAACCAATATATCCAAGATATTATTATCATTTCAATATCAATCTTCTTTGTATCAAAATATAATTTGGGTAAACTTATTTTAATTTACCCTCTTTTCAAAACATATCGTGTCGACCCATCGTATTCGAGTGTTTATAAACTCCCTACCAATACAGTGGATCAAACTGATCGACCAGAACTCATAAACTGCTCAACCAATAAATCTCCACAATATAAAATTATTTTTATATCATCTACAAATACGTTCACTCATATATATACATTCAACTCAATCTAGGTTATTACTAACCCCATCTCAACCGAGTCACGCCATAGAGCCAAGGTAAATCACTTAACTTAAGCTCTGATACCAATTGTAATGACCCGGGTTTCTGGCGATCTTGGTTATCCGATATACAACACATATTGAACATCCAAACATCGAAAAGAAACCGGTCATTAATAAAAAGAAAACAGAGGGCGAGGAAAGATAAGATAGAAACTTAGAATAGAAGAAGAAGAAGAACACAACATCAGAGTTACACGAACCTTACAACGGAACGAATAACATGTAATATATAACATAACTTGAAATATACATCTGTACTTGAATATACATCATTATCAAAGTACAACACTTACAACACAACGGAAATAACTATAGCTATATGATCCCGAAGCCTCCTGCTCCAAGCTCTTCCAATATATCTGTAAATCCCGACTACTTGACTGCCCGTACAAATTTAGGTACCCAAAAGTTTAGGGAAAACAAATAAATAAACTCCGGGTCAGTCATGGGACTGGTATGAGTAAAACAGTTTAAAACAGTTTGAACAAGTAAACGATATCTCATAAGACCACCGTATGAAGGAGTTATGACCTTGCGTTCATCTCGGAATTCTGCTTGAGATAGAGTCCGAGCTTGCGCGAATCGGACTCCGTATGAAGGAGTTATGACCTTCAGAAGTTTCAGAATAAAATTTAAATTTCAAACAGATCAGTTTCAAATTCGAAATTCGAAAAACAGGTTCAAACTGGGCTGGGAGGGAAAATTCCCGCCCAGAGACCAGGTCGACCATGGTGTCGACCTGGCCACCCCAGGTCGACCATAGTGTCGACCTGGGTGTCGACCTGCCAGTCGACCTACCTGGTCGACCTGACTGGCTTGGTCTGGCTCGAATTTCTGTGGCTCGGTGTGTCACTAGGGCTGACATGTCACCTATTGATTGGCTCTTTGAATTTTGTATGGTCTAGGTTCCTCCTGTCTTAATCAAAAGGCTCAAAACAATTTAAAAATCTATAAATACACCCTAAGTCTCAACTAAAAATTCACACAAAAAAATAAGATGGGAGTCATCATGCTGCCAAGAAGGAATTGAGCATAGCCTTCAAGAGAGAGAAGCTTAGAGACGAATCAAATTAAGAAAAAGAAGACTAAAGCTTAATCAAATTAATCAACGTAACGTTAATCTACCCAAAGGAGCGCATCTCAATTTCAGAATTCAGAATCCGGAATTCAAGATTTTGCATTCATTGTAAGTATAGTGACCTTTCAGAATATGAATAAAAACTGTGACATGATTCGATGTAAATGAAAATAGAATTGTGTTATTGTATGAATTCATGTATTGTAATAATTCTGTCATGACTTGTGTATTGATATTTGTGGCCTAAATTGGTTGATGCAAGCCTATTGGACATCTGTATATGAAAGTAATGGCACTTGCAAGTTTGTGGCAAAAACTAGAATTTGATCCCTTTATGTTTAAGTCTATGGCATGGACTATATACATTCTCTAAACCAAAATTAAGGCCTATGTAAACATGTTATAGATTTTAGACCTTTTATGCCTACATGACCCAAAACCTATGAACACATTCTTATGTTTATTTGCAAGTATAATTGGATCTACGTTAAGTATCGTTTGGGTTTCATAAACTATGCAAGTTCATGTTGAAATAGGCTATGTGATTAGACGTTAAAATTGGACATTTTGGTGAATATACAACGTGCTAGTTTTGTGGTTGACATTATGCCAAGTTAAACATGTTTAAACCCAAGTTTGTATAACCCTAAATATGTCATTTCATATGTCACCTACTTAGTTATACTTTGATTTGGGTGCAAGTTCGCATGACCCATAATTTGTGACAGTTGAATCGCTAAATTGCAAGTTCATGCGCCACACACCTTTATGTATTGTGAAATATTACATGTTCTTGATTTCCCCTTTTCTCATGTTTATAAAGTTGGTCTGAATTGTGTCGAACCCAACATTTGTTATAATGTTGCGAACGTACAAACGAGGGTAATAACGTTGGGTGTAAAACATGATAAAATATATGTTGGCATGTTGGGCACACGCTAACGACAATGACATTTAAGCGGTATGAATTGTTATACCCAAGAATAAAAAACATGACATTTACATAAAATTGAGAAGTAATAAAATATGTAAATTTAGAATACACGGTATGCTTAACCCGAGGTTGGTTTGAGTTGTGACGTAAACCTGCCCGGACCCGCCCGGCTGTCCAGTAGTCACAGCAATACCTATCCAATGTGGGTGGTTAAGCATTGAGCCCAGTAAGGACCCGAGGTTAGACTGAGCTACGGTATAAACCTGCCCGGAACCGACCAGCACATCCAGTAACCGTAGCAATATCTATCTAATGTGAGTGGTCAGGTGCTCTAAGAGGCTAAGGACAATTGGTAGGGTTAAGTCAACTATAAAACACTTAGCCAAATTCAACATGTTAACAAGGATTGATGGCTGAGGTTAGGTAAATACCAAAACTTAACCACTCAACATGTTTGACTAGAAAACCCTAGTAACGAGGGATCCGTTTCAGCAGTAACCCAAGTTAGGTATCATGGTACCCTGAAACTAGGCAGGGTGGCACGATTACTGGGCTGATTGTAAGCGGTCAAAGCGACGGTGGTGGGTGCAACAGTGTAGGCTCTAACGGGGTGCGGGCGTGCACACACTCCGGAGCAGACAAACAAGGCACTAGGGGCACCAGTAGTATAACCTATGCCTTCTAGAATGGTGTCGGGGCCGCCAACATGGGTCTTGATACACCCCATGGTGGGACCACCATAGGTATCTACAATTCTTGGGGGTCGTATGACATATGTTTACGCGAGTAGGAGACGATCTTTAGAAAATGCGGATCACTTCACCCTCAGCATGGGGTGCCAGTTGAAATAAGCTCAAGTAGGTGCAGAGATATAGTGTGGGTGCGATAGCACATTCGATTCTAAACGACAATTCCTTAGCTTGTGACACTTTCCTATTTTTAGTTTATATCTATCATGCCCTTTTTCTTATCCACATACTAAAGAGTTACTAGATTTGCTCAGGCTTTATGTCTGACTCTATTTTCTTTTCATCTTCTTTTCTTTCGTTCCCCCCCCCCCCCACGTCAACAGGTAGGAAACAACTCAGCTCAGTTAGACCCTTTGCAAGATCCAAGACCGTAGACGTATGGTTTGGAACTCTTTTGCTCGGATCATGGCTTTGGATATCACTATGGGGATTTTTATTACTTTTATTTATGTTTTATGCTTCTTTAATAATCAAGACGGTAATGAGGTTGTAATGATGGAAGTATTTTGAGACAAATATGGAAATGTTTTGTTTGAACACGTATTGATGAAATAAAAGTCTGTTTGGTTTCCGCTATTTAAAATATGTGTATTTATATCTGTCTTGTGTTTATCTGTGGCTTTTACTTATAAACCTCCACCAAAGTTAAGGCATTCCCTTTGTGAGTGACCTTAACGGAGGTGGGGTGTTTCACTTGGTATCAGAGCATATGTTTACCAGATAAGATAAATTTTTTTGAATCATTTTCAAATGAAAGTTTAAAGAAGCATTTTTCAAGAAAAAGTGTTACATTTTTAAAGAGGCATAATCCCCAAAGTCATGTGCACTATCTCTCTCTATCCTTCGTTTTGAATCTTTACTTTCTGTTTCAGAATGTCTGGAGACCTTAACCTTCCAGAAGGAGTGCCGATACCCGGCTGGTTTAGGAGGTACTTAGAAGCAAGGGCCAATGGCACGGGCCCAGCAGACATCCCTCCTACAGTGGCTGCGGTTCCTCCTCCTCCACCTCCTCATGGAAATGCCTTCGCAAAAACATGTAGAGACTTCAAGGCTATGGGAGGAAAAGACTTTTATGGGACGGAATCCTTTGTAGGAGCAAGAAACTTGCTAAAGGAGACTGAGGATCTGTTTGTCATCTTTGGAGTTGATGACAGGCAAAAGATACAGCTAGCAGTATGGTTGCTTAAAGATTAAGCTTCCTATTGGTCGGAAATTACCAATGCTCAGAGGGCGGTGGAAACATGGGAAGATTTCAGGACAAGGTTTGAGATGAAATGCCTCTCCCAAGCTGAAAAAAGCATGCAAATGGAGAAGTTTCTAACTCTGAAACAGGGAAGTATGACAATGAGGGAGTATATTAATCAGTTTAATCAGCTGGCCAGATTTGGGCTGGACTTAGTAAACACCCAACACAAGAAGGCGTTTCGCTTCGTCAAAGGTTTGAATGAGCCTCTACACTGCCTTGCTATGGCCCATGTATCCACGGGAGCGACTTATGAAAGCTTGGTGTACATGGCGTTGCTACACGAGGAAGACAACGGCAAGAAAGAGACTAAGGGGGAAGAGAAGAAAGAGGGTCTACAAGCAAAGAAAACAGACTTCAACAAAGGAGGGAAGAACAATAAGCCCGAGAAGGTGCAATTTCTATGGCATTGTGGGACATATATCAAAAGACTGCCAAAAAAGGAAGGCAAATATGGGTGGTTGCTTCCATTGTGGAGAAACTGGGCATCAAGCTAAGGACTTCCCAAAGAAGAAAGGGCAGGGACAGAAAGCCGGATCCACTTCAGGGGGTCAGGTTCATGCACTAGTGGCACCTCCGTAGGAACGAGGTAGCAATATTTCTATAGAACGTGTAGTCTATCTTTATGATCATCCTGTTCGCACACTTTTTGACTCTGGCGCATCACACTCTTTCGTTTCATCTGCCTTAGTAGAATCTCTGCATCTAGACACTAGTATGGTAGAGGATCCCTTAGTAGTTTCAAATCCAATTGGGGGCTCCACTTACTTGTCAATGATTTGTTTGAGTTTGAAAATCTCTATTCTCAACGTTGAGTTTAGTTGTAATGCCTTTGTTTTGGGCTTCTCGGGACATGGTTAGATCTTAGGCATTGACTGGTTATCCAGTAATGGTGCCATCCTTGATTGTGAGAAAAGAGTAGTTAGACTCTTGACTCGGCTTGGTAACACTCTAGAAATTTCTTGTAATCCCTTGAATGCTTTTATGCTTAGTTATCTAGAGTCGCTTGATGCTTCTGATGAGAATTTGCAATTAGTTAGAGTAGTCCGGGAATATTCGGATGTCTTTGAGGAGGTGAAAGGCTTACCTCCGAGGCGGGAAATAGACTTCCGCATATATCTTGTGGATAATGCAAAGCCTATAGCTTTACCTGTCAGACACATGGCTCCAAAGGAGAGAAAGGAGCTCAGTAAGAAGGCTAAAGAACTTCTCGAAAAGGGGTTCATTAGATGGAGCATTTCGGAATGGGGTTCTCCATTGGTGTTCGCAACCAAAGCGGACGGTTCGCTTCGCCTTTGCGTCGACTATAGGGAGTTAAACAAATTGACCAAGAAAAATAGGCACCCTCTTCCCCGAATCGACGATTTGTTTGATCAGCTTGTAGGAGCGTCGGTTTTCTCCTTACTTGATCTGGCAACTAGGTTCCTTCAACTAAGAATAGCCGAAGACAGTATTGAAAAGACGACGTTCAGAACCCCAGACGGTTTCTTCGAGTGGCTTGTCATGTCTTTCGACTTGACAAACGCACCCGCTTATTTCGTAGACCTAATGAGCAGGGTGTTCAGAGAATTCCTCAACAAATTTGTGGTTGTCTTCATAGATGATATCTTAATCTTCTCAAAGAATGAGGAAGAGCATGCTCAGCATCTGAAAGAAATCATGGAAACTCTCCGTACACATCAACTAAAAGCCAAATTCTCCAAGTGCCACTTTTGGAGAAAGGAGGTAAGATTTCTGGGGCATATAGTGTCCAAAGAGGGGTTGGCTGTGGATCCCGCGAAAGTGGTGGCAGTGCAAGATTGGAAGACACCATGAAATGCAACCGAAGTTCGAAGCTTTCTTGGGCTAGCCTGTTTTTACCGAAAGTTATTAGGGATTTCGCAAAAATATCAGCCCCACTCACAAGGCTAACGAAGAAGAATCTGGCGTTCACTTGGGGGTTGTACTGCGAGTTTGCTTTCCAACGATTAAAAAGGGCTCTCACAATAGCCCCAGTTATAACTTTGCCAGATGGAAGCAAAATGTTCACAGTATACATGGATGCATGTGGAACGGGACTAGGCGTTGTTCTAATGCGAGAAGGAATGGTAGTAGCTTATAGCGGAAGACAATTGAAAGTTCATGAAAAGAACTACCCAACCCACGATCTTGAGTTAGCCGACATCGTCTTTGCGCTTAAGTCTTGGCGCCATTATCTCCCAGGTGAGAAGTTCGAATTATACACTGACCATAAATCATTGAAATATCTCTTCTCGTAGAAGGATCTTAACTTGAGGCAGCAAAGATGGATGGAGTTTCTTGCCTCGTATGATTTTGAAATTTCCTATACTCCCGGCAAAGACATCGTAGTAAAAGACTCATTGAGCCGAAAGAAACTGACCTTAAGCCCTCTCTTTGTGGAAGGCAAAGCTTGGATTATATAGCCAGTTTTAACTTTAGGCCCTCCTCGGATTTTGTACCGGGTTTGTTAGCATCTCTCGAAGTACGCCCTACTCTTTTTGACTCAATAGGTGCTGCACAACGTGAAGACCCTCAGCTTGTTGATGTGATTGATAAACTTGTTAGGGGTGAGACTTCTAGTCATCTCAGTAGATACGGCATCGATGATAAGGGTTGGCTGAGGCGAGATGGAAGATTATGCATCCCACAAGCAAGGGAGTTGACAAAGAAGGTTCTCGAGGAAGCGCATCATTCCAAGATGACTATACACCCTGGCGGTGATAAGATGTACAAGGATATAAAAAGGACTTTCTTTTTGAGCGGCTTGAAAGAGGATGTGGCAAATTTCGTTTCTAAGTGCATGACCTGCCAACGGGTCAAGGCGGAATAGAAGAAGCCTGGAGGACTACTTCATCCTTTAGAGGTCCCACAGTGGAAGTGGGATAGCATTCCAATGGACTTCATTAATGAACTACCTAGGTCGAGAAGAGGCAATACTAGCATTTGGGTAATAGTGTATAGGCTTACTAAGAGCGTCCACTTTATACCCATTAAAAGTAGAAGGACTGCCTCATCTCTAGCATCTCTTTATCTCAAGGAAATAGTTCGACTCCATGGGATACCCTCCAGCATCGTTAGTGACCGAGACCCTATCTTCACGAGCGAGTTTTGGCGAAGTCTGCAAGAAGCTATAGGCACACAATTATATTTGAGTACAGCCTATCACCCCCAAACCGATGGCCAGACGGAAAGGGTGAATAGAGTTTTAGAGGATCTTTTGAGACTTTGCGTTCTTGACTTTGGAGGGACGTGGGAGGATCACCTTCCTTTAGAGGAATTTGCCTACAACAACAGCTACCAAGCTACCATCGGTATGGCGCCCTTCGAAGCCTTGTATGGAAGACCGTGCAAATCACCAACTTGTTGGTGGGAGTCTTCAGATAAGCTTATACTTGGGCCAGACATGATTCGAGAGACTTCAGAGAAAGTGGGCTTGATACGGAGAAGGATGAAGACAACCCAAGACAGAACAAAATCCTACGCCGACAAAAGAAGGACCGACCTTGAGTTTGAGGTTGGGGACAGGGTTTTCCTAAAGGTATCTCCTTTAAGGAACGTCGTTCGCTTTGGATCCGCAGAAAAGCTAGCACCAAGATTTGTTGGACCGTTTCCTATCATCGAGAAGATTGGGAAGATGGCCTATAGATTAGAGCTACCCGACAGACTGGCCGGAGTACACAACATCTTTCATGTTTCTCACCTCCTGAAGTGTTTGGATGAGTCTGCGGAAGTGGTGGAACCTAGCACTGTAGAAGAAGCCGAAGTGGAACGTGAAGCAACTGTGAGGAGAGTTCCAACCCACATCTTAGGAACTAAAGTGAAAAAGCTACGCAACCGCAAAGTCAAACTCGTTAAAGTTCAGTGGAGCGACACCGAGGAAGACGCGACTTGGGAAACTGAGGACAGAATACGCGCTGCTTACCCTCTTCTTTTTGAGGTTATATCTTTAATCTCTCTTTTTCCTTAAGTTATTTTTATCTATCTTTTTGGGTATATCTCCTCGGTCCTTTTCCTAACTCCTTAGGTAGAAAACAAATGGATGCAAACATGTATTTGAAAACATGTTATGGATGATGGCTGCAAATGGTTGCTAGTGATTGCTAGTGGTTGCTCGTGGATGCATATACAAACACACCCTAGGTTTTAGATCGGCTCAGTAACTTCATATTGCATATGCATATATGTATTCTCATTTGCATATGATTGAAACTTGATATGCTGTCATATGGTTGTCGCATTTGTATGAATAAGTTGTGCACTCATGTAGAATTATGAGTAGGAAAAATTTGCATACATAATGGATTCATGACACTTACATGATTCGCATTAAGGGGGTCGACTGAAGCAGTAAGACTGCCTGATTTCTGCATTAGATAAGGACATGTACACACACTATGCATATGATCACGAAGCATTAGAAGTCTTTTAAGGACAGTGGATGCCTGTGTTTGTTGGTTGAGTAGACGGACTGTTGAATGGTAGGATATACATTCTTCCTAGCATGAAGATTTCGGGGACGAAATCCTTTTAAGGGAGGGAGAATGTAACACCCCGTGAATTCTATAACATTAAGCTTCACAAATTAAAGTGTAATTAATTTTAAATGAAAGAAATAAGGGAAACGGGTTATGCCATTGCGTTCGTCTCGGAATTCTGCTTGAGATAGAGTCCGAGTTTGCGCGAATTGGACTCCGTATGAAGGAGTTATGACCTTTGGAAGTTTCAGAATAAAATTTAAAATTCAAGCAGCTCAGTTTCAAATTCGAATACTAGGTTCAAACTGGACTGGGCAGGAAAATTCCCGCCCAGAGACCAGGTCGACTATAGGGTCGAACATGGTGTCGACCTGGCCACCCCAGGTCGACCATAGTGTCGACCTAGGTGTCGACCTGCCAGTCAACCTACCTGGTCGACCTGGCGGGCTGGGTCTGGCTCGAATTTCTGTGGCTCGGTGTGTCACTAGGCTGACATGTCACCTCTTGATTGGCTCTTTGAACTTTGTATGGTCTAGATTCCTCCTGTCTTCATCTGACGGATCAAAACAATTTAAAAATCTATAAATATACCCTAAGTCTGAACTAAAAATTCACACAAAAAAATAAGATGGGAGTCGTCATGCTGCCAGGAAGGAATTGAGCATAGCCATCAAGAGAGAGAAGCTTAAAGACGAATCAAATTAAGAAAAAGAAGACTAAATCTTAATCAAATTAATCAACGCAACGTTAATCCACCCAAAGGAGCGCATCTCAATTTCAGAATTCAGAATCCGGAATTCAAGATTCTGCATTCGTTGTAAGTATAGTGACCTTTCAGAATATGAATAAAAACTGTGACGTGATTCGATGTAAATGAAAATAGAATTGTGTTATTGTATGAATTCATGTATTGTAATAATTCTGTCATGACTTGTTTATTGATATTTGTGGCATAAATTGATTGATGCAAGCCTATTGGACATTTGTATATGAAAGTAAGGGCACTTGCAAGTTTGTGGCAAAAACTAGAATTTGATCCCTCTATGTTTAAGTCTATGGCATGGACTATATGAATTCACTAAACCTAAATTAAGGCCTATGTAAACATGTTCTAGATTTGAGACCTTTTATGCCTACATGACCCAAAACCTATGAACACATTCTTATGTTTATTTGCAGGTATAATTGGATCTATGTTAAGCATCGTTTGGGTTTCATAAACTATGCAAGTTCATGTTGAAATAGGCTATATGATTAGATGTTAAAATTGGACATTTTTGTGAATATACAACATGCTAGTTTTGTGGTTGACATTATGCCAAGTTAAACATGTTTAAACCCAAGTTTGTATAACCCTAAACTATGTCATTTCATATGTCACCTACTTAGTTATACTTTGATTTGGATGCAAGTTCGTATGACCCATAATTTTTGATAGTTGAATCGCTAAATTGCAAGTTCATGCGCCACACACCTTTATGTATTGTGAAATATTACATGTTCTTAATTTCTCCTTTTCTCACGTTTATAAAGTTGGGCTGAATTGTGTCGAGCCCAACATTTGTTATAATGTTGCGAGCGTACAGACGGGGGTAATAATGTTGGGTGTAAAACATGAAAATATATATGTTGGCATGTTTGGCACACGCCAACGACAATGACATTTAAGCGGTATGAATTGTTATACCCAAGAATAAAAGACATGACATTTACATAAATTTGAGATGTAATAAAACATGTAAATTTAGAAAACACGGTATGCTTAACCCGAGGTTGGTTTGAGTTGTGACGTAAACCTGCCCGGACCCGCTCAGCTGTCCAGTAGTAACAACAATACCTATCCAATGTGGGTGGTTAAGGATTGAGCCCAATAAGGACCCGAGCTTAGGCTGAGCTACGGTGTAAACCTGCCCGGAACCGATCGGCACATCCAGTAACCATAGCAATATCTGTCTAATGTGAGTGGTCAGGTGCTCTAAGAGGCTAAGGACAGTTGGTAGGGTTAAGTCAACTATAAAACACTTAACCAAATTCAACATGTTAACAAGGATTGATGGGTGAGGTTAGGTAAATACAGACACCTAACCACTTAACATGTTTGACTAAAAAATCCTAGTAACGAGGGACCCGTTTCAGCAGTAACCCAAGTTAGGTATCATGGTACCCTGAAACTAGGCAGGGTAGGGCACGATTACTGGGCTGATTGTAAGCGGTCAAAGCGACGGCGGTGGGTGCAACAGTGTAGGTTCTAACGGGGTGCGGGCGTGCACACACTCTGGAGCAGACAAACAGGGCACTGGGGGCACCAGTAGTATAACCTATGCCTTTTAGAATGGTGTCGGGGCCGCCACTATGGGTCTTGATACACCCCATGGTAGGACCAGCATAGGTATCTACAATTCTTGGGGGCCGTTTGACACATGTTTACGCAAGTAGGAGCCGATCTTTAGAAAATGGGGATCACTTCACCCACAGCATGGGGTGCTAGTTAAAATAAGCTCAAGTAGGTGCAGAGATATAGTGTGGGTGCGATAGCACATTCTATTCTAAACGACACTTCCTTAGCTTGTGTCACTTTCCTGTTTTCAGTTTATATCTATCATGCCCTTTTTCTTATTCACATACTGAAGAGTTACTAGATTTACGCAGGCTTTATGTCTGACTCTATTTTCTTTTCGTCTTCTTTTCTTTCGTTCCCCCCAGGTCCACAGGGAGGAAACAACTCACTCAGTCAGACCCTTTGCAAGTTCCAAGACTGTAGACGTATGGTTTGGAACTCTTTTGCTCGGATCATGGCTTTGGATATTACTATGGGGATTTTTGTTACATTTATTTATGTTTTATGCTTCTTTAATAATCTAGACAGCAATGAGGTTGTAATGATGGAAGTATTTTGAGACAAATACGGAAATGTTTTGTTTGAACACGTATTGATGAAACAAAAAGCTGTTTGGTTTCCGCTGTTTAAAATATGTGTATTTATATCTGTCTTGTGTTTATCTATGGCTTTTACTTATAAACCTCCACCAAAGTTAAGGCATTCCCTTTGTGAGTGACCTTACGGAGGTGGGGTGTTTCAGCAACACTCGACACTCCCAGGTAAAACCCGTTCTGACAGTCCATCGCACGCTACAGGATTTTCGACCTCCTCAAATATGCATCGCACTCCACAAAATTAAGCAGCAAGGTGCTAAGATCCATATTAAAACCAACTACATCCCTCAATTCATCATTCGAAGCTCACATATCTGAACCAGCTAAACCCTAGAACCTGCGATGCTCGCTGGAAACCACCCAGCGAAAAACGAAGACGTCGAGACCTTTAAAACTCATATAGAAGTGTACATGAACCTCTCAGAAATCCAAATATTTAAGTATTGAAATTTATAAGATTTTATTTCTTTTTTTACTTTTGGTTTTCAATCTTGCGTTTTGTGTTTTCCTGAGGAAGAGATTGGCGGCTTGAAGAAATGGTTGAAGAAATGGTTTTATAGGGAACGAGAAATTTATGTGTGGTTGTAAAGGAGGAAGATGTGGCTTGTTTTGGTCCATCCATACTTAAGATATTTTAGCTTTTAATAATCAATCCGCCTTCTAAAAATTTGTGTGATCACACACGATTCCCAAAGGCATGTAGCTATAGTTCGACATTACGGTCCCAACGAAACTGGTTTCGTTGAATTCCGACTACGTATGCTCACGTAGCGTATTTTTAACTGTTGAAATACTGACTGTTTCTCACTCTAAAAATACGACAACACAGTGACTCTAAAAATCACAAAACTGGAAATCTAACAACTATTTGACATTGTGGATCCAACAAAATTAGTTCCGTCGAATTTCGACTTTGTTTGCAAAAGTGGCTATTTTTAAAGCACTAAATAACCCATTTAAATATATAAATATATTTAAATATAATTAAATTAAATATAAATAAATCTATATTATCGTATATATTCACAGTGGAATACTATACAGCTCTATTTGGATTTATAACTTGATATTTCAAATCCCGATTAAACCGATATTCGATTTATATTGAAATTCCTTTTAAAAATATAAATAATTCCTTTATAAATTATAAAGGAATTCCACAGTGAATTTTCTAAAATTTGATTTAGACATGAATCAAAATCTACACGACGAAATCCCGATTTTTCTCTTCCACTAGAAAGATATACTCTACCAGCTCCACACGTTTCTCGTTTCACAGAAATCCGGCTTAAAACGAATCATGTACATTCAGTTGAAGTTCGAATCGTAAATTTACGAACTGTAGCGCCATTTCAAGCTCGTTTATAATTTAAATATAATTATATGTTCAAACTGTCGTTCAAATAATATATTCGTTATTCAAATTCAATTCCAAGCTGAATTAAATATCACAGATGATCCGATTCACACCATATCGTCATTTCAGCCAATTCTGATTATTTGAGAATTAAATATATTATTTAATTTATTATTTTAATTAAATATTCACCATTATTTAATTCCACGACCGTTAAATTCACTATATCACTATTTATATAATTAAATAAATTAATTATAATACCTCTGCCAATGCGGGTCATTACACTAGCTATGGGTGGTGTCATGGTATGGAGCCCAGACATTTATATTTTTACCTATGTGGATAATGGATAGCGAGGCATATCAGATATATTAGTCACTACGGGGTAGATGGATAGTTCCGATAGGACCAGGAAACGTGTGTTCAGGAACAACCAATCCACAAACGTATGGGTGGACCGGCACTGTAGGATCGAAGGGTTCACTGCGGAGAGTCCTGGGGCATCTTACTGGAGGTGATCCAAATCGATGAGGAGTGCATTCCTTGCCTCGACCCATGACGGAAATCTAATTTCCAATACATGACATTTTGGTTTTAGTTGTAAAACCTAGTATGGCGACATAGTAGCATAGGATACTATGCCGTCTATGATTGATACATTTGTATTTGAAGCTGTTTTAACATTATACACTTATAGTAATATCAAAATGATTTGTTTTAAACGTACCTAGCATGTTTGGCTATTACAAGGAAAAGCTCTATCCTCCGGCTTGCGTTGCATTGTGTGATGGGACCTGAGTCATATAATGGCTTCATTTTTCAAAAAGTATTGCACTGTTTATAAACTATTTTATGCATCGGTATTCTTGGTAGAAGACCGGTTCCGTATTATATGGCGTGGTCCCTTGATTTACTTTATTTCTAAAGTAAAGTTTTAAATAACTGTTTTAGTTCTCACACCAGTCCCATGATTGACCTGGAGTTTATTGTTTTATCCTAAACTCTAGGTGCCCCTATTTTCTGCACGGGCAGCTAGTAGTTTTGGTTTTGCAAATATTATATTCTCAGAATCCTGGACTTACAGCTGGAGCTATATTCGAAAAGCTTTGTATCCATGTATCTGTTTCAGTTGTGTTATGTATTAATTTTCCGCTGCTATGTAATGTATTTTAATCTCTGATATTTTTCTGATGTATATTATTTATTCATACTCTGTTATATTCTTGTGCTCTGATGTAATTGTTGTGATAAGCAATGAAATGTTCTTTTGTTTGTGTTCCTATTTGTCGTGTTCTCAACTTAATCCGGGCTTTCCCGAAAGGGGAAGTATGGATTATTTCAGTCGACCTACCAATTCCCGGTGGATTAGGGTTACTCCTGAACACAATGTTCGCCGGTCTTATTAGACCTTCAATCTGGTCATTTGATTAACCACCATTTGAGGTGCCTCGATTCCAACATCAACATAAGTAAATCTGTCCGGGCTCCATATCATGGCATAACTTTTAGCAAGAAGGAAACACCATTCTATGGTGTCCATCATCCTTTTTTTGGCTAAATTCAGGGTGTGAGGCCCTAGAGTCAACATACCACAGGGCTCTGCATTTTAACAAAAGCTTTGATCTATCTGCTAGCAACACTTGGCATGCCACATTTTCAATCTACACATGTGATAAGTTTCTACTAATAACATAAACTTTGAGTTCATACGTCTCAACTAAAAGTTTTAAGCTAAGAGAATAAATTTACCGCTACCAACAAATATATCATTAATAGCAACTAACCGGTTATGCTATAAAACACAATGTCAGACATACTATCCGTCTACAAGTTCGTTTTGGTTCTGAACGAAATCGAAGGTACCTTATTTCTCGTCCAATTAAGTAGAGAGGACCTTGCATATTCGGAAAGTCAACAAGTACGTCTGGACCACTGCCACTTTAACCCCTTCAAGGAAGCTACCCATATCCAGGGCATCAGCAAGCAGTCCATTCGATGTGAAGATTCCCAGTCTTCCACCGTCTTCAATGTCGTCGAATTTTAATCGTCGTATAATTATTCGAAATGGGTTGAACCTGGTCTTTTCTAATAATTAACGTCAAAATAAAAATCCTTATCGGATTATTAACCAACCAATTTAGTCTCCTTTAATTGGAATTCATTTCATAAAATTTACATCTTATTTTTAAACTTGGTTAAGTTATTTGGCTTCCAAAAATCACCTTTAACCTTATAAAAAGGTTTACTTATTTAGTTATGGATAAAAAAATCCTTATTCTAAAACATTACCCAGAATTTTGTTATAAAAGGTGTCACTCAAATTGCCAAATTTCCACTTAACCAATTTTATCCTTTAAACACAAAAAAAGTTGGTTTAAACCCTTTCCAAAACATTGATAATGATTTAAAATGATTTTTCCCTACTTTTATTCATATAAAAATAGTCCATATTAATAATTTTCAATTACAGGCCATTATTGGTTATAATGCTGCTTCTCAAAATCTAATTGTTGGATTTCAAAAATCTTATTATCATTTGAAAGCTCTTTTCATTAAGAATCCAGTGGTTCCAATTTATGAAAAATCTGATTGTCGCTTCTCCCGAAACAGCCGTTTAAAGTTACAGGTCGAAGTTTGTGAACTATCGCTACGTGACGAGTTCTATTCTGACCATAATTTGATGGAAATAATAAATTACATCGAATAGATTCAAAAATATTTTATTTATTTTATAAAATATATATAATAATTTTTCGATGCCATATTTAAAATTTTCAACTTATTTCGATATTAAAGTATTATAATAATATTTAAATCATGAAAATAATGTTACTCTTCCAACTTCATTATTTTTAATCCAAATTTTCCAAACACTTGTTATAAAAATAAAGAAGAAAGTTTTGCAAAGGAAGTTCTTTTGAAAGTCACCCTGGGTATCATAATCGAACTTCACTTTTATCGGTTATTGTTCATTTTAAAAATGAAACTTGAACCAGCTATAACTACGTGAAAATTAATTCAAACCAACTTGGTTTTTTCGGAAAGGCCAACTAGTTTTTAAAGTGATCCATAACACTTTTCTCATTACAACAAATAATGAGTACGAAATAGTATAGAAGACAGACAGATTTCCAGTTTGCTAGAGACATCCTTATTCTAGTACATTTAAACAACACATAAGGTGAGAAGTACGTAGCTAGAAACTAGAAATCAAAGTACAATATTACAACCCAATATTTGCCTAAGCAGTCTCACAATACAAAAACTTATATTATACACACAACTATGACCTAGAAGCATACAACTTTAGGAAATTATTTATCTCAAGCTAATAACCAAAATCCCCAGAAAATTCCTAGCAGAAGGCCAATTCAATGCCCTCAAAGCCGCCAAGCAGTCACCCTTCACTCCAGAAGGAGCTACTGTAGCATGTAACAAGTGAAGTAACTATTTGCAATAAATTTGAACCATATCCTAGCAGATCTCCTATCCTCGTCCCTACAGAGCCACAACCAACAAGAGAAAATCTCTGCTTCTCAACACCAAGAGCTAACATGACATAAGCTTACAGCCTCACAACTCCTACTCTAAACAAAATACACAAGTCGAAATCACCGCATGCAAACAGCTGTCGACGTAACTCTAACACAACAATCTACAACACAAAAACACAAACCATAAAACCAAAAAGACCAGAGCTTACCAGCACGTCGCAATGCGATCCACAACCTTCTGGTCTGCCTTTCGGTGAGCCAAAAGCAATGGAAAACTGATGAGGGAGGTGGTTACAATAGTTGCAGGTCGTGAGTTAACTTTGTAAGTGTGCTAGCGAAACACGAAAGCCAACCCAGGGGACCACCGCGCGTACGTCAGAGAGGGGATTAAGATGCAAAGGTAACTGCTAATAATAGGAGGTGCGAAGTGAACAAAAAGAAATGATAAATCTGACTGTGGCTAGGGTTAAGGTTCAGTAGGTCAATCTCCACAAATGAACGAAAATTGGTTATGGGGTAAGTATATCTGAAGGAAAAAGAGGAGTGGAAGGATTTGGGGGCAGAAAAGTGGAGGAGATGAGAGGAATAGGAATGTGAGAGGATGAAGATTTTTTTTCGATGTGCTAAACCATCACCATTTTCGGAGACATCCGTTCCCTGTTATGAATTTGTTCCAGTTGCTAATATTCATCATAATTTTATAAACTCGATATCCATCCAGAATCGAACGTCAAATTCAAACTTTAACTTTTGGCCTATTATTATATTAATAAAATATACATTAAATTCCATTTTAATTGATGGAGACTTAACCAATGGACCAATAATCACATCTACTAGTCATTTACAATCAGTGTATCATATAACACTACATCTACCATCAAACAACATCCAATTCATATAAAACATGGAATACATCGTATAACCTTAAATCAATAATGCTTATGTGGGTTTATCAATCAACAGATTAACCACAAACTCAATCTTCGGATAGATATCAATCAATTATTATTTTAGTACTCAAGTGGGGGTTTACATCGACATCCATTAACGAGGAATTAGTGAATTACTTTTCAATAACTATCCAAGGCTCAAACCATTTCCAAATCAACATTGTTTATGTTTAAATGTCACATACCCAAACAACTACATGTATATCAATTGAAAATGATATTTTTAACATACTAAACATCATACTAAACTTGTATAATCAATCAGTACTCATCATATAACTCAATTCTGTTAACTAACAGACAGTTAATTATAACTAGCTCTTTTCTAGTTTCGGTTTCTCACTGTGGGTTCCACTCTGTCAATCTTTCACGCGGATGGAATGCAGATTCCTACGTACATCTCCATCACTATTCTGGTGACCAAAAGTACTTCCCAAAGCTAATAGGACTAAATTTTTGAGGCTACGGGGTTTTTAAACTCGATGAACACACGTACAGTCGCGGATCTGGGTATACGTGGAAAACGAGTGGGGGTATGGGTTCCTAGAGGGTTCGGCCTAGGGGTGGGTGTCCACACTGGAGCTGGGTAGGGTCAGGAAAAGGGTGTGAGGTTCGGGTGTGGGGTATAAGGTTGAAGGGGAGAGCGACTTTGGGTGTATTTGCAATTTAGTGTTTTTAAATGGGTTTTTGGGAGTTTAAGGAGGAGGGGAGTTCACGACAAGGGGGAGGAAGAGAGCTAGCGCAGGTGGGGATGTGGCTAAGGTAGTTGAGGAAGTTCCTAGAGGGAGGAAATGGAGGGTGCGACCATGGCTAATAGCTTGGAAGAGGAGGAGAGTTTAAGAGAAGAAGAAGTGAGAAAGTAAAAAAGGGAGAAGAAAGTAGGATATTTTATAAGAACTGAGATGCAACGTATTGATGAGGTGCAAATAGGAGCCTGAAGGTGAAGAAACACACTTTAGGAGGTCTATTCGTTGATACATCATTTGTTTTATTTGCCTTAAAGGCTTAAATGAAGTTACAACGTGTTTTAGTTCCATCTCGCGTCTATCGCTCTTGCGACCAAATATGAAGTGCGTTTAAAAAGGAAATTTGAACCCTAATATAATTCATAACTCCGGATCCAATGGAACTTGTCTCGTCAAATTTTGAGTTTGTTTTACCAATCGTTTTATTTTTTTACCGGTTTTTCGCTTAATATTGACCCGATACGCGTTTATTTTTCGTATGCTCACATACATATGCAGTTAAAGCCCTGCTAAAGCCCCGCAATATCCCCACTATTGCCCATAGCGCTCTTCAACCGCTATGCTATTTCAATTTAGCATAGATGAACAGTAGTTTCCCTTTTTACCCTGTTATTTTCCGCTTCTATTACTAAATCAAGGCTTTTTAGTGTCCCCTTTAGCAATATTGATATATGGAGCTTGATTTGACAAATTTTCATTTTAAAAATTTAGTAAAGTTAGCGTAAAGAACTAAATTTAAGACATAAGTGTCTAACATATGGTAATAATCAATTAAACTCATCAAATTTAGCATGCATAACTACGATATTCCATGATTTTTTATGTAAGATTAATTAATATTAGTTTTCTATATATATAATGTGAGAAAGATGATTAATTAATTTTCATATTTTTGGTTTTATATCCAATGAACATTTTTTTCACCTCCGATATATCCCCGCTATTTCCTTGATTTATTCCCGCTACACCTTTTTGTACCTCTACCGCTGTAGAACCGTTAAGCGCTTTAACTGCACAGTCACATACGAACTCCAAAAATTATGAAATTTAAAACTATACCATTTTTTGATGGTCTGTATTAGGTGAAATTGGTTTCATTGAATTTTGAGCTCATTTGGAAAAAATATCTCTTTATGTTATGGAAATAGCATAATTCATTGAATTTTTAAAATCAACTACAAATCCTTGTAAAATTAATTTAAAAGTCAAATTTAAATTGGTTTCAAAATTTCAGGTCATTACACTAGGACCACTTGTAAAGCCAAGTGCTTGGGACGTTGTTGACGTTCACCCTGTTAAGTGATACACCCACGAGGAGTATATTTTTGAAATGATGAAGAAACTGATGAAGGAGAGCTTTTCAAGGAACGATAATGATTACAATTGTTGTTTTGCACCTAGCCGAACCCCATTAACTCTAGAAATCCTAGATGCTAAATACACAAAAAAGATCAACACCCCGACAATTCCTACATACGATGGAACTTCTGATCCTGGTCTGTTTCTACATAAATACGAATGGCATGTGAATGAGGTACGGGATACAAATGAGCTAAAATGCTGATATTTCCCCATTTATCGCGATGAAGTTGCTTCGTTATGGTTCATGAAGCTCCCTCCGAAGCCCACTACAAGGTTCGGGGTATTGGCACGCAACTTTAAGGAGCAATTCAAGATGTATACAACAAAAGTTAAGGATATCACGTCCTTGTCTGGATTGACCTAAGGCCCATAGGAATTATTGGAAAATTTCTTGAATTGATTTAATACTGCCATTACTAAAGTCAACAAACTAGAAAGCAGAATACGATAGATTTCAGGAAATGAGTTACGATGAAAAAGCCTAATAAATTGAAGAAGTTCTATAAGAAAGCGGAAGAATTATCATACTCGAGGAGGTAGAGACCGTTCAACTTCAATATCACAAACTCGAATCACATCCCTCAACGAAAAGCTACTACAACGATAAGTTGGTGGTGTGGAAAATGTGATTCTAACAGGGGTTCAAAAGCGAGGGAACCACAACAAAGAAAATGGTGGTAAGAGCGTGGAATTTTTGAAAAAAATCGGACTAGCAGACTACACACCTTTCGACGACACCACGGAGAATATTTTTCTCACCACAAAGCATACCAAATAATACATCGAACCCTCGAAGAAGAAAGTTACTGAATATGACATATGCTCTGGTAAGTGTTGCCACTTCAAAAAGATATTGGCATGATACCAATATGTGCTGGTACCCAGACCCGTCCCAGAGGATAGCCCACCAAGCCCTCTGGCCGGGGCAGCCCACTGGTCCGGGGCACCATATATATATATATATATATATATATATATATATATATATATATATATATATATATATTTGATTCTTTTTAAACGATAATATATAATGTTATAAGGCAAACAAACATAAAATAATGTATGGTCTAGTGGTAAGGGAGCCAAAATTATGAATGGGGTTGTGGGTTTGAATCCAGCTAGATGCAAGTTAAAATTATTTTTGGTTCCTTTTTCCCAATTTTGTTGCAAACTTGTGGACTGGGCTTGGGGAGCGGAATGTATGGGCCGACTCTACTGGTACCTAAGGATTCATATCGAGGAGGTTATAAGGAAAAATAAGCTCCGGGTTTTGTAAGGCGAATGCCGAGCAAAGATGGGGGAACCAATCCTCAGGGAACCTTACTCAAGCAAGCCCCTCTGGAGCCAAACGAGCTAGTTCGTATCTGGCACCCGAAACGATGGTTATCGAATATTACACTGATTCAACTCACGGTTGGAAGAAAATATCGCTAATCTATATCTTCCAGTTATTAATGGACTTTCTTGTTTTCTAGTTTTGTTCTTCTCATTTCTCTTAAGTAAGCCTACCAGGATACCATGGATATTTTTAATTTGGTGGAACTTATGTCTTTGTCAGATTGTTAATAAAAGTTTGTTTTTTGAATACGAGAAGTGTTTTGAAAATATCCACGTTATAAAATTGGTGTTATCCGAGCATGTTTAACACTAAAAAACAACGATGTTGCCCAATGACTGTCAACGTTATAAAAAACCACGTGTTATCCAAAGACAGTTAACACTACAAAACCACAATGTTTCCCAAGACTATTAATTATAATTAAATCAGGTGTTATCCGAAGATTGTTAACACTTCAAAGCGGCGATGTTGACCCAAGACTATCAACGTTATAATAAAAATCAAGTGTTATCCAAAGACTATTAACATCGCAAAGCAACAATGTTGTCCCAAGACTGTCTATGTCATAGTATAATCTGGTGTTATCCAAAGACTGTAAACACTACTAAGTAACAATGTTGTCCTAAGACTGCAAGTTATAACAAAATTTGGTGTTATCCAAAGACCGTCAACACCGAAAAGTGAAAATATTAGCCTAAGAATGTCAACATTATAATAAAATTAGGTGTTATCCAAAAACCGTTAACATAAAGCGATAAGATTGTCCCAAGACTGTTAACATTATAATAAAATCGAGTGTTATAAATAGGTTGTTAACATCGTAAATCGACAACGTTATCCTAAAAATTCAACATCATGACTAGTCAGTGTTGCCCAAAGACATAAATCAGGGAGAAGCTCCTTCTACCGCTAAGACTAATGTCTCCGGTAAGTAGGCATCCTCACTCTCCAGTCGAGGTTGAAACCCTTCAAAGAGTATACCAAGTATATCTAATGAAAGGGTTTCATCATCCTCAATTGAGAACGGAATCATTCGACAGTTGAGAGGTTTGTGACCTTGACGAGAAGGCATCCTCACCCCAGTGGAAACATCTGAAAAGACCAAAAGCTCCTGATCACGACAACATAAAGCTCGATCATCACTAGATGCTTCCTACCTCGAAGAATTCAGTTAAGAAATGCTTAAATAGAGAATATAAAAATATAATCCATAGTAGAAGAGGTAACTGCAGGAGGAAGGCCCCGGAAGTTGTTGAAATGGGAAGCAATGGGAGAAAACCCTTAGTCAAAATGAATAGCCCGACGATGAATCAACTTGTAATCATTCTAAACTAAGGGTAATGAAGTTTGAGAAAGAGCAAATCAAAACATGTGTAGGCCCATGGTATGGTAGCAATACCAGCTACAATGATAAAAATCCATTGGAATTGAATGTAGTTTGAACCTAGCGCGACAGACAGGAAGACTAACTAAGAAATTAAAGCAATTCTAAGAAAACAAAATGCTATAAAAAAGCCAAATGAAAGCTAGGAATTCCAAGGCACTGATATCCTAAGATGTGGCGGTCAGCACCTGCATAATACCGACAAAGAGAAAGTGAGACATGAACTCAAATTGTTAAGCAAAAAAGGATAAGATGAATTGCACCACAGTCCTTTCACACCCGGTAAAGAACTCTAGTGTCAGTTCGCTTACAACGATGAGCGTAGACCCAATTAACAAAATCTTGGCCTAGCTAACTCAAAAAGGGAAAAATCTGAAGGTCCATTAAAATATATGCAACATCAAGGAACAACTACCATGGTCATTTCCCACTGTGTCCCAAACTCGAAAATTATAACAAGATCCTAATGCGTGACAAAGGCTAGGGAATCATCCAAACATTGTTTATAACCATGCAGTTGAATAATTAGTTCCCAAAGGTTGGAATGGACCTGTGAACAAAACAACCAAGCCGATATTAATAGTCAGGTTGGATGCATAGAGCTGGGCCAAAAATAAACTCGAAAAGATAGAAACTAAGTTACTGGCCCTCCATTACTTGAAGTAGAGGTTAAATTGAGGCAAGTTTGAAACTTTGCCTTATGATTTTACTCTATTAGTCGATTCCTACAGGCAGGTAGCATAAAGAAAAAGCCCTAAATTCAAATTGTCCCTACATAAGCTACCAAAAAGAGTAATTAGTGCATGACAGGGTTGTAACGACAAACTGGAGAAATGCGAGAATGCTAGTATGTGAGGTTATGAGCTGTCGCGCAAGGAAAACCGAGGGTAATCAAACGAATTTCTTGTAGTATATAATATTCTAACAAATACAAGAACTCTTGTATTCATGAAGATTAGATCTCCCGACTAGGGTAAAAGCACAAAAACTCAATCGAGATCTTCACATATATCGAGATGTGGTGAATAAACCCATGACATATAAACCATGGTTCCAAATTCCGTCCGGCTCGCCGGAATTCCGGCCATTTCGGCCCGGTTCCGGCGACGATCGGACTAGAATTCAAGCTTAAATCCGTTTCCGCTTCAAAACTGTAAAACGCAAAATTTAAAATTATGGATGCTTCAGAAAGAGGAGAAGAGAAGCGTGCGTGAGAGAAAGGAAGAGTGAAGCTGAATGAAAAGTAAAAAAAAAAATGTAAAATTGAGCTTACATGAATGGGAAAGAAAGAAGCGGGCGGCTGGAAGAGAAAGACGCATTCAGCTATCCAATTTTAGTGATTAGGGTTCCATAACATAAGAAGCTTACAACGCTGGTAATTTTTCTGGGCTTTGTTCCTTCTAGGCATTGATTATTGGGCTTCTTGTATAAGAACAAGAATATTAGCTCGTCTAAGTTAACGTTATGGGCTGAAATTTTAACATTGTGTAAATTTGTATTTTAAAAGATAAAGTAGTCAATAATTAAATCTTCCTGAAGCTTAAAATAATTTTCTATTACTAAAATCACTACATTGCGTACAATTTTGCAGCATATCATTTGTTTTGTACATAACTTGAAGCAATTTAAGAAGAAAAAAATACCGGAATTCGTAAACCGAAAAATTAACGGAATTAACGGAAATTCCGGAACGGAACCGAAATATCAAAAATTTTACATGACCGGAACAGAATCGGAAAACGGAATTTCAAACCTTGATATAAACAATATTATGTAATTTAAGAAACCGCCACACAGACAATCAAATCATATACACAAGCATATATACCAAGGTTTGAAATTCCGTTTTCCGATTCCGTTCCGGTCATGTAAAATTTTTGATATTTCGGTTCCGTTCCGGAATTTCCGTTAATTCCGTTAATTTTTCGGTTTACGAATTCCTTTATTTTTTTTCTTCTTAAATTGCTTCAAGTTATGTACAAAACAAATGATATGCTGCAAAAATGTACGCAATGTAGTGATTTTAGTAATAGAAAATTATTTTAAGCTTCATGAAGATTTAATTATTGACTACTTTATCTTTTAAAATACTAATTTACACAATGTTAAAATTTCAGCCCATAACGTTAACTTAAACGAGCTAATATTGTTGTTCTTATACAAGAAGCCCAATAATCAATGCCCAGAAGGAACAAAGCCCAGAAAAATTACCAGCGTTGTAAGCTTCTTATGTTATGGAACCCTAATCACTAAAATTGGATAGCTGAATGCGTCTTTCTCTTCCAGCCGCCCGCTTCTTTCTTTCCCATTCATGTAAGCTCAATTTTACATATTTTTTTTTACTTTTCATTCAGCTTCACTCTTCCTTTCTCTCACGCACGCTTCTCTTCTCCTCTTTCTCAAGCATCCATAATTTTAAATTTTGCGTTTTACAGTTTTGAAGCGGAAACGGATTTAAGCTTGAATTCTAGTCCGGTCGTCGCCGGAACCGGGCCGAAATGGCCGGAATTCCGGCGAGCCGGACGGAATATGGAACCATGATATATACATCATACATAAAACATGGTAAAAACATACATATAGGACATTCGAAAAACTAATCCTTTGCTGCCTAGATCTTTCATGTGCAGGATAAACAACAAGTGCCACATTCGTGAAACCTTAACTTGATTTAGACCATGGAAAATAAAGATTGGACTCAACCACGATAATAACATAAAGGACAAATGAACCCGATGTGGCTTGAAATTTTAAAATCCATGTTGTGTTTTCCAAATTTTAAAACAATTGAAGTAAAACCCCCCGCGTGGGTGCAAGTAACCGAGGAAGCATGTGTGCTTAAGTAAAAGTAATGATAAACAAAGTGAAATAAAGCGTAAACCATCGGGCAAATCGAATTGGAGATGTGTCCTAAAGGACATACTCATGTGAGGGCAATTGAACAAGCCGCCTCTTAATATTTGGCCATCTCACGCACCCAGAAGCAAAAAATCTCGAGGATAGGCTCCGTCAACAGAAACGTGACATACAACATACAAAGGGGAAGTAGTATGCCTCATCCGCTGCTCAATGATGCTAAGGATAGCACAAAGCAAGAATCCTTCATGATTGACCACTGGTCGAAAGTAACGAAGCATATGTTGAGGCAAAAAGAAAGAATATGGGGTATACAACCGAATAAGAAACCGGTGGCTTAGCAAGATTTAGTAGAATTTTATGAGTTTTCCCTTTTTTCACAAATTGAAGCTTAAGCTATGAAGGACCTCGCCTCAAGACTAGAAAATGTCCTTTTAGTGGACTGTAAACTGAATAGCTAAAAAGTCAACCTAGAAAATGATACTCGACGGTCAAGACTGATATGTTTTATTTTTAATACAAAACCCATATTAATGATGCTTGGATTTCAAACGAATTTAACGAATATTTATCGTTCGGTATTCTAAGTGTCACTTGAGAATTTGTAGTGTATTATTTGTGCAAACCAGGTCTAATGTCCCAAACAATACAAACAGACCATCATGCATAAATAACTTACTAATAGTAAATAAAGAAACTAAGAATTTATTTCTAAATTATCTTCTCAAAACTTAAACATTGTCGACGAGAAAACGATAATAGAACTATTGCCTGAAACGACACAGGGAACCTACCTTTGCAGGATCCCTTAAAACATAAAAACAAGAAAGTTGGTGGCGAAAAATCATTAGTTATGCCTGGTTTCAAACTAATCTCAGGATTGGAAATGAGGAAAATGGCATGGAAAAGTTCATAAAAGGAGACATGATAAAATATAAAAAGAAAAGTTTGTATCTAAATATGCAAGCATTTGGCCAAGACAAAGCTGATCTTCCCACCTAAATAAGCACAACCTAAGATTCAACCATCTCCTCTCTCAAACGAATTCCATCCCAAAAATCAAAGGAAAAGAATTTCTACTTGTTAACCCTCTTTTTGGCAAGAGTCTCAATGAGCCAGACCAAAGCCCAAACGCGCAAATGGATATAAGCCGCGCTTCAGGAAGCCCAGCAGACAAATGGTCCGAAGCAGTCACATATCGGCCCAAGTCCAGCCTAATCAATCGACAACTCACTCCGGAAGAATCGCTCTCCCAGTCGACCAAGTATCTCGCTTTTGGAAAGGCGCATCGACCGATTATCTCGGGCTAGCGTGGAAATCTTCTACAGAGCCATTCCACCATATATCCCGACTTCCAAGGCAATAAAAACGGTCAAACCACATTCGGACAAAGATCAACTTTTGATATACCTTTCCGTGGAGTACACCTCAACCGCAACTTCCGAGGATACTATTTATGAACAGTGGAAATAGTCCTCAGCCGCTATTCAAGCCAACTGATGGGTTCCACATGTCCAGGCTTTTCCGGAATCACCAGATCATATTGCAACAGCCCAAGCTGCACTTTCCTCCTATAAATACCCCCAAGCTAAAAGAGAAAAAGGGACTCTTCCCTTCTGGCAACTTCTTTTGCACT
Source organism: Allium sativum (assembly GCA_030737875.1). Taxonomy (NCBI): domain Eukaryota; kingdom Viridiplantae; phylum Streptophyta; class Magnoliopsida; order Asparagales; family Amaryllidaceae; genus Allium; species Allium sativum. Next base: position 801,527,621 of record CM060924.1, on the reverse strand, counting down.
TCGATTCTAGAGTTCATTCCTCTTAACCTCTCTCAAAAAGAAGAAAGAAAAATAGCCATCTTCTCTTTCTTCTTCAAACAAAAAAAGCATTGTACTTGTAATCAAAAAAGAGAAATAATATATAAAGTGGACGTAGGCACCGTCTTTGTCGAACCACTATAAAAATTCTGTGTGTTCTCCTCATTCCTTTTGCTTTTACTACATTTTATAATCTTTACTCGTGTGTTGATCACACGATTGGGGGTTGATTGTCACTAGTAACCAACTTTTGACATCAACACTTTTGGCATACCAGGAAAAGGGCTAAGTACTGATATTCCGTTTGAGCCTCTGCTCAATTTTGCTTATGGCGAACAAGCGAAAGAAAGATGCAATATCCTATCGTCCTACAAACACTAATGCAGCCGACACAGATGTTGCACAAGCAAGTCACGAGGTTTTATCTCATGACGATATGTTTCGATTCCTTACCTGTGATGACATGGATAAGATAATGTTCGAATTCAGAGAACAAATGGCATCTCCGGGTAAACTCCTCTAACGACAGTAGCAGTTGATGGATCACATTCTCGTAAGACTGGAGACAGGATTGAACGCTTCAACATCAATTCCTCCACCAGCCGAGACTGGGGCAACAACTGATCTTCGGTTTGCACAGAATCACGCCACTGATCAGGTTACACCTACTGTGGCTCACCTTCCCTCATACCTTCACTCAACTCTCGAAAGTCGAGCCCCAACAATGGCTGCCCTTCCGAGCATGCTTTTGCCAGATCCCCGCACAGAAGCTCTTCCAAATGCAGAGTTAAATTCATGACAATGACTCCTCGAAGATGGGAGCCAGCTTGCAAGCATTATTCGACGCTTCACTCATGGCAACTCTTCGCAGAAAGACATAGACAATGTCAGTCGCATCCCCTTCAGTAGGGGAATCAGAAATTCTCAAAACCCTCCGAACTTCAAGTTCCCAGCTATCAAGCCATACAACGGTCGCACTGACCCGACCATTCACCTCATGCGATACATGCGACATATGGAAGTATTGGGTGCATCGCCCAACTTCATGGCTAAGTGCTTTCCCCTCTTTCTCACAGATATAGTCGGCATTTGGTTTCGGCTGCTAACAACGGAATCGATCAGCAGTTGGAACACCCTGGTCACATGCTTCATCGAACAATTCCGAGTGCATATCTCCCAACCAAAAAGCGTTATGTTCTTGTCTACCATCAAGCAGCGATCTGGAGAGACGCTCAGGTCCTTCCTTGAAAGATTCAACGCGGCCGTAGCATCTGTCGATCGGCCCGAACCATCGATGTTACTCATGGCCGCCATCGCAGGAGTTCAAAATCGATCAAAATTCTCAATCTCTTTAACCAGAGATCCTCCTAAGGATATAGACGACTTTTACTCTGAGGCCGAAAGATTCCTCTGATAAGAAGATGCCAGCCTGGAAATGGAGTGCCTCGAGGTTTTAGTAGCCAAACAACAAGATCCATTCAATGGTAACAGCCAGAATAAAGGAAGAGGAAAGGCCCCGAAAAAACCGAGCACAATGTGCGACCTCGAAATGAAAATAAATACGATCAGTAGACCAAGTTCAATTTCTCTTTGCTCGATATCTATCTCGACATACGCGAGTCCTTACCAACTCCAAGACCACCTCGACGAGAGCCGACCTAGAAGGAGCTTGATTCTGCCAAGCATTGTATATTCCACAACGTAGCTGGACATAATACAAATGAATGCCAACATCTGCGCGATCTCATCGAAGGGCGAGTCAGAAAAGGAGAGCTCCCCAAATATGTCAAAGTTCGTGCCCCGGCCATGCCACCGCAACCTTCTGCCCAAGCCCCTCAGGTCGATCCTCGAGCTTCTAGGAACGGAAAGGACACCGAGACTAGTACTCGCGACATTATCATTAATTAGATTTCTTTTCTTTTGATGTATTCCTTTCAATAATAAGGACATCTAGATATACACATGTATGGGGTTAGGATTTAGCTCCTAGGCATGCTCTGAGATAAACTGATGTCCCCTTAGAATTTCTTTTCTTTGTGATAGTTTTTTAACAGTTGTGAATTTTATTTTTCCAAATATCGATCATGTTTGGAAACCTCTAAGCTGAGCATGAATAACCCTCGCCCCTTGTTTTATGTATTCAGCGCGAAAGCCCACCACCCTTTCTTTTCTTCTAAACGCCTACTCCCTTAACTGAGTGAGGCCAAGTTTTCTAAATACGAAGTATAGATTATACTCCCTCTTTTCTTTTTACACCATGAGCATTCATAGCTCGCTGGACAAACTAATTTAACATGAGTCGAGCATTAAAAACACACTTGCCCTAAGCCGAGTATGATTAATACTCGCCACCTCTCTATGCCGAACCTAGTTAAGCGTTTGCCACTAAGCCGAACCTGGTTAAGCGTTCGCCATTAACCCATACATGGTTAATGTTCGCTACTAAGCCGAGCATGGTTAATGCTCGACACCCTTCGAGGCCAAGTGAAATAAAATGCTCGACCCATTAGCCTTCTCCAAAAGGAGAATGGTTTATTTGTATTTGTAGGAACTAACTCTCATACAAATGGCGATCGTCACCTCGGCCTTAATAGGTTCCTGATCGTTGTCGATTTTCCGGCCTTAATACGACCTGGTATGGTCGTCGGTTTTCTGGCCTTAGTACAACGTCGGAACCGTCGGTTTTCTGGCCTTAATATGGTCCGGCGTGACCATAGCTGCTCGAGCGTTTGTGCTTCGGTTCAAATTTCAGAACACACCTCCCTCTACCGATGAAGATGCATTCTGTGGGGCAAAGTGTTAACCCTATTTTTGGTAAGAGTCTCAACAAGCCAGACCAAAGCCCAAACGCACAAATGGATATAAGCCGCGCTTTAGGAAGCCCAGCAGACGCAGGGTCCGAAGCAGTCACATATAGGCCCAAGTCCAGCCTAGTCAATTGACAGCTCACTCTAGAAGAATCGCTCTCCCAGTCGACTGAGTATCTTGCTTCCATGAAAGGCGCGTCGATCGATTATCTCGGGCCAGCGTGGAAATCTTTTACCGAGCCATTCCACCGTATATCCTAACTTCCAAGGCAATAAAAGTGGCAAACCACATCCGGACAATGCTCTACTTTTGATATACCTTTCCGTGGAGGCCACGTCAGCCGCAACTTCCGAAGATACTATTTATGAACAGCGGAATCAGTCCCCAACCGCTATTCAAACCAACTGATGGGTTTCACGTGTCCAGGCTTTCCCTGAATGGCCATATCATATTGCAATAGCCCAAGCTGCACTTTCCTCCTATAAATACCCCCAAGATAAAAGAAGAAAAGGGATTCTTCCCTTCCGCCAACTTCTTTTGCACTTCGATTCTGGAGTTCATTCCTCTTAACCTCTTTCAAAAAGAAGAAAGGAAAATAGCAATCTTCTCTTTCTTCTTCAAACAAAACAAGCATTGTACTTGTAATCAAAAAAGAGAAATAATATATAAAGTGGACGTAGGAACCATCTTTGCCGAACCACTATAAAAATTCTGTGTGTGCTCCTCATTCTTTTTTGCCTTTACTGCATTTTATAATCTTTACTCGTGTGTTGATCGCACGATTGGGGGTTGATTGTCACTAGTAACCAACTTTTGACGTCAACACTACTCTAACCAAAAACCTAAAAAAACCCATGAAATGCGTGATACATCACAAGAAGAAAGATAAAAAACTCTAGTCAGGCTTGGTTAGAAATTTGCAATGCTCTAACCAGACCCAAGTTAAGGGCAAAGTGATTACCGTTTATTGTTCAAAAAATGGCTGAATCCCTTCAAACATGAAACAGAGGAGTATAGCTCCACATGAAAGGAATGCACAAAACATATGGAAAAGGAGGCATTATCCTATTAATACACACAACCGGATGGGAAGCTATGATATTTAAAAAAAATCTAAAGCAAAGCCACAACTCAAAGGCAATTGCACATCTGCATATGTTACATTAAGTCATAGATGAGCACTTCATTGCATTTTAGTTGCAACTACCATAGAATACTTCCCACGAAATGGATTATATCTCCTAGACGGTAAGTGAATAGTTCATGATAAGACTAGACGAAATGGAGACAACAACATAGCTATTAAATACTATGCCTCCATTATGGTAGAAATCTCCCCATCAAGGTTAAGTCAAAGTACGCAGCGACCAATTCTATATGGTGAGATTCATGTTCAAGTTGGCTAAGACCATCGGACATGCAGAAGCAATATGGAAAATGGTAAAACCGTCAATGCGCTCAAATTAGCTTATAAATTATTCAGTAGCCTAAACAATGGCTAGAGTTCAATTGTAACACCTTGTATTTTCTATAAACATAAGAGTTAAAAATCAAGGTATAATTAATTTTTAGGAGAAGAAATAAGGGAAACGGGTTGCGCCATTGTGTTCGTCTCGGAAAAATACGCGAAATAGAGTCGGAATTTGCGTAAATCGGAGTCCGTATGAAGAAGATATGGACGAACGAAGTTAGGAAGAAAAACCGGAAACATGCCAGAATACAATGGCGCACTTGTGAAGTGCGCCAGTACAAAAATACACTGGCTCACCTGCCAAGTGTGCCCATACAAATCCAACACTGAATTCTGGAGTGTTCTGAGGTGACGTGTCTTCTTTTGAGTGGCTGGATGATATGTATTCGAGTTGTGCGATTCTGATGACTTCTGGACTGATCTGAAGGCTCTAAATCACCCTATCCTCCTATAAATACATCCCTAACCTAAACCTAGGTTTCTTACACAATTCTCTAGCCTCCATTGCTCTCTTCTTCTAATTAAAAATAAAAATGGCGTCGCTGCTCTGCTGGAATTAAAACTAGGACTGATGTAAAAGCTAAATCAAATCTCAAATCAAAGGGTAGATCTACAACAACAATTAAAAAGGAATAATTCAGCATTTCTGCATCAACAACAGTTTATTATCCTTTCTTAAACCACGAAAGGCAAGTACAGTTATTCTCCGCTATAAACGTTAATTATAATTTTGATATGCTTTTAAATCTGAGTTTGAGGTTGTATATATATTCTCTTCTGTTAGATCTAATTTTTGTGACTGTTCTGTATTCCTTTCTTCTTTTCTGTTTCAATAGCCAGGCTACCACGAGCCTATGCCCAATCTCATAAAGAGATTAACGTATGAACGCAAAATTTGGGACAATTAATGAATGATGCGAAATTTGACAAGACTGAATTGAACGTATGACTTTAGATCTGAAGCATAAAATATATTGGACATGTGACTTGGGATTGGATGCATAAATTTGACTATGAACATGTAATTTATATATTGCATGCATAGAGTATGTGGTAATTTAGTTCTGTAACTAATTAGAGAAATGAACATATGATATTTAGATCTATAATTAATTAGAAAAATGAGCATATGTTGTAAACTAGATTTAGATCTATGCATATTCTGTAATAAAAGAAAAGAGGAACCATTGTATGCTTATATATGATTGGAGACTTTGGACAAAATGCATATAAAAGTCAAGATCTGATTTTTAGAAGATATAATTTAAAGATTTAGATTGTTGGGTATATTTTGCATTATGATTCATGACTTGAAAAGAAGAAGGATATGGAAAGTTAGGTGTAAAGATTTACATTAATTAGGATATCTATTATTGTGATTACACCTAAATAGGAATTTTTGGATATATGGCATGCATTGTAATTAATGATTATATTTGGTATAATTTACATGTAAAATGCTAGTTTAACAAAAATTGGAACATATGTTATATGGTAAATTATGTCCATATTCTGCGCTATGTAAATTTATGCAAACATGGAATATATGTTCATATTGTGAATCATGACAATTATGTAGGCATATGAACTTAGGCCTAATTTATGATTAGGCAAGGCATGTAAATAGAACCTTTAGAAATATTAAATCTGCTAAATCTGCTAATTTGCTAAGTTGCCTAAACTGCTAGTTCTGTTATATGGCCTAGACTGCTATTAAGATTGAAATGGCTAATCTGTTAAATTTGTCTGTTGAGATGCCTAATCTGTTATGTGCTAAAATCTGCTAAGTTGCTTAATCTGCTAAATCCGTTAAGTCGCCTAATCTGAAAAATCTGTTATATGTTAAATCTGTTACCTGTTATATCTGTTGTTTTCATATAATTAGTCTGTTATTGGAGTAATTTGAATTGACTATAGTTATGAATAATTGACAAGTATATTAGGCATAGGCATAAATGCTAAACTATTAATTAATTGGCCGCAAAGATAAATATGGCTAACTCGAGGTTAGAATGAGTTTGCGGCGTAAACCTGGCCGGAACCGCCCGGCACATCCAGTGGCCGCAAACAATAGGTTCTAATGTGAGAAGTTAGTCATAACATGCGCAAGACACGAGGTTAGGTCTGGCTTGTTGCAGAACTCTGCCCGGAACCGCCCGGCATATCCAGCGGCCACAAGCTATCGACCTAATGTGAGAGGTCTGTGCATTAATATTTAATTAATGCAAATCTGAGATAAAATATGTGATAAAATCTGAGATAAATATGATGCCTGAAATGTGTTGGGTGGATAGGGTTAAACCAACTGGACTAATGAATTTAATGAACCCGTTTCGTGAATCCGTTGGCCCAATACAAAGTTATATAATCTGGAACCAGTTAATCTGTAAGCCTGTTAATCCGAACATCTGATCTGTTAGTCTGAAAACCTGTTAACTTGATTGTCTGATCTGTGAACTAGTTAACCTAAGTTTTGTATGTCTGAAACTTGTAGACAAGTTAAGCTGAAATCTGTTAGTCTGGGGACACAAGGTTAGGAGGGGAGTTACTTGTGTCATCTGCTGTTTGGGACCCATATTAGTCAGTAACCCTTTCTGGTATCAAAACTTTGACCCAACAGTAGGTAGGGTCCGAGCACGCTTACTGAACTAATTAAAAGCGGTTCATTTTGATAATGGCGAGGGGTGTTGATGGTGCGTTCCAACCGGGTCATGTGCGTGCACGGATCCCGGTCTGCTTCTGAGGATGTAAGACGTCGTGACATCTGTAAATAGGTCTGTGCCAATTGGTTGTCACTTTAGGGAGTGATACACCCTATTGTGGGGCCGACACAGGATATTTATGTATTAGGGAGCCGATCGCTTGGGGTAGGGTTTTAGGGTACACTTAGTTCTGTCTGTTTCTGTTGGTACCGTCTGTTTCTGTTGGGTGGTAACACCTGTCTGTTTCTGCGTGGTACCGTCTGTTCAGGTGGTAAAGGCCCAATTACTAGTGTACACCTTATGCTACATTCTGCTTCTGTCTGTTTCTGATCGGGTGGTAAAGGCCCATTACTAGCGTGGAAATTATTCTATACCTGTTTCTGTTTCAGTTTAGACATTAGGGTGACACCTAATTCTGTTATACTAGCATTAGTGCAGAGAAGTGTAAAGCAATAGTCTATGTCATTCTGTTCTTCTGTTATATCTGCTACACCCGTTACAGTTATCTCTCATCCAGTTTTATGTTCATGTCATATTATTATTATCTGTTCATATGCTGAAAGTCACTGGACTTGCCAGACTTTTTGTCTGACCCTTGTTGTTTCGCCTCCTTTCTTCCGTTCCCCCCAGGTTATCCAAGGAGGGAATACTTTAGCTTGATCCAGATTTCTCTCTGCTTGAAGTGCTTAAAGTATGGCTTGGCTCTGTACAGCTCCCGTTCTATGGGGATTATGATTTTAAAACATGCATTTTGAAGTCTTTTGTACAAGACTGATATTTGTACTTGAATTCTGAGATTTGAAAGGATGTAACCATATTGATTTCTGTTTCTGCTGTAATAATGTTAAAAATTTTCAAGTACTGTTTTATCTGTCTTGTAAGTTTCTGTTCTTTTTACTAAAATGCTCCACCAAAGTTAAGGCATTCCCTTTGTGAGTGACCTTAACGGAGGTGGGGTGTTACACTTGGTATCAGAGCTGAAGGTTACCAGATTGGGTAAAGTTTTTGAGAACTATTTTCAAAAAGGTTTTGGAAGGAAGTATTTTCAAAAATAAAGCTTATTTTGAAAAACATGATCCCCAAGAGCCATATATCTTTCTTTCAGTCCTTTTTGTATTGAACCTTTCCTTTTTCGTTCCAGCATGTCTGAAGCATCTGAGATACCAGAGGGTGTTCATGTACCCGGTTGGTTTCGTCAATATCTTGAGGCTAGGACCGCCGCTGCAGATCCAACAAATGATCCCCCTCCTCCACCCCCTCCTTGTGCAATTGCTTTCTCAAAGATCTGTAGAGATTTTATGGCCATGGGTGGGAAGGATTTCAAAGGAACTGGATCATTCGTAGAAGCAAGGAATTGGCTCAAAGAAACTGAGGATCTATTAGTTATCTTCGAGGTGGACGATAGGCAGAAGGTACAGTTGGCAGTATGGCTGCTCAAAGACGAAGCTTCCTACTGGTGGGAAGTCACTAACACCGAGAGGCCGGTTGAGACATGGATGGATTTCAGAACAAGGTTTGAGACAAAATTCCTCTCGCAAGCTGAACGAAGTTTACAATTGGAAAAGTTCTTATCTCTTAAGCAAGGAAGTATGACGGTCAAGGAATACGTCAACCAGTTCAACCAACTGGCTAGGTTCAGATTGGATTTAGTCAACACTCAGCATAAAAAGGCTCTCCGCTTTGTAAAAGGATTGAACAAGCCACTGCACAGCCTAGCCATGACCCATGTACCCATGGGAGCAACTTACGAGAAATTGGTGGATATGGCACTACTGCACGAGGAAGACAAGGGCCCGAAAGAGACAAAGAAGGAAGAACCACAGAATAAGAAAGCGGGGCCCAAAAAGGAAACACAAAAGAAGGATGAGAAGTCTGAAGATAAGAAGGGGAAAAAGTGCTTTACTTGTGGGAGCTCGACTCATCTGAACAAGGATTGCAGAAAAAGGAAGGGCGCTTGCTTCAACTGTGGGGAGATGGGACACTTCACTATGGACTGCCCGAAGAGACGAGGACAAGGAGGGCAGGCGAACACTCTTGAGGCTAGTGGCTAGGATAGAAATAGGAAAATTTCTATAGTAGGTTTAATTTCTTTATCTGATTATGGAGTTAAGACTTTTTCTGATTCTGGTATTTTGATTTTGTAGTCGATACTCTGCACTTTAATACTAGTATTATTTCTGAATTCCACTGTAGACTCAGACCCATAAGGGTTATGGCTCATCTGTTTGAGATTGGGGTTTGAGGGATATCTGTGTTAGGTTTCAAGTATGACGCATACATTCTAAGTTTTCGTGGGGTATGATTTTATCATGCTTAGCTTCCTAAGAATCATTAGGGAACCTGATCTGTACCGGTAGTCTGTAAATATCTAAATACTTTTGATAGGATTTCCAGTTTTGACATTGTCTAAAGAAGGTAATCCTCTGGGTGTCAATTTGATGTTGGTTTCGTTCTTTGGGGCTGATACTTAGGACCCATGTCTAATGGGAACCAAATTTTCGTTCTATCTGTACTCGCTTCATCATTCAAATGTATCCTATCGATCGAATCTTCGAACTTTAGGTAGAAACTAATGGGTGTAAACATGTGTTTGAGACATGTTATGTTTGATGGTTGCAAGTGGATGCAAGTGGTTGCTAGTGGTTGCCCGTGGATGCATATACACACACTAGGCACTAGATCGGCTCGAAAACACTCTCATACTGCATATGGATGTGTGAGCATTTTTCAATTCTTGTGGATGCAAAATGGTTGATTCAGCACATGGATGTTGCATTTGAGTGAATAATTGTGCACTCATATAGAAATAATATATATCATTAGAATTCTATTGCATACATGTTGGACTCATGGCACTGACATAATTCGCATTAAGGAGGTCAATTGAATCAGTAGACCGCCTGATCTTTGCATTAGATAAGGAACATATACACACACTTTTGCATATGTTCATACAACATTAGAAGTTTTCTAAGGACAATGGATGCTTGTAGATGATGGTTGAGTAGATGGGTGATTGGATGGTAGGACACATTCTTCTTAACTTGAAGATTTCGGGGACGAAATCCTCTAAGGAGGGGAGAATGTAACACCCTGTATTTTCTGTAAACATAAGAGTTAAAAATCAAGGTATAATTAATTTTTAGGAGAAGAAATAAGGGAAACGGGTTGCGCCATTGTGTTCGTCTCGGAAAAATACGCGAAATAGAGTCCGAATTTGCGTAAATCGGAGTCCGTATGAAGAAGATATGGACGAACGAAGTTAGGCAGAAAAACCGGAAACAGGCCAGAATACACTGGCGCACTTGTGAAGTGCGCCAGTACAAAAATACACTGGCGCACCTGCCAAGTGCGCCCATACAAATCCAACACCGAATTCTGGAGTGTTCTGAGGTGACGTGTCTTCTTTTGAGTGGCTGGATGATGTGTATTCGAGCTGTGCGATTCTGATGACTTCTGGACTGATCTGAAGGCTCTAAATCACCCTATCCTCCTATAAATACATCCCTAACCTAAACCTAGGTTTCTTACACAATTCTCTAGCCTCCATTGCTCTCTTCTTCTAATTAAAAATAAAAATGGCGTCGCCGCTCTGCTGGAATTAAAACTAGGACTGATGTAAAAGCTAAATCAAATCTCAAATCAAATGGTAGATCTACAACAACAATTAAAAAGGAATAATTCAGCATTTCTGCATCAAAAACAGTTTATTATCCTTTCTTAAACCACGAAAGGCAAGTACAGTTATTCTCCGCTATAAACGTTAATTATAATTTTGATATGCTTTTAAATCTGAGTTTGAGATTGTATATATATTCTCTTCTGTTAGATCTGTTTTCTGTGACTGTTCTGTATTCCTTTCTTCTTTTCTGTTTCTATAGCCAGGCTACCACGAGCCTGTGCCCAATCTCATAAAGAGATTAACGTATGAACGCAAAATTTGGGACAATTAATGAATGATGCGAAATTTGACAAGACTGAATTGAACGTATGACTTTAGATCTGAAGCATAAAATATATTGGACATGTGACTTGGGATTGGATGCATAAATTTGACTATGAACATGTAATTTATATATTGCATGCATAGAGTATGTGGTAATTTAGATCTGTAACTAATTAAAGAAATGAACATATGATATTTAGATCTATAATTAATTAGAAAAATGGGCATATGTTGTAAACTAGATTTAGATCTATGCATATTCTGTAATAAAAGAAAAGAGGAACCATTGTATGTTTACATATGATTGGAGACTTTGGACAAAATGCATATAAAAGTCAAGATCTGATTTTTAGAAGATATAATTTAAAGATTTAGATTGTTGGGTATATTTTGCATTATGATTCATGACTTGAAAAGAAGAAGGATATGGAAAGTTAGGTGTAAAGATTTACATTAATTAGGATATCTATTATTGTGATTACACCTAAATAGGAATTTTTGGATATATGGCATGCATTGTAATTAATGATTATATTTGGTATAATTTACATGTAAAATGCTAGTTTAACAAAAATTGGAACATATGTTATATGGTAAATTGTGTCCATATTCTGCGCTATGTAAATTTATGCAAACATGGAATATATGTTCATATTGTGAATCATGACAATTATGTAGGCATATGAACTTAGGCCTAATTTATGATTAGGCAAGGCATGTAAATAGAACCTTTAGAAATATTAAATCTGCTAAATCTGCTAATTTGCTAAGTTGCCTAAACTGCTAGTTCTGTTATATGGCCTAGACTGCTATTAAGATTGAAATGGCTAATCTGTTAAATTTGTCTGTTGAGATGCCTAATCTGTTATGTGCTAAAATCTGCTAAGTTGCTTAATCTGCTAAATCCGTTAAGTCGCCTAATCTGAAAAATCTGTTATATGTTAAATCTGTTACCTGCTATATCTGTTGTTTTGATATAATTAGTCTGTTATTGGAGTAATTTGAATTGACTATAGTTATGAATAATTGACATGTATATTAGGCATAGGCATAAATGCTAAACTATTAATTAATTGGCCACAAAGATAAATATGGCTAACTCGAGGTTAGAATGAGTTTGCGGCGTAAACCTGCCCGGAACCGCCCGGCACATCCAATGGCCGCAAACAATAGGTTCTAATGTGAGAAGTTAGCCATAACATGCGTAAGACACGAGGTTAGGTCTGGCCTTTTGCAGAAGTCTGCCCGGAACCGCCCGGCATATCCAGCGGCCACAAGCTATCGACCTAATGTGAGAGGTCTGTGCATTAATATTTAATTAATGCAAATCTGAGATAAAATCTGAGATAAATATGATGTCTGAAATGTGTTGGGTGGATAGGGTTAAACCAACTGGACTAATGAATTTAATGAACCCGTTTCGTGAATCCGTTGGCCCAATACAAAGTTAGATAATCTGGAACCAGTTAATCTGTAAGCCTATTAATCCGAACATCTGATCTGTTAGTCTGAAAACCTGTTAACTTGATTGTCTAATCTGTGAACTAGTTAACCTAAGTTTTGTATGTCTGAAACTTGTAGACAAGTTAAGATGAAATCTGTTAGTCTGGGGACACAAGGTTAGGAGGGGAATTACTTGTGTCATCTGTTGTTTGGGACCCATATTAGTCAGTAACCCTTTCTGGTATCAAAACTTTGACCCGACAGTAGGTAGGGTCCGAGCACGCTTACTGAACTAATTATAAGCGGTTCATTCTGATAATGGCGAGGGGTGTTGATGGTGCGTTCCAACCGGGTCATGTGCGTGCATGGATCCCGGTCTGCTTCTGAGGATGTAAGACGCCGTGACATCTGTAAATAGGTCTGTGCCAATTGGTTGTCACTTTAGGTAGTGATACACCCTATTGTGGGGCCGACACAGGATATTTATATATTAGGGAGCCGATCGCTTGGGGTAGGGTTTTAGGGTACACTTAGTTCTGTCTGTTTCTGTTGGTACCGTCTGTTTCTGTTGGGTGGTAACACCTGTTTGTTTCTGTGTGGTACCGTCTGTTCGGGTGGTAAAGGCCCAATTACTAGTGTACACCTTATGCTACATTCTGCTTCTGTCTGTTTCTGATCGGGTGGTAAAAGCCCATTACTAGCGTGGAAATTATTCTGTACCTGTTTCTGTTTCAGTTTAGACATTAGGGTGACACCTAATTCTGTTATACTAGCATTAGTGCAGAGAAGTGTAAAGCAATAGTCTATGTCATTCTGTTCTTCTGTTATATCTGCTACACCTGTTACAGTTATCTCTCATCCAGTTTTATGTTCATGTCATATTATTATTATCTGTTCATATGCTGAAAGTCACTGGACTTGCCAGACTTTTTGTCTGACCCTTGTTGTTTCACCTCCTTTCTTCCGTTCCCCCCAGGTTATCCAAGGAGGGAATACTTTAGCTTGATCCGGATTTCTCTCTGCTTGAAGTGCTTAAAGTATGGCTTGGCTCTGTATAGCTCCCGTTCTATGGGGATTATGATTTTAAAACATGCATTTTGAAGGTTTTTGTACAAGACTGATATTTGTACTTGAATTCTGAGATTTGAAAGGATGTAACCATATTGATTTCTGTTTCTACTGTAATAAAGTTAAAAATTTTCAAGTGCTGTTTTATCTGTCTTGTAAGTTTCTGTTCTGTTTACTAAAATGCTCCACCAAAGTTAAGGCATTCCCTTTTTGAGTGACCTTAACGGAGGTGGGGTGTTACATCAATGTCAATCCAAAATATATTTGAAATCAAGTTTATCCACCAAAACAACCTAGATGAGAAGATTTGACCCTAAAACTCAAGTAGATGTAGAACCTTTTCCAAAACATCCCTGAAGAACAAGACTTGACATCGAGTCTTGCCTATAATCCAAACTAGATTTTTCTCTTAATCCAACCTAGCGTGAACTCGCATGTTCTACTAATCAATCTGAGGCCTCTTAGAAAGTTTAGAACCATAGTTGCATTCTTGTTACTGGCAAAGATGATTGTAGTCAAAAAACTCGAGCAGATGGCTAACAAAGACAACTCATTGGAATCTAATCCATCTGATCAACTAGGCCTACCAAGCCAATATGTAACACCCCACGTCCATTAATGTCACTCACAATGGGAATGCATTAACTTCCATGGAGGTTATAAGTGAATATAGAACAGAAAAATTACAACAAGACAGATAATAATTAGTACTTGAAAACTAAAACTTCATTTTATTGCAGCGGGAACATGTTTATTACATCACGAAACCATTAATCAGAGTCAAGTACATTATCCATCTTCATAAAACAAAATACATAATCCCATTACACAAATAGCCATTAAAGAAGATAACAGGATGGACTTTACTTCAAAGGTCCAAGCTTTCCAAGAGAGATGAAGCAATCCAATCAAACTCCACTAGAGCTGGGTCCAACCTGAGGACCTGGAGGGGAAAAAGGATAGAGATGGAGGGGGTCAGACATAAAGTCTGGCGAGTATGGTAATTTTAACAATACTATTATCAAAATAACTAGACTAAGGCATAAGCTAGAAGACAAGTAAATGTCTATGAACTATTTGGAAGATAAATATAGTGTTTAAGATAACGTTAAAGATAACGGTAAAGGCACAACTAATTACTAACGAATAATTACTACACTGCACCGCACCAGTCACCCTAAAGGTTGATCCCACTTGCTTCACACAGAAACATATAAATAGCCTTACGTACCCCTAGCTGACTACATAGGTGCCGTCTGCCCCTATCTCCACTAGGTGTACCCCACTACCCACTTTCGATCGGCTCCCTACTTGTAGATACCCGTGCTGGCCCCATAGTGGGGTGTATCACTCCACTAAAGTGGCAACCCGATGCAACTTGAGATTGCACGGCTTATACTTACACGATGCAACAACGTCTTACCTACCAGCCCGGGTCCACACACGCATATGAAACCCGTTGGACTTGCGTTGCCACCGCTCCCCGTTTTGGCCTCTTACAGTCAAGCTCAGTATGCGTGTCCCGTCCTCGACTTGGGTTGAGCTCACAAAGATACGTTTGGGATACTGGTTGAAATGGCCCCCCCCCCACAAGCTACCCACCTAAGCTTGTCATTAATATATCCCACTTAACCCTCTTAGTCATGTTCATTTACAAGTGTGTTTGGTTAAGTCTTACTAATCGTATTTCACATGCTGCTAAGGGCACCCACTAGATTCCTCATGCCACCCAAGGCACCTACTTAACCCCCATGTCCCACTTTACATGTTTATCTGGTTAAGTATTTCTTAATTCATTCGGTCCATAACCTCATAAAGACCTCTCACATTAGACTAGCATTTATGGCAGCTGGATTTGCCGGGCGGGTCCGGGCAATCTTACACCATAAAAGAGTCCAACCTCGTGTCTTTACAACTGTTTTGCTTTAGTTTAGGCCTAGGACCTCTCACATTGGGCTGACATTTGTGAGCACTGGATTTGCCGGGCGGGTCCGAGCAGGTTTACGTCATAAACTAGTCCAACCTCATGTCCTAAGCATTGATTAACACTTATAATCTTTTACCCCAGTTTTAATAATTCCCTATCCAAATTATTAATTAAGTCCACTTTTATTGATGTCCATAATTGACTCAATTATGGTCATCCACTCATGGTATGAAAAATCATATCAATTGCACCCCAACATCTTATTTTTAAATCCTTAATATTACCCCTACCCCATGTTTATACGTTCGCTTATTCAACGCATAATATAGGCTAGACTTGAATAGTCTAACGCATAGCACAAAGATAAATTATCACAACATATAGACAATTAAAATAAATCTAATCATAATAGGGGTGAAACTTACATAAACTACGCATGTGAAGGATCAAAAGGTGTCAACTTGTTAAATGTCACAATTTATATGATATGATCATAGCCCAAATCTATACATAAACTTGCATATGGGGTTTTTAGGCAACATAATGATGGCGTGAACTAGCATAGGATATGTCATAGCGTAATTCTAGATGTCATAATAGATGTCATAGCATATGTTCATAACTTTTCTAACCAATTTAACTTGCATATGTAACTTGTCATATAGATCAACATAGCCCAAACATGATGATTTAATTAATATGAACTAACTAGCATAGATAGTAACATCATGGTTTTTTTTCCACATGTATGATTCATCGCAACTAAGCATAGAACTTTCAATATACATAACATCACCATAGCATGATTTACAACATATAAGATATCACCATCACATAACATTAGATTTACAACATACATGATAGAAAAAGGGGTTTACAACAACATATATGATAATTCATATCATCTACACATAATCCATTCATAACTCAATCTAATTAAAATGATAATAATCTTGTTAAGACTATCATACTCACAATTAGAGAAGAAAAGAGAGTTTTTCTTTGCTTTAGGGTTGAGAGAATTAGAATTGAATTAGCTTTTCTTCCTTCTTAGTTGGTGGCGGCTCCATTGATTTCCATGGCGACGGTATGAGGTAACTATTCTATTTTTCTTATGAATTAGGGTGAGAGACTACCTAGGTATTTATAGAGTTAGGATTTATTTTAGACTGTTAGATCAGTTCAGAACTAATCCCAACCAACCAGATTAGGTCAGAAACCCTAATGGGTCATCAACCCATTAAAAATAGGTCAGCCAGAAACCCTAGCCGCCAGACCCAGGTCGACATCCAAGTCGACTCCCCAGTCGACCTGGGGGGGGGGGGGGGTCGACTCCCCAGTCGACCTGGGGGGGGGGGGGTCGTCTCCCCAGTCGACCTGGGGTGCTGGGCGGGAAATTTCCCGCCTAGCCTGATTTGACTCCGAATTTGAATTTTAAATTTTTCTGAAATCTTTTTTGAGTTTTATGAAACTTCCGATGGCCATAACTTCTTCATACGAAGTCCAATTCACGCAAACTCGGACTCTATTTCAACCAGAATTCCGAGACGAACACAATGGTGCAACCCGTTTCCCACAATTCTCATGTCTGAGATTAGTTATTCTTTAATTTGTGGATATTAATATTAACAGAATTACGGGTGTTACACAATAACTCAATGATAGTTTATTTTGAAGTACATTTTGATTTCGACGAAGACATACTTTAGGGGGTAAATGTTAAACCTTTTTTAGGATCAAAGCAGCTTAAATTGAACATACAATATTCATACAACTTGAATTGACTTGAAATTTGGAACATACACTTAAAAGACATTAAAGAAGGCTCGTATGAAAAATGAGATAGCCCAGCTAGTAAGTAGATGACAATCCATAAATTTTGATTCATATTCGGTGCTTCCCACTGCCCGATATCTGTAAGGTAGATCCCATATACCTTCTAGAAGGCACTTGTAAAATTTTGTGTTAATCGAAAAAATATTAAGTGAGACATGGATAAACCCCTAGTTTGAAACTAGAATGACCTAAAATTGTCTATGTAGATGGATTAGTGCCTATCCATTGCCTATGGATGGGTACCGATCCATAAATATTAGGTAAGACCCGCTGAAGGTCATTCCATCATAACCTCTGTCACTCCAATTTCCTCTCTTTCAAATTTGGTTTCAATTCAAAGTCTCTAACTCAAGATATTTGATGGATTGTACCATTTTAAGATAGAAAGGATGGATCGAGTCGCAAGTATGAACTAATAAAGCCCAAATCATACAAAACTTGACATGGAGAATATCAAGGAAATGAGAAGGCCAAGAGTGCCAATGAAAACCAAAATCGACACTAAGTCTATGGATAGGTACCAGTCCACACCCTATGTGTCGGTACTGATACATACTACTGCATGATAATTTCTCAGAGTTAGTTTTATTGTGATCCTTTCATCCTACTAGTCTATATACCAAGTTCCAAAGTAATTGGACTCTCCAGGATCATGTGATTTGATGGACATAACTAAAAGTGTGCTTGATATGATCGAATTGCAAGCGCAAGCAAACTAAGCCTAAACTGGACCATACTTCGTAGAAAGCATATATAAGGACATCGTTGGGAAGCATTGTATGAAGACTAAGCGCAAAAATTTGTTAACATTATGGACTGAGTCTAAGGTGCTCTATCATTTGGACACCATATTTGGTAAAGAAGGCCGTAGGAGCACAAAGAAATAAGTTAAGAATTTCATAAAGTCATATTGCTTAAAGCTATGGACAAGCACTGGTCTACAGGCTATGGATCGGCATCGGTCCATCAAGTTTAGTTAGTTGGAACTCAACACGTTGCATGGACTCGTATTGCTCTGGTGGACGTCCAAGTATAGTTGTTTGGTCCAATTCTTCCCTGAGCTCATATAAATACTCCACGGCCTCCTATAGAAGAAGAATCTGAATTCTACCTGCTAATACCCTGTCCAAATACATCCTCAACTACTACAAGCTCTATGGGCAGCAAGATCTCTTCACCTAAATTGACTTTCGTGATCTAGTCCTGTAGTTACTATTACTTGTGAAACTTATAATCTTACTTTGGAGATCCTTAAACTCATTGTAACAAAGGATTTGTATTGGGCATGGATAATAAAGCAATAAATGTATTCAAAATGGATGTTGGCCTCATTAGTGGTCGAACCACTATAAACCTTGTGTCTTCTTTCTCTATTTACAGTTTCTTTCATTTTTCATTTTATTTTAGTTAATATGTGTTGTTCCCTGAGAAGAGTGGTGCTTTCACCCTAATAAGGTGATATTACCAATTTTGGCCTCAATAATAGTATCTTTGCATGTAGAGTTACGCTAGCCAGCATATGCGATTCTTTGCATTTTCTCTTACTAACCATAGAATGTCAGCTTCAATCTATAATTTTTTGCTTGTTAACATGTATTTTTTCTAAAGAACGTTTGATACTCAATGGTTAATCCATTGTTTTCAACTTTTTAGGTTCTGGATTTAATCTTGTGGTTGCTGTAATTGTATCTAGAAAAATTCATTAGTGATACCTTCATTGTTTTCAATTATGCATGTTTGATGTTTGGTCGGGTTTGATATGTTGAGGATTCTACAACTATTGATATTAATCTGGGATCTGATCTTGACGTGGCATGTATATCATTTGCTTGTTTTCTTTTACCTAAAAGAATTGTACGTTAATTATCATCATAACATCAACATTCTTATCGTGTTTTGTTTGATGTAGATGGAGCATGCAAATCATGGGTTAGAGCATATTGTTGTTTTGATAATCCTACTGCGAAATATGGTCATGAGGCTTTCAAGTCCAAGATGATGCATATTAAGTTAGTTCCTCTGTTAATAAAAAAATTGATTAGTCTGGGTTATACTTGTAAATTGAACATGATGGATGCTAAATCTAAACATAGAAAGCTATTCTAAACTAGAAAGCTATTTGTTGTATTATAGAATATTTAGTATACAGTGATAATAAAAAAGAAGATCCAATGCACAACCAAACTAGTATGCCTATTATACCTGATTTTTTCTACAATGTGAGCAACTATTTGTTTTGGTGATGTTTTTATATGTATTTTGTGTTTTCTCTAGAAATAAGTTAGCTTATTTACATCAGTTTGTTTATAGAGCATACATATAACTTTCTACTGTAAGTTAGCTAGAATAGATGAGAATATTTTATTATCTAGTATAGATAGAGACTAAGAGAGGTTTCTGATGCCCCATAACAAATATGTTGTGCCTTATTTACTATAGCAAGGATGTTGCCTTCTGGTTGCCATACTGATGAGAATAAGTAGTCTAAACTTTTAATATTGTAATTTTGACTTATTATCAATTTTCAGTAATGGATTATCTTTTATCTATTGGGTTTCTGAAATATCCTCCATTGGGTTTATGATGTAAATAAGCATATTACTTTTTATTTATTTAATTGATAACTTGATATAATGGATTTTATTTATATTTATTTTTTCTATATTTGACTTTTCCATTTTGTTATTTTTTTGATTTTCGACATGTTAAAGTATGTTCTTGTGAACATGAAAAATGGGCAATATACATTATATATACTGTATTATGGTTTAGATGTGAAATTTATTTGAATTGTCAAAATAAAAATTCAAAATTTAAAATCTATATTTTAAATCAAAAACATTTACTAATTTTTAGTCCAAATGTTTCGGCGAATTCCGAGTTAGTTTGACCTACCATGTTATTTTTCGATCTAGCTCAAATTAGCTTAAAAAATGCAATTTTAGCGTACATTTTCTTTTTACATGCCTACATACTACCTCCAATTTAAAAATTAGTTTTTAATATAATTTATAGGAAAATGCGTCAGATTTTAAAGATTCGATTTTTAAGTCATTGCATAGCCCTCAAAATGTGAAATTTGGACATCAACCTCAAAGTTCGTCGACAATTTTTTTTTTGGATTTGGAATAATCAATCGTTGGTAGATTTCAAAATTTCGATTAAATAGAGTTAATGTGTGGCCATAAGAGGCAAACACATTTGCTAAGAAACTAACGATCAGTTCAAATGGAACGTTATTGAGACGATCTCGAAATTCGATGACAATTTTTTTTCTGGATTTGTATTGTCAAATAATGGAATAATCCTAAGTTTCATAATTTTAGGATTTAGCATGTAAATATGTAAGAAGAAAATGTACGAAAAATCGCATTTTCAAAGCTAACTTGAGCTAGATAGAAAAATAAAACAGAAGGTCAAACTAACTAGGAATTCGACAAAACTTGATTTGTTGGACTAAAAACTAGATAATGTGTTTGAATTAAAATATAGATTTTAAATTTTGAAGTTTTGGATTTTTATTTTGACAATTCAAACAAATGTCACATCTAAACCATAATACATTATATATAATGCGTATTGCCCATTTTTCATGTTCACAAGAACATACTTTAACATGTTGAAAATCAAACAAATAACAAAATGGAAAAGTCAAATATGAAAAAATTAAATAAAAAACAAAACAAGTTTTTGAAAAAGGCATGTCTAAATGCAAACTAAGAAATAGTGAAAATATTCAAAAATGACTACAAAACCTTAAAATTTAGAACTCAAAATGCAAACCCAACCCAATTTATGCAAAATGAACTCAAAACGGAAGATCAAACGAACTCGGAATTCGGCGAAACTTGATTTGTTGTATTCATAATTCTGTATATTATCTTGTGCCGAAATTTCGCAACAAACAGAGATTTTGCAGTCGGATATTCGGGGAGAGAGAAGCAATATCTCTTACTTAAAATCACTTTCTCTCTTTCTTTCTTCATTTCCGCTACCTCCAAAAATGGCCTCCTCCTCTGCCAAAACTCTAGCTTCCTCCTCCTTCTCTCTCCAGCTGCTGCACACCCCTTGCCCTACCCCATAACGGCCCCCTACCCCATTGTTGCGCATGCACGAACCCGCTCTCTTTTCCCTAGCACCCCTTTTCTTCTCCAAAACACCATTTTTCTCCCCCTAAAGCTTCATACACCTCCTAATACTCGTCCTACCTCCTCTAAACCCCCTACCACTCCCAAAACTCCTCCCTTTTGCCGCAATCAGTCCGGAAAGCGGGAACCCTAGGTCTTGGGTTCCCCATTCGTGCTTAAATTCATCTCCATCGAGCATGGGAGAGCATTGAAGCAAGGTTAGAGCACCGCAATACTTCAAATAGCCGCATAAAAGCTCGACAAAGGTGCATTCCTCTGCATTAAAGGATTGGTGAAGTGGAACTTGCTGTGAGAGATCTAAACTGACTATAGGAATGTGTAGATTAGAGACTTAATTACATAAAAGTTAATTTTTAAGTTACAAATATTAGTTTAGAGATAAATAAAATTTATTATGTGACGAAATGATTTTAAGTTAGTTAAAAATATGATTATTTTACTAATGTATGCATTGTATACTGGGTATATATAAACAAAACTGTATCGATATCATAAAATTGTGAATTGAATTGAATTAATAAAATGGACGATTCAGCGTTAAGTTGATAGTAGTTAACAATGAATTTGACTGCGAATTTATGGGACAAATTTATCATTATAATAATGAACGATTGAAAATGTTATTTCAATCGATATGGGGATGATTATTGGGATTTGCTTTGAATTAGAATTTTTAGAAGTAATATAGTTATTTTTTGTGACTACTAATTATAGATTAAAAATATTTCGTCATGTGTGATATTGCTATCACTAGTTCATTTTTATCTTGAATATTAGCTAGTTAAATAAAAATACTATTTTTATCGTCTACATGCTATGTTTACTTGAGTTCTATACCCTAACTCTACACTTGAATTTATTTGAGTTTGACTGAGCCTTGAGGGGCATTAGTGGTTGGTTTATTTATTTATGAATACTGTGTGTGAATTGTATGCGAGTGATGGTTTCTTGGATTAATTGAACAACATTATAGAATAGAAAACAAGTATTGGACTACACTACATATCATAGTCCAACTTACCCATATAAGCATCACTACTACAAAAGTGGGCATATTCGACACTAATTTGTGTGTGTTGCATGAAAAGTGTGGTGAAAGTTGTAACACCCCGCCTCCGCTAGGGTCACTCGCAAAGGAATGCACTAGCTTTAGAGGGGCATTATTGGTAAACATGCACAGAAATATCACAAGACAGAACATATATAAATAGCGGAAGTAAAATCAAACTTCATAACATGAATAAATAAGGTCTAAAGCCTTTTACATCAGAGTACATCAAAACCTGTCTTGCAATAGTAAAGGAGCATAAAGACTTTTTAATAAATTATTCCCCAAGTAAAACAGTAAAGTAGCCATAGCCAAGAGAAGTCCAAGCCATCCATGATGACATTCAAGCGGAAGAAGTCCGAACTAAACAGCATTGTTTCCTCCCTGCAACCTGGGGGGGGGGGAAACGGAAGAAAAGAGGCGAAACAAAACGGGTCAGTCAAAAAGACTGAGTAAGTCCAATCTACTTCCAGTATAAAAACAGGTAAAGGTAACATGACATGCATAAACTGAAAGTAAACATAAGGATAACTACAAGATAGATAAACCAGGAGAGCCGGTTGAACTACTGTGGCAAAGTAAACTAAGGTATCATGATAAACTACGGTGTTATGATAAGTCAAGGTATCACATCGTCGGATTTCTAACGAGTACATTATCCCAAAGTATCTACCCCGTCTAACATCCCACGGTATCTATTATGTATATTCTTCCTAGTTCTAACATGTATATTCGCTCTGCACCTCTCGTACTAGTATCCCTACCCGCGTCATGTGTTAACCATGAACGTCCCTTGCTCAAAGTCGTGTAATGGTCCATGTCAACCTAATATATCGCATATATAGGTTACTCAAATCATATGTTTCTTTCCATGTATATAAGTTCAGTCCTTTGCCGTACCTCGTACGGGCTTCCTCATGTCGTATTATCCTTGAAATCGTTTGGACTGTCACCCTTGTTCTAGCTAGGCTCTTCCATATGAATCATCGTTTGAACTAATAGGACTTACGCCACCTAGCACCACTAGGGATTACGCTTACCTATTGCACGCTTTCGTATTTCGGTTTGGGTTAAACCACCTAGGCCACTAGGGATTACGCTAACCCTCAACCGCGCCCTTTTTCCCACGCATTCATCGTGAATCGTTTTTCTATAACTGTATGCACATGTATCACATCGTGCCATCCGAGTCCTGTCACAGGGCAAACCAAGAAATACAGGACTCGGTCGGGAGCTTTAGATTTATCTGCCGATGCAGATACTAAGGTCTGCTTTTCTACACGTGGCTATGGTCCCACGAGACCCCTCCCTCAACTAGTGAAAGGCAACACAAGAGAAAATCTTGCATGAGAACTACACTCCGGCCAGCCCACATCCTACGGCCTACCTCACCCATAATTAGATAGCAATTATGGTCTGTTGGGTGTTCCCTGCCTTTCCGTACGTACACGCTTGACTCAAGATGGTAGATGATCGACGAACTTGCTATCTCGGGCACCGTATGTATTCGCCGACTCACTGCTATCCACCCCAGTCTTTAGGTCGCTCGCATAGCAACCAAGGCATATTCCTGGTTCTTCTACCGCAGACCTCAACCTCTCGTGAGCCTAGTATAATGACCTGACAGCTCACAGAGGGATCCCAAGAATACCCTTACGTTCCCCGAAGCCGCTGCTTCGTTACCCAGTTCGTTGGAGCCTTTATCCAAATCAGATAGCCTGCTCCTACACGCACACTCTAACGTATCGGGTTACTGATCTATCTAGGAAATGGTCCAACTTTCCTTGACTAAGAATTATTACTTAGTTTCCCTTAACTAAGGTTTACCACTTAGCTTTATTTCCATAATCCTTGTTAACTATGGTTGTCTACCAAATCCTCCGAATTAGGGTTTATCTAATGGGTTAAGTGCCACTTAAGTTCACAACTTCACCCGTCTACAAAACATGTCGAAACTGGCTAAGTATCCAAGTCCAAGACTTAACCTTACAGACCATGTGTCAAGTTGGTTAAGTATATCAAGCAATCCATGACTTAACCTCGTCTAATTATCATTTTAGATTGGTTAAGTATATATTAATTTGACCCCATCAGATTACCGAGTCAAGTCGGTCAAGCGTATTCGAAACGATTCGTGACTTAGCCTTATCATGTTTTCACGTTAGGTTGGTTAAGTATAGGTTAACTTAACCTCATCAAATTAACGAGTTAGATTGGTTAAGTATAGGTCACTTAACCTCATCAAATCATCGTGTTAAATTAGTTAAGTGTTTAACTTAACCCCATTAAATTACCAAGTTAAGTCGGTTGAGTACGGGTTACTTGACCTCATCGAATTATCAAGTTTAAATTGGTTAAGTGTTTAACTTAACCCTATCGAGTTACCGTGTTTAGATTAGTTAAGCCTAATCTTAACCCCATCCATTAACTGTATTATACGGTTAAGTGTCATTAAGAAAATTTACTTAACCTTATCACGTTATCGTGTTGGATTGATTAAGTGTTGGTTAACTTAATCCCGTCCACTAGTCGTATAAGAATGGTCAAGTGTCATTAGGCAAATCAAGTTACTTAACCTACCCAAGCTTATCATGTTTTGTTAAGTATCATTAGCCTAATCAAATTACTTAACCCATTTGTCCATATCATCTTTGGTTAAGCCTCATTAATCAAATTAACTTAACCCTATTATGTGGCATTAATTTAATTAATGCACCCTCAACCTCTCACATTAGACCTTGTTGTGGTTACTAGTTAAGCCGGGCGGGTCCGAGTAGATTTACACCACAACCTAGTCTAACCTCGGGTCTTAAGCGCGACATGACCAACTTCTCACATTGGGTCCTATTGTTTGCAACTACTAGTTAGGTCGGTCGGTTCCGGGTAGATTTACGTTGCAAACTCAACCCAACCTCGAGTTGGCCATACTCATATTATCTAAGTTCATCATGTTTCCAAAACATGTTACCAGTTTTCGAGCATTTGGGTAGACCTAACTTAATAGGTAAATTCCCAAAGGGTAGACCTAACTTAATAGGTAAATTCCCAAGCTCATGTTTTTATGCATCCTTAAATGTCATCTTCCATGTTATCTTTCAAGTCATATTTTCAAGTATAAACACATGTCATATTCAAGTTAAGATTTTGCGACATGTTCATGTTTATCTAACTACCCAAAATCGTGTTTTCCCAACGCAAGCAAATCGAGTCAACATAGTAAGGATGCTATGTCACATATCGGTCTCAAACCATGCATGATGCCAAAAAGGGCTTGGCTTCCACATGCATAACATCATAAAGGAATTGACCATAAACATGCATAGTGTCATAAGGTAATTTGGCCACAAACATGCATATTATCACGAAAAGGGTTTGGCCATAAACATGCATAATCTCATAAAAGACTTGGCCACAAACTTGCATGATAGCATAAAAGGGTTTGGGTTCATAAACATGCATAAGCCCCAAAATCTAGTCTTAGCCAATGTTTCACAAGTAAAATGGTTCCTAAAGGTTCATGCTAGCATTTCATGCATAAAGATCCAAACTTGCAAGTTAAACTAGGTTATGCATAGCATGAGAGGCATGATTAAGTCACTCACATGGCCTAAGATCATAAACATGAACACAAGAGGCAAGGTAAGGTTCATATAGGTTCGCATAATCATGTTTAGCCTCATTTTATCCCATGTCAACATTAAAAATACCGTTTGGATCCAAAAGTAGCTAGAACTTACCTAGTTAGGCCTAGGGAAAGAAGCATAAATCATCTTGGCTAAGAAAGGTGCCTCCTTTGTTTAAGAATCGTCATGGAACTCGCATAGCAACGTTGATTTGGCCTTCATTTGGTGTAGCAAGCTTGCACCTTTTGATTTGAACTTGATTTGGATGCATAGGCTCTAGGGATTTGAGATGGAGGCCATGAGAGTAGAAATTTGGCCATAGTTTAGTTACATGAGTGAATAATGAGGGTTTAGGGGTAGGTTTAGGGTCTTTTTATAGAGATTAGGATAGTTTTAGGCCCTTAGATTAACCCTAGGGCCAACCTGAACCGTCAGATTTCAAACCAGGCCCAAAAACCTAGCCAAGATAGAAAATAGGTGCACCAGACCAGAATCAGCTGACAGGGCAAGTCGACAGCCCTGTCGACATGCCTGTAGACATGCCTGTCGACATGCATGTCGACATGCCTGTCGACATGTCTGGGCGGGAATTTTCCCGCCTGGCCCCATTTCTGCCTGTTTCGAAATTCGAATTTCCCAAAAACTTCTTTGGGCCTTAACCGGGTCATACGGACTCCGATTTTCGAAAACTCGGACTCTATTTCGCGTATTTTTCCGAGACGAACGCAATGGCATAGCCCGTTTCCCTTGATTCAGATTTTACAGTTTAATTCTGCCTCCATTTATGTTATAATAGGTTATTGAAAATACGGGTTGTTACATTCTCCCCACTTTTTAGGATTTCGTCCTCGAAATCTCCAAGTTAGGAAGAACATATCCTACCATCCATCATCCATCTACTCAAAACATCATCCACAAGCAACCATTGTCCTTAGATGATTTCTAATGCTGTATGAATATATGCAAAACGTGTGTGTACATGTTCCTTAGCTAATGCTAATGATCAGGCCTGAATAATCTTTCTAATGCAAAATATGTATAGTGCCATGAATCCAACATGTATGCAAATAGTCCTAGTCATATAGATACTATATGCGTGCACAATCATTCATTCATATGCAACAACCGCATGATAATACATTCGATTTCATCCATAAACAAGTATAAATACTCGTGCATATCCAATATGAAATGTGACCGAGTCGAGCTAGAATCTAATGTGTATTCGCGCATCCACGAGCAACAACTTGCAACCACTTGCAACCATATCAATCATAACATGTTTCAAATACATGTTTACATCCATAGGGTTCTACCTAGGATTCCCTGAAACAGGGTCGAGAAGATAAACAGGACAAACTCCTTACGGGGTTTGTAACAGAAAATAGGACCGAGAGGATGTCCACAAAAGATAGCCTACAAGTAAGCTCTACCGAAAACAGGGATCGAGGATATATTCCCAAAAGAGATATCATGCACGTATTTAGTCTTCAGTCTCCTACGTTGCGCTATCTTGAGCTCAGTTCCATCGTGCCTTGACCGTCCTTTAACTTCACGATTTCGCAGCTTCTTATTTCCTGTTTCCATATCATGAGTTGGAACTCATTTCCTCGTGGCCTCTCGTTCCACTTGCACTTATTCTTTCCCTAGTATACTTGGCTCAACCCTATCTACGTACTCAAGCCAGCTCTCCAAAATTCAATAGTGAATTCTGGATCTCGTTTTCCGATGCCAATCCAAATTGCCAAGAGTCCTTACTAGGGTGATTCCCATAACTCATACATAATCGAAACGAACCATCCGCCTTAGCGGCGAATTCTATTCAAACGGATTACCAACAACTGCATCCTGGGATTCTAGGTAACTAGCCATAACAGAACCCAAAACGTTACACGAGACTTCGAGGGTATTACCACAGCAAGCCAAGAGTCTAACTACCCTCCTTTTAAAACCGAGAGTGGCACCCCTTACTGGATAACCACTTCATCCCTAGAATCCATCCACAACTTATAAACATAAGCATTATTTCCAAGCTCAACACTTGATATAGACATTCTCAAATCCAAACAAGATATGAATAAATGGACCGATCTTCCAATAGGACTTGGGACAAAAGCGGGATTCTCTACTACGCTAGTACTAAGGTGCAGAGACTCAACTATCGAAGCGGACTTAAAAGATGCGTTGATCAAAACAAAGTCCCGACGTGATGATAGAGAAAAAAACTAAACCTTTAACAAGATCGTTACCCTCCTTCCGAGGTACCCTAGCAATGAGGGCATACTATTGCCCTCCGAATGATCTTGTCCCTGTTCCATGATACTTAACTATCCATCCCGTTTCACCCTGCCAAAGGTACTCTCTCGTCATGGGTTTCATTGTCCATCTTTCTCCCTCCTTTGAGGACTAAGCCATACCAACAAGTTGTTCATCCTTAAGCTCGTATCATTTATCCTCCTCCTCACTATCCTTTCTTATAACGCGGCCACTGGTCTCTCGAGAACCACCTCCATCGCATGGAAAGCACTTTCGTGGATAGAAAAGACTAGTCGCAGTTATAACCACTGTGACTACAGATGGAGGAAAGAAAGGAAAAGAGATTCAATTAAGGAAACAAGGATAGTGCTAATGGCCTTTGGGGAATAGCCTTTTTCTTTTAAAAGAAAACTTTCTTGAAAAATGCTTCTTTATAAACGATTTTCAAATAGTTTTCAGAAGGTCTTTAAAAACTTTTGCCCAGTCTGGTAACCTTCTGCTCTGATACCAAATGTAACACCCCGCCTCCGCTAGGGTCACTCGCAAAGGAATGCACTAGCTTTAAAGGGGCATTATTGGTAAACATGCACAGAAATATCACAAGACAGAACATATATAAATAGCGGAAGTAAAATCAAACTTCATAACATGAATAAATAAGGTCTAAAGCCTTTTACATCAGAGTACATCAAAACCTGTCTTGCAATAGTAAAGGAGCATAAAGACTTTTTAATAAATTATTCCCCAAGTAAAACAGTAAAGTAGCCATAGCCAAGAGAAGTCCAAGCCATCCATGATGACATTCAAGCGGAAGAAGTCCGAACTAAACAGCATTGTTTCCTCCCTGCAACCTGGGGGGGGGGGGGGGGAGGGGGGGAAACGGAAGAAAAGAGGCGAAACAAAACGGGTCAGTCAAAAAGACTGAGTAAGTCCAATCTACTTCCAGTATAAAAACAGGTAAAGGTAACATGACATGCATAAACTGAAAGTAAACATAAGGATAACTACAAGATAGATAAACCAGGAGAGCCGGTTGAACTACTGTGGCAAAGTAAACTAAGGTATCATGATAAACTACGGTGTTATGATAAGTCAAGGTATCACATCGTCGGATTTCTAACGAGTACATTATCCCAAAGTATCTAGCCCGTCTAACATCCCACGGTATCTATTATGTATATTCTTCCTAGTTCTAACATGTATATTCGCTCTGCACCTCTCGTACTAGTATCCCTACCCGCGTCATGTGTTAACCATGAACGTCCCTTGCTCAAAGTCGTGTAATGGTCCATGTCAACCTAATATATCGCATATATAGGTTACTCAAATCATATGTTTCTTTCCATGTATATAAGTTCAGTCCTTTGCCGTACCTCGTACGGGCTTCCTCATGTCGTATTATCCTTGAAATCGTTTGGACTGTCACCCTTGTTCTAGCTAGGCTCTTCCATATGAATCATCGTTTGAACTAATAGGACTTACGCCACCTAGCACCACTAGGGATTACGCTTACCTATTGCACGCTTTCGTATTTCGGTTTGGGTTAAACCACCTAGGCCACTAGGGATTACGCTAACCCTCAACCGCGCCCTTTTTCCCACGCATTCATCGTGAATCGTTTTTCTATAACTGTATGCACATGTATCACATCGTGCCATCCGAGTCCTGTCACAGGGCAAACCAAGAAATACAGGACTCGGTCGGGAGCTTTAGATTTATCTGCCGATGCAGATACTAAGGTCTGCTTTTCTACACGTGGCTATGGTCCCACGAGACCCCTCCCTCAACTAGTGAAAGGCAACACAAGAGAAAATCTTGCATGAGAACTACACTCCGGCCAGCCCACATCCTACGGCCTACCTCACCCATAATTAGATAGCAATTATGGTCTGTTGGGTGTTCCCTGCCTTTCCGTACGTTCACTCTTGACTCAAGATGGTAGATGATCGACGAACTTGCTATCTCGGGCACCGTATGTATTCGCCGACTCACTGCTATCCACCCCAGTCTTTAGGTCGCTCGCATAGCAACCAAGGCATATTCCTGGTTCTTCTACCGCAGACCTCAACCTCTCGTGAGCCTAGTATAATGACCTGACAGCTCACAGAGGGATCCCAAGAATACCCTTACGTTCCCCGAAGCCGCTGCTTCGTTACCCAGTTCGTTGGAGCCTTTATCCAAATCAGATAGCCTGCTCCTACACGCATACTCTAACGTATCGGGTTACTGATCTATCTAGGAAATGGTCCAACTTTCCTTGACTAAGAATTATTACTTAGTTTCCCTTAACTAAGGTTTACCACTTAGCTTTATTTCCATAATCCTTGTTAACTATGGTTGTCTACCAAATCCTCCGAATTAGGGTTTATCTAATGGGTTAAGTGCCACTTAAGTTCACAACTTCACCCGTCTACAAAACATGTCGAAACTGGCTAAGTATCCAAGTCCAAGACTTAACCTTACAGACCATGTGTCAAGTTGGTTAAGTATATCAAGCAATCCATGACTTAACCTCGTCTAATTATCATTTTAGATTGGTTAAGTATATATTAATTTGACCCCATCAGATTACCGAGTCAAGTCGGTCAAGCGTATTCGAAACGATTCGTGACTTAGCCTTATCATGTTTTCACGTTAGGTTGGTTAAGTATAGGTTAACTTAACCTCATCAAATTAACGAGTTAGATTGGTTAAGTATAGGTCACTTAACCTCATCAAATCATCGTGTTAAATTAGTTAAGTGTTTAACTTAACCCCATTAAATTACCAAGTTAAGTCGGTTGTGTACGGGTTACTTGACCTCATCGAATTATCAAGTTTAAATTGGTTAAGTGTTTAACTTAACCCTATCGAGTTACCGTGTTTAGATTAGTTAAGCCTAATCTTAACCCCATCCATTAACTGTACTATACGGTTAAGTGTCATTAAGAAAATTTACTTAACCTTATCACGTTATCGTGTTGGATTGATTAAGTGTTGGTTAACTTAATCCCGTCCACTAGTCGTATAAGAATGGTCAAGTGTCATTAGGCAAATCAAGTTACTTAACCTACCCAAGCTTATCATGATTTGTTAAGTATCATTAGCCTAATCAAATTACTTAACCCATTTGTCCATATCATCTTTGGTTAAGCCTCATTAATCAAATTAACTTAACCCTATTATGTGGCATTAATTTAATTAATGCACCCTCAACCTCTCACATTAGACCTTGTTGTGGTTACTAGTTAAGCCGGGCGGGTCCGGGTAGATTTACACCACAACCTAGTCTA
Organism: Allium sativum; assembly: GCA_030737875.1. Taxonomy (NCBI): domain Eukaryota; kingdom Viridiplantae; phylum Streptophyta; class Magnoliopsida; order Asparagales; family Amaryllidaceae; genus Allium; species Allium sativum. The sequence goes on along the minus strand of CM060924.1, from coordinate 801,496,055 downwards.
ACCTCGGGTCTTAAGCGCGACATGACCAACTTCTCACATTGGGTCCTATTGTTTGCAACTACTAGTTAGGTCGGTCGGTTCCGGGTAGATTTACGTTGCAAACTCAACCCAACCTCGAGTTGGCCATACTCATATTATCTAAGTTCATCATGTTTCCAAAACATGTTACCAGTTTTTGAGCATTTGGGTAGACCTAACTTAATAGGTAAATTCCCAAAGGGTAGACCTAACTTAATAGGTAAATTCCCAAGCTCATGTTTTTATGCATCCTTAAATGTCATCTTCCATGTTATCTTTCAAGTCATATTTTCAAGTATAAACACATGTCATATTCAAGTTAAGATTTTGCGACATGTTCATGTTTATCTAACTACCCAAAATCGTGTTTTCCCAACGCAAGCAAATCGAGTCAACATAGTAAGGATGCTATGTCACATATCGGTCTCAAACCATGCATGATGCCAAAAAGGGCTTGGCTTCCACATGCATAACATCATAAAGGAATTGACCATAAACATGCATAGTGTCATAAGGTAATTTGGCCACAAACATGCATATTATCACGAAAAGGGTTTGGCCATAAACATGCATAATCTCATAAAAGACTTGGCCAGAAACTTGCATGATAGCATAAAAGGGTTTGGGTTCATAAACATGCATAAGCCCCAAAATCTAGTCTTAGCCAATGTTTCACAAGTAAAATGGTTCCTAAAGGTTCATGCTAGCATTTCATGCATAAAGATCCAAACTTGCAAGTTAAACTAGGTTATGCATAGCATGAGAGGCATGATTAAGTCACTCACATGGCCTAAGATCATAAACATGAACACAAGAGGCAAGGTAAGGTTCATATAGGTTCGCATAATCATGTTTAGCCTCATTTTATCCCATGTCAACATTAAAAATACCGTTTGGATCCAAAAGTAGCTAGAACTTACCTAGTTAGGCCTAGGGAAAGAAGCATAAATCATCTTGGCTAAGAAAGGTGCCTCCTTTGTTGAAGAATCGTCATGGAACTCGCATAGCAACGTTGATTTGGCCTTCATTTGGTGTAGCAAGCTTGCACCTTTTGATTTGAACTTGATTTGGATGCATAGGCTCTAGGGATTTGAGATGGAGGCCATGAGAGTAGAAATTTGGCCATAGTTTAGTTACATGAGTGAATAATGAGGGTTTAGGGGTAGGTTTAGGGTCTTTTTATAGAGATTAGGATAGTTTTAGGCCCTTAGATTAACCCTAGGGCCAACCTGAACCGTCAGATTTCAAACCAGGCCCAAAAACCTAGCCAAGATAGAAAATAGGTGCACCAGACCAGAATCAGCCGACAGGGCAAGTCGACAGCCCTGTCGACATGCCTGTCGACATGCCTGTCGACATGCATGTCGACATGCCTGTCGACATGCCTGTCGACATGTCTGGGCGGGAATTTTCCCGCCTGGCCCCATTTCTGCCTGTTTCGAAATTCGAATTTCCCGAAAACTTCTTTGGGCCTTAACCGGGTCATACGGACTCCGATTTTCGAAAACTCGGACTCTATTTCGCGTATTTTTCCGAGACGAACGCAATGGCATAGCCCGTTTCCCTTGATTCAGATTTTACAGTTTAATTCTGCCTCCATTTATGTTATAATAGGTTATTGAAAATACGGGTTGTTACAAAAGTTATGCACTCTTTGATCTTCTGCAACAACATTCATTTGTTGTTGCATTAGATGTGAACGCAGTGTTGCGATTGGAATTCTTGTGCTGTGGCGTGCAACACTAGTTCAAAGTGTTGCATTACATAATTACATGTCAGGTCAGCGATCCGTGTTATCTGTTTAAATAAATAAATAGCTGTAGATGTTGATTAATCCAACGGTTCAAGCCGAACCTTGCTACAACTTAGTGAAAATTTGGCGGGATAGTTTCCCCATTCATGAAATACTTCCCACAAAACAAATTTCTCCCATACTCCTCCTTCTGTCCATTTCTCTCTCCACGAAATCCATCTAAGAACACCTCTGATTGGTAATCTTCCTCAGATTACAAACTATAAACCTTTGATTGCTCCTGTTTTACAAACATTACACCTCCAATTTGGATCATTTAGGACAATTACAGGTAGTTAGGGCTTCATCATTTCGTTTTTATTTAGTTAATTTCATCTCTAACTTATTTTTGTCTACGTTCAAAGTCTTTGGGTGATTTGGGTATACCGATTGCCTTAAATTAGGGTTTTTATACCTGAAGTGTTGTATTTATATGTTTGCATGTTTGAAATTGTGCAAGTTATGTATTTTTATTTTTACAAAACCACTGATGTATTAGTAAATAATGCTTATTTAGAAAGGTGGAAACAAAATTTAGAGTACAAAATAAATCCAATTTAAATGTTTAAATGTCTATTTCTGTTTGTAGTTAAATAATGCCTATTTCTCTTCCTACATCGTATGACTACGAAGATACCTTGGGCATGGGTGATCTACGACTGTCCAACCCATCATCACCAGAAACTCCTATTGATTTTTATATAGAGATGCAAGAAAGGCACAACAATGATTTGCATGAGTATTAACTAGAGCAAGAAGAACTCCGAAGACAATGGCGAGAAGAAGAACGATGTGAAGAAAGGGCGATGCGACGGCATAGTCGTGCTGCCTTGCATCGTCAGTATCAAAAAACCAAGTGGTTAACGAACTGCAAGCTGACTCACCAGTCATAATGTGTGATTGTGGGTATGACGCTGTAGAAGATGTTATTTCGATTGGATTTAACATTGGTCGTCGTAATTTTAGATGTCGTGTTTATCCCACAAGGTGTACCTTTTGGCAGTGGATTGACCAATAGTTTCCATGTCGAGTCGCTGAGTACGCAAATGAGTTACAACATCAACTGACAATGCTGCAAAATCGAGTTATTTGTTTTCAAACTGACGTTAGTAGACTTAACGACCAACTTCAAGGGCTAAACATTAGAAGACAGTATTTTTAATTACATCGTTCTTTGTATTAGGTACAACTGTATCATCTTTGTATCATATATATAGTCTTTGTATCTGTACTGTTTTGTTTTGGTGTAGTCATGTAATGTTATGAATTTGTGTTCAGTATCCTTAGTTGCTTGTTTTATGTATTCTCCTGATAACTCGGTTCCAAAAGTTTGTGATAATTCATATCAAAACAATCGTCTTTGTATCATCAAACTGATTATGTATATTTGTAAATTACTAACTTGTTTTTTTTTCTAATTTAGTCAAACATTATAGGGTAGCCCTAGTTCGTGTATTGAAACTCTTAGTGGTATCAAATTTAATCTTACTGGGCCGTGATTAGATTGTGGCAATTGATAGTGAGTACTACATATGGATAGGACTTCCGAGATCGAGTGTAGAATATGTAAGAGGGGTAACAACTTTTCTAAGAAATGCATTTCCCGTTATAAAGTAGGTGATGAGATGATGTGCTCCTGCAAAAATGTACAGAACGTAATTGGTATTGTGAAAATGTCATATATGATCATCTTATTTTTAATGGCCCTTCTCCATTACATACCGGGTGGATTTGTGAAGTTTCACAGACAAAATTAATAGGTGTTGATGACCATAAGGATTGTGCACCGAAGATGGATTTTTAGGATAGATGTGATGTTCAAATGTGCGGGTTACAAATTTGGTCAAAATCCCAAGGACTTTGTAGTAGAACCAAATCCAAAGGCCGAGAAGTTTTATCGGCATGTTAAAGATGGAAAAAACCATTATATCCTGGCTACACTAAATTTTCTCGACTAAGTTTCTTGATCAGGCTTTATCAGTTAAAGTGTGGATATGGAATTAATGAGTCTGCATTTGGGGAATTAACAAAGCTTATAAAAGAAGCCTTTCCTGATGCCCAGCTGCCTTTGTCTTCCTATGCTGCAAAGAATGTCATAAAGGATTTAGGTCTTAATTACCACAAAATACATGCTTGCCCAAACCATTGCATGTTATATTGGGCAGAGAATAAAGATAAAGAGGCTTATGACATTTGTGGTTTTTCGAGGTGGGATGTAAAAGAAAAAGAAGACATCGTTGATAATAATGATCCGCCAAAGTCGATTCCAAAACATCCGGAAAATGTTATGAGGTACTTTCCTATAAGACCAAGGTTACAAAGGATGCTTTTGTGCCAAGAATTTTCAAACTTATGAGACGGCACCAATTGGAACGAAAAGAAGATGGAAATCCGGCTGATGGTGAGGCATGAAAGATGATGGGTGCTTGCTATCCTGATTTTTCATCAGAAAATCGTAATGTTAGATTGGGTCTAGCATCTGATGGATTTAATCCATATCATTCAATGAATTCAAGTTATAGTACATGGCCAATTGTGTTGGTAAACTACAATCTTCCTCCTTGGTTATGTATGAAACAAGAGAATATGATTCTTTCAACATTAATATCTGGTCCAGATTCTCCAAAGAACGGTATTGACATATATATGCAGCCTTTAAATGGGGAATTGAAAGCGTTATGGAATGTTGTCATCGAAACATATGATTCCTTGACTGATGGGAATTTTAATTTACGTGCAAGCATCTTATGGACCATTAGTGATTTTCCGGGATATGCCATGTTGTCAGGTTGGAGCACGAAGGGGAAACTAGTGTGTCCAGTATGCCATTGTAACACCCCGCGATTCTGTAACACTAAGATTCACAAATCAAGGCAGAATCATAAGATAAAGTCAAAATCAAGGGAAACGGGCTGCGCTATTGCGTTCATCTCGGAATTCTGCATGAAAAGGAGATCGAGTTTGCGTAAATCGGAGTCCGTATGAGGGAGATATGGCCTCCTGAAGATTCAGCGAAGTTCAAAATTCAAAACAGGTCAAGTTCAAAATTCAAATCGGACCCAGAATGGGCTGGGTGGGAATTTCCCCGCCCAAGGCACCCAGGTTGACTGGGTAGTCGACCTGGGCACCCAGGTCGACTGGGTAGTCGACCTGGGTCACCCAGGTCGACTGGGCAGACGACCTGGGAGTCGACCCCCCTGCTTTTTCCTGTTTTCTGCACCTGGTTCGTTCTTCTGTATTCGGACACCATCCTGACCAGATTCGTTGACTCCTACAATATATAAACAGCCCTAGACTCCTTCTCTATTCACAATTCTTCTCTACCCTTATGCTGCAAAGATTCTTAGTGAACATGGCTTCCTCTCCTCCTCTTAATTAAATAATAAATAAAATAATATATATATAATAAATCAAGACGAGGAGGTGCTGCTCAAAGACTTTCAAAGAGGAGATTCAAGCTAGAATTCAAGTGAAGATTCGAACAACTGCAACGACTGTTTTTCTATGAATCATAGCAACGCCATCTTTCTATTCTAATCTAATCTCTGTAAGTCAGTTATTTCAAGATTTGAACATTTTTTTCTGTTCGTGACATGAAATTAAAGGAATAAAAGAATATGCCGAATCTCTCTCTCTCTATTCGAATCAGTGCCTATACTCTTGAACCTAATTAAGAACTGTTATGATTCAAGGACAAATAACACCGTGACTATGAAACTATGGACCTTAGAACCATATGCATATGACTAAGAACATTGCCTATGACTATGGACATTTCCTATGACTATGAATATTGCCTATGACTGTGACTGTGACTATGAGAATTATTTTGTTGACTGTGAACACCAACCTATGCCTTTGATTAGGAAAAAGCATTAACTATTGCCTATGACATAACAAGGACATCTGTGATTAAATACCTATGATTCATGACTAGGAAAGTGTTGCTTAAGTTCTGTGATTATGAGATTAAACCCGATTATTTATTCTGCCTATCCTTGGTTTTCTTTGGTTTTAGACCATGGGAATTTATCTATTAAGTTAGGTCTACCCATATTCTTGAACTTGCGTCTCTATTCTGTCTATACTTGGTTTTAGACCTTGGGAATTTACCTATTAAGTTAGGTCTACCCATGTTCTTGAACCGACATCGTTATGCAACCCTTTTTATGCCAGTTATTATGTCTATCTTTTGCCTAGCATCTTTGGTTCATTCCCTATTTTCTACGAATCTAGATTTATCTATAATCTAGATTGAATTACGATTATACGAATGGTGGGAATACGATTTGGGCAAAATATGAAATTTACTAAAAACATAGTTATAAACTAGGAAATTGGCATAAATTGGGAACATGTATCATGGATGTTCATAGGAATGCAAATTGGGTAAATTTGATATGAATTATAGATTGTGTAACCTGAATCTAGTATAAACGTGTAAATCTATCATTTACATGAATAGTGAACTAGAGTAATAAGTCTACTTTGACATGAATTAGAATTGTTGAATCGGAATTGGATTAGCTAATTTGGCACGGTAAGTATATTAGCATAAATTTTGAAATTGGCCATAATTAGGAGCAATTGGCAGGTTTAGAAAAATCATGATTAGTGACACTTAATTTGGTATAGTTTACATACCAAAAAACATAAATATGATTTAGAGGGGGAAATGGCCATAGAAATAAGTGTAGACAATTTACATTAAAAGAGTAATTGGGAAATAAGAAAATTAGGATTAATTTACTTATAGAATTTGTCCTAAATAAGGAAAGATAAATTTAGACAAATTAAAGGTTTCTTAACGACATCTCTTTTAATAACACACCAGAAAGTTCTAGGGTGACGGAGAGGATAATGTCTAGGCTTGAGTTTGGAAAATACAAGTTTCCTGCTCTCCCTGGCTATCCCTAACTGATCCGACGGACGAGATGGTTACTTTCAAAACCTGATTTGAAAATTAATCAAAACCCTTTGAACTAGAAAACACGAATAGGCCTAACCCGAGGTTAGACTGAGTTGCGATGTAAATCTGCCGGGAACCAACCGGCACATCCAGTAATCGCAACAATATCTGTCTAATGTGAGTGGTCGTGGCTTTAATCTATTTAATTAAAGCTAGAACAAGAATGGCAGGGTAAGTCAACTAAGGCACTTAACTGATTCAACATGATAACCAGACCGGTGGGTGGGGTTAGGTTCTTAACACAGTTAAGCTAGAATGGGAGGGTTAAGTCCATAGGAACACTCAACCAACTTAACACAGTTAAGCTAGAATGGGAGGGTTAAGTCCATAGGAACAATTAACCAACTTAACAGAGTTAAGCTAGGATGGGAGGGCTAAGTCCATAGGGACACTTAACCAACTTCACATGGTAACAAGACAAGAATTGTAAGGGTTAAGTAACTAAGGAAACACTTAGCCAAATTAACAAGTTAACTAGACTAGAAGGTGGGGTTAAGTAAAGTTAATACACTTAGCCAAATTAAAATGTTAACTAGACTAGAGGTTGGGGTTAAGTAAATACACTTAGCCAATCTGATATGTTAGCTGGGCTAGACCGTAGGGTTAAGTAAACTTGAACACTTAGCCGTCAGATTGTGATAAAGGAATAGGGCTAAGTCTAAAACATGAAGGGATAATACTTAACCATTAATAACATGTTAGTTAAAACAGACGGGCAAGGTTAAGTTAAAAAGGAACACTTAAACAATACAGGGTGAATGGGTAGGGTTAAGTAATAAGAAATACTTAACCAATATAACTTGGTTTGTGGAAGGGTTAAGTCAACATGAATTACTGATAACACTTAACCAGTTTAACGGGATAAATGAAGAGGGTTAAGTTGGCATGAATTGACTAATGACACTTAACCAATCCAAATTGACGGGAAAGAGAACTAAGTAGTAAACCTTAGTTAAGAAAACAACGATTCTGGAAACTAAGTGGTAAATCTTAGTTAGTAAACCTAAGTAGTAATTCTTAGTATAACACGGGAGGGAGCGAATGTCCGTCTGAGTAAAAAGGAGGCTCCAACGAATTGGGTTACGAAGCCCGAGGCTTCGAGGGGACGTGAGGGTACTCTTGGTATCCCTCTGTGAGGCTGCAGATGATCCTCCTGGGCTCACAGAGGTTAAGGTCTGCGTAGAAGAACCAGGGGTATGCCTTGGTTGCAATACATGGCAACCTAAAGACCAGGATGGAACAGCGTGATTCGGTGAGAAAACGGTAGCCCTGTGATAGCAACTCGTCGTCTACCATCCATCTTGAGTCAATCGATATACGTGAAGCGGAAAGGCGGGAGAACTCCAAAAGACCATATACTTGCTATCTAGTTATGGGTCAGGATGGCCATAGGATAGAGGGGCAGCGGCGGCCGGCATATAGTTCTCATTTTACAAGGTGTGCCTTTCATTAGTTGAGGGAGGGGTCAAGTGGGACCATAGCCACTGGAATAAAAATAGACCTTAGCATCTGCATTGGCAGATATCTGAATGCTCCCGACCGAGTTCTGTATTCCTTGACTTGCCCTGACACAGGACTCGGGTCGCACATTACGGGACATGTGATCTAGACAAGCGACAACGATTCGCGATACATGCGTGGGGAAGTATAGGAACATATACCACTCTAGTTAGTGTGTCCTAGACTTGGGGGCATCGTTCGATAAGTAGCATAATTCCTAGTTGAACTAGGTGGCATAAATCCAGAATCCGAGCAGCGTTCAACAGACAGCGTAAACTCTAGTTGAATCTAGAAGGCACTTGGTAGAAAACCCTAGATTAAATCTAGGTAACAAATAAATAAATGGATGCCTTAGGGCGATGGAAAAATACAGGGATTGGGATCACGTTAGCGTTACTAGTCGGGACATTAGTTAGTTGGTGTAGAGATATAGAAACCAGTATAACAAGGAAATAGCGAAGCGGCAAAAGTATTAGAGCGTATCCAGTTTATCTTATCTTAGCATATCTTGTGATTACCTTGTCTAATCTTGTTGACCCTATCGTCATGGTGTAATCTTGTATTCAGTTAATTCATGTCGTTTTGTTTTTCCATGTTCACATGATAGAAGTTACTGAACTTACTCAGGCTTTATGTCTAACTCTGTTTTTCTTTCGTCTTCTTTTCTTCCGTTTCCCCCCAGGTAGTAAAGGAGGGAATAGTTTAGCTCAGGTTAAGTTGGTCTGCCACTCTTTCCCAGCTTGAAGATTTTTCGAAGTTTGCTTGGATTCTCTTTTCAGATGCTACGGCTGGCTCTTGCTAAAATCGGGGAACATAAATGTTGTTTTTATGCTTCTTTATTTTGTAAGACAGATGATACTCTGATATTGTAAAAAAAATCATTGTACAAACTATTTTATCAATAAAGCAAAGTTTCACTTTCCGTTGTTTAATTTCTGTCTGTCTTGTAATTTATCTGCATCTTTTACCCTAAATGCTCCACGGAACTTAGTGCATTCCCTTTGCGAGTGACATTAACGGATGTGGGGTGTTACAGCCATAATTAAACTTCTTCAAATTATTTGAAACATAGCAAAAAAATGTGTTATATGCACCATAAAAAGTTTCTTGATCCGACGCATAAGTGGAGACTAGATAAGAGGAGATTTAATGGAGAAACTAAAATGGGGAGTATTCCAGAAATATTATCAGGAACAGATATTGAAGAGTTATTGCGGGGGTTCAAAAATCGGTTTGGAGAAAAGATGAAGAAACCTAGCAAAAGTGACGACCCTTTTAAAAAAAGGTCATTATTGTTTGACTTATCATATTGGTGTCATAATCCCCTTCAACATAACCTAGATGCCATGCACATAGAGAAGAACATATGCGAAAAAATATTAGGTACCTTACTCAATATAGGTCGCATGTCGAAGGATCTCCTAAACGTTCGTTTGGATTTACAGGAATTGGGCATAAGGAAGGCCCTTCATCCTGTTGAATGCGGTGATGGAAAGCATGTTGAAATTACAGTTGCAATATATTTGATATGACAAATAAGGAAAAATAAATCTTTTGCTCTGTATTGAAGAACGCCAAACTGCCCTATGGTTGTGCCTCGAATGTTAGTCGGTACGTGCACGTAAAAGAGAGAACGGTTGTGGGATATAAGAGCCATGATGTTCATTTCATACTCCACTATTTATGACAATTTGCGGTGAAGAAAGCGTCTAAACTCGAGGTTGTGTTATCAATGATCAGATTTAGTGCATTCCTTAGAGGACTATGGAGCAAGGTTATCGCAGTGGATGATATCAAGAGGCTGCAAAAAGAAATTGTCGAGATACTTTGTCATTTTGAAATGATTTTTCCACAGGCTTTTTTTGATATAATGGCACACTTGCCTATTCATTTATGCAGAGAAATCGAATACGGCGGGCCTGAACATCTTAGATGCATGTATCAAATTGGGCAATATCTAGGAAAGTTGAAACCTTATGTGCAAAATAGAAACAGACCGGAAGGTTCGATTGCAGAAGGTTACTTGGTAGAAGAGTATGTGACCTTCTGTTTAAGATTTTTAAGCGTTGATGGAGGAACAGAAAACACGTCGATTGATTTTGGAAGATGTCCAATAGATTTGGATATCATATTGGAACAAAGAAGAATAAAGATGGAAAGATGTTCAATTTGAAAGATGCAGATTGGAAGGCAATGCATTGCTATATTCTGTTCAATTCCGGTAATAAAGTAATTGAGAGTTTGATCTTGTAAGTTCTTAAGTTCCTATATCATTTTCCTTAACTATAAATTAAAATCTGCATTTTGTAGTTTTTTGACCTTAATTATTTTTTAGGGTTCATCGAGCTCTTGTGGACGGTCTTGCAAATCGAAGAAGATACAAGAGGGAATGAGAACATTTCGAAGAGTTTTGGAATTGGCTTAAAGAAGAGGTTCTGAAAAAGGACAATATTTCAATAAATTTAGAGGTGTTTTCGTTAGGTCCTAATCGAGTAGTTAGGAAGTTTATCGGTTATATAGTAAATGGATATAGATTCCACACAAAATTTAGAGATTCTTGATGTACCACACAAAGTAGTGGTGTATTTTTGACTGCGAAAACCACCAGCTTTGCAAGTTCGAAAGACCAAAACCCAATAGTGGGTGATGTCAATTACTATGGATCAATCGAAGAAATTCTTGGGCTTGATTATTGGGGAGCTTTTACAGTGGTCCTTTTTAAGTGTTGGTGGTACCAAGAGGAAAAAGATTCATATGGTCTTACTCGAGTAAATTTTAGCATGGGCCATAAAACTGATACTTATGTCTTGTCTTCGCAAGTGCAACAAGTATTTTATGTGGACGATGCAGTTGAAAAGAACAGTCATTACATTATTAAAAAATTGCCGAGAGATTGGTGTGATACTGAAAATCAAAATGCAATGGAAGAAGATGTGAGCAATACGCATTCACATGATATGGGCATAGGTGGTGAACTAGAATCAGAAGTTGTTGATGAGGGTTGGATTAGGGGTGATGCCCCCGTAATACAACTAGAAACAGAACTAGAAGCAGAAGTTCTTGATCCTATTCCGTCTCGTTAGGACAAAACATTCCTCTTTCTTATTGCTTTAATTTGGTCTAATTTATGTTGTATTTGGCACTTTTTGTTTTAGCTGAATATTATTATCTTTAATGAATGTATTTGGCACTCTTTTCTCATATTGCAATCTACACTGTTCACATGTTTTATGATTTAATGTCTTTCTTTACTGTCATCTAAATTGGTTATAGACCAAAATGTTATAGTTATTGTTTTTCTCCACTTTAACATGCATGTATCTAGTTCTATTGTATTCAGTTTGTACAGGATGGATGAACTTATTAATATCCGACTGCAACATGGCGGATAGTTTCAAAGGACATGTTACGTAGGCGGAGAATCCTTCGTAGTAACAAAATATGATGTAGACCAGTTTTCTTACAGTTGCTTATGGACTTTGTTAAAGATTGTCTCCATTACACAGAAATAGGAGGAGTCTACATCAACAAAGGAACGATGGGTGGCTGGTAGCTAATATTGAATGACAAGGATGTAAACGAGCACGTACCGAGCTGGAATAAGCAAGAAGAAGTGGTTTTTTACATCGACAACACCATTGACAAAGCTAGTGAGCCGTTGATTCAACTGCAGCTATATGTAATCATACGGCCAAGGAAAAACACAATTCAAGGTATATATGTATATGTAATATAGATCTATTCTTATATATATCTCTGTGTGTGTAAAGAACTATGAAGGAGTCCATCGTTATTATTTTTATTGTTCCGGGTTCTGCTAAGAAGCCGGTTGTACAGCGCAAATATACTACTGCACATAGACTTCAACAGCAACACAAAATGATGAAAAACAACCCAACTCAAGTGGGTCAGAAGAAACTATAGTCGGAGCCTGATATGAATAATGATGAAGAAGATGTTACTATGATAGACAGAGGAACCAGGAGTAAATTGAATGTAGAAAATGAAACATGTAATGTTGATGATACCCGAGAGAATGAAGCTGATGTTCAGGTAATTTTCAGTTTTCATTTTAGTTTTATTAATCCAGATGAAATCTTATTCCGACCATGAAGCCTGCAGCTAATTCAATTAACTAATTGTTCTTTGTGCATGCATTCTGTCAAAATAGCAAGAACTGCTTATACGTCCACTTTATTTGGTTAACTAGCTTAAATTTATCATCGATGGTGAGTAATAATGCTAATCTGCTTGCAGTTCTCACAACCATAAGTTTTGACGAAGTATGAACAAGAGCGAATCACGCGAATGCAAGAAAATGATGCAGTTAGTAGATCACTTGGGGTGCCTTCATTGGTTAGCTGCATGCAAGAGGCTGCCGCATGAAATAAGAAAGATAAAGGTAAATATGTTGCTAGATGTGACGAATACATCTTAGAAAAAGCTGGTGAAGACGTCACTGATGATTCATCGGATTCAGGGGTATAAAAAGTTATTTGTTTATTACTTATTGTCTTTGCCTTTATGAACGTAAAAAATCTTGAACTTCAACATAATTGTAGAGAATCAAAATTGTTAAGTCAAAGGATCCATTACCTAGACCGAGAACTCATGCACGAACCAATGCAGCCATTGAAATTGAGAAGGAAGCGATGAAGCACACCCCTCTCCAAAGAAAGCTGTCTCGAACAAGGTGTTGATCATGACACACACTCCCAGTCCAAATAAACTTAGTAACCGGGATAAATTCACAGAAACATTAAGGAAATTGACGAACTCTACACAGCCTTTTTCAGGAGTTTTTGAAACAACCCGAAACTTCCCCGGTGAGGAAAGCGCGGATAGTTCGAAAACAAGCCACAACTGAACGCAGACGGAAGAACATTTCATAGTATATTACAACAATGCATCAAATTACAAGAATATACAGAGTATAAATGAATATTACACAGAAATATCAGAGATTTAAATTACATTTAAATACATAGCAGCGGAAAATAATACAATACACAACTAGAGGAGATATACGGATACAAAGCTTTCCGGATATCGTTCCAGCTGTAAACCAGGATCCTGTGAATATAAATCTGCATAACCAAAACTACTAGCTGCCCGTGTCAAAATAAGGGCACCCATAGTTTAGGTCAAAACAATAAACTCCAGGTCAGTCATGGGACTGGTGTGAGAACTAAAACAGTTAATCTTTATTTTTAAAGTTAGGTAAATCAAGTGTAATGGCGCGTTTTGTAAGGGATAATAATTAAGTTATTTAATTATTTAAATAACAAATATATTAAATAAATGACAGTTTGAACGTATAATTATAATTTAATTATAATCGAGCCCGTAACGGCGCTGCAGTTCGCTTTTTGGCGATCTAGACTTCAACTGAGTATACAGGGTTCGTTTTAAATCGGATTTCTATGAAACAAGAAACGTGTGGAGCTGGTTGAGTATATCTTTCTAGTGGGAGAGAAAAATGGGAATTTCGTCGGGTAGATTTTGAGTTATGTCCAAATCAAATTTCAGAAAAGTCGCTGTGGAATTCCTTTATAATTTGCGACGCTTTATATACGTTATAAATCGATTTTTCGATACGAACTGAATATCGGGATAATCTGGAGTCTGGAAATCAAGTCATAAAATCTGAGGTGATATGCTGGAGCCGGACGACATCGTATATGGATATATACGATAATATTAATTTATTAATATTTAATTTAATAATATTTAAATATATTTATATATTTAAATGGGTCATCCAGAGCTTTAAAAATACACTGTGTGAGCATACGAAGTCGGAATTCGACGAAACCAGTTTTGTTGGATCCGCAATATCAAATAATTGTTAGACGTGAAATTTCGTGATTTTTAGAGACACTGTGGGGTCGTACGGATTTTTAGAGTGAGAAACAGACGAGAAATCGACCTTTAAAAATATGCAGTTTGAACATACGGAGTCGGAATTCGACGAAACTAGTTTCGTTGGGACCGTAATGTCGAACTCTAGTTGCTGGTCCAGTTTTGTGATTTTTGGGTATCGTATGTAGTCGCAGGGATTTTTGGAAGTCATATACAAGAAGAAATTGGATAAAATAAAATATAGAAATCGAAAATAAAAATATCCAACATTTTTCTGTGGACCACATGAAGGCCACACGACATGCTTTTTCAGCCACGATTCTTACCATCCACCACAGAGCCTATATAACCCAAAGGAACGAACACAGCAAGGAGTTGGACAAAAGAAAAATCAAAAGAAAATGTAATCAAACTCTATAAAATCAAATACAAGTGTTGTTGAGTTCAGCGTGAGGTTCTCTTCATTTCTGAACCCGAAACCGTGAGTGCGACGCCCTATTGGCTGAAGCTCGAAACGCACAAAAGAACTAGGGTTCGCGTTTGCAAGTAGCAGGAGCAGTAATTCACGAGATCGACTTTATTTCTGGTTTTGTTGAATCGAATTGCACCTGTGTGCATTTGTTTGGGTTGATCGATGGATAAAAGGGTCGGAGCTGTGCTGAAGCTACCCGACGTCGCACGTCCATCCGAGAGCTCGAGCGTGTGCTCAAGGGTAGGGTGTGGTGCGGAAATTGATGAGAAGTTGGATGGTGTCTTTAGTTTGGAGAACGATGGAAGGGTGAAGGAGTAATTGGCGCTGGAAATGTCGAGGGTGGAGGAGCATTTCTGAGGAGCTTACGGCATTTTGATTTGGGGAAGGAAGTGCTTTTGGAGCGGATGGGTTTAAGACAAGGCAAATGGGCCGGATTTGTGAGGGTGAGCCCATTAAAGAAATTTAGTTTTGTTTTAGTTAAAAAGAAAATTATACTAACTTTATATTATCATAACTCGGTCATACATGAACGAAATTCAGTAAAACAAGTTGCGTTGGGATCGTATGGACGGGAGCAACACAATGGGACTGACCGCGAGCAAATCCGAGCTCGTTACAATTTATAGCAAAATAAATTGTCTAAATCAAGCGATGGTTATCGTCATTGACGATGATCGTCAAAGGTGAGTAAAACTCACCAACTCTGAAAAGTTATATTTTTATATTGTATTCTTAGAACTGTTAATCATCTGTTGATTGCTGTGTGTTGGTTGATTGATTGAACTGCTAGTCAGTTAGTGGAAATTTTATATATATATATATATAAATATATATATATATATAAACCGTTAAATATTTATATATCGATTCTGCTATCAGAATAATTTATATTGAACTGAAAGTGATGATAATCATATTGTGTAACATCTGTGGATGCAGGGAGACAGGTTGGAGGAATCCAACTGGATTCCTCAACAGTTATTTTTACTGTGATTTATGTATTGTGATATATAAATGTGATATATATAATCTGTTGTGATTACATGTGATTGGATGATATTTATCGTTGTTAGATGATGTGTTAAAAACCATAAGTTAACCAAAGCGAGTTAGTCGAGTTAAACAAAGAAGTTGGTTAAGTTAACCAAAGCAAAGTTAGTCGAGGTAAACAAAGTAATTGGTTAAGTAAATCAAAGCAAGTTAGTTAAGTTAAACTAAGTGGTTAATCAAAGTAAATTAGTTAAGTTAAAGTGATTAATCGATGTGAATTAGTTAAGTTAAACTAAAGGATTAATCGATGTGAATTAGTTAAGTTAAACTAAAGGATTTAATCGAAGTGAATTAGTTAAGTTAACTAAGTGGTTAATCGAAGTAAATTAGTTAAGTTAAACTAAGTGAATCGGTTAGAGTTAATCAACGTGAATTAGCTAAGTTAAACTAAGTGGATTTGTTCAGTTAATCAAGATGAGTTAACTCAGTTAGGTTAAACCGGTAGAGTTAACTAGTTGAGTTAACCAGTTAGAGTTAATCAGTTAGGTTAAACCAGTTAGAGTTAACCAGTTAGGTTAAACCAGTTAGAGTTGACCAGTTAGAGTTGACCAGTTAGAAGTTGACCAGTTAGAGTTGACCAGTTATAGTTGACCAGTTAGAAGTTGACCAGTTAGAGTTGACCAGTTATAGTTGACCAGTTAGAATTGACCAGTTAGAGTTGATCAGTTAGAGTTATCCGAAGTGGAATTATCGAGTATAGTGTATTCGAGAGAAGAGAAATCGAATATAGTTTATTCGAGTGGAGAAATCAAATGTTATTCATTTGAGAAGAGTTATCGAATATAGTTTATTCGAGTGGAGAAATCAAATGTTATTCAATTGAGAAGAGTAATCGAATATAGTTTATTCGAGTGGAGAAATCAAATGTTATTTATTTGAGAAGAGTTATCGAATATTATTTATTCAAAGAGTAGTTATCGAATATGAGTTATTCGAAGTTAGTTAATCCAAAGGAGTTATTTGAAGTTAGCTAATCCAAAGGAGATATTCGAAGTTAGTTAATCCAAAGGAGTTAGTCGAAGAGTTAATCGAATATAGTTATTCGAAAGAAAGAGTTAATCGAATATAGTTATTCGAAAGAAAGTGTTAATCGAATATAGTTATTCGAGTAAAGTTAAAAGAGTTAATCAAATATAATTTATTCGAATAGAGTTAAAGAAGTTAATCGAATATAGTTCATTCGAATAGTGTTGGAGGAGATATCGAATACAGTTTATTCGATAGGATAGAAGTGAATATAATTCATCAATTAAGTTATTCGAATTAGTTATTCGAATAGAGTTAAACACGTAGGAGTAAATTGAATATCAGTTATTCAATTTGAGTTAATCGAATTTAGTTATTCGAGAAGAGTTAAATCGAATTTAGTTATTCGAAAGGAGTTAATCAATTTGAGTTAAGTTAATCGATTTGAATTAAGTTGAATCGAAATGGAGTAAATCGATTAGAATCAGGTTAATCGAGTTAGAGTAAATCGAATATTGGTTATTCGAAGGTAAGTTATTCTAATTAGTTATTCGAAGGAGTTAATCAAATGAGTTGATCCAAAGGAGTTAGTCGAATATTATTATTCGAATAGAGTTAAAGGAGTTAACGATTTTAGTTTGATCGAAAGGAGTTATCGATTAGTAAATCGAAAGGAGATTTTCGAATATAGCATATTCGAAAGAAAGAGATCGAATATTGTTTATTCGAAAGAGAGAGATTTCGAATATGAGTTATTCGAAGAGAGATAATCGAATATAGGTTATTCGAAGAGAGTTAATCGAATAGAGATTACTCGAAAGAGAGTTATACGTCGAATTCGATTATAGCGAATTCGGGAAAGTACTATTTACTTTCCAGGGTTTAAATCAAGATTTAGTTATTGATTTAGAAATTAGGTGTCTGTTAAATTATTCGAGTTAGGAAATAAATTTATAATTTAGGTTAGATATTTTAGGGGTAGGAATTATAACGTTATAGTTATAATCAAACGTTGTCATATAAGAAGTGGATTCGTAACCTGAATCCGAGAATTTGCGTAAACAGATGATTGGAAAAAGTGAGTGACGAGCTTCATCTATTTCACAGTATAGGACGTTGTTCAATTAAGGTCTGAGAGGTAATTATACCCCAACTTGATTGACTTCAGAATTGACAAAGGAATAGTTATGGTTCGATAGAAAAGGTTGATTTGAAATATAGTTAAGTAATAAGCGATTAATGGATTAAGCGTAACGATGTTTTATACAACGTTCATTGGAAATCCGTAAATGAGTTTTGGAAACGTTTTCCAAATATAGTCAGATATGTTTTCTAAACATAGAAAATGAAATGTTTTCATGATAAGAATTTAAGAAATAGAGTTAAGCAAATTCAGAAACTAACTGGAGAGGGTAAGTTGAATGGTTTTCTAAGTGACGATCTGATGTTGGTTTCGACCTTCCGGATTGATACTTAGAGAATTGTTCTCATACTAGTTACAGTTAGGGACTGATAGTTGCGAAATAATAGTGATGTGAAAATAAGCTATGGAAATGTTTTCCAATGATTAATAACATATATTTTCTAAATATATGAAATAAGGAAATATGAACATATGATGATTGATCGATCGAATTTCCATTTGGAAATAAGATCGTTGTTTGTACACCGACATGTTTTAATTTGATAGTTGAATCACAGACTATCAAAGTTTTTACCATTTTAACGTTGTTAATATGGAGAGACCGGTTGGATTTCTATCCAAAGAACCACTTTGTATTGGCATAAGCGTTGCGAGCAATATCTGCCAAAGATAAATTGAAGACGGAGTAAAGTGCAAGGGCTGTTGTACAAGTCTTAGATAACAGTGACTAAGATGGATATACTGAATAGTGCCTTCGGTTTGTCCAGTCCCAGGACAACGTATATGGAAGAAGGTCTGACAGAGTATATCCAATGGATCGCGTAAGTTGATCTGTTCAAACGTATCCACGTTTGGTGGCGGAGGAATTCGTTTCTCTTAGCTGTATACCCGTGCTATTTTTGAATAAGTCAATTTGTGATTTGGCGGGTATGACGATGTGGCATTCAAAGTGAATGGTGATCAGATGTTTCTGAAGATAGACGTAGCTTCTAGCCTCACACCAGGAAATAACAAAAGTTGGGCTAGGCAGCATGGCTAGTTGGGTCATCCCCAAGCAGGGTGTATTGTCACCGATCTAGAGAATATTCATATTTATACTTCTTTTTGATTCTGTATCTTCGGATGACGGTTTGATGGCCTATAACCGTGGTGGCAATATATTCGCGACACTCAAGCTAAATGAGTGAGCGGTCATGTGTGGCCGGGTTGCAAGACGTTCTTATTGAACCCTGAGTGTATCACCTCTAGAGTACACTATTCAGAAGGTGCTCCCATACCTTGTCTGTTGGAATCCATTCTCCGTTAAGCGCCCTGCGGTTTATGATTTTATACTATGTATGTAGAACGTGAGATGCAAGCGTTTCTGCTAGTTGATATCTATTTGTACATAGACATTATTATAATATCAAAAGGTTTTTGATATAAAGATATTTTGGATTCTCATAAGGGAAAACCCGTTCCGTTATGCGGCGTGGTCTTATGAGATATCGTTTACTTGTTCATATACATGTTTAAATTGTTTTACTCATACCAGTCCCATGACTGACCCGGAGTTTACTTTGTTGTTTTCCCTAAACTCTTGGGTGCCTAAATTTGTACGGGCAGTCAAGTAGTCGGGATTTACAGATATACTTGGAGAGCTTGGAGCAGAAGACTTCAGGATTATAGTTATTATTATTCCGCTGTGTTGTTAAGTGTTGTACTTTGAAATGGTATGTATATACGAGTACTGATTTATATTTCAAAGTTATGTTATATTTTATTCGTTCCGCTGTGAGATTCATGTTTACTCTGATGATGTAAGTTCTTCTTCTTCTTCTATTCTATTAGTTCTATCTTTTCTTTCTCACCTTCTAAATTCTTTCACTAACGTCTCGGAATTTCCGACTCTCGAGGAGTCGGAAATTTCCCGCCGTTACATCAAGGGACCACGCCGTATAACACGGAACGGGTTTCCTCCCAAGAATACCGGTGCATAAAACAAACAGCACAATGCTAAATAAAGAAAAATGAAGCTGTTATAAGACCCAGGTCCTATCACACAATGCAACGCAAGCCGGGGGATAGGGTTTTCCCTTATAACAGCCAAAGAATGCTTGATACGTTTAAAACAAATCATTTGATACTATGATAAGTGCATAGTGTATAAAACAACTTCAAATCATAAGTATCAATCATAGGCGGCATGGGTACCATATATCATGTCGCCATACTAGTTCTACAATTAAAACCGCAAAATCACGTATTTGGAAGTTGGATTTCCATCTGTGAACCGAGGAAAAAGATAGTCCTCAACCGATTCGAGACGCTCTAGCCCGTGTCTCAGGAACAGAACGCATCGTCCCTTGGAGCGACAGGGCCGGTCCACCGATGTGGATTAAAATGCCTGAACACCGCGTTTCCCCGCCCTTTGGGGCGTAGGTGAGCCAACTGAATGACTACATCGGACCTGGATCGTCTGATCAAACCGAGGCGCCTCGCAACAGCAACAACCACACAGGTGAAAAGTATATAAATGTCAGGGCTGGTAGGTCACTGACACCACCCTAGCTAGAAAGAAACGCATGCCCTCCCTGAGGTCCTCTCCCGTTTTTGGTTCACGACCGGGGTGTGAGGCTCGCGAATTCACGTTACACAAAGCTGTGCCACACAGGCTGTGCTTTGATCATCACCACAAGACTTTGCTTTTCAACAGAAGCCTCGATCAATTGCCACTTAGGCATGCCACACAGGCAATTCACTCCATGCGCTTGATATCCATCAATATATAACCCCTGAGCTCGTACGTCTCAGAGAAGGGCGTTAAGCAAGAGAATAAATTCTCCGCCGCCAAACAGATATATATTTAATAGAGATCAATCACACGGACTAAAATCCAATGTCAGACACACAGTCCATTTACAAGTTCGCTCTGGGTCTGAACGAAACCGGGGGCACCTAGTACCCCGCATATCCATCGATCTCCAAGCACGTCTGGACGATCACCAACTGTTTCCATCTTCTTGGGTGTACAGCCCAATCAAGATCATCAGTAATTACCCAAACGACGCGAAGACCTCCGGTCTTCGACCACCGTGTTCATCTTCGAATTATCGTCGTATCAGTTATTCAGAATGGGATAAACCCGGTCTTTCCGAATAACTCGCGTATTATTTTAAATAAGTGTTACACAAACACAACATACGCCTCATTCCAATTTATCAGTCACTAACCGTAAATTAATCAAGAGAATAATTCCCCAAATATTAACCCCGAAGGCCGAAACCAACATCAGATCAATCTCCAGAAAACCATTCTGCTTGGCTAACCGACAGTTGGTTTCTAAATTTCACATTCATAGGGAAAGGCTCCCATTAACTTTATCCAAGGTAAATTCCTTGAATTTATTCTTTAATCATCTTTTGAATTTTGATTCAACTAGTTGGGATTAACGAACCTTACCGAAGTAATCATTTGTTTTAATTTCCCAATCCCAACCTATTCATCCCATGAAGTAAAACTGGTAGTACTTCATATCTAACACCACGGTGTTATCGGTAAATTCAATTACCATTTCACGTTCAAATCTAATTAAAGATTTAACTATCGCCTGGAGCAAAACTGGTGATACTCCATTCTCGATCATTTCAATCTAATTAAAGATTCATTAAAACTCCACTTAGTTTTAATCGCTAACTGGGTTAAAGAATCAGTGTCATTTAAACACAGTTCACGATAAACCCAAAATCACATTCCATTAATTATTGGGTTAAAGAACGAGTGTTATTTAAAACACTGTCCACGATAAACCCAAAAATCAATATCAATTCAATTCCAAGTAAATATTATTTAATTGGTACACTTCATCAAACCGAAATAAAAAGATTTAATCTTTTCTCAATTGGGTTCAAGAACAATGTTAATGAAGACACCATTCACGACAAACCCAAATCACATTTGATATTCAATACAAGGCTCTGAATAGAAAATATATCGGCTTATATTCAATATCAAATTCTACGATTAACAAATGTCGTATTGGAAATAACGATATAAATATATATCTTTCAAATTTCCATAACAACATCTGTATAATCACGAATTCCAACATCGAAATATTCCGAAGACAATTTCGATTCAAATCCACTCCAATGCAATCATTAGAAATCCTGGTTATTTTTAAAACCCTTTTTTAAATTCAATTTATTTATTTAAAAATAAATAGAATTATAATTCTAGTTCAAAACTAGTTCAATTCGATAAAAATCTATCTTTATCTTTTCAAATATGGAGTTTTTCATCCCAAATCTTCACAAATCATTTCTTATGATTTTACAAAAATTATTACTATTTTTAATAAATTTATCAAGGCCCGTACAGTCGATTTCCATCAACGGCCATCGAACTGCACTTACAGCGACCTTTTCCAAATTTGATTTGGACGTATCTCCAAATCCAATCGTTAGATTTCAAATTTCTAATATTCGTTAGAAAGCTCTTTTCGATACGAACCCAACGGTTTCGGTTTTAGGAGAATCCGACGGTCGGATCTCCCGTATTGTCCATTTGAAATAAATGGTCGAAATTCACGAACTGTCGCGGCGCGGCGCGTTCTATTCAGGCCGTTATATTATATATATAATATATACTTCGTCGATTTCAATTCAAAACGTGCTTTATAAATCGTTTTTAAATTCATTTTCACAACGGTTTCAACTTCATATTCAATTTCAAATCAAAATTGAATATTCCAATTTAAATTCATTTTAAATTCATTTCAAATCAAATTGATTTCTATTTCAATTTCAGTTCATTTTCAATTCAATCCAATTTCAATTCGAATTCATTTATATTCCATTTCAATTCAAATTCATTTATATTCAATTTCAATTCGAATTTATTTATATTCAATTCTTTTCAAAATATCAGATTTTGAAATCACTTTCGATATTCATTATAAAATGAATAAAATCGATATAAATATCGTTCACGTCAAAATGGCGTCAATCTAATCAATACGGCTTCATATATTTCTATTTCAAATTGTTTTTTTCAAAATAGTTGTTATTATCAAAATATTTCGTTCAACACATGACTAATCTCAACGAATGAGTACTGTCAACACATGAACCTTTATTTTATATTATTCTTTATTTTCTAAATTGGAATGAGGCCCAATCAATCACCATATAATATTAATTATATGGATTTTCATACATCACACATATATAATAGCATTGAAAAATAATCAACCATCAACCAAAGTGCACTACACTGTATAAGCATCAATTAAGATATCTAACGCTTATAACAGCTTGTCAATCAATCGATCGACATATTTAATCAATCAGGATGAGTGAACTTCAAATTTCATCCCAACACTCATGTGGGGTTTCAAACAATCAAACACATATTTTATTTGTGCAGTTGGGCGATGTGTAAAATTTATCGTCCCAATCAATGTCCTTCAAATAGGTGTACATAAACAAACCATCCGGTTTGTAAATGAATATTTATTTATTCACATTCACTATATTCATATTTACGTTAAAATTATATATTTTTAACGATAAAACATTTTATTTTAACATATGAATTACTATTCAGTTCATTCTTTAAATAAAATGATAATTTTATTTTCTAACTTATTTTAGAAAATTTCGGCGGCATAACGGCACGATACTAGAAACGGGACGAGGCCTAGCCTCATCCCCGGTCTAGTGAAGGCCCACGCCATTCACACATCAATCAAATCAATTTCAATTCACCCAACAGTCAAATTTCAATCAAATAATCTAACTAATTTTTGCAATCAAACAAACAAGTCCATGGTCTGTGGACGATTGTGTCGGGTGCTACTAAGCACCGTCTGCATCCTAGTATATATATATAACTAGAAAAGAAATTGAAGAGTGAGAAATTCTCACTGATAGCTATCCAACTTCACGACACTTCATTTGCAGAAACCTTCGTCGCTCTCGCCTTTTTGTCATCTTCGTTGCCCGTGTTCTCTACATATGTAAAAAATCGAATTTTCACTTCGCTATTCAATATATAAAAATCGAATTTTTACTTCGATGTTCAATATATAAAAATCATATTTTTATTTCGATGTTCAATATACAAAAATCATATTTTTACTTCGATGTTCAATATACAAAAATCATATTTTTACTTCGATGTTCAATATACAAAAATCATATTTTTACTTCGATGTTCAATATACAAAAATCATATTTTTACTTCGATGTTCAATATACAAAAATCATATTTTTACTTCGATGTTCAATATACAAAAAACTCACCTTTGTCATATTATATGTTAAGAGTCTGGAATCAAAACAATGTGGTATATAAAATAAAACTCACTTTTAATTACTTTAAAATTCTGAAATTTAACACTGTAAAATACCTTCTCTAATCGCTCCCATCTTGACTCCAGAACTGCCAAACAATCAATAGCATTTCGGGCTCGAAACCTCAACTCTGACAAGCTACCAGACCATGAACCCATGCCGTCGCATCCAGACTTCGTCGAGGGGAAGGGGGAGCTCGCAGCTGCGTTGGAGGAGGGCGGAAGGGCTACTGAGGGCGGCGGGGTGGTCTGATTTAGGGGTTGGGGTTTTCGGGTACGGCTTGAAGAGGAGGGTGGACGGGCGCGAGAGGGGAGGTTGAACGGAGGGGGAGGCGGCAGGAGGGTGGCGTCGATGCGATGGAGGCGCCCCTAGGGCTAGTCGCTTTCGTTCGTTTTTTTTTACTTCGATCTGAATAAATGAATAGGGGAGGGGGGCCCAGAATGAAAGATATGGGAGGGAGGGGAAAGTTTAATTTATTTAATTATTTTAATTGCAAAAAGTTGACTTTCACAAACGACCTCTAAACAAGGCCCACCACCTGTTGTCCATAGCGTATTACCCCCATTCCGAACACAATGGGATATGTATCGTAGGTTGATTTGATCATTTGAATCAGTTTCTGTCAAAATTTACATTTAAATCGCTACATTGAATTTTAAACGTACATTTCAAATTACCGGGGTCGCATACAAACTTTAAAAATTCTATAAAAATATTTTCTAGCTTCGTATAGACGATACGGTCCTAACAAAACTAGTTTCGTTGAATTCTGAGACCGTTGGAAAAATGACCATTTTCCAGTCGATTAAAATCAACTGAAACTGGTCAAACGCGTTTTCCTTTGCCACGCTCACATATTGATTCGAAAAATTATGAAACTTGGAATCTAGCAATAACTTTACATCACGGACCCAACAAAAGTGGTTTCGTCGAAATCCGAGGTTGTTTGCAAAATTCCCATTTTTAAGGGCCTGAATTCCATAGCGACTATTCAGAATTTTCAACTGGACATATCTTTTGATTCCCGCTATGAAATCTTGATTTTTCGGATTCGTTGGAAAGATATTCACAAATAGATCCTATTATTTTTGGTTTCACTGAAATCCGGTTTGTTTTGCACCCGGTACATTCAATGGAAGTTTGAAATCGAATTATCGAACTACCGCGCCATTTTCAATTCCTTTTATATATATAAATAAATTATTTATATTCTAACGACGACGTATATAATATATACGTTCGAATTATATTCAAAATAAATTTCTTGTCGATATTATTTAAAATAATCTATTTTAAATATTCTAAATCCGCTAAAATTGCCAAAATAAAAATTTTAAACTGGCCCAGATTTTCAGGTTATTACAATCTCCCCCACTTAAAACTTTTCGTCCCCGAAAAGGAACAAAGTCGAAAGTGGTTTGATTAACCAACTCTACGTTCGATCTGACTTCCATTCTCCAACTTTTCAGTTTCTGAGAATTTTCAAAATTTCAAAAATTTGGCTAACACCCTAAATTTTTGAAAAATTTCGCCATAACCTCCTTTGCACCGGGAGCCACGGGAAAATCCCAAAATTGCCATACAGGCCTTCTGATTTCAAAAAGAAAAAGAAAAAGCCAAGCGGCTAGCCAATAGGCTCATAAAATCATCGTCACCCAAACAAAACAGTAAATTATGTAGTAAACATGTACCTATTTGTCGGGCAAACAAATTTTATTCTCTGCTCTAGCCTCCTTGCTATGACCTGTTCAATGTAAGTACAAATATGCAAGCAAATGCGACCAATTTTCAATATAACCCACTATTTGATACAATTAGGCGTAATGGTTTAAAATTATCAAACAAATAAACAAACAACAATCAATTAGTGGATTAGAGTTTCAAATCCATAATTTTTGATACATATACAAAAATCACATTTTTGATGCCAAATCACAACAATAAGCCCTATCCAGTTTCGGTTCTCACACTAGTCAATAGGAAATATATAGAAATCTCACTTTCGAAACTCGAAAATAAATACTGGCGACGGTGCCCCATCGCCAGAATTATCCCCGGGCAACAAGAGTATGATTCTATAACTATCTAGTATATGAATACTTCGAATACACGTTTGCAAGACATATATGCAAAATCTTTATATATCGGATTGTCCCGATCAATATAGAATAACTAATCAAATACGAATAGTTGACTTAAATTTTCAAAACAAAATTCATTTTCATTTTAAAAATATACTCTTCACACTCGTTCTAGGATATTACTGATCCCATCTCTAACGATTCATTCCCATTGGTTATTACTAATCCAGTTTCTGATGAATTCTTTTGTATGGTTCTAATGTGTCTTGTTCTCTGAGCTTTGTAAACCAAAGCTCTGATACCACGATGAAACGACCCAAAACTTCCCCGGTGAGGAAAGCACGGATAGTTCGAAAACAAGCCACAACAGAACGCAGACGGAAGAACATTTCATAGTATATTACAACAATGCATCAGATTACAAGAATATACAGAGTATAATTGAATATTACACAGAAATATCAGAGATTTAAATTACATTTAAATACATAGCAGTGGAAAATAATACAATACACAACTAGAGGAGATGTACGGATACAAAGCTTTCCGGATATCGTTCCAGCTGTAAACCAGGATCCTGTGAATATAAATCTGCAAAACCAAAACTACTAGCTGCCCATGTCAAAATAAGGGCACCCAGAGTTTAGGTCAAAACAATAAACTCCAGGTCAGTCATGGGACTGGTGTGAGAACTAAAACAGTTAATCTTTATTTTTAAAGTTAGGTAAATCAAGGGACCACGCCGTATAACACGGAACGGGTTTCCTCCCAAGAATACCGGTGCATAAAACAAACAGCGCAATGCTAAATAAAGAAAAATGAAGCTGTTATAAGACCCAGGTCCTATCACACAATGCAACGCAAGCCGGGGGATAGGGTTTTCCCTTATAACAGCCAAAGAATGCTTGATACGTTTAAAACAAATCATTTGATACTATGATAAGTGCATAGTGTATAAAACAACTTCAAATCATAAGTATCAATCATAGGCGGTATGGGTACCATATATCATGTCGCCATACTAGTTCTACAATTAAAACCGCAAAATCACGTATTTGGAAGTTGGATTTCCATCTGTGAACCGAGGCAAAAGATAGTCCTCAACCGATTCGAGACGCTCTAGCCCGTGTCTCAGGAACAGAACGCATCGTCCCTTGGAGCGACAGGGCCGGTCCACCGATGTGGAATAAAATGCCTGAACACTGCGTTTCCCCGCCCTTTGGGGCGTAGGTGATCCAACTGAATGACTCCGTCGGACCCGGATCGTCCGATCAAACCGAGGCGCCTCGCAACAGCAACAACCACACAGGTGAAAAGTATATAAATGTCAGGGCTGGTAGGTCACTGACACCACTCTAGCTAGAAAGAAACGCATGCCCTCCCTGAGGTCCTCTCCCGTTTTTGGTTCACGACCGGGGTGTGAGGCTCGCGAATTCACGTTACACAAAGCTGTGCCACACAGGCTGTGCTTTGATCATCACCACAAGACTTTGCTTTTCAACAGAAGCCTCGATCAATTGTCACTTAGGCATGCCACACAGGCAATTCACTCCATGCGTTTGATATCCATCAATATATAACCCCTGAGCTCGTACGT
The DNA here is from genome assembly GCA_030737875.1 of Allium sativum. Lineage (NCBI taxonomy): Eukaryota > Viridiplantae > Streptophyta > Magnoliopsida > Asparagales > Amaryllidaceae > Allium > Allium sativum. The sequence goes on along the minus strand of CM060924.1, from coordinate 801,468,269 downwards.
CTCAGAGAAGGGCGTTAAGCAAGAGAATAAATTCTCCGCCGCCAAACAGATATATATTTAATAGAGATCAATCACACGGACTAAAATCCAATGTCAGACACACAGTCCATTTACAAGTTCGCTCTGGGTCTGAACGAAACCGGGGGCACCTAGTACCCCGCATATCCATCGATCTCCAAGCACGTCTGGACGATCACCAACTGTTTCCATCTTCTTGGGTGTACAGCCCAATCAAGATCATCAGTAATTACCCAAACGACGTGAAGACCTCCGGTCTTCGACCACTGTCTTCATCTTCGAATTATCGTCGTATCAGTTATTCAGAATGGGATAAACCCGGTCTTTCCGAATAACTCGCGTATTATTTTAAATAAGTGTTACACAAACACAACATACGCCTCATTCCAATTTATCAGTCACTAACCGTAAATTAATCAAGAGAATAATTCCCCAAATATTAACCCCGAAGGCCGAAACCAACATCAGATAAATATCCAGAAAACCATTCTGCTTGGCTAACCGACAGTTAGTTTCTAAATTTCACATTCATAGGGAAAGGTTCCCATTAACTTTATCCAAGGTAAATTCCTTGAATTTATTCTTTAATCATCTTTTGAATTTTGATTCAACTAGTCGGGATTAACGAACCTTACCGAAGTAATCATTTGTTTTAATTTCCCAATCCCAACCTATTCATCCCATGAAGTAAAACTGGTAGTACTTCATATCTAACACCACGGTGTTATCAGTAAATTCAATTACCATTTCACGTTCAAATCTAATTAAAGATTTAACTATCGCTTGGAGCAAAACTGGTGATACTCCACTCTCGATCATTTCAATCTAATTAAAGATTCGTTAAAACTCCACTTAGTTTTAATCGCTAACTGGGTTAAAGATTCAGTGTCATTTAAACACAGTTCACGATAAACCCAAAATCACATTCCATTAATTATTGGGTTAAAGAACGAGTGTTATTTAAAACACTGTCCACGATAAACCCAAAAATCAATATCAATTCAATTCCAATTAAATATTATTTAATTGGTACACTTCATCAAATCGAAATAAAAAGATTTAATCTTTTCTCAACTGGGTTCAAGAACAATGTTAATGAAGACACCATTCACGACAAACCCAAATCACATTTGATATTCAATACAAGGCTCTGAATAGAAAATATATCGGCTTATATTCAACATCAAATTCTACGATTAACAAATGTCGTATTGGAAATAACGATATAAATATATATCTTTCAAATTTCCATAACAACATCTGTATAATCACGAATTCCAACATCGAAATATTCCGAAGACAATTTCGATTCAAATCCACTCCAATGCAATCATTAGAAATCCTGGTTATTTTTAAAACCCTTTTTCAAATTCAATTTATTTATTTAAAAATAAATAGAATTATAATTCTAGTTCAAAACTAGTTCAATTCGATAAAAATCTATATTTGTCTTTTCAAATATGAAGTTTTTCATCCCAAATCTTCACAAATCATTTCTTATGATTTCACACAAATTATTACTATTTTTAATAATTTTATCAAGGCCCGTACAGTCGATTTCCATCAACGGCCATCGAACTGCACTTACAGCGACCTTTTCCAAATTTTATTTGGACGTATCTCCAAATCCAATCGTTAGATTTCAAATTTCTAATATTCGTTAGAAATCTCTTTTCGATACGAGCCCAACGGTTCCGGTTTTAGGAGAATCCGACGGTCGGATCTCCCGTAATGCCCGTTTGAAATAAATGGTCGAAATTCACGAACTGTCGCGGTGCGTTCTATTCAGGCCATTATATTATATATATAATATATACTTCGTCGATTTCAATTCAAAACATGCTTTATAAATCGTTTTTAAATTCATTTTCACAACGGTTTCAACTTCATATTCAATTTCAAATCAAAATTGAATATTCCAATTTAAATTCATTTTAAATTCATTTCAAATTGATTTCAATTCAAATTGATTTCTATTTCAATTTCAGTTCATTTTCAATTCAATTCAATTTCAATTCGAATTCATTTATATTCCATTTCAATTCGAATTCATTTATATTCAATTTCAATTCGAATTTATTTATATTCAATTCTTTTCAAAATATCAGATTTTGAAATCACTTTCGATATTCATTATAAAATGAATAAAATCGATATAAATATCGTTCACGTCAAAATGGCGTCAATCAAATCAATACGGCTTCATATATTTCTATTTTCAAATATTCTATTTCAAATTTTTTTTCTTCAAAATAGTTGTTATTATCAAAATATTTCGTTCAACACATGACTAATCTCAACGGATGAGTACTGTCAACACATGAACCTTTATTTTATATTATTCTTTATTTTCTAAATTGGAATGAGGCCCAATCAATCACCATATATTATCAATTATATGGATTTTCATACATGACACTTATATAATAGCATTGAAAAATAATCAACCATCAACCAAAGTGCACTACACTGTATAAGCATCAAATATAGATATCTAACGCTTATAACAGCCTGTCAACCAATCGATCGACATATTTAATCAATCAGGATGAGTGAACTTCAAATTTCATCCCAACACCCGTGTGGGGTTTCAAACAATCAAACACATATTTTATTTGTGCAGTTGGGCGATGTGTAAAATTTATCGTCCCAATCAATGTCATTCAAATAGGTGTACATAAACAAACCATCCGGTTTGTAAATGAATATTTATTTATTCACATTCACTATATTCATATTTACGTTAAAAATTATATATTTTTAACGATAAAACATTTTATTTTAACATATGAATTTCTATTCAGTTCATTCTTTAAATAAATTGATAATTTTATTTTCTAACTTATTTTAGAAAATTTCGGCGGCATAACGGCACGATACTAGAAACAGGACGAGGCCTAGCCTTATCCCCGGTCTAGTGAAGGCCCACACCATTCACACATCAATCAAATCAATTTCAATTAACCCAACAGTCAAATTTCAATCAAATAATCTAACTAATTTTTGCAATCAAACAAACAAGTCCATGGTCTGTGGACGATTGTGTCGGGTGCTACTAAGCACCGTCTGCATCCTAGTATATATATATAACTAGAAAAGAAATTGAAGAGTGAGAAATTCTCACTGATAGCTATCCAACTTCACGACACTTCATTTGCAGAAACCTTCGTCGCTCTCGCCTTTTTGTCATCTTCGTTGCCCGTATTCTCTACATATGTAAAAAATCGAATTTTCACTTCGCTATTCAATATATAAAAATCGAATTTTTACTTCGATGTTCAATATATAAAAATCATATTTTTACTTCGATGTTCAATATACAAAAATCATATTTTTACTTCGATGTTCAATATAAAAAAAATCATATTTTTACTTCGATGTTCAATATACAAAAATCATATTTTTACTTCGATGTTCAATATAGAAAAATCATATTTTTACTTCGATGTTCAATATACAAAAATCATATTTTTACTTCGATGTTCAATATACAAAAAACTCACCTTTGTCATATTATATGTTAAGAGTCTGGAATCAAAACAATGTGGTATATAAAATAAAAACTCACTTTTAATTACTTTAAAATTCTAAAATTTAACACTGTAAATTACCTTCTCTAATCGCTCTCATCTTGACTCCAGAACTGCCAAACAATCAACAGCATTTCGGGCTCGAAACCGCAACTCTGACAAGCCACCAGACCATGAACCCATGCCGTCGCATCCAGACTTCGTCGAGGGGAAGGGGGAGCTCGCAGCTGCGTTGGAGGAGGGCGGAAGGGCTACTGAGGGCGGCGGGGTGGTCTGATTTAGGGGTTGGGGTTTTCGGGTACGGGTTGAATAGGAGGGAGGACGGGCGCAAGAGGGGAGGTTGAACGGAGGGGGAGGCGGCAGGTCGAGGAAGCGCCAGGAGGGTGGCGTCGATGCGATGGAGGCGCCCCTAGGGCTAGTCGCTTTTGTTCGTTTTTTTTACTTCGATCTGAATAAATGAATATGGGTGGGGCCAGAATGAAAGATAAGGAAGGGAGGGGAAAGTTTAATTTATTTAATTATTTTAATTGCAAAAAGTTGACTTTCATAAACGACCTCTAAACGAGGCCCACTGCCTGTCGTCCATAGCGTATTACCCCCATTCCGAACACAATGGGATATGTATCGTAGATTGATTCGATCATTTGAATCAGTTTCCGTCAAAATTTACATTTAAATCGCTACATTGAATTTTAAACGTACATTTCAAATTACCGGGGTCGCATACGAACTTTAAAAATTCTAGAAAAATATTTTCTAGCTTCGTATAGACGATACGGTCCTAACAAAACTAGTTTCGTTGAATTCTGAGACCGTTGGAAAAATGACCATTTTCCAGTCGATTAAAATCAATTGAAACTGGTCAAACGTGTTTTCCTTTGCCACGCTCACATATTGATTCGAAAAATTATGAAATTTGGAATCTAGCAATAACTTTACATCACGGACCCAACAAAAGTGGTTTCGTCGAAATCCGAGGTTGTTTGCAAAATTCCCATTTTTAAGGGCCTGAATTCCACAGTGACTATTCATAATTTTCAACTGGACATATCTTTTGATTCCCGCTATGAAATCTTGATTTTTCGGATTCATTGGAAAGATATTCACAAATAGATCCTATTATTTTTGGTTTCACTGAAATCCGGTTTGTTTTGCGCCCGGTACATTCAATGGAAGTTTGAAATCGAATTATCGAACTACCGCGCCATTTTCAATTCCTTTTATATGTATAAATAAATTATTTATATTCTAACGACGACGTATATAATATATACGTTCGAATTATATTCAAAATAAATTTCTTGTCAATATTATTTAAAATAATCTATTTTAGATATTCTAAATCCGCTAAAATTGCCAAAATAAAATTTTTAAACTGGCCCAGATTTTCGGGTTATTACAGTTTTAAAACCTACAATGTCTCGGCCATCCGTTTTAAAACCTACATGTAGCAAATTGTTCAAACAAACAACTAATTCATGTGAAGCTGCTAGTTTAGTTGCTGCTTATTTAGCGATGCAGAAACGTTAAAAGCAGAATGTTGAAGCACCTCTAAAATGGAAAATCTTAATAATCGATTTGAGCAGGGATGGATTGCACAGCAAGATGAAGCAAATACATGTACAGTGTTTCTTTATCTGTGCACCGCACTGCACTGTTGAGTGTGTCTCTTTTCTATTCACATTTTTTAACCTAGTAGGTAAAGTACAAGGTCCAAAAAAACCTAAAGGGAAGTCAAAAATGACCAAGGTGCATGCTAGAACCCCTACTAATAAAGTAATCGTTGAGTTGAATGAGGATGGTCAGCCAATATCTGATAATACTACAGACTTAAGCAGTTTTCTTGGTACACTAGCAAAGGATAATATGCCTCTTACTTACATCAATTGGCATGTTTTTCCTGATCAATTAAAGCGAAAAATGTGGGATTTAGCTCTGGTACAATCTAATTTCCTTAACAAAATACCGTTCAACTGACTTCCTAAATGTTTAGTTTTAATTAATTAGTTTGTCTCCTGAATTTTGTGATTGATATATTGTACGCTAGGTATGTCATACCGGAAGAAGGATACAAGTGTGTCTTGAACACGCTTAATGACTCTTGGAGGCAGTACAAGTCTCGCATCAAAGCAAGGTATTATAAAAAATATTAAACTGATGAGGAAAGGCTTGCAAATAGGCCCAGTACAATTCCGTTGGAGGATTTTAAATGCTCTTGGAATACTGGGGGGATGAAGCAGTTCAGGTACGGCTTTAATGATATTCACATTTGTATAATGTTTAGTAGTTCACAATATCTTGGTTAATGCTAATCTTTTCTTTAGTAGTTCACATTATCCTTGTTTAGTGTTATTTTTTTTAGATTTCAAGGCCCTAGCTGATACTAATTCTACGCAACGTAATTCTTTAAATGAGACACATACCATGGGTCCCAAAACTCATGCAGTAGCCAAAGAAAAGATAGTATGTGTTTTTTTGAACTTAAATTTTTTTTTTGTGATTGAGTTGAATTTACCACATGATAATTCTAATTTTTTATATCATTAAATTATTGGTAATCCTAACACTTGACAGAGAAAGAATGACCCAGAAAAATCCTCCTCATCCGCTGCCTTGGTTTATTTGGAAACATATAAACGAGAACCGGGTAGAAGTTACAAGACTAACATGGATGAACTAAAGGCCAAATACGTGAGTACATATATAATTAGATACTGAAATAGCAATACTTGTGTCAGTATAATTGGCACATTGTACATTTGTTGGAGCTGCTTATTAAATCGAACACATAGTTAGCTTGAAAGAGAACTAGTTCTGTTAATAAATTCATTCCTGCAAGCTGCCTATTTATCTATATGCTTGCCTGGTTTTCATTTTGTAGGCGAAGTTTCAAGCAATGGTGGATGCAGGAAACATTGCTGAGGCAGATGCACTTGTTTCTAGTGGGAAGAGCCACACGTGGAACTGGCCTGTAGGAAGGCGAGGGAAATTGGCTGAAAAGTCTCCAACAACTCCTGGTTCTTCGGACAATTATGTGAAAGAGCTGACAAAAAAATAAGGCAATAGCTTGAGGCAGATTTGGAAGAAAAAGTGAATAAACAAGTGAAAGAGAACGTGTCATGGGTGTTAAAAAATCTAGGTGAAGCCAATCCAGATCTTAATTTAGATGTCGAAGACTTTTGTGTCACCGCAACAAGTGATGAAGATGCTGACATTTGTACTCCTTCAACCCCAGCAACTGACTGAAGTATTTGGATGGTATGTGTTAGCACTTGTGATATACTGAGATTGTTCTTTTAAATGATGGCACTTGTGATATGTGTTCGTGATGACACTTGTGGTGTGTTTTGGTGATGGCACTTGTGGAATGTGTTGGTGATGGCACTTGCGAGTTGGTATATATAATCGGTTGGTCTAACTGTGGCAATGAATGTTTTGGGAGGATTTGTTGTATAAATATTTTGATATATATGTATGAATGTGGTACAATGTTTTGGGTTGAATACATGTAATTACAGGGTTGTATTACAGCTGTAGTTGATTTTTTCTGGTTGTGATGGCACTTGTGGAATGTGTTGGTGATGACACTTGCGAGTTGGTATATATAATCGGTTGGTCTGACTGTGGCAATGAATATTTTGGGAGGATTTGTTGTATGAATATTTTGATATATATGTATGAATGTGGTACAATGTTTTCTGTTGAATATATGTAATTACAGGGTTGTATTACAACTGTAGTTGATTTTTTCTGGTGTCGTAGTTGAATTTTTTACCATTGTAGTTGATGTTTTTTGTTTTTTCGTTAGACTATGCTGTGGTGTTGTGTTAGAATGTGCTATGGTGTTGCGTTAGACTATGCTGTGGTGTTGCATTAGAATTTGTTGTGGTGTTGCGTTAAGTGTAATATTATTAATTCCACAATGGTACGGCACGTGGGGCCCACAGCTTATGTGGCGCCACGTGGATAGCTGACATGGCATGTGACACATTGGCAGCTGACGTGGAAAGTCCATGTAGACCTTGCTTTCATGACATGAAAGCCAGGCTCTGGCTTCTACTTAAGGCAACGCTGTATGTTGTTGCATTACATGCATACACTGTTGCAATAGGGCAAATGCTCTACTTAAGGCAATGCTTTCTGTCCATGGTCGTAGATGGGCAAAAGCGTTGCCTTAGATGCCTAATGCAACGGCCGCGTTTGCCACGCCCCCTTGGTGTTGCCTATTTGAAAAAAGGGCCTATGGCAATGCTTTTTTGAACTACGGCCACAGCAAAATAGTGTCGACTATGCCCACTTTTGTAATAATGCATGCAGCTGCTTGATGCTTTTATGTTGTGAACCTTATTGTGCTCAATTATTTGATGTTATACAATGAGAAAAAATTACTGAAGGTTAGGTATACAACATATTATCAGAAATGAGAAGAGGACATGATTCAGACTAAGTAAAATTTATTACGAAAATTGCAGGTTTTAATAATAAAGACTATATAGGTCTTGAGATGATAAAACACATGTCACTCTTATGTTATATATATTAAACAATGTTTTTCCACATGATTTTTAATTCTCGCACGGGTATTGGATTAATTATTTTTACACATCTTCGAATAGACAATGGTTGTAGTGAGATATGGTGATTTATTAGTGCCTATTGCGCCATGTCGTAGTTTTTCCGAGCACTTCGTAAAAGGGGGTTATGACGAATATTTCCGAAAATTTAATGCGTTAGCCAAATGTTTTATGAATTAAATAGTTTGGAAGCCGTTTAACGAATTATATTTTTATACATAAAATATAAATCAAAATTAAATGAATTGCGCAGCGGTAGTTCATATTTTCAACTCATGGAGTATACCAAGAGATCCAACCATCGGATTTTCCTAAAATAAGAACCGTTGGATTCATTTCAAAAAGATCTTTCAAACTATAATAAATATGTTAAGATCCAACGGTTAGATCTTTAGAAATGTTTAATTTAAAATTAGATGAAAACAGCGCCAGTACAGTTGAATAACCTAAAACGTCGTTCAACTAAATTGAGCTAATTTTTTATATATAAAAATAGCGAGAAATCGTTTTAAATTATTATAAGCAATTTAGAATATGCATAAACAAATTTTTGTTGGTTTGTAGAAGTAAATATGGTTAAGTATGACTTGGCATGAAGACGTATAAAAATGAATTTGGAGATGTTATGACTCAAGTATTTAACTCGACGATCGAATTAATTTCTTATTAGACCTTTTTATATAAGGTAATTAATTTTAAAGGCCAATAACTTAGCCAAGGAAAGGAATTTGATTTAAATAATGTATGCAATAATTATTTGAAAAGAACGAGTTAAAACTCATTTCAAATAATTAAACGACGAATAAAAGTCAAAGATAATAAAGATAGTGCAATCGGCAATCTTCACATCAAATGGATTACTACTGATGCCTTGGACATGGGTAGGTCCCTTGAAAAGGTTATATTGTTAGTTTTTCATACGTACTTGTTGATTGTCCGGATATGCGAGGACCTCTCCAATGTATTGGACATATGGGATGAGGAATAAGGTGCCTCCGGTTTCGTTCAGACCTAGAGCGGACATGAAAATGGATTTTGTGTTTGACGTTGAATTAAGCTACATATTGATTGGTTTCTTTAAATATATATCTGTTTGGTGGCGGAGAATCTATTCTCTTGCTTAACACCGTTCTCTTAAACGTACAAGCTTAGAGGCTATATATTGGTAAATATCATTTGTATGGCATGGATTGTCAATGTGGCATGTTAAGATCTTAGTGATCAAGGCTTCTTGTTGAAAAGCAGAGTATCATGAACGATGATCAAAGAAATGATTTAAATAGCATAGCCTTGTGTTATAGCGTTGATTCATGACCCTCACACCCGGTATGAGTCAAAAACGGGATAGTGACTGGAAGGAGTGCATGTGTTTCTATCTAGCTAGAAGTGGTGTCATGGTATGGAGCCCAGAAAATTTTACTTATGTGAATGAGGGATTGCGAGGCGCCTCAGATATGATTTGTCGACATACTGACCTTGTGACAGGTCCGATATGACCGGAAAATGTATTTTTCAGGAATAACTAATCCACCAAACTAAGAGTGGACCGACGCTGAAGATCCAAGGGTTACTAAGGGTGTAATCATGAGGCATGTGCTAGAGTGTCTCGAAACCGATAAGGAGACATCCCTTGCCTTGACTTATGATGGGAATCCAACTTTCAATACAACATTGTACGGTTTTAGATGTATACTATTGGCGACATAGTAGGATGGGGTACTATGTCGTCTGGGATTGATACATTTATGTGAAAATTGTTATAAAACATCTAGACACTAATAATGGTACCAAATGATTTTTGTTTTGTGCGCATCAAGCGTGTTTGGCCATTATAATATAAAACTCTATCCTCCGACTTGCGTTGCATAATGTGATGGGATCCAAGTCTTATAATGGCTTAATTTTTCTAAAAAGTGTTGCGTTGTTTATTTACTTACTTTATTATGTGCATTGGCAATCTGATGGAGTAAACACGTTCCGTATCATACGACGTGGTCTTGTGATTTTCCTTATTTTCATATAAGTTACGTAACTGTAGGATTTCTCATACCAGTCCCATAACCGACTCATAGTTTGTTTTTCCCTTGCAAACACGAGTGCCCCTATTTTTAAATGGGCATCCAAGTGAACAGGTGACTAGCTTTCTTTTGGATATGTACCGTAGCATTGAGTGATCTTTTGGTCGAAGATGAAGACTTATTTTTATCATTTCTTTTGAACTCTTTTATACATTACCTTATGTATAATTATATTTGATCCCAGTGAAGAATTATTGTCTATTTGGTGAAACTTGTTATGTACTAAGTGGGATCCTGTTTCCGTGTAACTTTGGTGTTGATGGTTATGATTTCGCTATTACGATAAGATGTAAATTATTCTTTGATTTTATTAATTATGTTATATTCTATAATCTGCTTATGTTATTAATATGTTATATTCCAAACGTAGACCTTGCCACCGTGGAGAGGGGGTTTGGGTTCATGTCTGGGTGGTATCAGAGCTTTGGTCAACCATAGATCTGGAGTAAAACATATTAAATGACTCGTCAAAGATAGAATCAGGATAGGACTGGCAATTTCCTAGGATTAGTATGTCAGAATAACATGTAACTTGATCATTACATCATTATTTATCCGTAAGTCTTTATACTCTTAAAATTCCATAAGATATCTTTTATGTTGGCCTGATTCTTTTCTTGCAATTCTTAGAATTAAAATAAAATGAGTGGACGAGGCAGAGACAGAGGCCGAGGAAGGGGGTGATATCCCCGTTGATAATAATTAGCCCAACCTCGATGAAGTATAATATGAAGTTAACAATGAGCATGCCACAACAACCCTTGTAGCATCCGTTTGATCTTGATGCTATCACCAAGAAATATAAGAACTTGGGCGGAGTGCCATTCACAGGTATTGGGACTGTAATTAAAGCTCAAGCTTGGATGAGGTCTTGCATTCCAATCTTCGCAGGCCTAGAATTGGAAGACAACAAGAAAATATTTTTAGCTTCCTGGCTACTTAAATACGAGACTCTAGTCTGGTGGGAAGCAGTGACAGTAGGTGATCTTAGGGTTGATATGACGTGGGCCAAGTTTACAGAAGTCTTTGAGGAAAGATTTTTTCCGCGATAAGAAGTTGAGCGCTTAAATAACGAGTTTGCTAATCTCCAGCAAGGCGACATAACTGTTTGTGAGTATGTCAACAAGTTTAATGAACTCTCTCGATTTGAACCAGAATTATTTCAAGACCCAGTTAGGAATAACAAGCGATTCACTGTGGGTCTTCAGAGGAGGTACCAGAACAGAGTGAGAACCCATATAGAACTTCCATTTGCTTAGGTTGTCGAGATGGCTTGTAGATATGAGGGAATTGATAAGAAAAACTCTCAAGCAGATCGGGAGAGAAGTCAAACTAGCAACAAAAGCAAGTTTTCTGACAAGAAGCCTGAGGCAAGCCATACTGAAGCAACTAAGGCCCAGGAAGATAAGCGAGCAAAGACTAAATGCTTCAATTGTGAACAGTATGGGTATTAGGCTAATCAGTGCAACGCTCCTAATAGGTCAAAGAGAAATGTAACACCCCGCAAATTCTATAACTGTGAAATTAACAAATTAAAGTATAATTAATGTTAATCAAAGAACTAAGGGAAACGGGATACGCCATTGCGTTCGTCTCGGAAAAATACGCGAAATAGAGTCCGAGTTTTCGAAAAACGGAGTCCGTATGAAGAAGATATGGCCTTCGGAAGTTTTTGAATTAAATTTAAAATTCAAACAGAATAAAATAATTAAAAATCGGGCCCAATGGGCCAGGGTGGATAAACACCCGCCTAGGCCACCCAGGTCGACTGGGCTGTCGACCTGGGCTACCCATGTCGACAGGGCTGTCGACAGGGGTGTCGACCTGGTCGAGCCCAGCCAACCTGGCTGGCCAGGTCTGTGTTTGGCCGATTTTCTGTGGTCTGCTTTGTCATTAGGGCTAGGTGGCAGGCTTTAATTGGTCTCCCCTTAGAATGAATGGCTACGATCAATCCAAGCAACATCAATGGTCCTAATCAGTTCCTAACCTCTATATAAACAACCCTAGACTAAACCCTAATCTATTCATTCAAAAATAAGAACATAGCCGCCATGTTTCTGAGGAACGACTAGGAGTAGCCACCAAATTTGAGAGAGGATTAGGAGGAAGATTCTAAAGCTTAAAGCAACCTAAACAAATCAATTCAACAAAGGAATTTGCGTCTTCAATCCCTAAATTAGAGAATTCATCACACCATTGTAAGTAGAGTATTACTTTGGTATGAATAAACCATTGTGTTGGTTTGTATGCTTGAATTGTGGCAATAAAGTAATTCATATTTGTGCGTTCTTATCAATTTGAAATATTATATACGTTTGGATATTTATGAATTAGGTTATTCATTATAAAGAACTACATGCAGTAGTTCTATGCAAGTATACGTTTGGAATATTTCGCAAATTATGTAATCCATGTTGAAGCTACATATATGTAGTTGATTTAGATTCATGCAAGTTTGGGGTTTGCTTCTATGCCACCATGATGTATATTTTTGTGCATAAATCATTTTGTAAGTAATTGGAACAAGTTTGGTTATTATCCATATGAAATTATGATGAGAATTTGGCATCATGTATTAAGCCATGCTTTTGTACTAGAAAACCTATTTGCAAATTTATGAATATGGCTAGGCTATGAATGATATTTGGCATAATTGAAAACCATGATTAGGTCTATCTTGTTTACAAGAATTATATGATGACATATGTGGTACATGGCTAGGTTAGGTTCAAAAGGTCCCTTTTTGTAAGTTTACATGGCTAAAGTAAGAATCATGATTTCATGTTAGAAATATTTATGCCATGGTTATGTGAACAAATTTAACTATACTTATGCCATGCTTATGTTTGATATTATGCCATGCTTATGTTTGACATTATGCCATGCTTATGCTAGAAATATTTATGCCATGCTTATGTTTGACATTATGCCTAAATAAAAATATAGGTTCGTGTGACAATAATGATATCTCAATTACAAGTTCACATGCTTTGATTCATGTCACCTATGTTACCACTACGCAAGTACACCAGTTTCTATTTTGTATTTCCAACGTCGTATTGCAAGTTCATGCGCTCACATTCCCCTCTTTGTGTATGTAATTACGCTTTAAGCCTCCCCTTTTCGCATGGCTAATTTGGGCTTTAAAAGGCTAAGCCCAAAATATATAAACGGACGTGCTAAACGGGGGAAAATAACGTTGGGTTAAAATTACTAATGAACGAAAATATAAAATAGAAGGGCCCAAGTTCAAGTATGGGTTGGGCCCATGATTGGTGTAACCTTTACACCATTAACTTAATAATGGGCTGCAAATATTTACATATAAGAAATAAAGAGGAATGACAAAATATGTAAATGTAGAAAATACGATGTGTTTAACCCGAGGTTGGATTGAGTTGTGATGTAAACCTGCCCGGAACCGCCCGGCTGTCCAGTAGTCACAGCAATACCTATCCAATGTGGGAGGTTAAACATGGAGCCCAGCAAGGACCCGAGGTTAGACTGAGTTGTGGCGTAAGACTGCCCGGAAACAACCGGCAACAGGCAGCCACAACAATACCTGTCTAATGTGAGAGGTCAGGGCCTTAATAAGACAATTAAGGCTGAGTCAGGATTGTTAGGATTAAGTGAACTAAAGACTTAATCAAAATGGAACATGCTAAACTAAACGGACTGGTGGGGGTTAGGTTAGAAAACACTTAACCAACTTAGCATGTTGGCTAGAGATAGAAAACCTAGTAACGGGGGACCCTTTTCAGCAGTAACCCTAGAAGGTGTATCAGGATACCCTGAAACTAGGCAGGGTGGGGCACGATTACTGGGCTGATTGTAAGAGGTCAAATCGACGGCGGTGGTGTAGCAGTGTAGGTTCTAACGGAGTGCGGGCGTGCACACACTCCAGCGCAGAAAAATAAGGCACTGGACACCATTAGCATACCTGTGCACTCTAAGGTTGTGTCGGGTTGCCACTATGGGACTTGATACACCCCATGGTGGGACCAGCATAGGTAACTACAACATCGGGGGCCGTAAGACACATGTAACTATGCGAGTAGGAGCCGATCATTATAGAATGGATCACATCACCCTGATTATGGGGTGCCAGTTGGAAACTAGTTTATATGGGTTCAGAGATCAACATGGGGTACGATAGTATATTCGACCCTAGACAACTTAACCAAGTTTATAGTGCATGCCCACTTCTTGTTTATACTTATCATACCCAGTTCTTTATTCATAGACAAAATAGTACTAGACTTACTCAGGCTTTATGTCTGACTCTACTTTTCTTTCGTCTTCTTTCTTCCGTTCCCCCCCCCCCCCCCAGGTCCTCAGGGAGGGAACACAGCAGCTTGACCAATCTCAACATCCAGCTTGAAGAAGAGAAATGTATTGCTTGGACTTTCCTGTTTTGAACTATGGCTTTGGACAATCCACTATGGGGCTTTTGCAGTTTATCTATGTTTTATTTATGCTTCTTTAAATAATGTACTCAAGACAGATTATGAAAGTGTTATGTTATGTTTTTGGAAAGGATGTTGTTGTAACACGTATTTGACTTTATGAAATAAAGTTTGTTGTTCTTCCGCTGTTTACAAATATGTGTTCTTATATCTGTCTTGTATATCTGTGACTTGTACTTATAAACCTCCACCAAAATTAGGGCATTCCCTTTGAGAGTGACCCTAACGGAGGTGGGGTGTTTCACTTGGTATCAGAGCACAGGTTTACCAGATAAGATAAAAAGCTTTGAAAAATTATTTTCAAAAAGGAAATTTAAAGAAGCATTTTTAAAAGAAAAATATTATTTTATTTTAAAAAGGCAAAGTCCACCCCCCCAAAGCCATAGGAACTATCTCTTATCCTTCGTTTTGAATCTATCCTTTTTGTTTCAGCATGTCCCAAGAACTTAACTTGCCGGAAGGGGTGCCAATACCTGGTTGGTTTAGACGGTTCTTAGAAGCAAGAGCCACTCAGCCAGGTCCTACCATTCCTCCTCCCCCAGCTGAAGGAAATCATCCAGCCGCAGCGACACCTTTTCCTCCACCTCCTCCTCGGGGAAACACTTTTGCTAAGATATGTAAAGATTTTAAAGCTATGGGAGGAAGGGATTTCCATGGAACTGAGTCCTTCGTGGTAGCTAGAAATTGGCTGAAAGAAACTGAGGACCTCTTCATCATCTTTGAGGTAGAGGATAGGCAAAAAGTACAACTGGCGGTGTGGCTATTGAAGGGCGAGGCTTCCTACTGGTGGGAAGTCACTAATGCTGAAAGACCAGTGGAGACATGGGAGGACTTTAGGGCTAGGTTTGAGGCTAAATTTCTCTCAGATGCGGAAAGAAGTTTGCAGTTGGAAAAATTCTTATTTCTTAAGCAAGGGGACAAGACAGTCAGAGAGTATGTGAATCAGTTCGATGAGCTGGCTAGGTTTGGGCTTGACCTAGTCAACACCCCGCACAAGAAGGCTCTCCGTTTCGTCAAAGGGTTAAATGAGCCATTACACAGTTTGGCCATGACCCATATACCCATGGGAGCCACGTATGAAAGATTGGTGCAAATGGCATTGCTGAATGAAGAGGATAAGGGCAAGAAGGAGACAAAGGCAGAAAGCTCTCAAGGGAAGAAAGAGGGTTTGCAGCCCAAGAAGACAGACTTTAAGAAGGGCGGGAAAGGCAACAAAGAGAAGAGGAAGTGCAATTTCTGTGGCAAAGTGGGGCACTTAGTAAAGGACTGCCGGAAAAAGAAGGCCAAGGAGAATGGTGGGTGCTTTTCTTGCGGTGAGACAGGCCACAGGGCTAAGGATTGCCCAAAGAAACGAGGACAGGGGCAGAGGGCTGGATCCACCCCAGGGGCACAGGTTCATGTGCTGGAAGCGCCACCTCTGCAACAGCGAGGTATAAATACTTCTGTAGAAAGTGTAGTTTATCTTTATGATCACCCCGTTCGCACTTTATTTGATTCTGGCGCATCACACTCCTTTATCTCGTCTGCTTTAGTAGAATCTTTGCACCTAGAAACTAGTATGGTAGAGGACCCCTTAATTGTTTCAAACCCAATTGGGGGCCCAGCTCATTTGTCTATGATCTGTGTGGGATTGAAAATTTCTATTCTAAGTGTAGAATTTCAATGTAGTGCCTTTGTTTTGGGCTTTTCGGGGTATGGTTTGATTTTGGGCATGGATTGGCTATCCAGTAATGGGGCCATCCTTGATTGTGAGAAAAGGGTTGTTAGGCTCCTAACCCAGCTCGGTAATACTTTGGAAATTTCTTGTAATCCCTCGTATGAGGTTATGCTTAGTTATCTTGAATCGCTAGATGCCTCCGTTGAAAATTTGCAATCAGTTAGAGTGGTCCGGGAATATCCGGATGTCTTCGAAGAGGTGAAGGGCTTGCCTCCAAAGCGGGAAATAGACTTCCGCATATATCTTG
This sequence comes from Allium sativum, assembly GCA_030737875.1. Taxonomy (NCBI): domain Eukaryota; kingdom Viridiplantae; phylum Streptophyta; class Magnoliopsida; order Asparagales; family Amaryllidaceae; genus Allium; species Allium sativum. The sequence continues at coordinate 801,451,639 of CM060924.1, read as the reverse complement.
TAGATAATGCAAAGCCCGTTGCGTTGCCCGTTAGACATATGGCTCCACGAGAAAGGAAAGAGCTCAGTAAACAGATTAAAGAGCTTCTAGAAAAGGGGTTCATTAGGAGGAGCATTTCAGAATGGGGCGCTCCAGTGGTGTTCGCTACGAAGGTGGATGGTTCACTCCGTCTATGTGTTGACTATAGGGAGCTCAACAAGCTAACGAAAAAGAATAGGCACCCTCTCCCTAGAATTGACGATTTGTTTGACCAGCTTGTAGGAGCGTCTGTTTTCTCCCAACTCGATTTAGCAACCGGTTTTCATCAGCTAAGGGTGGCTGAAGATAGCATCGATAAAACGGCGTTCAGAACCCCAGACGGTTTCTTTGAATGGCTTGTCATGCCTTTCGGCTTGACAAATGCACCTGCTTACTTCGTGAACCTGATGAGTAGGGTATTTAGAGATTTCCTCAACAAATTCGTAGTAGTCTTCGTAGATGATATCCTTATCTTCTCAAAGAGTGAAGAGGAACATGCTCAGCACCTAAGGGCAATCATGGAAACTTTGCGATTCCATCAACTAAAAGCCAAGTTCTCCAAATGCCACTTTTGGAGAGAAGAGGTGAGGTTCCTTGGGCACATAGTATCCAAACAAGGGTTAGCGGTGGACCCTGCTAAGGTAGTAGCGGTACAGGATTGGAAGACACCAAGGAATGCAACTGAGGTCCGAAGTTTTCTAGGACTAGCAGGTTTCTATCAGAAGTTCATAAGGGATTTTGCGAAAATCTCAGCTTCGCTCACGAAATTGACTAAGAAGAACCTAGCGTTCAATTGGAACTTGGATTGCGAGTTTGCTTTCCAACGACTAAAAAGGGCTCTCACAACAGCCCCAGTTTTGACGCTGCCAGATGGGAGCAAGATGTTCACTGTTTATACGGATGCATGTGGGACAGGGCTAGGCGCCGTCTTAATGCAAGAAGGAAGGGTAGTAGCTTATGGCGGGAGGCAGTTGAAGGTGCACGAAAAGAACTACCCAACCCACGATCTTGAGTTAGCCGCCGTCGTCTTTGCACTCAAGTCTTGGCGACACTATCTCCTAGGTGAGAAGTTCGAACTTTACACTGACCATAAATCATTGAAATATCTTTTCTCGCAGAAGGATCTTAACTTGAGGCAACAAAGATGGATGGAGTTTCTTGCCTCGTACGATTTCGAAATCTCCTACACTCCGGGCAAAGGCAACGTAGTGGCAGACGCGTTGAGCCGAAAGAAATTGACCCTAAGCCCGTTATTTGTTGAAAGACAAAGCCTAGAGTTTATAGCCAGCTTCGACTTTAGGCCTTCCTCCGATTTCGTACCAGGCTTACTAGCATCTCTCGAAGTGCGCCCAACTTTAGTGGATTCGGTAGGGGCAGCACAATGCGAAGACCCTCAGCTTGTGGAAATAATTGATAGGCTAATTAGGGGTGAGACTTCAAGTCACCTCAACAGATACTCCATCGACGATAAGGGTTTGCTAAGGCGAGACAGAAGACTATGCGTCCCACAGACAAAAGATTTAGTAAAGAAGGTTCTCGAGGAAGCACATCACTCCAAGATGACGATACACCCAGGCGGAGATAAAATGTACAAAGACATAAAAAGGACTTTCTTCTGGAACGGCATGAAAAAGGACGTGGCAGAGTTCGTTTCTAAGTGTATGGTCTGCCAACAGGTTAAGGCGGAACAGAAAAAGCCTGGCGGACTGCTACATCCTCTGGAGGTCCCGCAATGGAAGTGGGATAGCATCTCAATGGACTTCATCGATGGGCTGCCTAGGTCTAGGAGAGGCAACACTAGCATTTGGGTAATAGTGGATAGGCTTACTAAAAGCGCCCACTTTTTACCTGTCAAAAGTAAAAGAACTGCCTCATCCCTAGCATCACTTTACCTTAACGAAATCGTTCGACTCCATGGAATACCATCTAGCATTGTTAGTGACCGAGACCCCATCTTCACCAGTGAGTTTTGGAGGAGTCTGCAAGAAGCAGTAGGAACGCAGTTATGCTTGAGCACAGCCTATCATCCCCAAACCGACGGCCAAACAGAGAGAGTGAATAGAGTTTTGGAAGACCTCTTAAGACTATGCGTCCTTGACTTCGGAGGGACATGGGAAGACCACCTTCCTTTGGTAGAATTCGCCTACAACAACAGCTATCAAGCAACCATCGGAATGGCGCCCTTCGAAGCTTTATATGGAAGACCGTGCCGATCGCCCACTTGTTGGTGGGAGTCCACGGATAAGCTCATACTTGGACCAGATATGATCCGAGAGACCTCAGAGAAAGTAGACTTAATACGAAGAAGGATGAAGACGGCCCAAGACAGACAAAAGTCCTACGCCGACAAGAGGAGGACCGACCTTGAATTTGAAGTTGGAGACAGAGTTTTTCTCAAAGTATCACCGCTAAGAAACGTTGTTCGCTTTGGAACCACAGGAAAGCTAGCACCAAGGTTCGTAGGGCCATTCCCTATCATCGAGAAAATTGGGAAAATGGCCTATAGATTAGAGCTACCCGAGAAGTTGGCTGGAGTCCACAACGTTTTTCACGTTTCACATCTCCAAAAATGTCTACATGAGTCAGCTGAAGTGGTAGAGCCAAATATCCTCGAAGAGGCCGAAGTGGAACGCGAAGCAACCATAAGAAAAGTTCCAACCCGCATTTTAGGAACGGAAGTGAAGAAGCTACGCAACCGCGAAGTCAAGCTCGTCAAAGTTCAGTGGAGCGACGCCGAGGGAGACGCGACTTGGGAAACTGAAGCTAGAATACGTACTGCCTACCCTTTTCTGTTCGAGGGTACATCCTTGATCTTTCTTTTTCCTTGAGTTGCGCTTTTATCTATCTTTTTAGGTATATTTCCTCGACCGTATCTTTTAGGTAGAAACCCTTTGGATGGAAACATGTAGTTGAAACATGTTATGGATGATGGTTGCAAGTGGTTGCAAGTGATTGCTAGTGGTTGCTCGTGGTTGCATATACACACACAATCTAGGTTTTAGATCGGCTCAGTCACTTCATATTGCATATGCATATATGTTTGCATTCGTATATGGTTGAACTTTAATGTGTTGTCATATGGATGTTGCATTTGTAATGAATAATTGTGCACTCATGTAAAATCAAAAATAGGAAAATTTGCATACATAATGGATTCATGGCACTTACATAATTCGCATTAAGGAGGCCAACTGAATCAGTAGACCGCCTGATTTTGCATTAGATAAGTACATGTACACACACACTTCGCATATGATCATGAAGCATTAGAAGTCTTTTAAGGATAATGGATGCTCGTGTTTGATGGATGAGTAGATGGATGATTGGATGTTAGGATATACATTCCTCCTAACTTGAAGATTTCGGGGACGAAATCCTTTTAAGTGGGGGAGAATGTAACACCCCGCAAATTCTATAACTGTGAAATTAACAAATTAAAGTATAATTAATGTTAATCAAAGAACTATGGGAAACGGGATACGCCATTGCGTTCGTCTCGGAAAAATACGCGAAATAGAGTCCGAGTTTTCGAAAAACGGAGTCCGTATGAAGAAGATATGGCCTTCGGAAGTTTTTGAATTAAATTTAAAATTCAAACAGAATAAAATAATTAAAAATCGGGCCCAATGGGCCAGGGCGGATAAACACCCGCCTAGGCCACCCAGGTTGACTGGGCTGTCGACCTGGGCTACCCATGTCGACAGGGCTGTCGACAGCCCTGTCGACAGGGGCGTCGACCTGGTCGAGCCCAGCCAACCTGGCTGGCCAGGTCTGTGTTTGGCCGATTTTCTGTGGTCTGCTTTGTCATTAGGGCTAGGTGGCAGGCTTTAATTGGTCTCTCCTTAGAATGAATGGCTACGATCAATCCAAGCAACATCAATGGTCCTAATCAGTTCCTAACCTCTATATAAACAACCCAAGACTAAACCCTAATCTATTCATTCAAAAATAAGAACATAGCCGCCATGTTGCTGAGGAACGACTAGGAGTAGCCACCAAATTTGAGAGAGGATTAGGAGGAAGATTCTAAAGCTTAAAGCAACCTAAACAAATCAATTCAACAAAGGAATTTGCGTCTTCAATCCCTAAATTAGAGAATTCATCACACCATTGTAAGTAGAGTATTACTTTGGTATGAATAAACAATTGTGTTGGTTTGTATGCTTGAATTGTGGCAATAAAGTAATTCATATTTGTGCGTTCTTATCAATTTGAAATATTATATACGTTTGGATATTTATGAATTATGTTATTCATTATAAAGAACTACATGCGGTAGTTCTATGCAAGTATACGTTTGGAATATTTCGCAAATTATGTAATCCATGTTGAAGCTACATGTATGTAGTTGATTTAGATTCATGCAAGTTTGGGGTTTGCTTCTATGCCACCATGATGTATATTTTTGTGCATAAATCATTTTGTAAGTAATTGGAACAAGTTTGGTTATTATCCATATGAAATTATGATGAGAATTTGGCATCATGTATTAAGCCATGCTTTTGTACTAGAAAACCTATTTGCAAATTTATGAATATGGCTAGGCTATGAATGATATTTGGCATAATTGAAAACCATGATTAGGTTTATCTTGTTTACAAGAATTATATGATGACATATGTGGTACATGGCTAGGTTAGGTTCAAAAGGTCCCTTTTTGTAAGTTTACATAGCTAAAGTAAGAATCATGATTTCATGTTAGAAATATTTATGCCATGGTTATGTGAACAAATTTAACTATACTTATGCCATGCTTATGTTTGATATTATGCCATGCTTATGTTTGACATTATGCCATGCTTATGCTAGAAATATTTATGCCATGCTTATGTTTGACATTATGCCTAAATAAAAATATAGGTTCATGTGACAATAATGATATCTCAATTACAAGTTCACATGCTTTGATTCATGTCACCTATGTTACCACTATGCAAGTACACCGGTTTCTATTTTGTATTTCCAATGTCGTATTGCAAGTTCATGCGCTCACATTCCCCTCTTTGTGTATGTAATTACGCTTTAAGCCTCCCCTTTTCGCATGGCTAATTTGGGCTTTAAAAGGCTAAGCCCAAAATATATAAACGGACGTGCTAAACGGGGGAAAATAACGTTGGGTTAAAATTACTAATGAATGAAAATATAAAATAGAAGGGCCCAAGTTCAAGTATGGGTTGGGCCCATGATTGGTGTAACCTTTACACCATTAACTTAATAATGGGCTGCAAATATTTACATATAAGAAATAAAGAGGAATGACAAAATATGTAAATGTAGAAAATACGATGTGTTTAACCCGAGGTTGGATTGAGTTGTGATGTAAACCTGCCCGGAACCGCCCGGCTGTCCAGTAGTCACAACAATACCTATCCAATGTGGGAGGTTAAACATGGAGCCCAGCAAGGACCCGAGGTTAGACTGAGTTGTGGCGTAAGACTGCCCGGAACCAACTGGCAACAGGCAGCCACAACAATACCTGTCTAATGTGAGAGGTCAGGGCCTTAATAAGACAATTAAGGCTGAGTCAGGATTGTTAGGATTAAGTGAACTAAAGACTTAATCAAAATGGAACATGCTAAACTAAACGAACTGGTGGGGGTTAGGTTAGAAAACACTTAACCAACTTAGCATGTTGGCTAGAGATAGAAAACCTAGTAACGGGGGACCCTTTTCAGCAGTAACCCTAGAAGGTGTATCAGGATACCCTGAAACTAGGCAGGGTGGGGCACGATTACTGGGCTGATTGTAAGAGGTCAAATCGACGGCGGTGGTGTAGCAGTGTAGGTTCTAACGGAGTGCGGGCGTGCACACACTCCGGCGCAGAAAAATAAGGCACTGGACACCATTAGCATACCTGTGCACTCTAAGGTTGTGTCGGGTTGCCACTATGGGACTTGATACACCCCGTGGTGGGACCAGCATAGGTAACTACAACATCGGGGGCCGTAACACACATGTAACTATGCGAGTAGGAGCCGATCATCATAGAATGGATCACATCACCCTGATTATGGGGTGCCAGTTGGAAACTAGTTTATATGGGTTCAGAGATCAACATGGGGTACGATAGTATATTCGACCCTAGATAACTTAACCAAGTTTATAGTGCATGCCCACTTCTTGTTTATACTTATCATATCCAGTTCTTTATTCATAGACAAAATAGTACTAGACTTAGTCAGGCTTTATGTCTGACTCTACTTTTCTTTCGTCTTCTTTCTTCCGTTCCCCCCCCCCCCAGGTCCTCAGGGAGGGAACACAGCAGCTTGACCAACCTCAACATCCAGCTTGAAGAAGAGAAATGTATTGCTTGGACTTTCCTGTTTTGAACTATGGCTTTGGACAATCCACTATGGGGCTTTTGCAGTTTATCTATGTTTTATTTATGCTTCTTTAAATAATGTACTCAAGACAGATTATGAAAGTGTTATGTTATGTTTTTGGAAAGGATGTTGTTGCAACACGTATTTGACTTTATGAAATAAAGTTTGTTGTTCTTCCGCTGTTTACAAATATGTTTTCTTATATCTGTCTTGTATATCTGTGACTTGTACTTATAAACCTCCACCAAAATTAGGGCATTCCCTTTGAGATTGACCCTAACGGAGGTGGGGTGTTTCAAGAAATGAGTTTGAATCTAGTCAGAAGGCTGGAGATACTAGAGAACGCTACAATCTCCATAAGATGGGGCATTTGATCAAGTATTGTCCATTGTTGAAAAAGTCCAAAGTGGCTCATGTGTATGACCGGGCAAATATGCCAGCTCCTTTTACTGGCGAAGGAAGACCAGATTTTTTAGGAGGCACACTTACAGTTAAAAATATTCTTGTCACAGTATTGTTTGATACGAGTGCATCGTAAAGTTTTATTTCGAGTAACATAGCTAAGAATTTAAATTTAAATTTGAGGGATCTTAAAGAATCCATTTTTGTCCATAATCCATAGGAGGTTCCCTAGTTCTCGGTTTATATTGTAGAGTGCCATCTCATATTACTGTTACAGGTTTATTTTAATTTGACCGTCATGAGTCTTTCCGAATTTGATGTTATACTTGGGTTGGATTGGTTGACTAAATTTAGGGTTGAAGTTAAATGCACCGAAAGAGTAGTCAAAGTTAAAACCAAACTAAGGAATATTATTATACCATGCGAAAGCTCAAGTTTAGATAGAAAACAATTTTGGTCTGCTCTTGAAGTTCCCCCATTTCTATAGAGAATATTCCTATTGTTAGTGATTATGTGGGTGCATTCGAAGAAGTTGATAGCCATCCTCCGCGAAGAGAAATTGATTTCCAAACTGAATGTAAGGCCAGTTGTGCATGCATATCAAAGGATGACATTGAAAGAGAAGGAAGAGTTGAGGGATCAAACTCGATAGCTTTTATGGAAAGGTCTGATTAGACCTAGTTTCTCGAGTTGGAGAGCAGCCGTAGTATTTGTTCCTAAGTCAGATGGTACTCTCAGATTGTGTGTAGATTACCGAGACCTAAATGAATGGACATTGAAGAATAAATATCCATTACCGAGCATTGATGATTTGTTGGATCGCTTGAACGGAGCGAGAGTGTTTTTGAAAATGGACCTAGCTACATTATTCCATCTATTGCGGATTATCGAAGAATGTGTTCCTTTGACCTTTCAGAGGTTCGAACTTATTTTATGAATGGTTAGTAATGCCGTTCGTAATATGTAGAGCTCCGTCTTACTTTATTGATTTGATGAATCGAGTATTTCATGATGTCTTGAATAAGTTTGTTTTAGTTTTCATTAATGATATATTAATCTTTTCGAATATCGAAGAGGAGCATGTGAAGCATTTGGAAAAGGTTTTGCAAATTCTGAGAAAGAATGTTTTAAAAGCCAAAATGCAAATCCTAGAAAGAAAAAGTGAAGTTCCTTAGTCATGTAGTTTCAAAGGAAGGAATTTCAGTGGACCCAGGCAAAATTACAACCTTACAAAATTGGAAGCAACCTAGCACTCCCACAGAAGTTAGAAGTTTTCTGGGATTGGTAAGATATTATCGGAAATTCATTAAGGATTTCTCGAATCTATATATTCCATCGACGAAGATTACAAAGAAGCATACGAGGTTTAATTACACGACATAATGTAAGGCAGCTTTCTAAGAGCTGAAAGTAAGGTTGACTACTACTCCAGTGTTGACTATTGTATAAGGTAATCAGGATTTGACTGTCTATAAAGTTGCTTATCATGAAGGAGTAGGTGTGGTATAGATGTAGAGACGCCAAGTTATTGCTTATGCTAGGTGCGGTATTGATGCAGAGAGGCCAAGTTGTTGCTTATGCTAGCCGTTATTTGAAGCAGCATGAGAAGAGAAATGTTACTCACGATATAGAGCTGTTAGCTGTGGTGTTTGCTTTGAAGGTATGGAGGCATTATATTTTGGGTGAGAAGTTCGAGTTATATACAAATCATAAATCATTGAAGTATTTGTTCTCCTAGAAAGATATGAATTTGAGGCAGCAATGTTGGTTAGAATTTCTTGTAGCGTACGATCTAGATATTTTGTATACTCCAGGGAAGGCCAATGTTGTAGCAGAGGCAGCAAGCCGAAAGAATGCAATCATCACCAATCTTATTATTACGCCGTCATTGATTAAGAAGATCTCTACTGTTCAGGAAGGCGATGATTTCATTTAGAAAATTATTAAGAGAATTCGGTAAGGTGAAATCTCGATTTCCAGATTGATAATAAGGTGGCTATGAGATTGTTAGGTCGTATATGTGTTCCGGTATTCCTGAGTTCAAAAGAGAAGTGATGAACGAATGCCATAAATCTAAGCTTAGTATTCATCCAGCGGTAAGTAAGATGTATCATGATCTTAAGCGCACATTCTGGTGGAAGTCAATGAAGAGGGACATTTTTACATATGTTAGCATGTGTTGTACTTGTCAACAAATCGGGAGAGATCAGAAGAAGGTCGCTGGTTTGTTGCAGCCATTAAAGGTTCCAAAATGGAAGAGGGGTCGAATTCTACAGATTTCATTGATGGTTTGCCTAGAACCAAGAAAGGAAATGATAGTATTTGGTTTGTTGTTGATCATTTTACGAAGAATGCCCATTTTATTCTAGTGAAATTGATTAGAACCGCTCAGAGTCTTGCTCAGATATATATGAGAGAGATTGTTAGATTGCACGGAGTTCCCAGCAGAATTGTCTGTGATCGAGATCCGATCTTTGCTAGTAAATTTTGGGAAGCATTCCAGTTTGAATTAGGAATAAAGATTAATCTGAGCACCGCTATCATCCTCAGACAGACGGCCTGACTTAGAGGGTGAATCATGTCTTGGAAGATATATTGCGGGCTTGCATTCTCAATTTTGGAGGATCTTGGGAAGATCACATACATTTGGTTGAGTTTTCATATAAAAATACATACCAAGCAAGTTTGAAATTATCTCCATTTGAAGCATTGTATGGTAGACCATGTTGATCTCCTGCATGTTGAATAGAGCCAGGTAATCGGTTAGTGTTGGGTATAGATATGATCCAAGAAGCTTCAGATAAAGTGGATTTCAATAAGAAGCGAATGCAAGCAGCACAGAACTGATAGAAGAGTTATCCAAATTCTAGAAGAAGAGATTTAGCACTTTCTGGTTGTGATCATGAATATTTGAGAGTTTCTCTGATGAGAAGAGTGATTCGATTCGACAAAGGTGCATTCCTCTGCATTAAAGATTTGGTGGAGTGGAACTCGCTGTGAGAGAAAGGGGGTAGATTAGAGATTTAATTGCATAAAAGTTAATTGTCAAGTTAGAACAATTAGTGTCAGGGATAAATAACGTTCAATAAGTGATGAAATGATTTTATTTAATTAAAGTATGATTTTTAACTAATGTATGCGTTGTAGACAGGGTATTCGAAATATTAAAAAAAACCATATCGATATCATAAAATTATGAACTGAGTTGAATTGAATTAGTAAAATGGACTATTAAGCGTTAAGTAGATAGTAGTTAACAATGAAATTAACTGCGAATTCATGAAATTAATTTATCGTAATATTAATAACAATTGATTAATTGATATGGAGATGAATATTGGGATTTTCTTAAAACTAGAATTTTTAGTAGTAATGTATTTATTTTTTGTGACTGCTAGTTATAGATTAAAAATGTTTTATCATGTGTAACATTGCTATCACCAATTCATTGTTATCTTGAATATTAGCTGGTTAAATAAAAATACTATTTTTATCACCTACATGCTATGTTTACTTGAGTTCTATACCCGAACTTTGCACCTGAATTTATTTGAGTATGATTGAACCTTGAGTGGCACTGGTGGTTGATTTATTTATTTATGACTACTGCGTGTGAAATGTATGCGAGTGATGGTTTCTTGGATTAATTGAACAAAACCATAGGATAGAACTAGGTATTGGACTACACTGCATTGCATAACCCAACATACCCATATAAGCATGTAGCTGCTTGATGCTTATATGTTATGAACCATATTGTATTCAATTATATGATGCTATACGACGAGAACAAACGACCCATGACACACCACGTCCATTATTGTCACTCATTAAGTGAATGCATTAAGTTACGTGAAGCGTTATAGGTAAACAGAAACAGAAATATTACAAGACAGATATAAAATAGCAGTAGAATTTAAATTATTATTAAGCAGATAACTTCATGGTTCAAAACATGGTTATATCATAAGTCTAAAATGCATAAAATCCAGTACATCACCAAAACTTCTATCTTGTACTAAAATCATCAGAGTACAATAATAGTGAAAAAAGCTTAATTCCCCAAAAACATTGCAATAGTAGAGAAGATAAGGAATTAAGCAATGCATCTAAGCAACTGCAAGCAAAATGAAAGCAGAATCCTGATCAAGCTTGAGTATTCCCACCCTGAGAACCTGAAGGGGGGAACTGAAGGGAAAGAAAAGGAAATAAAATGGGTCAGACATAAAGTCTGGCAAGTCCAGTTACTTTTAGCATATAAATAAGTAAAAGCATCATGATAGACATATAAAGTGGATAAGAGAGATAACATCATAAAAGGCAGGTACGACAAGGTAAAACATGGTAAATTGAATAAAATAGGCATTTCACTTCTCCACTACTTTCTCTTTCTCTCTACATCAATACTGGTGTCGTATGAACAAGATGATCCCTAAGAAGTATAAGATGATAGACTTAAGCATACTTCTAGTGAGGGGTTTTACCTTATACAATAACAGGCAGCCCACTAAACATACCGGAGTTACCCCTAAGGATAATAACGAGCTCCAAAACATACCAGAGTCTAGATGTACCCTAATTACTACCATAGTCAATCGGCTCCCTACTCCATAGACACCCTGTGTTGGCCCTACAGTAGGATGTATCACTTCCTAAAGTAGCAACCCTTTTTTTCAGGATGTGCACAACCATATCTACTGATGTCATGGCATCTTAACCTCTGCAGCCGGACCCATGTACGCACATGACCCCATTGGAATGCGCCGCCCATACCATCCCCCACATTTGTATCTCTTACAATCAGCCCAGTAAGCATGCCCCGATTTCGACCTAGTTCTTAGTACTCGTTTAATACATATATATGGGCTAGTGACTAAAACGGGTACCACACACAAGATGATAAGAGCTCCCCCTAGGCTTTCATCCCCACTACTTGGATTTCCACAGGTTATGCCATACCAGAGTAAAAAGATTGCATGTCATACCGGAGTAAAAGATTTCTTGCCATACCAGAGTAAAAGATTGCATAACCCCACAGGTTAAGTTTGGGGGCCTATATATATATATGTATATATATATATATATATTTATATATATATATATATTATCCATCACCCCACAATATACTTAACCCTCCCACTGATTCATAAAAGTTTACTTAACCCCTACTCATGTTAATATGTTCATACAATCCCTATGGATTCAACTAGGTTAAGTATTCCAGTTCATTACCATATTCATTAATGGTTTTAATGCGCTAGACCTCCCACATTAAGTCTACAACTTGTGGATGCTGCATATGTCGGGCGGGTCCGGGCAGACTTCTTCCACAAGTCGGACATAACCTCGTGTCTTAGCACATTGCACGTTTATGCACTTAGACCCCTCACATTAGATTCACCACTTGTGATCGCTGGGGCGGGTCCGGGCAGACTTCTACCACAAGTGTAATACAAACTCGTATCTAAGCATAGTTACAATTTCTAATTACTGTAATTCTAGGTATTTTCATTATTTAACAATTATTCCTATTTCATTATACGTTTTCATGCCCCTTTTCTAAGTAATATTTATCATGTACCATATGCCCAAATTTAAGATCTAAATCATAATTTGATTTATGCTCCAAATCCATATTCAAGTATTTCATTCAATTTATGCTCAAATTTCCCAATACAAGTTATGCCCCAATTTTAATGTTTTCTCCTCATTCCCAATTTCACGCGTTCGCATATTTCAGCGACATGTCTAGGCTCGAAGGTAGCCTAGCTATAAAATAAAAAGGGAAAAGAAGAAGGGAAGAGAACATAAATAATCATAATAACAAGATTGACATATGACGACAAAAGTAGGCATTGCAACTAATAAGCATACAGTGACAAAATTAGGCATAATGACAAGATATGCATATAGGAACAGATCTGATGAACATGTCAAGATTAAATTTTAAATATTTAGTTCTAAAAATAACGTAGAATCACTGTGATTAGATCTAAGAAATAGAAAAGTAATTGCAGATGTTGAATCACAGCTCGCCTCTGAAGTAGACAATTCGTTGTTGTTGTTGTTATAAACTTGATTTGAATTGAGTTGATTAGCTTTTCTTTCTCCTAAATGGTGGCAGCTACACTAGGTTGCAAGGTGATAGCATGACGACCATGGTTCTAATTTTAATTGGGTTTTAGGATTTGAGTCTACATGTGTTTATATAGAATTTAGGATTTATTTAGGCCATCCGATCAACCTAGAATTAACCTCAACCATTCAGCCCAGATCAGAACTATCTTGAAACCCTAATGACTCAGCAAACAGTCACCAAATTGTCATCTCTCAAATCTACCCCGGGGGGGGGGGGGGCAGGTCAACCCCTAGATCAACCCCCAAATCGACCCCTAGGTAGACTTGTAGGGGGGAGGTTGACACTAGGGTCGACCCCCTGGGCGACCTGGGTCCTGGACGGGAATTTTCCCACCCAGCTCGCTTCTGGCTTCTGGTTCAAAATTTGAATTTGTTTTCGAGCTGTTTGAATTTATTCAATTTTATGGAAACTTCCGACAACCATAACTTCTTCATATGAAGTCCAATTTACGCAAACTCAGACTCTATCTCAACCAGAATTCCGAGACGAACACAATGGGGTAACACGTTTCCCTTTATTCTCACATTTAGATTTAAGTATTCTTTAATTTGTTAGTTTATGTTAACAGAAAAAATGGGGTGTTACATTCTCCCCTCCTTAAAGGATTTCACCCCCGAAATCTCCAAATTAAGGAGAATGCATATCCTAACATCCAATCATCCATCTACTCAACCATCAAACACATGCATCCATTGTCCTTACAAAATTTCTAATGCTGTATGAACATTTGCAAGAAGTGTGTGTATATGTTCCTTATCTATTGCAAAATCAGGTGGTCTACTGATTCAGTTGACCTCCTTAGTGCAAATCATGATAGTGCCATGCGTCCATTATGGATGTGAAATAATCCTATCGATACATATTACTTCTACATGTGTGCACAACCATTCATCAAAACGCAGCATCCACATGATAACACAACCATTATACATCCTTTAATTTAAATATGCACACACATTTATATGCAACCTAAAGGTGATTGAGCCGATCTAGTGCCTAAGATGTGTGTATATGCAACCACGAGCAACAACTAGCAACCACTTGCATCCATTTGCATCCATCAGACATAACATGTCTCAAACACATGTTTCAACCATAGGATTCTTCCTAACTAAAGATCGAAGATGTCATCGCAAAGATAATACTAAAAGATAGGACAAGTATCAACAAAGCAATAGAAAAAGGAGAAATTAAAAACATACCCTCAAAAAGGAAATGGTACAGCGTACACATCTTATCTTCCGTCTCGCAAGTCGCGTCTCTTTGATCATCTCCTCATTGCACTTTGACCAACTTGACCTCTTTGTTGCGAAGCTTTTTGACCTCCGATCCGAGAATGCATGTAGGAGCTCGTTTGATCGTGGCAATGCGCTCTGCTTCCACTTCTTCGAGCGTGCTCGGCTCTATCACTTCCGCCATATCGTGTAAACACTTACGCAAATGTGAAACGTAAAACACATCATGAACTCCGCTGAGCTTCTCTGGTAACTTTATTCTGTATGCCATCTGTCCAATCACCTCTGTAACTGGAAAGGGTCCTATGAACCTCGGTGCCAACTTCCGTACTGATCCAAAATGGACTACGTTTCTTAACGGCGACACCTTAATAAAAACCATGTCCCCAACATTGAACTCAAGATCCGTTCGTCTCTTATCAGTATATGACTTCTGCCGGTCCTATGCTGTTTTCATTCACCGTCGAATCAGGTCTATCTTCTCCGAAGTCTCCCTAATCATGTCGGGTCCAAGCAAAACATTATCAGTGGATTCCCACCAACATGTAGGTGATTGGCATGGTCATCCATAGAGAGCCTCAAAAGGTGCCATGCCAATGCTAGCCTGAAAACTTTTATTATAGGCGAATTCTAATAGTGGCAGGTGTTCTTCCCATGTTCCTCCAAAGTCTAGAATGCATAGCCTTAGAAGCTCTTCTAGAATCCGATTCACTCTCTCGGTCTGACCGTCCGTCTGAGGATGATAAGCGGTATTTAAGCATAGTTGCGTTCCAACCGCCTCTTGTAAGCTCTTCCGAAATTCGCTTGTGAAAATACGATCTCTATCGCTCATAATGCTGGAGGGTACGCCGTGCAAACGGACTATCTCCCGAAGGTAAACAGATGCTAACCATGTGGCGGTCCTTCTACTTTTGACGGGAATAAAATAGGCACTTTTAGTAAGTCGGTCTACAATTACCCAAATCCCCGTATTACCCTTCCTCGATCTTGGTAACCCATCTACAAAATCCATGGAAACGCTTTCCCATTTCCAAAGCGGAATCTCTAAGGGATGGAGCAAACCTCCGGGCTTCTTTTGCTCTGCCTTGACTTGCTAGCACACTAAGCATCTAGCAACGAACTCGGCCACATCCTTCTTCATTCCGACCCAAAAGAAAACTTGCGTCATATCCCTATACATCTTATCACCACCGGGATGTATGGTCATCTTAGAGCGATGTGAGTCTTCAAGAATTTCCTTCTTCAAACTTTCGCCTTGTGGTACGCAAAGTCTTCCATCTCTACGTAGCCAACCTCTTTCGTCTATAGCGTATCTATCAAGATGTCTTGAGGACTCCCCTCCTATAAGCTTGCCTATAATTTCAACCAACTGTGGGTCATTCCATTGTGCCTCTCCAACTCGACCCAAAAGTGTAGGTTGCACTTCTAATGATGCTAATAATCCGGGTACATAATCAATGGAGGGTCTGAAGTCAAAGGAAGATATATACTCCAAACTCTGCCGCTCTACAAACAAAGGACTTAAAGTTAATTTCTTTCTACTTAAGGCGTCAACTACAACATTAACCTTGCCAGGGGTATATGCGATCTCAAAATCGTAGGACGCCAAAAACTACATCCATCTCTGTTGCCTCATGTTTAGGTCCTTCTGAGAGAATAAGTACTTTAGCAACTTATGGTCTGTATACAACTCATACCTTACGCCAAGCAAATAATGATGCCATGACTTAAGCGCAAAAACTATGGCCGCCAACTCCAAATCGTGGGTAGGGTAATTTTTCTTGTGGGCTTTCAACTGTCTTTCACCATAGCATATCACCCTTCCTTCTTGCATTAAAAATGCGCCAAGCCCTTTCCTGCAAGCATCAATATATACAATGAATACCTTACTCCCATCTGGCAAAACTAAAACTGGAGCCATCGTCAAAGCTCTCTTCAGACGTTGGAAAGCATCGTCACAGTCAACATCCCAAGTAAAAGCCAAATTCTTCTTCGTTAATCGAGTGAGACGGGCTGATATCTTTGCGAAGTCCTTAATGAACTTCCTATAATAGCCAGCCAACCCTAAAAAGCTTCTTACTTCGGTTGCGTTCTTAGGCGTTTTCCAATCTTGGATTGCCACTACCTTGGCGGGATCCACAGCTATCCCTTCCTTAGAGACCACGTGTCCTAAGAAGCTCACTTCTCTTCTCCAAAAATGGCACTTGGAGAACTTAGCTTTTAGCTGATGTGCTCATAGGGTCTGTAAGACTTCCCTAAGATGTAGGGCATGCTCTTCTTCATTTTTAGAGTAAACCAGAATATCGTCTACAAAGACTACCACAAACTTGTTCAGAAACTCCCTAAACACCCTACTCATTAAGTCAACAAAGTATGCGGGTGCATTCGTCAGACCAAAAGGCATGACGAGCCACTCGAAGAAACCGTCAGGAGTTCTAGAGGCAGTCTTATCGATGCTATCTTCAGCCACCCTTAGCTGATAAAACTCTGTAGCCAAATCCAGTTGCGAGAAAATCGAAGCACCCGCCAACTGATCAAATAAGTCGTCTATTCTCAGTAATGGGTGTCTGTTCTTCTTTGTTAGCTTATTCAGCTCTCTATAGTCCACGCACAATCTAAGTGAACCATCAGCTTTTGTAGCAAAAACGACTGGAGCACCCCACTCCAAAATACTTCTTCTTATGAACCCCTTCTCAAGCAGTTCTTTCACTTGCTTACTGAGTTCTCTTCTCTCTCTCTCTCTTGGAGCCATGTGGCGCACTGGTAATGCAACTGGCTTTGCATTATCTACTAAGTATATTCGAAAGTCTATCTCACGCCTCAGGGGTAAACCTCGAACTTCATCGAAGACGTCACTATATTCACGGACCACACGAACAGATTTCAAATCATTATTGGATGCATCTAGGCATTCTAGGTAGCTAAGCATAAACGGACCTCTAGGATCACAAGAAAATCAAGGGTCTTTCCACAACGAGTCAGCAATCTAACTACCCTTCTTTCACAATCTAGGATGACCCCATATCTAGTTAGCCAATCCATACCTAGAATCAAGCCGTAGCCCATGAAGCCAAGAACAAAGGCGTTGCATTCAGACCCAACGCCCAAGATAGACATTCTCAAATCCCGACAAATCATAGAAAGATGAGCCGAACCACCAATAGGATTTGAGACTACTATGGGATCTGAAACTAGATTAGTTTTTAGGTGTAGTGTTTAAACTAACGAAGCAGACACAAACCAGTGTGAAGCGCCAAATTCAAACAAATTACGAACAGGATGATCAAAAAGAAAAAACTAAACTTTCAACGGAAATGTTTCTACCTCGTTCTTGCAGCGGTGGGACCGCGAGAGCTTGGACCTGCTCCCTTGCCTGCCCTGGTGCCATGAGAGCCTGAAGCTGCCCTCCAGAAGTTCTTTGCCCTTGTCCATGTTTCCTTGGGCAATACTTATCTAGATGACCTGCCTCTCCACAGTGGAAACAACCAGTCTTCTTCTTTTTCCTACAGTCTTTACTCAGATGGCCTGGTGTCCCACAATTAAAGCATTTCTTCTTTCCTTTGCCAATATTTTTCTTCCCGCCTTTATTGTTTTGTTGTTGTAGTTTCTTTTGATCTCCTTTCTTCTCAGGTGCCTTATTAGCATTGGCGCCTTTCGCCTCTTCATGCATAAGCGCCATGTCAACTAGTCTCTCAAATGTGGCCCCCATAGGGATGTGGTTCATAGCTAACCCATGTAGCGACTCGTTCATACCCTTAACAAATCTCAGGGCCTTATTTTCTTCACCAATTCCAAGCCAAATTTTGCCAACTGATTGATTTTGTTAACGTATTCTTTCACTAATAGATTCCCTTGCTTCAACGCCAAAAATCTTCCCATATATAATTTTTCTTCATCCCGTGAGAGAAACTTTGCCTCAAACCTACGCCTGAAATCCGGCCGCATATCAACTGGATGCTCTCCATTGGTAACCTCCCACCAAAACGAGGCCTTATCCTTCATTAACCAGGCAGCTAACTGGACCTTTCTTCCATCTTCTACCTCAAAGATTACAAACAATTCTTCCACATCCTTTAGCCAATTTCAAGCTTCAACAAACGTCTCCGACCCATGATAAGGTTTCCCTCCCATTGCCCGAAAGTCCTTGCATATCTTTGCGAAAGTGTCAACATTGGGGGGTGGAGGGGGGAGGAGGAGGAGCAGGGGGAGGAGGAGGATGAGGACGAGCATTTTCTAGGCCTGAGACATTGGCCCTAACTTGCAGATACCTTCTAAACCATCCTGGTATCGGTGTCCCCTCAGGTTTCTTGGGAATTCCAGACATACTGAACAGAAAAATGAAGAGATTCAAACGAAGAATTCAAAAGAAAGATATATGGCTCTTGGGGGTTATGTTTTAAAAATAAACTTTTCTCTTGAAAATACTTTCCTTAAAACGTACTTTTGAAAGTATTTCTTTATAAAAGTTCTTTTGAAAAACAGTTTTTCAAAATTCATATCTGTTCTGGTAACCTTTAGCTCTGATACCACGTGTGACACCCCATGTCCATTAATGTCACTCGCAAAGGGAATGCATTAACTTCTATGGAGCGTTTTAAGTGTGTATAGAATAGAAACTTAACAACAAGATAGATATAAACAATACTTAAAAATTTAAAACTTTATTTATTTTAGCGGTAACAGATAAGTTTGATTACATCATCAAAAACCAAAGACTAGAGTCAAGTACATAATATCCATCTTGATTAAATCAGAGTACATAAAATGAACGACATAGCCCCAACATAAAATATCCATAAATAAGATAGGTTGAACTTTTACTTCAGTGATCCAAGCAACTTCCAAAGAAAGAGATAAAGCTATCCAAATCAAGCTCCACTAGTACTAGTCCTACCCTCAGCACCTGGGGCCAGAAAAGGAAGAAAAGAGGTGCAAACAAGGGGGTCAGACATAAAGTCTGACGAGTGCAATAACTTTAACAATATAATCATTAAGTAATTAGAATAAGGCATAATATGGAAAATAAGGAAATGACTGTGAACAATTGGGTATGACAGAGAAAACAAGGAAATAAGACAAACAAAGATAACGTTAAAGGCGCCCCTAATCACTATAGGATAATTACTATGCTGCACCACCACTAGTCACCCTAAAGGTTGATTCTGCCTATAGAACTTAATAATGATAATGGTAGTTTTGTGTACCCCTAGCTACCTTCATAGGTGTCGTCTGCTCCTATCTCCACTAGGTGTACCCACTACCCCCTTTCGATCGGCTCCCTAACTCGTAGATACCCGTGCTGGCCCTACAGTGGGGTGCTTCACTCCCCAAAATGGGAACCCGATACTACAAAAAATGCACGACTTATATCTACACAATGCAACAACGTCTTACCTACCAGCCCGGGCCCACACATGCATATGAACCCGTTGGACTTGTGTTGCCACCGCTAACCCGTATTGACCTCTTACAATCAAATCCAGTACGCGTGTCCCGTCCTCGACTAGGGTCGAGCCAACAAAGATACTTAATGGTTTACTGGTTTGAAAAGGGCCCCCATGCATGACACAAGCTTTCCACCTATGCTTGGTCCCCTCTAAGGTTTTCCCACTTAACCCCATTCTTATTCATTTCTTCTTACATGTTTCAACTTGGTTAAGTGCATCTAATCGTATTTAAAAAGCCACCCAAGGCACCCACTTAGTTCCACATGCCACCCAAGGCACCCACTTAACCCCCCTATGTCCTACCACATGTTTATCTGGTTAAGTGTTTCTTAATTCATTAACACCGTAACCTTGTTAAGACCTCCAACATTAAACTGTCATTTGTGGCAGCTGGATTTGCCGGGTGGGTCCGGGCAGTCTTACACCACAAACGAGCCTAACCTCGTGTCTTTACAACTATTACGCATTTAATTCATGCCTTTGACCTCTCACATTAGACTGGCATTTGTGGGAGCTGGATTTACCGAGCGGGTCCGGGCAGTCTTACACCACAAAAGAGTCTAACCTCGTGTCTTAGGCGGTTTATTAGTATATATCTTCATTTAACCCCAAATTGGATTATTATCCCTATTCAAATTTGTAAATAAATTCCAAATTCATTTATGTCCATAATTGTCTCAATTATGTCCATGAATACCAATTATGCCAATTAATATCTTAAATTTATTATATGCCTTTTTCAGGCAATTTATGCCAATTCTCAATATGTGTATATTAATATTACCCCCATCGTCCCCCCCTTGTTCGTTCGTTTATCATGATATATATATATATATATATATATATATATATATATATATATATATATATATTAGACTATAAATTAGTCTAATACATAAAAGGGAAAAACATCACAAATTTGCCTAGCACCCAAAATAGATTTAACTTGCAAATAAGAAACACAACATAACTTGCGTAAACTTTGTATAGTCATGAATCTAAACATAAACCTAAAAGGTGTGAACTTGCACGTATATGATATAGTTTTTCACTTAAAAATTGCACAGGCCATAATCACAAACTTGCATAAAACTATACATGTCATAGATCTAAACAAAGGGGTGCAAACTTGCATATATGTGATATAGTTTTTCACCTAAAACTTGCATATGCCATAATCACAACCTTGCATAAGACGATGTATATCATAGATCTAAATCTAAAGGGTTAACTTGCATATATGTGAATCCAATTTCTACCTAAACTTGCATATAATCACTTTATTTGATTCAAATGTAAACTATGTACAATTGTATAGAAACTAGCATAAAATCTACACCCAAACTTGCTTATAAAATGATGTCAAACATGAATCAAGTTGAACATATATGATTTGGCATATGAAAAGGGATCCACAAAAAAACTGTCATTACGAACAACTAGCATATATTCACAAAAGATTACATTTTTCCAATGATTCACAAACATAGCCATATTACCCAATTTATATCTCAACCTGATTAACTTATTAATTATCTTATTAAAGAAATTGAACTCACAACTCAAAGAAGGTCTTGAGTTCTGAAATCTGAGTTCTGAAATTGATTTAGCTCGCCTCTGAAGTAGACAATTCATTATTGTTGTTGTTATAAACTTGATTTGAATTGAGTAGATTAGCTTTTCTTTCTCCTAAATGGTGGCGGCTACTCTAGGTTGCAAGGTGACAACATTACGGCCATGGTTCTAATTTTAACTAGGTTTTAGGGTTTGAGTCTACATATGTTTATATAGAATTTAGGATTAATTTAGGCCATCCGATTAACCTAGAATTAACCTCAACCATTCAAACCAGATCAGAACTATCAAGAAACCCTAATGACTCAGCAAACAGTCACCAAATCGTCATCTCTCAAATCTTCTCGGGAGCAGGTCGACCCCCAGGTTGACCCCCAGGTCGACCTGTAGGGGGGAGGTCGACACTAGGGTCGACCCCCTGGTCGACCCCCTGGTCGACCTGGGTCCTGGGCGGGAATTTTCCTTCCCAGCCCACTTTTGGCTTCTGGTTCAAAATTTGAATTTGTTTTTGAGCTGTTTGAATTTATTTAATTTTCTGGAAACTTCCGACAGCCATAACTTCTTCATACGGAATCCAATTTATGCAAACTCGGACTCTAACTCAACCAAAGTTCTGAGACGAACACAATGGCGTAACCTGTTTCCCTTGATTCTCACATTTAGATTTAAGTATTATTTAATTTGTTAGTTTATGTTAACAGAAAACACGGGGTGTTATAGCCATCATCAGACCAGACCTCCATCCGAGGGTGCCACGTCAACCACCTTGCCAAGCTCCATCGTCGCCCTTAACCACTAGCAGTTCAATCACACCTTGCCTTCAAAATATGAACCCAAAAGCGCCCGCTTCCCCAAGGGATTCCGGCCAAACCATGACGCCATCCATCATCACGACCGTTGATGTTCTAGATTTCATGAAGCCCTTCGGTTTTGTCTTTGGAGGATCATGAAAACATTGAGGAGATTTGAAGAATTTGAGGGAGAAGGTTCGGGTGTCTATGGCTATTCAAGAAGGATGTTGCGGCGTTGTGTATTTGAGAGAGAGGGTTAGGGTTTTGCATGAATTCCTAGGGGGCGGGGTATTTATATATTATGATAATAATTATTTTTTAATAATAATTAATTTGAAAATAGCTTGTTTAATCTCTGCATTCCAAATCAAACCCAACGAGTGCTGCTCCCAGCTAATAACCCCCATCCCGGACATAATGGAATATGTTTCATATGCTAGTTTTATCGTTTTTATCAATTTTTATCAAAAAAAAAATTTAAATCAGTATGTATTGAATTTAAACGTACATTTTAATTTACCGGGGCCACATACCGACTCTAAAAATTACAAAAAAATTAAATCTAGCTTTGTTTTAATGATACGGTCATAACAAAACTAATTTCGTCGAATTTGGAGACCATTTGAAAAATGGCCATTTTCTGGTTGAACCAAATTGAATTAAACTGTCAATACACGCTTTCTTTTGCCACGCTCACGTATTAATTCCAAAAATTATGAAAATTGGAATTTAGAAAATATTTGACATTCCGGATCCAACAAAAGTTGTTTCATCAAAAACGAAGGTCGTTTGCAAAATGGCTATTTTTAAGGGCTATATATTATATTAAAATATATATAAATCCTACAGCGACTTTTCTAAATTTTAAACTGGGAATAATTTTCAACTTATATTATGAAATCTCGATTTTCCATATTCATTAGAAGGATATAATTAAACATATTTAAATATTTCTGGTTTTACTGAAATCCGATTTATTTCGAATCCTGTACATTCAATTGAAATTTGAAATCGAATTTTCGAACTACCGCGCAATTTTAAACTCCTTTTATAATTGAATTAAAAAATTTCATTCTAACTTCGATTTAAATAAATTTTTGGTCGTTATTATTAAAAATAAATTATTTTAAACATTCAAAATCCATTAAAATTGCTAAATAAAATTTTTTAATTTGTTCTGAAGATCCGAGTTGTTACAATCTCCCCAACTTAAAATCTTTTCGTCCTCGAAAAGTAACGGAGCAGAAAGTTGTTTAACTAGCCAACTCAACTTTCAATTCTAATCAAATTTTCAATTCAATTCAATATTAAGTTCGATTTAGCTAATTTATCGTTCTTTCTCGTATTGGTTAAATTAATTATCATTCTAATATTTTAACTAGTTAAACTAATTATCAAACATCACAATCAGCAATCAATTAGGTGATTAAATTTTTCAAACATATATAACTTTTATATATAATCAAAAATCATATTTTGTGCAAATCACAACAGTAACCCTATCTAAATTTTGGTTCTCACACCAGTCAATTGGAAATATATAGATATCCCACTTTTGACACTCGAAAATAAATACTGGTGATGATATATATATATATCACCAGAATCATCTCCGGGTGACTAGAGTGTGATTCTATATCTACCCAGTATATTTAAGACTTCGTATACACGTGGACCAGACATATATTAAAATCTCTATATACTCGATTGTCCAAATTAAATTACAATAATAATTCAAATATGTATTTTAAGGTAAGATTTTAAAAAATAAATTTGTTATCATTTTTATTTTAATAATAACACTCTTCACACTCATTCTAGGATACTACTGATCCCGTCGCTAATGAGACATTCTTATTGGATATTGCTAATCCAATCTCAGATGAATTCTTTCGTTCGGTTCTATTGTGTCTTGTTCTCGAGCTCTGTAAACCAAAGCTCTGATACCAAATGAAACGACCCAAACTTCCTAGTAAAGGAAAGACCAAATTTCTTTGAGAACATGCAAATCAGAACACAAACAGAAGAACATTTCATTGCTTATTACAAAAGTTTACATCAGAGTACAAGAATATTCCAGAGTATGAATAATTATACAACAGGAAAGACTATCAAAGTTTTAAATTACAAAGCAGCAGAAAAAAAATAGTATATAAGCCAACTGAAAGAAATACACAGATGTAGAGTGTTCCGAATATAGCTCCAGCTGTAAACCAGGATCCTGTGAAGACAATATCTGCAAACTAAACTACTGACTGCCCGTGTGGAAAAAATGGGCACCTAGAGTTTAGGAAGGAACAATAAACTCTAGGTCAGTCATGGGACTGGTATGAGAACTCAAAACATTTATTAATTTGATTTTAAAGTTTGGTAAATCAGGGGACCACGCCATATAACATGGAACGGGTTTACCCCCAAGGATGACAATGCATAAAATAAACAACGCAATGCTTTTTGGAAAAATGAAGCAATTATAAGACTCAGGTCCCATCACACAATGCAATGCAAGCCGGAGGATAGAGTTTTACCTTATAATAGCCAAATATGCTTGGTACGTGAAAATTCTCTTTTATTATTACTATAAGTGCATAGTGTAGAAATCAATTTCGAAAGTAAATGTATCAATCATAGACGGCATGTGTGCCCCATCCCACTATGTCGCCATATATAGGTTACAATCAAAACCGTAGAGCTCGTATTGGAAAGTTGGATTTCCATCATGATGGCTCCTGATTTGAAAGATCTATCATGTAGTGCAATATACCACGGCTTATGTCCCAGCTAGAGAAAACACCATAATGCACATTCACACTTTTGGGAAATCAATTACCACCGCGGCTTACATCCCAACGAGAGAAAACACCGCTTACTCTATCCCTATATGGGAATCGGGGGAAATTCCCTATCCCTCATCAATTGTTGACCCAATCCAAACTAATACCGAAAGCTTACTGATTTGACCATCAGTTCACCATCATACCGTGGTATGAGGCTCACGAAGTCACGCCACACAAAGCTATGCTAAATAAAGCCGTGCTTTGATCATCATCCACAAGGCTCTGCTTTTCAACAAAAGCCTTGATCAATGCATCTTAACATGCCACATTGTCAATCCATACCATACCATTGATTTCTGCCGATATATAACCTCTGAGCTCATATGCCTCAGAGAAGGATGTTAAGCAAGAGTATAAATTATCCACCACTAAACAGATATATATTAGCAGAGATCAACGAATACAGCGTAAAAGGAATACAACGTCAGACATACCATCCATTTACAAATCCGTTCTGAGCCTGAACGAAACCGGAGGCGCCTTATTCCTCGTCCGTATGTCCAATACGGAAGAGAGGCCCTCGCATATCCGAACAACCAACAAGTACGTTCGGAAGGCCACCACTGTAGCTCCTTTAAGGTAGCTACTCCAATCATGGGCATCAGTAGCAACTCATCCATTCGATGTGAAGATCGTCGGTCTTGCACTATCTTCAATCTCTTCGACTGTATTTCGTCGTATTCATTATTCAGAATGGGTTAAACCTGGTCTTTCTGAATAATTCGCGTAATTTATAATCAGATGCTATAAAAACACATCCAATGCCTCATTCAGAATATTCATTTAATAAAATATTCATATATTTAATCTAATTAAAGATTCATTAAAATCTGGTTTAGTTTTAATCTCAGAAAATCATTATTTAATGATTACTCAAATTTTAAGAAATTAATCTTATCTTTAACTGGGTTAAGGAACTATTGTGTTTTAAAACATAGTTCACGACGAACCCAAATATTCTTCCATTAAAATGGAATCTACACGGAAATCATAGTAGTATATAATCGATATAAATTTCCGTATCAGACTAATAATATAAATGGAATAGTGGCAATGCCTTTTAAATTCCATATATTGTATCAGTCTTCATTCACAGGACCTCATCTCGATTATCACCAAATTGAATTCCATTTAATTCCAATTTATTATATTAATTTGGAAAACTTATTTTAGAAAATTCCCATTTAAATCTTAATTAAAAGATTTATAAATCCTAAATTATTTCTTCACGGTTAATTGGGTTAAAGAACATATGTTATTTAAAACATTGCTCACAACAAACCCAAAAATCCAATTCTTTTATTCAATTCCAATTAAATATTAATTGGTAAAAATTTCCTAAATCTTAATTAAAAGATTTATTATTTCTAAAGTGGGTTTAAGAACAGTGTTATTAAAGACACCGTCCACGACAAACCCAAAATCAAATTTGACATTAAATATAAGGTTTTGAATAGAAATTATATCTGCTTATATTCAACATCAAATTCTGAAACCAGCAAATATTGTATTGGGAATAACTCTATATATATGTGTGTGTGTGTGTGTGTGTGTGTATTCCATATTCACATAACAATATTCGTATAATAACGGTATCCAATATCGAAATATTCCGAAGATAATTTCCATTCAAATCCATTCCAGTATATATAAATATATATTAGAAAAATTCTGATTATTTTAAAAACCATTTCGAAGTCAAATTTATTTCTAAAAATAATTAAATTATTATTATAATTAATAACTAGTTCATTTTGATAAAAATATATTTTATCTTTATAAAATTGGAATTTTACATCAAAAATCATTCCAAGCCATTTATTATGATTTTACATAATTTTTCCGTATTTTAAATAATTTTATTATCGCCCGTACATTCGGTTTCCAATAACGACCACCGAACTGCATCCATAGCGACCTTTTTTGAAATTGATTTGGACATATATCCAAATCTAACCATTATTTTAAAAATCTCTTATATTATTTGGAAAGATCTTTTCGATACGAATCCAATGGTTCCGATTTCAGGAGAATCCGATGGTCGGATCTCCTGTTACGTCTATTTGAAGTAAATGGTCGAAATTCGCGAACAGTCTGTGTGCGGCACATTCTATTCAGGCCATTAAATATAAATAATATATATATTATATATATTTCATCGATTTCCATTTAAAATGTATTTATAATATATTTATGAATTCATTTTACAACGATTTTAACTTCTTTTTCAATCTTAAATCAAAATTGAATATTCTATATCTTAGTCATATTAAAATATTAATATTTTCAAAATATTAGACTTTTTTTTTTGAAAACAAAAATGTGTGATCTTCTGAAAAGAAGAGAGCACACATATATATATGTATATATAATAAAATCATAGCTACAGAGTCCAACAATAGAACATAAGATTACAAGATGTAATCTATCATGGGTCTAGGGTTGTAAGGATCGTAGATAGATGAGCTCCAGATAAACCACCGCCCATCAACTCCAATATCGAATTCCGGCAAGGCCACCACCCGATATTGAAGTATATCTACTCCAATACAATACCCATAACCTCTAAATAGTAACAAAATAATGAAATACAATATCACAATGAAACTCTCAAACAAAGAACCCGAATGGGTTACGAATCATCAATCCATATAGCAATCTTCAAAGCTCCCCAATAAAAACTATCGTGTTGAAAACCTGAGAAATGCAAAAAAAATGCCACCAATCCATCCAGCTAACTGCTAATAACTACCTGATAATCAACACGCTGAATCTGCGGAAAGCTCAACAAACTATCAGTAAAAGACACTCACTTATATATATGGAAATATGTGTATATTAATATATATATATATATATATATTAAATATATATATATATATATTAAATATATATATATATATATATATAAAAATATACTTATCACTCATACATATATGTGTAGTAAAAGAATACAATGAAGGACTAATAAAAGCAATTAACAATCAATGCGATATCTATTACGAAAAAGACTACTGATTCTAATGAATAGATATAAATTAAATCTAACCTTAAACAAAAAGCTCTGAAATCCCAATTTCCGGTATAGCTTGTAATGTGAATTAGACATCCATTCCAAACAAAAATAAACTATTTTAATTATTAAATCATCGGTAGAGACAAAATTAGACTGAAAACATCTTTGATTTCTCTCAAACCAAAAGAACCAACTTATAATAGTGACTAACGAATCTAGAATGTATCTTTTACTACCATTAAAAACAAATCTATAAGAGTTCCAATATTCATCACCACCATTAAAAGAATTAGGACAGTAAAAAACAAATATCCTTAAAACCATATTAAATATGAAATTTATGATATTGCACGAGAAAAATAAATGATCAACATCCTCGTGTAAAAGATTACAAAAGTAACACTTAACATCAATAATAATACTCTTTCTCTTTAGAAGCTCAATCGTATTAAGTTTCTTATGAAAGATTAACCACATTAGAAACTTAGCTTTAGGAGGAGAATTAGATTTCCAAATAAACTTGAAAGGTCGAAAAGAAATTCCCAAAAAATTAATAAAGTTATACATAGTATTAACCGAATAAACTTGACTTTTACTCATCTCCCAACTAATAGAGTCCCTATACTCATCAATGTGATATAACGATAGTTTAGCATATAGTAAAGCTAAATGTCATAACATTTCCCCATCTAAGATATTATCAAAAGAAAACTCCCATGGGGGATCCAAATCTCTTCTAAAAACATCTTTAATCAATGCATTTTTAAAACTACAAGTATTAAAGAGTTCCTTAAATTCAATTTTAAGTGGTAAATGAGAAATCCACTTATCATGCCAAAAGTACGTCGCATCACCCGAATGAACAATCACCTTATACCCTAAGTTAAAAATATCAAAACTCTTTAATACTGACTTCCAAAAGTAAAATAATCTATTATACCATCTATCCCTAGACCCCACAATAAACTCTCCTCCTGAATAATAAAATTTATATACAATAGTATTCCATGTGGACGACACTAAAGGACACCTAAATTTCCACAACCACTTGGCCAATAAGGAAGAGTTAAAATTAGCTAAATTAATAATCCCTAATCCCCCATCTTTCTTAGCCTTACAACACACCTCCCAGTTTACTAAACATTTGAAACCCCTACAAATTGGATCACTACCCCCACTGCATAGGTAATTGCGTCTTATTCTATCAATTCTTTCAATAACCCATTGAGGAAATCTATGTACAGACATCCAATATGCAGGAATAGCAGATAATACTGAATTAACCAAAATTAATCTACCCGCTCTAGACAAAAATTTATTGTTCCAATTCGATAGCCTACTATTAATCTTATCTATTATGACTAACCAATCTTCCTTCTTTAGTTTCGAAGGCCTAATCCTAAAACCCAAATAATCAAAAGGGAAGCTCATTACAGAACAGTTTAAAGTGCTAGCAACCATAGCCTCTACGTTACCAAAGTCATTAATGACCATAACAGAACTCTTCTCAAAATTAATCCTAAGGCCTGATAACATCTCAAAACAATAAAGGATGAACTTGAGAGAGATAATATGCTTAGGCAGGTGAGAAGAAAATAACAACGTATCATCCACGAATTGAAGAATGGATAATTCATTGCTGAATTCCTCATTGCCAACATTGCCCAAAACACCTAATCTCCCAGCTCTCTTAATAATTATAGTAAAGACGTCCGCTGCTAAATTAAATAATAAAGGTGATAGGGGATCAACCTGTCTAAGACCCCTCTTAGATTGGATTTTCTTACCCATAACCCCATTGACAACGATGTTAGAACTACCTGATTTAAGTAACAGCATTATCCAGTTAGTTCATCTGACACTAAATCCTCTAGCAATACATACATCACATATATAATCCCAACCTATGGAATCAAAAGCCTTCTCAAAGTCTAATTTCAAAATAGAACATGAAAAATTATTTTTAACACATACATTAATGTATTCTTGTACAGCTGCTACACCATCTACTATTTGTCTGCCTTTAATAAAGGCAGTTTGCGAATGATCTATAAGATCATTCATCTTCCTACTAAGCCTATTAGCTAGAACTTTAGAGATAATCTTAACAGATACATTTATCAAGGAGATAGGTCTAAAATCTTTTAAAATTTTTGCACCCTCACGCTTTTTAATAAGGATAACATTAGCAAAGTTAAAATTACCTAAACACAAATTTCCACTATAAAAATCATTTAATAGATTGATGACATCCGTTTTCAAGACCTCCCAAAATTGTTTATAAAAAATAACAGAAAAACCATCAGGTCCCAGGGTTTGTCACTTGGCATATCACAAATAGCCTTCCAAATCTCCTTCTCCGAAAATGGTTTATCTAAATCTACTAACTCTCCCCTAACATCAGTAGGGTAGATGTCCTTCCAATTAATGTTAATTCTTCTCTTGATCCTAGTCCCAAAATTTTGTTTATAATAATTGGTGAAGGCTTCATTTAAGTCACGCTGAACTGTCAATTCCTCATTATTTAGGAATATAGAATGTATCAAATTGTCACGTCTCCTCTTATTAGCTATACTATGAAAAAATTTCATGTTATTATCATCTTCTTTAATCCATTGAATTCGTGATCTTTGCCTCCACATTATTTCTTCTTTTTCCAGAATCAATTTAAAATCATTTCTAAGATTACTAAGACTATCTTTCTCACATATATTAAGAGAGCTAGATTCGCTTAACTTATCTAAATCAAACATCTCACACAAAATCTTATCTTTCTTAATTCTAACACTACCAAAAACAAATTTATTCCACCTCTTAAGAAAAAAAATTTAATTTACCTAGTTTTGCCGCAAAAATCTTAGCCGAATTGCCATTATATACATTATTAAAATAGATTAACGATTTCCACTTAATATTAACAAGTTTAACAAAACTAATGTCTAGTAGCCATATCTTCTCAAATTTAAAACTGTTACTAATTAACATATTAGAATCACACGAAAGGATTAAAGGACAATGATCCGAATATGAGAAAGGTAACCCTTTTATTTACAAATTGAAAATCTTTCATCAACCTCTGTACTTATAAAATACCTATCTAGTAAGGCAAAAGACGGGCTGTCATTAATATTAGACCTAGACCAAGTAAAAGACCTATTATTAAGCGGAATCTCAATCAATTCATTATCAAGAATAAAATCGTTAAATTCTTCCATCTCAGAATAATTTCCTTCACGAGGAGATCTCTCACCTAAAAACCTAGTAACATTAAAATCCCCCCTACAATCCAAAGACTTGGACCAATATTCCTAAATTCGGAACATTCATCCCACAAACATCTCCTCTCAATCTTAGTGTGAGGACCATACACGTTCGAAATGCCCAATAAAGAATTATCCCTCAAAGAAAATAATATAATGTGTAATGAATGCGTCTTAGCAAATTCCTATACAAGTCTAAATTGGCTATCTTTCCAACCAATCATAAGTCCTCCTGCACTACCAATTGACGGTAGAGAGGCCCAGTTACTAATGTGAGTTCCACCTAACCTAGTGTAAAAACTAAGGTTAGGACTTTCAATTTTCGTCTCTTGAAGCAAAGCAATATCTATATGATAATCTATTAAGAATGTCCTAACTTTTGCACATTTTTTAGGATCATTTAAACCCCTAATATTCCAGCTAACAATCCTCATATACTCAAAGAGGAGACTCTCTCTAATTCCCTACTCCTAATGAAGTCGGTATCTAACTCAATATCAGAAAAAATTAAGGCTGTGTCACAGGCTAGTTGGAACAGCTGATCAGTCGAAAAACTACTCAATGCATAAGGAGAGTAAACTCTACCATAAACAGAAGACGTACCTGAGCCCAAATCCGAATTGCTACTACTAGCAATCGGACTCTGAGACCTACCTCAATTTGGAGAGAAGTTAGAACTGATCCTAGCACTACGACGAATCATACCAGAACTGGGAACCTCTCTCCGACGCCTCCTCCTCCTAGCTGAAGAAGATGGGTCCTCACCACCCTGATAAAAATCCACACTAGCCTCCTCCGAGCCTCCCCAAAATATTAGACTTTTTGAAATCACTTCTTTTCAATATTCATCATAAAATCGATCGATAAACCCATTGGGTAAAAATGGCATTTGCTACTGAACTCGGCTTCATAATTTTTATATTTTTATGTCCATCCAAACTGGACATAAAAATCATAAATTTATTTTTCACTAAATTTATTTTAAAATACTCTTGATTTTAAAATATTCTTATTTTTAAAAGATTCTTTATTTTGGAATATTCTTTATTTATAACATTCTGAAACGGAATGCGACTCAATCAATTACCTTATAATTTCAGTTATATAGATTTCATACATCGTATGTATATGACAATGGAGATAAATAATCATTAAAAAATCCATTCACACCCAGAGTGCAATTTACAACTGTGTGAGCATTAAAATAAATGGATAACGCTCATCATAGACTGTCAATCCATCGATTGAAATACAACTAAATATTGGGACTGCTGTATATCGAATATCATCCCAATACCCATGTGGGGTTTTCAGACAACAACAGTTCATATAAATAAATCATTGATTAATAAATTTAACCAATTATAATTTAGTTTGAATTATTTCTAATATCGCTAATATAATAATGATAATATCTTAATCTAGCAAATTTTCTAATAAAATGACATTTTTTATTTTAACATAATATTTTCTAACTAAATTACATTTTTATTTCAACTTAACATTTTCTAACAAAATGGCAATTTTATTTTAATATGACATTTCTTAATAAAATGACATTTCTAATTCAGTATGACATTTCCTAACAAAATGATAAGAATAAAAGACAGTTTTGTCTGCATACATGTTTTCAAATTCAAGTGACCAAATAAAATGATAATTTTGTTATATGTACATGTTTATAATTTTAGTGACAAAATAAAAAGATGATTTTGTCAACTTGTATGTTTTATAATTCTAGTGACAAAATAAAAGGAGACTTTTGTCAACATGCATATTTTCTAGTTCGAATCACAAAATAAAACGACAATTTTGTTTATCGATCCCTCTAATTCAACAAAACAAATAAAAGTGATGTTTTCATTTTGCTGACAACTCTAATTCAACAAAACAAATAAAAGTGATGTTTTTGTTTTATCAACGACTCTAGTTCAACAAAACAAATAAAAGCAAACAAATAATTTTTAACCTAGTCAGTAGGGTTTGTATTCTACCTTAGCAATTTCGAGGACGAAAATTATTTTAAAGCGGGAAGAATGTAATGTCCCGTATTTTTACGGTATAATAATTGATTTATTTAATAATTTAAATAGTGATTTAGAGATTTACATGGTTATTTAATTAATAAAAATGAATATTTAATTAATATTTATTATATAATAATATATTATAACTTCGAAATAGTCGGAAATAGTGGAATTCACAATATTGTGTGAATTGGATCATTTATAATATATAATTCAGTTTAGAATTAATTTATAATAACGAATATATTATTCAAATGATAGTTGAATGTATAATTTATATTATAATTATAATCAAGGTCGAAATGGCGTGGCAGTTCGTAATTTGGCGATTCAAACTTTAAACGAATATACAGAATCCCTTTTAAGCCAGATTTCTGTGAAACAAGAAACGTTCGGTGCTGGTGAAGTATATTTTCTAATGGAAGAGAAAAATTGGGGTTTCATTGTGTATATTTTGATTTATGTCCAAATCAAATTTTCAAATAGTCGATATGGAATTCCTTTATAATTTATAACGATTTATAAAAGGATTTCTATTTTTAATTGAATATCGATTTAACCGGGATTTGAATATCGAGTTATAAATCCAATTGGAGTTGTATGATATTCTATTGTGATTATATATATGATAATATATATTTACTTGTATTTAATTTAATTATTTTTAAATATATTAATATTTAAATGGGTATATTTAGAGCTTTAAAAATAACCATTTTTGCAAACAACCTTTGTTTTCGACGAAACCAATTTTGTTGGATTCGGAATATCAAATTATTGTTAGATTTCAATTTCCGTGATTTTCGGAGTTAGTATGTGGTCGTACGGGATAATGTGGAAAACAGTCGATATTTTGATGGTTAAAAATACGCTGTGTGAGCAAACGAAGTCGGAATTCAACGAAACAAGTTTCGTCGGGTCCGTAATGTCGAGTTGTAGCTGCTAGTCCATTTTCATCAAAATTGGATATTTTACGTGATCATACAGATTTTTAAATAATGATTACATGTAGAGATTGATTAAAACTAAATTAAATAATCAATAAAAATATTATACCTTACAATTTTTCTAACCCTAACAAAAATTTCTTCCATGGTCAAAAGATTTGTGCCACTGCAGCTTATTTTCCATGTGAAAACTCCTACTTCAAAAATCATTCTAAAATCATATATAAATCTATAAATCTTGAAACAAGTACATTTGGATTCGTAGGAGGGCCCTCTTCAACATAGTATTTTTTTTGAAGGGTGTGATTACGTTTTCCAGTGTTCGAAAACGTGATAGTGGATTTAGGGTTCGATCCATTTGGAAGTAGGAGCATTGATTGAAGGAACGAGTATCGGATTTGGCTTTAAGTGATGGAAACGCACTTGAATGATAAGTTTTGGCAATTTTAGAAGCAATTTGCGTCGTGCGATGTACTATACATCAGTGTGGAGACCCGACGATGCACTTTTGAAGGCAAGCTTGAGTTGGCCATTTAAGGTACAAGGAGATGGAGTTTAGATTGAAGAGTTGATTGGTGCATTTAGTTTTCGAATTCGTGAACAAATGAAGGAGTTCAAATTGGAG
This sequence comes from Allium sativum, assembly GCA_030737875.1. Taxonomy (NCBI): domain Eukaryota; kingdom Viridiplantae; phylum Streptophyta; class Magnoliopsida; order Asparagales; family Amaryllidaceae; genus Allium; species Allium sativum. The sequence continues at coordinate 801,416,997 of CM060924.1, read as the reverse complement.
TTTTGGAAGGGAATAGCTATGTCCTTGGTGCGTGGAGTTCGGGTTTTCTAATTGGGAAGAAGGAGTGGAAATGGGCCATGGAATTTAAAAAGGGGTTGGGCCGGTTCTTGAGGGGTGAGGCCCATTTAATAATGAATTAAGTTTTGTTTCAATTTTTATAGTACATTAACTTGTAAAATATGCATCTTTTCCATATGTAACCAGAATTCAGTGAAACAAGATCCGTTAGGATCGTATGGACGAGGACTACCTAATGGAACTGACTGGGAGTGAATTGGGGCTCATTAAATTTATAGCAAAATAAATTACCTAATCTGAATTAGCGACCGTAATCGTTATTTAACGATTATCGGACAATGTGAGTAAAACTCACCAACTCTGTTTAAATTATATTTTTATAAATATAATCTAGTACTGGTAAATGATGATTAATTTCTGTGTGATGATTGTTGGGTTGAATGGTTGTTTGATTGGTTGATATTACAGTTAACGATATACACACATATAGTTAAACAAACATTTATTTTGTCCATTAGAATATGTTATATTGAACTGGAATTGATATGAATTATACTGTGTAACATCCGTGGATGCAAGGAAACAAGTTGGAGGGATCCAATTGGATTCCTCAATATTTATAATACTGTTTGTTTTCATATATTGTGATATATGATGTGATATATAATCTGTGATTGATTATGGGTGTGTAGATGATGTTGATCATGGTTATTTGGTATTTTAAATACCATAAGAAATACAGGGACGTGAAAAGGGAATTTTCAAAGTGTAAATTGAAAATAATAAATTTATAAAATCAAAGAATTTTATAAAAGAAATATTTATAAAATCAAAGAATTTTATAAAAGGATTATTTATTTAGAAAATAAATAGAAGTATAAAAGGAATTTCAAAGAGAAAGTAAATAGTATTATAAAAGGAAATATTTGTTTAGAAAATAAATGGAGTTATAAAAGGAAATATTTATTTAGAAAATAAATAGAGTTATAAAAGGGAATTTTAAATGAGATTTAAGTGTTAGAAATAAAAAGGAGATTTCGTATGAATAATTCTATAAATAGAAGTATATATAGAATTTGGAAATGGAATATTATTTAAAATACAAAATCAAACTTAATGGATTATATAAAAGAAATTTTTTCACATTCGATGTGAATAATGGATTAAAATGAATATTTTATAAAGTGAAACATTTATAAGTAAAAAATTGGGTTTTGAAATAGGAATTCAAATGGGAATTTGAATGAGATAGAAAATAGGGTTAAAATTGGTTATAGTTTATTCGAAAGGAGTTTATCGAATATAGTTTATTGGAAAAGGATTTATCGAATATAGATTATTCGAAAGAGAGTTATACGTTGAAATTCGATTGTATCGGTTTCGAGAAAGCACTATTTACTTTCTGATTTTTAAATCAAGATTTATGAATCAATTTATAAATTGTCTATTTAGTTATTTAGTTAAATTAAGGAATAAAACTAACATTTTGAATTTTAGAAGTAGGGATTATAACGCTATAGTTACAATCAATGTTTTCAATAAAGAAGTGGATTTGTAAATAGAATCCGAGAGTTACGTAAGGAAGTTTGTTGAAGATTTAGAAGATGAACTTTGTCTATTTTGAAGTTAGAAATGTTGTTCAGTTAAGGTCTAAGAGGTAGTTATACCCCAACTTGATTGACTTCGATTTTAATTAAGGAATGGTTAACGTTCGATATTCAAGGTTGGTTAAGTGAATTTAGTTAATGCGTATAATGTTTTGAGTTAGTATATCGATGTTTTATTTAAAACATCTGTTTAAATCCAAATGTAGGAGTTTTGGAAATGTTTTCCAAATAAGAATCAGGAATGGTTTCTAATATATAAATAAGAAATTGAAATGTTTTCCGGTGTTAATAACGTATATTTTCTAAATTTAGAAAAATAGAAATGTTGAATATACGGAAACAGTAAACGAAAAAAGAATAGATAAATGAATTAAAGAGATAAATGTTAAATGATGATTGATGGATATAATTTCCATCTGGAAATAATACCGTTGTTTGCACACGTGTTTTTCTTTGATAGTTAACTCACCGACTATCGAAGTTTTTGACCATTTTTCCATCGTCAATACAGAGAGACCGGGGTCAGATTCATTATCTGAAAACCACTCTGTATGGACGTTAGCATTGCGATCAAAGCTGATGAAGATAATTGAAGATGGAGTTATGCAAGGGTTGTCATGTTTATAGAATAGTTACTTGGTTTGTCCAGTCCAAGGACAACTAGTATGGAAGAATGTCTAATAGAGTATATTTAACAGATCGCTTAAGTTGATCTCTTCAAACATATTTACGTTTGGTGGGGGAGGAATTCGTTTCTCTTAGTTGTATACTAGTGATATTTTTGGAGAAATCAATTTATCATTTTGTGGGTATGACGATGTGACATTCAAAGAAAATAAAGGTATGATGTGTGCGTCTTGACCTCAAGCCTCACAACCAGGAAATGGTATAAAATCGGGTAGGTCGCATGGCTAATTGGTTGGCTGCCAATTAGGGTGTATAGTCACCTGATCCAGAATTTCAATTACTTCTTTAAACTATTTTGATGTTGTCCCTTTCGGGAAACGGTTGCTGATCCCAATCATTGGTGATAATACATTCGGTACGCTTAAGCGAAATGAGTGACCGGTCATGTTTAGCCTGGGTTACAAGATGTTCTTATTGAACCCAGTGTATTTCCCTCTAGAGATACACTATCGGAAGGTGGTCCCATATCTTGCCAGATGGAATTCATTAACCAATAAGCGCCCACAGTTTCTGATTGTATATTATGTAAGTGGAACATGAGATGAAAGCGTTCCGCTAGATGATTATTATATTGTGATTGATAGACACTAATATAATATCCAAAGAGTTTGATATAAAAGATCATTGTTTCTTTCAAAATGATTTGAAAGTTAAATCAAATTGATTTGGATTCTCATAAGGGAAAAATCCGTTCTGTTATACGATGTGGTCTTATGAGATATCATTTAATTGCTCAAACTATTCTTAAATTGTTTTACTCACACCAGTCCCATGACTGACTCGGAGGTTATTTTGTTTTGTTTTGTTTCCCTTAACTCTTGGGTGCCCGAATTTTTATGGGCAGTCAAGTAGTCAGGATTTTACAGCTATACTTGGAGAGCTTGGAGCATGAGGCTTCAGAATTATATAGCTATTGTTATTTCCGCTGTGTTGTAAGTGTTGTACTCTGAAAATGTTACTGTATATATATATACTAGTTTTATTTCAAAGTTATGTATCTATTATATATTGTTCGTTCCGCTGTGAGGTTCGTGTTACTCTGATGTTGTATGTTCTTCTTCTTCTACTATTCTATGTTTCTATCTTATCTATTCTCACCCTCTAATTTCTTTCATGGACTATCCGGTGTTTTCCTATGTTTGAGTAGTCGACATTTTGTTTATGTCGATAACCAGGATCACGAATTCCCCGGGTCGTTACAATGGTATCAGAGCTAAAGGTTAAGTTATTACCTTGGCTCTGTGGTGTAACAACCCGCATTTTTCAACGATATAATTAATATATTTAATTATTTAAAAAGTGATTTAGGGAATTAAATGGTCGTTAAATTAAATAATATTGAATGTTTAATTAGTATAATAATATATTTGATTTTTGAAATAATCAGAAATAGTGGAATTCACAATATAGTGTGAATTGGATTATTTAAGATATATGTATCGGTTTAGAGTTGAACTATATTAACGAATATATTATTCGAACATAGTTTGAACATATAATTATAAAATAATTATAATCGTGCTCGAAATGGCGCGGCAATTTGCTGTTTGGCGATTTGAACTTCAACTGAATGTACATGATTCGTTTTAAATCGGATTTCTGTAAAACAAGAAACGCTAGGAGCTGGTGAAGTATATTTTTCTGATGGAAGAGAAAAATTGAGATTTCGCCGTGTAGATTTTTAGTTATGTCCAAATCAAATTTTCAAAAAGTCGCTATGGAATTCCTTTATAATTTATATCGATTTATTTATATTTTAAAATGGATTTTTGAATATAAATCGAATATCGATGTAACACTGGATTTGAAATATCGAGTGGTAAATCCCATTGGAGGTGTATGATATTCTAGTTTGAATATATAAGATAATATTAAACTATTTTTATTAAATTTAATTGTTTTTAAATATATTTATATATTTAAAAAGGGCTATTTAGAGCTTTAGAAATTGCCATTTTTGCAAACGACCTCAGAATTCGACGAAACTAGTTTTGTTGGATCCGCAATATTAAATTATTGCTAGATTTCAATTGCCGTGATTTTTGAAGTCAGTGTGTGATCGTATGGGATTTTAATGTGGAAAACAGTCAATATTTTAACAGTTAAAAATACGCAGTGTGAGCGAACGAAATCGGAATTTGACGAAACCAGTTGGGGAACTCAACTTTGCAGCAGTAAACTAGGGCTCGGTTGTTTCCGTTCTCTGATCGTCTTTGTTCAAATCGAACCTCGTATTCGTATTTATGCGGAAAATTCGCACCTGTTGAGTTTTTTTGGAGAATATTGAGATGGTTTTTGTCGCGCGTTGCCTGTAGTGCATGGAGGAAATACTGGACGTCGCGACAGGAGAAGGGATCTCGAGTTGAGAGATTAGGGTATCAGATAATGAAGATAATGATGAGAAGCATTTTGGTGATTTTAGTTGGTTGATCTGTGAAGTGTTTGGGGGAGAAACAAGGGTAAAAGGGCGACTGAATTTTCGTTAATGGCGTGGGATGAGGAGGAGGAGGTCGCGGCTTTATTTTCCTGGAGGAAGGAGAACTATAGAACGTGGATTTGGGCTTTTTGGGGATGGTTGGGCCGGTTGTACTTTAAAGGAGTAAGGACCGCGATGAATTAAATTAGTTTTGTTTTAATTGAAAACAGTTTATAACTTGTATAACGTATATCTTTCCCGTACTTTATCAGAATCAAGCTAAACAAGATCCGTTGGGATCGTATGGACGGACACTACCCAATAGAACTGACGGGGAGTGAATCGAAGCTCGTTACGATTTATAGCAAAATAAATTGTCCATCAGAATCAACAGACACAAATCGTTATTTAACGGTTAACGCGAAATGTGAGTAAACTCACTAACTCTTCTTAGTTATATTTTTATAAAGTATTTTTTAGAAATGATAAATGATGGTTGTTTGTTGTGTGTTGGCTGTTTGATTGAACTGCTAGTCAGTTGTTCGAAATTATAGATAATGATACAGGTAAAAATCGTTAATCAAATATTAATTCTGTTTAGCAGAATATTTCATAGTAAAATAAAATTGATGTTAATTTTATTGTTTAACATCTGTGCATGCAGGGAAACAGGTCGGAGGGACCCAACTGGGTTCCTCAACATTTATTTTATTGTATTCATGTATTGTGTTATATGATGTGATATGAAATCTGTTGTTGATTTTGTATGGTTAAATGATACTGATCATTGTTATATGGTATGTTAAATACCATAAGGAATACTAGAATGTTAAAAAGTAAATTTTCAATGTTTTATTAGAAAATAAATATTTATAAAATCAAAAGATTTTATAAAAAAAGAAAATATTTATCTAGAAAATAAATAGATTTAAAAGGGATATTTATTTGTTAATTAAATAAATAGAATTGAAAAAGAAATATTTGTACATATTTTCAAATTGAATTGAAAAGGGTTATTTATTTGAAAAATTAATAGAATAGAAAGGGGAAATATGTGTAAAGTAAATAGAAAGGAAATAGTTAGAATATCAAAGGAATTACTTATAACTTCAATAGAATTTATAAATAGAAAAATATTTTATAGAATAAATAGAATTATCAAAAAGGGGATTTATTTTGTAAATAAATAGATTACAAAAGGAAATACTTGAAAAGTGGCTAGAATTGTATAAAAGGAGAATTTTACATTTGAAAAGTTTAGACCCGTGCTTCGCACACGGGTATAACATGCTATGGATTTAAAGATTTTAAATAGAATCTATTCTGACCAATAAATTGAGAAGATAAATTTATAAATGATATTTTATAAATCAAATGAAATATTTATCATTGTATAAATAGAATATATAAGTCAGGACTTATATAGAGAAGTAAGAATCGATTTCAACATCGATATTTGAAACCGAATAAACGTAGAGTTAATCAAAGGAGTTAACCAGTTAGAGTAATTGATTAGAGCTAGAATTAATTGAATTAGGGTTAATTGAACATAGTTAATCGAGTTAGTATTTATTGAATATTTTTATTCAATTAGAGTTGATCAAATATAGTTAATTGAAATAGAGTTAGTCAAACATAGTTATTCACGATGAGTTGCCATTTCGTACGACTGCTAGCGTATTTCGCAGGGTTGCAGATAGCCTATGGCGGTCGGATGTTTCCGGAGGGAATCAGGAGTAACCATTGTGATCGCTGCGATCTAGAATCAAGCGAATGGAGTTAAATTGAATATTAGCCATTCGAAATAAAGTTAAAACAGACATAGTTATTCGAACATAAAATAATCGAATATTAGTTATCAGTAAGGAGTTAAATAAGTAGAGTAAATAAGTTGAGTTTATTGAGTTGAGTTAATCAAACCGAGTTAATCAAAATGAGTTAAATCAAAGGAGTTATTCAAAACAATTTATCCAAATAAAATTGACGGAGTTAATCTAATATAATTTATTCGAAAGGAGATTAATCGAATGTAAATCATTCGAAGAGAGATTATCGAATATAGTTATTCGAAGAAAGTGTTATCGAATATAGTTTACTCGAAAAAGAGTTATCGAATAGAGATTATTCGAAAAAGAGAATTATACACTGAATTCGATTATATCGAGTTCGGGAAACTAATATTTACTTTTCAGTTCAATCGAGATTTACTTATTTATTTATAGATGTGTGGGTAAATTATTGAGTTAAATTAAGGAATAAAAGTTACATTTTGAAGTTGGATATTTAAGAAGAAAGGAATTATAACGCTATAGTTAAAATCAATGTTTTAAAATAAAGAAGGGGTTTCATAAATAGAATCCGAGAGTTACGTAAGAAATTTTGTTAAAGATTTAAAAGGTGAACTTTGTCTATTTCGAAGTTATAATGTTGTTCAGTTAAGGTCTGAGAGGTAAATATACCCCAACTTGACTGACTTCATTTTTAACTAAGTGATGGGTAAGGTTTGATAGTGAAGGTTGATTAAGTGAATGTAGTTAATGATTGTAATGGTTTAAATTGGCTTAGTGATGTTTTATTTAAACATCTGTTTAAATCGAATGAATAAATTTTAGAAACATTTTCCAAATATAATCAGAGATATTTTTTAATTATAGAAAATGAAATGTTGATGAGAAAGAATACTGGAATGACAGTGATACGTGAAATAGAGATGGAAATGTTTTCCAATGATTGATGACATATATTTCCTGAATTTAGAAAATAAGAAATATTGAGTATATAGAAAGGGAAAACGGATAAATTAATGATAATTTAATTAAAAGAAATAAACCTTTGAATGATGATTGATCGATAGAATTTCCATCTGGAAATGATATCGTTGTTTGCACACCTGTTTTTATTTGATAGTTAAATCACCGACTATCGAAGTTTTTGAGCATTTTTCCATCGTTAATACGGAGAGACCAGGATCAGATATATTATCTAAAAACCACTCTATATGGATGTTAGCATTGCGAACAAATATTGAAGACGGAGTTATGCAAGGGCTATCCTGTTTACAGAATAGTGCCTTCGTTTTGTCCTGTCCCAGGACATACATGAATGGACGAATGTCCGACAGAGTATATCTAACGGATCGCATAAGTTGATCTCTTCAAACGTACTTACGTTTGGTAGTGGAGGAATTCGTTTCTCTTAGCTTTATACCCGTGGTATTTTTGGAGAAATCAATTTGTGATTTTATGGGTATGACGATGTGGCATTCAAAGTAAATGAATGTATGATCTATCAATGATATGTTATGACCTCAAACCTCATCAACAGGGAAATGACAGAAATCGAGCAGGCAACATGGCTAAGTGGGTCGCTCCCATTAGGGTGTATATCACCTATCTAGAGAAAATTCAATTTATTCTTTTATCTATTATCAATGCTGTCCCTTTTGGGGAAACGGTAGGGTAGCTTCTGTAATAACCCGTAAAATCTAAACCAATTTCAAAAAATTTAATTGGCTATTTTAGTGAATTTTTAATATTCAAAATAAATATTTCAAATAATAATGATGAAAAGTAAGTTTGAATTGATGTTTGAAAATAAATATAATTAATTTTAATTATAAATAAGGCCAGAAATGGCATGGTAGTTTCAAAATTTGAATTCAAACATTGACTGACTGTACCGGGTGCAAAACAAAATGGATTTTACCAAAAATATATAAATCTATTAGTGAATATCTTTCTAACGAATCTGAAAAATCGAAGTTTCATAGTGGGAATCAAAAGTTATGGCCAAATGAATTTTCAGAAAGGTCACTATAGAGTTTATATAGCCCGGGAAAATGGCCATTTTGCAAACGACCTCAGAATTCGACAAAACCACTTTTGTTGGATCCGGGATGTCAAATTATTGCTAGGTTTCAAATTTAATAATTTTTGAAGTTAGTATGTTAGCGTGGCAAAGGAAAACGAGTTTGGTCAATTTCTGTTAAATTGGATCGACCGGAAAAGGGCCATTTTTCAAACGGTCTCAGAATTCGACGAAACTAGTTTTGTTGGGACCGTATCGTCAAAACATAGCTAGATTTATTTTTCTGGAATTTTTGGGATCAATATGTGGCCCCGGCAAATTGAAATGCACGTTCAAAACAAATATTGAATGTTTTATATTTTAATTTGAAGAGAAACTAACTCAAATAGTCGAATGGGCCCACGAAACATATCCCATTGTGTTCGGAATGGGGGTATTTAGCTAGGGACGACAGTCGTTGGGTTTGGATTGGAGTTCATATGAGATAAGGGGTCTTTTTGGATTTTTAAAATATATAAATAAAATAAAAATATTTCATTGGCCATCACTCTCTCTCTCTCTCTCTCCCCGATATTCAAAATCGCGCACGATGGAAAGGCTTTCATTCCTTCTCTCCTCTTTTTCTCCGAATCCACGCACCAAAATCACATGCCCAGTTAAGGTTTTTGTAGATCGTCTAATGAGCTTCACATCCATATATAGTTTGAAATTTTTAGTGGAGTAATTTCAGAGAACCGACGACAGGAAGTCGAGACCTTCCCACCACCGCCGCGCCGCCTACAGGCCACCGAAGTGGGCCCTACTTCTGGCGTAGGAGTGCCCCTCCTGGCTCTTCTACGTGGCGCAGGACGATCGGCCCCTAGCTACACAAATTCGAAGAAAAATCCAAACCTAGTTTTGAACAAAACTAAAAGGTATCGGCTTGTTTATTTTGAACTGGTTTTTACACTTTTAAGTAAAACTTGTAAAAATCATATCTTTTTGCTATGTGGATGAAATTCAGTGAAACAAGAGACAGTGGACTCGTGTTAACGTCTTCTACATTCTAGAAGAGACTCGATATTTTTCTGAGCCTTCTGCAATTTCTGGTGGAGTGGAGCCCAATGTGAGATTTCTAGACTATAAACGATATGGAAAACGACGATGTTTAAATTATATATTCGAAGTATGAGTTATATAAGCGTTGTGCACCTCACGCATAAGCGTTGTATAAGTTGTATGTTCGATGTATAAGTTATATATGTGTTGTAGAAGTGATATATGCATTGAAATAAATTGAAATGATATTGAAATAAAATCGAAATACAGTTATATACGTATATATATATATATATACACTCCTCTCGTCCATAGACCATGAACGATATATATTGGTTGTGATATTGTTTGGATTATTGGTTGATGTGAAAATTTGGTGAATATCATGAATGGTAGATTTGAAATGATTGATTGTGGTTGAAATCCCATTAGGATTAGTATATTGGAAAATTCTTCTGCGTACGAATTAGATATTGAAAATCCCCATTGTCAAAAGCTGCGAGGCTTTAAGGTAGAGCGAGGAGCCGTACTAGGGACAGTCCCGGTTTTAACTACCCTGCCATTATGTTGCCGAAATTTTCTAAAATATTTCTGTGTTTGATTTATATTCATGTGTTGAATGTTGATGTAAAATTCATGTGTTGAATAGAAATTCATGTGTGGAAATTATTCATATGTTGAATGGAATTCGTGAATCGAATAAATTCTTTGAAAGATAAAAACAACATTTTTATCATATATATAGACTATATAAAATAATAATGTTTTAAATAAATCATTTTGCAATAAAAATAACATTTTTATTATATATATAAACTATATAAAGTAATCGTGTTTTGAAATAAATTGTTTAACATTTTTATTATATATGTAAACTATATAAAGTAATCGTGTTTTGAAATAAATTGTTTTGCAATAAAAATAACATTTTTATCATATATATATAGACTATATAAAATAATTGTGTTTTAAATAAATTGTTTTGCAATAAAAATCACATTTTTATTATATATATAAACTATGGAAATTATTCATGTGTTTAATGTTGAAATAAAATTCATTGTTGAATAGAAATTCATGTGTTGAATAGAAATTCCTGTGTTGAAATAAAATAAACAAAATTCATGTGTTGAAATAAATATCTATTGGATAAAAATATTGTTTTTATCAAATATTTGAAGTGAAAATGGTTTTGAAGTCGAAGAACCGATTATATATATATATATATATATGAATATAATTAAAATATGTCGAATAACGAAGCTGAAGTATGTGTTTCGAAACCGTGATTTCAAATGATTAGTGCGGGAGATCTGACCATCGGATTTTTCCGAAACCGAAACCGTTGGGTTTGCTTTGGAAATATCTTTCCAACGATACCCACTTTGTGAAAATCCAACGGTTGGATTGTCTAGAATGTTCAATTCAAATCTGGAAAAAACAGCGCCAGAATCGATTATATTTATTTTTATATATACATATAATTAAATTAAATCGAATAACGACGCTGCAGCTCGTATTTTGAAATCGTAACTTCAAACGATTATACCGGGAAATCCGACCGTTGAATTTTCCCAAAACTGAAACCATTGGATTCGTTTCGAAAAGATCTTTATAATGACATAAAATTTGTGAAAAATCTAATGGTTAAATTTTCAGAGATGTGTAAATCAAATCTGAAGAAAAACAGCGCCACGACCGCGTTATGTCTTGAAGCGTCGTTTAAATGAAATGGCTATTTTTAAATAAATAAAAATAGTGATAAATCGTTATAAAATATTATAAACGATATGGAATGCGAATAAACCGAATTTACCCGGTTTAGTGGATATTTGATGGTTGAAAGTGTTTGGCGCGAATTGTTGTCGAATAATTTAACCATTGAAATGAATTGATTTAAATTCTAAATATACATGAATTATTTGAAAAGACCGAGTTAAATCTCATTTCAAATGACTGGTCGACGATAAGAAGTCAATGATGAAGACGATGGTTGAAGACCGGAGATCTTCACCTCGGTTGGATGATAATTGATGTCTTGATTGGGAGGCATCCCGAAATATAGATAATAAGTGGTGATCATCCAGATGTACGTGGAGATCGATGGATATGCGAGGTATGTGGTGCCTCCGGTTTCGTTCAGACCCAGAACGAACTTGTAAATGGACTTTGTGTCTGACATTGGATTTTTTTCTGTGCTGAATGATCTCTATTAAATATATATCTGTTTGGTGACGGAGAATTTATTCTCTTGCTTAACGCCCTTCTCTGAGACGTACGAGCTCAGAGGTTATATATCTATAGAAATCAGTCGCATGGAGTGGACTGCCTGTGTGGCATGCCTAAGTGGCAAATGATCAAGGCTTCTGTTGAAAAGCAAAGTCTTGTGGTTGATGATCAAAGCACGGCCTGTGTGGCATTGCTTTGTGTATAACGTGAATTCGCGAGCCTCACACCCCGGTATGAGCCAGAAACGAGAGAGGACCTCAAGGAGGACATGCGTTTCTTTCTAGCTAGAGGTGGTGTCAGTGCTTAAACTGGCCGACATATATATTATTTTCACCTGTGTGGTTGTTGCTATTGCGAGGCGCATCGAATATATCAGTGACTATGTGGAGCTGATGGAGTCATTTGGCTCATTGACGCCCCAAAGGGCGGGGAGACGCAGTGTTCAGGCATTTTAGTCCACATCGGTGGACCGGCCCTGACGATCCAAGGGCCCACCTGAGTCTGGGTCCTGAGACACGGGCTAGAGCGTCTCGAATTCGGTGAGGACAATCCCTTGCCCCGGTTCATGACGGAAATCCAATTTCCAAATACGTGACTTTGTGGTTTTGATTGTATACCTATATATGGTGACATAGTGGTATGGGGCATTAATGTTGTCTATCATTGATACTTATGATTTGAAGTTGTTTTAGAAATATACAAACACTAGTAATAATATCAAATACTTTTGTTTTATTTGTATCAACCATATTTTGGCCATTATAAGGTAAAAACTCTATCCTCCGGTTTGCGTTGCATTGCGTGATGGGAACTGAGTCCTATAATGGCTTCATTTTTATAAAAAGCATTGCGATGTTTAAAAAATTTACTTGTTGTAAAGCACTGGCAATCCAACGGAGTAAATCCGTTTCGCGAAAGTGGTGTGGTCCTGTGATTAGCCATATTATAAAATGTGTTAAGTAGATTTCTCATACCAGTCCTATGACTGACTCGTAGTTTGTTTCACTTGCATACTCGGGTGCCCCTCTTTCTACACGGGTAGCCTTGTATTCAGTTTTTAGCAGGCTCTTTCTGGATAGCTGGAGCTGAAGATGGATTCTGTCATTTATCTCTTTTATGTTGTTCAGCTCCTATTGTACATATTATGTTTTGTTTTCCGCTGTTGACATTTATGTATAGCTGAACTGTATTTTGAACTAAGTATGATCCTGTATACTCTGTAACTCTGATGATTATGTTTATCCAGTGTATTATTTGTGCATTATCTGGTGTATTTATTTAATTTAGTTCTGCAATTTTCTTTTTATGTGTTATATTCCAAAGATTACCCTTGACACCGTCGTACGGCGTTTTGGGGTCGTCACAGCGTGGTATCAGAGCTTTGGTTAAGCTTACTTCTGGAATATAACATATTAACGAACTCGTCAAAAATAGGACCAGTAGTGTTCTAGGACGAATAACTCATTACAGGTAGGATTAGTAATATCCTAGTATGAGTATAGCGGAATGGAATACGCCTCGATAGATGCATTTACATTCAAGTATATGTTTCTTAGCTTTAAAATATCTTTTCTGTTGACCTGACACTTGGTCTGCTATTTGCTGAAGTACTAGAAAATGAGTGCCAGAAATAGAAGGAATGCAGAACCAGATCTAGAGGCTCTATTTAAGAGATATCGAAATCTGGGTGGAGCACAATTCTCGGGTAATGAATCAATTATTCAAACTCAAGCTTGGATGAGTTCTGCTGAAAGAATTTTTGAACGTTTCCAGCTGAGAGATGATCAGAAAAGATTAGTGGAAACTTGGGCGCTCAAAGAAGAAACTTTAATCTGGTGGGAAACAATCATCAAAGATAATCCAGATGGTGATATCACCTAGGATAGATTCGAAGAGATTTTCAGTGAAAGATTTGCTCCTCAAGAAGCAACTGAGCGGTTATGTGATGAATTCTACTATTTGATACAAGGAGATATGAACATCCCAGAATATCATAAGAAATTCAATGAACTTTCCCACTTTGCCACTCATCTAATTCAAAATCCCAAGAGAAAGAATCTGAGATTTATTAACGGGCTTCAAAGAAAGTACCAAAGTAAAGTAATGGGGTATGTGAAGCTTCCTTTTTCAGAAATGATATATATGGCTTATCAGTATGAAGATCTCCAAAAGAAAGGTCTTTGGAATGACGAAGTAGAAGTCTGTTCTAGTATCAAAGGGGAGTCTGAGACTGATAGTCCTGAGGCCAGTACGATGACTGAGGTGAGTAAGAAGCCCAAAGCCAGGAGGAAAAGGGTTAAATCTGAGAAAGGACCCATAACGACTGCTGTATGCAGTAACTGCAAGAAGCCAGGGAATTTGGCGATAAACTGCGGACCCTTAAAGAAGCGATTAAGGAGTGGATTTAAATCAAAGAACAAGCTTCAAGAGAGTAGATGATGCCATAAGTGCCACCAGGCCGGTCATATTGCGAAAAATTGCCAACTATCATAGAAATCTAAAGCAGTACATGTAAATGAAGTGGCAGAAGTGCCTGCATCTTCATCCAGTCGGGAAAGGTCTGATGTTTTGGAAGGCACGCTTATTGTCAAAAACATTCCAGTTAAAGTACTATTTGATACAGGCGCGTCAAGAAGCTTTATCACAAAGAATGCAGTTAAGAAGCTGGATTTGAATTTGAAAAAGCTCAAAGAACCCATCACTGTCCATAATCCGGTTGGGGGTTCTCTCAAACTTAGCTGGATTTGTGGGGTGCCTGTCTCTTTTTCCTGATATCGGATTCCTACCATCTCGATCATCATGAATTTTACTGAATTCGATCTTATTTTGTGATTGGATTGGTTAACCAAATATGAAGCGAGGTTAAATGTGCCGAGAGAGTGGTTAGAGAAAAGATTAAATCAGGGGATTATATCACCATACCATGCGAAGGTCCGAATTCAAATAGAAAAGACTTTTGGTTAGCTCTTGATGTTTCTCCTGCTCAAATAGAAAATATCCCTGTGGTCACAGAGAATATTCCAGACCTCATAAAAGATATTACTGTCATAAAGAGTTTTGCAGATGTGTTTGAAGAAGTTGTTAGCTTACCTCCGAAGAGAGAAATAGATTTCAAGATTGCTTTAATTCCGAATCCAAGGCCAGTAGTGCACGCTATTCGAAGAATGACCCTAAAGGAGAAGGAAGAATTAAAAATCAAACTCAAAAGCTTGTATGGAAGGGTTTGATCAAGCCTAGTTTTCTGATTGAGGAGCAACCGTGGTTTTTGTCCCAAAGTCAGACGGTACTCTTCGACTATGTGTGGATTATCGTGACTTGAATAAACAGTCATTAAAGAACAAATATCCATTGCCGCGGATAGATGATTTGCTGGATCGATTGAATGGTGCACAAATATTTTCAAGGATGGACCTAGCTACAAGCTTCCATCAACTTCGTATTGCCGAAGAGTGTGTTCCCATGACAGCATTCCGAGGTCCCAATTTGTTTTATAAGTGGTTAGTAATGTCGTTCGGCTTATGCAACGCTCCTGCCTATTTTGTAGATTTAATGAATCGAGTGTTCCGTGATGTCTTGAATAAATTTGTTCTGGTTTTCATTGATGACATATTAATCTTCCCTAAGTCAGAGAGAGAACGCAAAACATTTGGAACAAGTGTTAGAAATTCTGCAGAAGAATGTCTTGAAGGCCAAACTTTCCAAATGTATATTCTGACAAGAAGAAGTCAAGTTTCTAGGCCATGTTGTATCAAAGGAAGGAATTTCTGTGGATCCCGGGAAAATCACCACTATTCAAAATGGGAAGCAGCCTAGTTCTCCCACAGAAGTTCGAAGTTTTCTTGGATTGGTTAGTTATTATCGGAAGTTCATTGAAGATTTTTCGAAGATATCTAGTTCCTTAACAAAACTTACAAAGAAGCACGCAAAATTCAAGTGGACTCCCGAATGTGAGGAGGCTTTTCAGTAGCTAAAATTAAGATTAACAACTGCTCCAGTGCTAACGATTATCGATGGCAATCAAGACTGAGTCTGGACAGATGCCTCTCGAGAAGGCCTTGGTGCAGTGTTAATGCAACGAGATGAAGTGGTTGCTTAAGCTAGCCGTCAGCTGAAGCATCATGAGAAAAATTACGTTACTCATGATCTTGAGTTGTTATCCATTGTATTTGCTTTGAAAATCTGGAGGCACTATCTTTTGCGTGAGAAATTCGAACTGTTTACAGATCATTAGTCGCTAAAGTATCTATTCACCCAGAAAGACTTGAATCTGAGGCAGCAACGTTGGCTAGAATTTCTTGCAGCATACGATTTTGAGATTTTGTACAATCCAGGGAAAGCCAATGTTATGGCCAATGCGCTAAGTCGAAAGAATGCAATAATCGCCAACTTTATTACTACGAGTTCCTTGATTGACAAAAAATCTATACTTCCGAAAGATGATAATTTTATTAAGGATATGATCAGAAGGATTCACAAATGCGAACCCTAGGGTTTTCAAATAGATAACGATGCGATACTGAGATTGAGAGGAAGGATTTGTGTTCCCGATATCAACGAGCTCAAAAGAGAAGTGTTAGACGAATATCACAAGTCCAAGATGAGTATCCATCCAGGTGTTACCAAAATGTATAACGATCTCAAGCGAACATTCTGGTGGAAGGCTATGAAAAGGGATGTTTCAATATATGTTAGCAGGTGCTCTACTTGCCAACCAGTCAAAAGCGACCAATAGAAATTGGCTGGATTGTTGCAACCGCTGGACATTCCAGATTGGAAGTGGGAACATATTTCCATGGACTTCATAGATTGTTTGCTCAGAACCAAGAAAGGAGATGAAAGTATTTGGGTGATCGTAGATCGCTTCACGAAGACCGCCCATTTTATACCTGTCAGATCTAATAGAACCGCCCAGAGTCTGGCACAAGTTTATTTCAAAGAAATTGTTAGGCTACATGGAGTGCCGATCAATATAGTTAGTGATAGAGATCCAATATTCACTAGCAAATTTTGGGACGCATTTCAAGTAGAACTGGGAACGAAGTTGAACTTGAGCACCACCTATCATCCTCCAACAGATGGTCAGACTAAGAGGTTGAATCGTGTACTATAAGATTTATTGCGGGCTTGTGTTCTTGACTTTGGTGGATCATGGGAAGACCATTTGCACTTGGTTGAGTTCTCATATAACAACAGCTACCAAGCGAGCCTGACAATGTCACCATTCGAAGCATTGTATGGTAGACCGTGCCGATCTCCTGCTTGTTGGGTCGAACTTGGCAATAGACTTGTATTGGGACCTGAGATGATCCCTGAAGCTACAGACAAAGTCGATTTTGTTAGGAAACGATTACTCGCTGCTCAAAGCCGACAAAAGAGCTATGCTGATTCGAGAAGAAGAGATTTGGCTTTTTCTGTTGGTGATTATGTATATCTAAGGGTTTCTCCGATGAGAGGAGTGAATCGATTTGGCAAAACTGGGAAATTGGCGCCCAGATTTATTAGTCCATTCTTTATTCTTGAACGGATTGAAACTCTCGCGTATAGATTTCAATTACCTGATTGGTTGCCTAGAGTTCATGATGTATTTCACGTATCTCAACTTCGAAAGCATGTTCCGGATCCGGACTCGGCTGTGGACGAAGCCGCACAACAGGATATAGAAATTACTCCAGAATTGTCTATGAGAAGAGAGCCGATAAAGATTATTGGCAAAGAAACCAAAGAGCTGAGGAACAAGAAGGTACACTTAGTCAAAGTGCAATGGAGTGGAGATCCGTGAGATTGTACTTGAGAAACAGAGGAAAGCATTAAGAAAGCCTATCCTAAGTTCAGGGTGGATATCTCTGATTGACTCTGGTGCAAGCTACATTTACCATATTTTGAAATTTCCATTATGTTCTTTACTTTGTTTTTATTTTCTTTTCATGGATGTAAACTTTTAATTCTATAGTCTGATTATTTTAAAAGAGTATATGAATCGATTAGTATATTTTTGAAAGGTTAAAAACAAATTGATTGTTGTTTGTGTTGTGTGATAGTGGATTTGATTAATTAAAATATTAGAAAGATAGTTAATTTAATCAATGAATGATGGGTAAATCTATGCAATTAAATCGCATATTGAACTGATTTAAAAATAGATAGAAATATATACATGTGCAATATATATGTGTGAATAGGTAAATGGATTATCTGTTGAGTAAAGAATTTATTTGTGTGCCCGACAAATAGGTAAACCTTAATGAGTTGGATGCGCAGTTTTATTATTATATCAACCACTGTGAATGTCATTGGATGCAGAGTGCTGGTTGTTCTGTGTGTAATAATAAATGTCGCCATAGGATAGTAATAATTAATTTTGAACTACACTACATGGCATACTTCTTGAAGATAGCATACTTCATCACACACCACATATGCATTTGGAGCTTGTGTGATGAGGTTGAAGATTTACCATACGAGCGAGAGGCTTGTATAGTGATGATTATATTTTACAGGTTGAACTGATGACTGATATGGACCATATAAAATGTAACAGTAAATTGCAAGATTAATAAAAAAACCACACGGGTCTGGAGATGACAATAAACACGTCTCTCTGGTTATTAAGGCACAAAAACCATTTATAGGGCGACGAGAATTTATTCTCTAGAGTTATGATCTATACACACTCCCCTGTGGACACCGGAATCTATCACTATAAATATGTGCATGCTTATTCGAATTTATTGGGTACCTAATACGGCCCGATAAATTTCCAAACCCCTCCCCGCACAAAGGAGGTTATGGCGAAATTTTTCGAAAAATTAGGGTGTTAGCCAAAATTTTGAAGAATTTGAAAATTCTTAGAAACTGAAAAGTTGAAGAATGGAAGCCAGATTGAATGTAGAGTTGGTTAATTAATCCACTTTCGACTTGGTTCCTTTTCGGGGACGAAATTTTTTAAATAGTGGAGATTATAACAACCCGTAAAATCTGAACCAATTTAAAAATTTTAAATTAGCTATTTTAGTGAATTTTTAGTATTTAAAATAAATATTTCAAATAAAAACGACGAATAATAAGTTTGAATCGATGTTTGAAAATAAATATAATTAATTTTAATTATAAACAAGGCCTGAAATGGCGCGGTAGTTTCAAAATTTGAACTCAAATTTTGACTGACTGTACCAGGTGCAAAACAAAATGGATTTTAGTGAAACCAAAAATATTTAAATCTGTTAGTGAATATCTTTCTAACGAATCTGAAAAATCGAAATTTCATAGCGGGAATCAAAATTTATGGCCAAATGAATTTACAGAAAGGTCACTATAAAGTTTATATAGCCCAGGAAAATGGCCATTTTGCAAACGACCTCAGAATTCGACGAAACCACTTTTGTTGCATCCGGGATGTCCTATTATTGTTAGGTTTCAAATTTCATAATTTTTGAAGTTAGTATGTCAACGTGGCAAAGGAAAATGAATTTGGTCGATTTATGTTAAATTGGATCGACCAGGAAAGGGCCATTTTTCAAATGGTCTCAGAATTCGACAAAACTAGTTTTTTTGAGATCGTATCGTCAAAACATAGCTGGATTTATTTTTTTGGAATTTTTGGGATCAGTATGTGGCCCCGGCAAATTGAAATGTACGTTCAAAACAAATATTGAATGTTTTATATTTTGATTTGAAGAAAAACTGACTCAAACAGTCTAATGGGCCCTGGAAACATATCCCATTGTGTTCGGAATGGGGGTATTTAGCTAGGGACGACAGTCGTTGGGTTTGGATTGGAGTTCGTATGTGATAAGGGGTATTTTTGGATTTTTAAAATATATAAATAAAATAAAAATATCTCATTGGCCATAACTCTCTCTCTCCCCCCGATATTCAAAATCGCACATGACGGAAAGGCTTTCATTCCTTCTCTCCTCTTTTTCTCCAAATTCACGCACTAAAATCACATGCTCCAGTTAAGGTTTTTGTAGATCGTCTCATGAGCTTCACATCCATATAAAATTTGAAATTTTTAGTGGATTAATTTGAGAGAACCGACGATGGGAATTCGAGACCTTCCCACAGCCGCCGTGCCGCCTACAGGCCACCGAAGTGGGCCCTACTTCTGGCGCAGGAGCGCCCCTCCTAGCTCTTCAACGTGGCGCAGGCCAATCGGCCCCTAGCTACATGGATTCGAAGAAAAACCCAAAACTAGTTTTGAACAAAACTGAAAGGTATTCGCTTGTTTATTTTGAACCGATTTTTACACTTTTAAGTGTTGCAAACTTGTAAAAATCATATCTTTTTATTATGTGGATGAAATTCAGTGAAACAAGAGACAGTGGACTCGTGCGGACGTCTTCTATAATTAAGAAGAGACCGGTTATTTTTCTGAGCCTTCTGCAATTTCTGGTGGAGTGGAACCCAATGTGAGATTTCTAAATTATAAACGATATGGAAAACGACGATGTATAAATTATATATTCGAAGTATGAGTTATATAAGCATTGTAGACCTTATGTATAAGCATTGTATAAGATGTATGTTCGATGTATAAGTTATATATGCGTTGTAGAAGTGATATATGCGTTGAAATAAATTGAAATGATATTGAAATAAAATCGAAATACAGTTATATACGTATATATATATACACACACTCACCTCGTCCACAGACCATGGACGGTATATGCTGGTTGTGATATTGTTTGGATTATTGGTTGATGTGGAAATTTGGTGAATATCATGAATGGAAGATTTGAAATGATTGATTGTGGTTGAAATCCCAATAGGATTAATATATGGAAAAATTCGTCTGCGTACGAACTAGATATTGAAAAACCCTATTGCCAAAAGCTGCAAGGCTTTAAGGTAGAGCGAGGAGCCGTACTAGGGACAGTCCCGGTTTTAACTACCCTGCCATTATGCTGCCGAAATTTTCTGAAATATTTCTGTGTTTGATTTATATTCATGTGTTGAATGTTGAAATTAAATTCATGTGTTGAATGTTGAAATAAAATTCATGTGTTGAATAGAAATTCGTGTGTGGAAATTATTCATGTGTTGAATGGAGTTCGTGTATTGAATAAATTCTTTGAAAGATAAAAACAACATTTTTATTGTATATATATAGACTATATAAAATAATAGTGTTTTAAATAAATCGTTTTGCAATAAAAATAACATTTTTATTATATATATAAACTATATAAAGTAATCGTGTTTTGAAATAAATTGTTTTGCAATAAAAATCACATTTTTATCATATATATAGACTATATAAAATAATAGTGTTTTAAATAAATTGTTTTGCAATAAAAATCACATTATTATTATATATATATATATAAACTATGGAAATTATTCATGTGTTGAATAGAAATTCATGTGTTGAATAGAAATTCCTATGTTGAAACAAAATAAACAAAATTCATGTGTTGAAATAAATATTTTTCGGATAAAAATATTGTTTTTATCAAATATATGAAGCGAAAATGGTTTTGAAGTCGAAGAATCGATTATATATATATATATAATTAAAATATGTCGAATAACAAAGCTGTAGTTCTAGTTTTGAAACCGTGATTTCAAATGATTAGTGCGGGAGATTCGACCATCGGATTTCCCCGAAACCGAAACCATTGGGTTATCTTTGGAAATATCTTTCCGACGATACCCACTATGTGAAAATCCAATGGTTGGCTTGTCTGGAATGTTCAATTCAAATCATAAGAAAAACAGTGCCAGAATCGATTATATTTATATATAAATATAATTAAATTAAATCGAATAACGACGCTGCAGTTCAAATTTTGAAATCGTAACATCAAACGATTATACCGGGAGATCCGACTGTCAGATTTTCCCAAAACTGAAACCGTTGGATTCGTTTCGAAAAGATCTTTCTAATGTTATAAAATTTCTAAAAATCCAACGGTTAGATTTTTAGACATGTGTAAATCAAATCTGAAGAAAAACAGCGCCACAACCGCGTTATGGCCTGAAGCGTCGTTTAAATGAAATGGCTATTTTTATATAAATAAAAATAGCGATAAATTGTTATAAAATATTATAAACGATATGGAATGGGAATAAACCGAATTTACCCGGTTTAGTGGATTTTTGATGGTTGAATGTGTTTGGCATGAATTGTTGTTGAATATTTTAACCATTGAAATGAATTGATTTAAATTCTAAATATACGTAAATTATTTGAAAAGGCCGAGTTAATTCTCATTTCAAATAATTGATCGGCGATAAGAAGTCGATGATGAAGACGGTGGTTGAAGAACGGAGATCTTCACCTCGGTTGGATGATAACTGATGTCTTGATTGGGAGGCATCCCGAAATATAGATAATAAGTGGTGATCGTCCAGACGTATGTGGAGATCGATGGATATGCGAGGTATGTGGTGCCTCCGGTTTCGTTCAGACCTAGAACGAACTTGTAAATGGACTGTGTGTCTGACATTGGATTTTGTTCTATGCTGATTGATCTCTATTAAATATATATCTATTTGGCGGCGGAGAATTTATTCTCTTGCTTAACGCCCTTCTCTGAGATGTACGAGCTTAGAGGTTATATATCGATAGAAATCAGTCGCACGTAGTGAACTGCCTATGAGGCACACCTAAGTGGAAAATGATCAAGGCTTCTGTTGAAAAGCAAAGTCTTGTGGTTAATGATCAAATCACGGCCTATGTGGCACAGCTTTGTGTAACACCCCATATTTTTCTGAACACTAATGTTCACAAATTAAAGAATAACTAATCTCAAACATGAGAATTAAGGGAAACTAGTTGAGCCATTGTGTTCGTCTCGGAATTCTGGTTGAGATAGAGTCCGAGTTTGCTTGAATTGGACTTCGTATGAAGAAGTTATGGCCATCGGAAGTTTCAGAAAATTCAAAATTCGGAGTCAGAAAGGCTAGGCGGGAATTTTCCCGCCCGGGCCAGGTCGACCATATGGTCGACCTAACCTGACCAGGTCGACCATGCGGTCGACCTGCAGTTCGACCTGCCCCCCCCCCCCCCCCGGGGCAGATTTGTTTTATGATCTGTTTGTGACTAGATGCCGACTCATTAGGGTTTCTGATCTGCTCTGATTGGCTGGGATTAATTCTTGGTTGATCGGATGGCTTAAACTAATCCTAAACTCTATAAAAACACCTCTAGACTCAAACCCTAAAATCATAACAAAATTAGATTCATGGCCTCCATGCCGTCACCTAGCAACTCAACATAGCCGCCATCAATTAGAGAGGAAGAAAGCTAATCTAATTCAATCCTTTTCAACTTAAAAAACGAATCTTCTTCAAGGGAAAGCTATTACAACTTCAGAAATCAGAATTCAGAACTCAAGACCTTATTTGAGTTGTGAGTTCGATAATTTTAATAAAATAATTAGCAAATTAATTAGATTATGTTATAATGCGGATTATTTGGACATGATGTGAATTATTGACCGCACGTTATAATTATGTTGTAAAATTGTGATGAATTCTATGATGTTATGTTGTGATCATCTATATTGTAAAGTTATGATGCTATCATCCATGTTGTAATTTTATGATTGGCTTAATGTATAATCAAATCATCATGTTGTTCATATGCTAGTTTGGTTATGTCGATTCATATGATAAACCATATGTATGTACGCAAGTTTAGATATTGATTTAAACAAGAACCATATGCAAGTTAGTAAAGATTGTGTATAACTTTACATGATTCATGACATCTATTTTAGATCTAAAGTTAGGCTATGACATGTGTGAGTTATATGCCAAATTCTACATGCTAGTTTACATGTTTAGATGTAAGTTTATACTATTGTAATGTTGCATAAATCACATATGAAAGTTTATATGAATACATGTGTTTGAATATGAATCATGTTATGCAAGTTTTTGGTTATTACCTATGCAAGTCTACAACTTTAGATTTGGATCTATGGCATATGTAGTTTTATGTAAATTGTAACTTTGGCCTATGCAAGTTTTAGATGTTGAATATCATTCACACATGCAAGTTCACCCCTATGTTTAGATCTAGTTTTATCTATACGTATGTTGTGATGTTTTCTCTTTATTCCTTGACTTAGACTATTCGAGTCTAACGTATATTTTACGTTAAACGAACAAACGTACAACGTGGGGTAAAGGGGATAATATTAAAAAAAAAATATTAAGAATTGGCATAAATGCCAAAAATAGCATAAATAAAATTGTGATGAAAATTGGTATGTTTTTGCATACCATAAATGGATGGACATAATTGAGTCAATTATGGCCAAAATTAAATTTGGAATTAGTTGGTAATTTGAATAGGGAAAGTAATTCAAATTGCGGGAATGATTAATTAAGACTTCCCGGACCCGCCCGGTAAATCCAGCTGCCATAAATGCCAGTCTAATGTGAGAGGTCTTAGGCATAAATTAAATACGTAATAATTGTAAAGACACGAGGTTAGGCTCTTTTGTGGTGTAAGACTGCCCGGACCCGCCCGGCAAATCAAGCTACCACAAATGCCAGTCTAATGCAAGAGTTCATTATGAGGTTACGGTCTTAATGAAATAAGAAACACTTAACCAGATAAACATGTAGTGGGACATGAGGGGGTCAAGTGGGTGCGTTGGGTGGCATATGGAATCTAGTGGGTGCCTTGGGTGGCATTTGAAATACGATTAGAAATACTTAACCAAAATTGGAACATGTAATTGAAACATGAATAAGAAGAGGGTTAAGTGGGATATACTAGAGGGGACCAAGCTTAAGTGGACAGCTTGTGTCAAGTAATGGGGGCCCATTTCAACCAGTAAACCATACGTATATTTTTGAGCTCGACCCAAGTCGAGGACGGGGCACGCATACTGGGCTTGATTGTAAGAGGCCAAACCGGGTTAGCGGTAGCAACACAAGTCCCACGGGTTCATATGCATGTGTGGACCCAGGCTGGTAGGTAAGACGTTGTTGCATCGTGTATGTATAAGCCATGCATTATTTGTGGTATCGGGTTGCCACTTTGGGGAGTGATACACCCGACTGTAGGGCCAGCACGGGTATCTACGAGTTAGGGAGCCGATCGCTTGGGAGTAGTGGGTACACCTAGTGGAGATAGGGGCAGGCGACACCTATGAAGGCTGCTAGGGGCGCATGAAACTACCATTATCATTATTTAAGTTCGTAGGCTGGATCAACCTTAGGGTGACTAGTGGTGGTGCAGTATAGCAATTATCTTGTGTTGGTGTAGTTTAGTAATTATCTTATAGTGGTTTAGGTGTGCTTTAGCGATATCATTGTTCATCTTGTTTCCTAGTTTACTCTACCATACTCAATGGTTCATGGTCATTTCCTGGTTTTCCAACTTATGCCTTAGCCTAGTTACTTTGGTAATTATATTGTTAAAGTTATCACACTGGCCAAACTTTATGTTTGACCCCCTTTGTTTCCTCCTCTTTCTTCCTCCCCCCCCCAAGGTGCTCAGGTTGGAACTAGCACCAGTGGAGCTTGATTTTGGACAGCTGTGCTTCTTGCTTTTAGAAGATTGCTTAGATCGCTGAAGTAAAGTTCAGCCTCTCTTTCATTTATGGCTATTTTGTATTGGGGATTATGTCTTTCAATTTATGTACTTTGATTTGGTCTAGATGGATATTATGTACTTTGACTATAGGTTTTGATGATATAATCAAACTTATCTATTTTCTACTGCAATGAAATAAAGTTTTAAAATTTTTGTACTATTTATATATGTCTTGTTGTTAAGTTTCTGTTTTATACACACTTAAAATTCTCCATGAAAGTTAATGCATTCCCTTTGTGAGTGACATTAATGGACGTGAGGTGTTACACGTGGTATCAGAGCTGAAGGTTACCAGAACAGATATGAATTTTGAAAAACTATTTTTTCAAACCAACTTTAATAAAGAAGTACCTTAAAAAGTATGTTTTAAGGAAAGTATTTTCAAGAGAAAGGCTATTTTAGAAAGCATGACCTAAGGGGCCATATATCTTTCCTTCGGTTCTTTTGTATTGAATCTTTCCTTTTTCGTTTCAGCATGTCTGAAGCATCTGAGATACCAGAGGGTGTTCATGTACCCGGTTAGTTTCGTCAATATCTCGAGGCTAGGGTTGCCACTGCAGGTCTAGCAAATGCTCCTCCTCCTCCTCCTCGCGTCGATACCTTTGCTAAGATATGTAAGGACTTTCGGGCAATGGGTGGAAAACCTTTTCACGGGACGGAGACATTTGTTGAAGCTCGAAAGTGGCTAAAGGAAGTGGAAGAATTGTTTGGAATCTTTGAAGTGGATGACGGAAGGAAGTTCCAGTTGGCTGCCATGCTAATGAAGGATGAGGCCTCGTTTTGGTGGGAGGTTACTAATGGAGAACGTCGAGTCGATACTTGGCCAGATTTTAGGCGGAGGTTTGAGGCGAAGTTTCTCTCACGGGCTAAAGAGAATCTATATATGGAAAGGTTTTTGGCGCTGAAGTAAGGGAATCTATCGGTGAAAGAGTACGTCAACAAGTTCAATCAGTTGGCGAGATTTGGCTTGG
Organism: Allium sativum; assembly: GCA_030737875.1. Taxonomy (NCBI): domain Eukaryota; kingdom Viridiplantae; phylum Streptophyta; class Magnoliopsida; order Asparagales; family Amaryllidaceae; genus Allium; species Allium sativum. Next base: position 801,390,666 of record CM060924.1, on the reverse strand, counting down.
ACTTGGTGAACACACCAGAAAAGAAGGCACTGAGATTTGTTAAGGGTTTGAACGAGCCGTTTCATGGGTTTGCTATGACCCACATTCCCATGGGGGTAACCTTCGAGAGACTAATTGACATGGCGCTCATGCATGAAGAGGAGAAGGGCGCCAATGCTAATAAGGCACCCGAGAAGAAAAGGGATCAAAAGAAGCCATAACAGAAACAATATAACAAGAAAGGTAGAAAAGGCAACAATGGTAAGGGAAAGAAAAGATGCTTTAACAGTGGGACACCTGGCCATCTAAGCAATGATTGTAGGAAGAAAAAGAAGACTGGTTGTTTCCACTGTGGCGAGGCGAGACATCTTATTAAGGACTGTCCAAATAAAGGGCAAAGGGCAGGGTCAACCTCGGGAGGACAGGTGCAAGGCTCTTATGGCACCAGGGCAGGCAAGGGGACAAGTTCAGGCTCTCGTGGTCCCACCGCTGCAAGAATGAGGTAGAGCAATTTCCGTTGAAAGTCTAGTTTTTCAGTTTGATCATCCTGTCCGTACTTTGTTCGATTCTGGCGCATCACTTTCGTTTATCTCTACATCATTAGTTGAAACACTGCACCTAGATACTATCTAGTTACGGATCCCTTAGTTGTCTCAAATCCTATTGGTGGCTCGGCTCATCTTTCTATGATTTGTCGGGATTTGAGAATGTTTATCTTGGGCGTTGAGTTTGAGTGCAACGCCTTTGTTCTTGGTTTCATGGGCTACGGCTTGATTCTAGGTATGGATTGGCTAACTAGATATGGTGCCATCCTAGATTGTGAAAGAAGGGTAGTTAGATTGTTGACTCGTTGTGGGAGGACCCTTGATATTTCTTGTGGCCCTAGTTGTCCAGTAATGCTTAGCTACCTAGAATCCCTTGACGCATCCGATAATGATTTACATTCTGTTCATATAGTCCGTGAATATGTTGATGTCTTCGATGAGGTAAGGGGTTTACCCCCAAAATGTGAAATAGACTTTTGAATATATCTAGTAGATAATGCAAAGACAGTTGCATTTCCAATGCACCATATGGCTCCAAGAGAGAGAAGGGAACTCAGTAAGCAAGTGAAGGAATTACTTGAGAAGGGGTTCATCAGACAGAGTATATCGGAGTGTGGTGCTCCAGTAGTATTTTCCTCGAAGGCAGCTAGGCCCCTCTGACTTTGTGTACACTATAGAGAACTTAATAAGCTTACTAAGAAGAATAGACACCCACTACCGAGGATTGACGATCTCTTCGATCAGTTAGTTGGCGCCTCAGTGTTTTCGCAGTTGGACTTAGCCACGGGTTTCCATCAGTTGAGAGTGGCTGAGGATATCATAGACTAGACTGCCTTTAAGACTCCAGACGGTTTCTTCGAGTGGCTTGTGATGCCCTTCGATTTGACAAACGCTCCCGCATACTTTATTGACTTAATGAGTAGGGTGTTTAGGGAGTACCTTAATAAATTCGTGGTAATCTTTGTGGACGACATCTTGATCTTTTCTAAGAACGAGGAAGAGCATGCCCTACATCTTAGGGAAGTGTTAGAGACTCTTCGAGCACATAGCCTTAGAGCTAAATTTTCTAAATATCACTTTTGGAGGAAGGAAGTGCGATTCTTAGGGCATGTGGTTTCCAAAGAAGGGATAGTTGTGGATCCCACGAAGGTAGTGGCCATCCAAGATTGGAAGGTTCCTAAAAATGCTACCGAGGTGAGGAGTTTCTTAGGGTTGGCTGGCTTCTATAGGAAGTTTGTCAAAGACTTCGCAAAAATATCAGCCCTATTAACTAGCTTGACGAAGAAGAACTTAGTTTTCACATGGGATGTAGATTGTGATGATGCGTTCCAACGTCTAAAGAGATCCTTGACCACAACCTCAGTCTTACTATTGCCAGATGGGAGTAAGCCATTTACCGTTTATACCGATGCTTGTAGGACAGGACTAGGCGCGGTCTTAATGCAAGAGGGAAGGGTAATAGCCTATGATGGAAGGCAGTTGAGAGTTCATGAGAGAAATTACCCTACACATGACCTAGAGTCAGCCGCTATTGTTTTCGCGCTTAAGTCTTGGCTTCATTATCTTCTTGGCGAGAAATTCGAATTATTCACTGACCACAAATCACTAAAATACTTATTCTCTCAGAAGGACTTGAACTTAAGGCAGCAAAGGTGGATGGAATTCTTAGCATCCTACGACTTCGAGATAGCATATACCCCTAGCAAGGGCAATGTGGTAGTGGATGCCTTAAGTAGAAAAAGGATGTCCTTGAGTCTGTTGTTTGTTAAGCGGCGAAGCTTAGAGTTCATCTCTACGTTTGACTTGAAACCTTCCGTTGACTTTGTACCCGGTTTGCTAGCATCCTTGGAGGTCAGACCTACGCTTTTGGAATGGATTGGCGAGGCACAACGAGATGACCCACAGTTGGTTGAGTTAGTAGAGAAGCTCAAAGGAGGGGAGTCATCAAGCCATCTCAGTAGGTATACTCTAGATGATAAGGGTTGGTTGCGTAGGGACGGTAGACTTTGTGTACCACGGGACGAGAATTTAAGGAAGACCATTCTTGATGATGCGCATCGTTCGAAGATGATCATCCGTCCCGGTGGGGACAAGATGTACATGGACATGAGTCGAGTTTACTTTTGGGCCGGTATGAAGAAGGATGTGGCTGAGTTTTCGCGAGAAGCTTGGTGTGCCAACAAGTAAAAGCAGAGCAAAAAAAGCCCGGTGGATTTCTTCATCCATTGGAGGTCCCACAATGGAAGTGGGAAAGTGTCTCGATGGACTTTGTTGACGGGTTACCGAGATCGAGGTAGGGTAATACGGGGATTTGGGTCATGGAAGACAGACTTACCAAGAGCGCCCATTTCATTCCCGTGAAGAGTAAGAGGATTGCTACATGGTTAGCCTCCGTATACATTCGAGAAATAGTTCGTTTGCACGGTGTTCCTTCTAGCATAGTGAGCGACCGCGATCCTATCTTTACTAGCGAATTTTGGAAGAGCTTGCAAGAGGCGGTAGGAACTCAGTTATGTTTGAGCACCGCATATCATCCTCAGACGGACGGCCAGACCGAGAGGGTGAATCGTATTCTAGAGGACTTATTGAGATTGCGTGTCTTAGATTTTGGAGGTACATGGGAAGAACATCTTTCGTTGGTGGAGTTCGCATATAATAATAGCTTTCAGTCTAGCATTGGCATGGCACCATTCGAGGATCTTTATGGAAGGCCATGTCTGTAACCCCCCGTAATTTTATAACATTAAAATTCACAAATTAAAGTATACTTAATTTTTAGAAAAGAATTAAGTGAAATGGGTTGCGCAGAGAAATATATATATATATTGATATATATATATATATATATAAAATAAAAATTAAATAAATAAATATGCGAAAAAGTTCAAAACAGCGAATTGGGAGGGGAAATAACCGAACCGGCCCATTTTTGAGGTCGACCCGAGCCTTGCTGGGTCGACTAGGGGTTAATCCAGGGTGTTTGGCTGTCAACCCGTGGGCCGATTCGCTCAAATGCAGATTTTGCATTTGATTGGTTCTCATGGTTCAGGGTTAATCTAATGGTCCTAAATAACTTCCTACACCTATAAATACATCCTAATGCTAACCCTAAACCTAATTAAAATAGAATAGTTACCGTCGCCATGGAAATCAATGGAGCCGCCGCCAACTAAGAAAGAAGAAAAGCAAATTCAATTCTAATTCTCTCAACCCTAAAGCAAAGCAAAACTCTCTCTTTTCTTCCCTAAATTGTGAGTATGATGATCTTAACAAGATTATTATCATTTTAATTAGGTTGAGTTATGAACGGATTATGAGTAGATGATGTGAATTATCATATATGTTGTTGTAAACCCCTTTTTGCTATCATGTATATTGTAAATCCAATGTTATGTGATGATGATATCTTATATGTTATAAATCATGCTATGATGATGTTATGTATGTTGAAAATTTCTATGCTAAGTTGTGATGAATCATACATGTTAAGGCCATGATGTTACCATCTATGCTAGTTAGTTCATATTAATTAAATCATCATGTTTGGGTTACGTTGATCTATATGACAAGTCACATATGCAAGTTAGATTGATTAGAAAAGTTATGAACATATACCAAGACATCTATTATGACATCTAGAATTATGCTATGACATATGTGATATCCTATGCTAGTTCACACCATCATTATGTTGCCTAAAAACCCCATATGCAAGTTTATGTATAGATTTGGGCTATGATCATTTCATATAAATTGAGACATTTAATAAGTTGACACCTTTTGATCCTTAACATGTGTAGTTTATGCAAGTTTCACCCCTATTATGATTAGATTTATTTTAATTGTCTATATGTTGTGATAATTTATCTTTGTGCTAGGTGTTAGACTATACAAGTATAGCCTATATTATGCGTTGAATAAGCGAACGTATAAACGTGGGGTAGGGGTAATATTAAGGATTTAATATTAAAAAGTTGGGGTGCAATTGATATGATTTGGCATGCCATAAGTGGATGGCCATAATTGAGTCAATTATGGACATCATTAAAAGTTGACTTAATTAATAATTTGAATAGGGAATTATTAAAACTGGGGAAAAAGATTTTAAGTGTTAATCAATGCTTAGGACACGAGGTTGGACTCGTTTGTGACGTAAACCTACCCGGACCTGCCCGGCAAATCCAGTGGTCACAAATGTCAGCCTAATGTGAGAGGTCCTCTAAAGCATAACGGTTGTAAAGACACGAGGTTAGACTCTTTTATGGTGTAAGACTGCCCGGACCCGCCTGGAAAATCCAGCTGCCATAAATGCCAGTCTAATGTGAGAGGTCTTTATGAGGTTATGGCCTGAATGAATTAAGAAATACTTAACCAGATAAACATGTAAGGTGGGACATGGGGGTTAAGTAGGTGCCTTGGGTGGCATGAGGAATCTAGGGGGTGCCCTTAGCGGCATGTGAAATACGATTAGTAAGACTTAACCAAACACACATGTAAATGAACATGACTAAGAGGGTTAAGTGGGATATACTAGTGACAAGCTTATGTGGGTAGCTTGTGGGGGCTCATTTCGACCAGTATCCCAAACGTATCTTTGTGGGCTCGACCCAAGTCGAGGACGGGACACGCATGCTGGGTTCGACTGTAAGAGGCCAAAACTGTAACGACCCGAATTTTCGGCGACTTTGGTTATCGACATAAGCACGATGTCGATAACCAAAACATCGAAAAATCCTGGTAATTAGTGAAAGAAATTAGAGGGTGAGGAAAGATAAGATAGAAACTTAGAATATAAGAAGAAGAAGAACACAATATCAGAGTAACACGAATCTCACAGCGGAACGAATAAATATATTTCATAACATAACTTTGAAATACAAAATTGGTACTTGAATATACATATCATTATCAAAGTACAACACTTACAACACAGCGGAAATAACTATAGCTATATGATCCTGAAGCCTCCTGCTCCAGCTCATCAACTATATCTGTAAATCACGACTACTTGACTGCCCATACAAATTTAGGCACCCAAGAGTTTAGGGAAGACAACAAAATAAACTCCGGGTCAGTCATGGGACTGGTATGAGTTTAAAAACAGTTCGAACAAGTAACGATATCTCATAAGACCACGCCGCATAACGGAACGGGTTTTTCCATTATGAGAATCCAAATATCTTTATATCAAAAACCTTTTGATATTATAATAATGTCTATCAACCACAGTATATATAATCATCTAGCAGAAACGCTTTCATCTCACGTTCTACATATATAGTATACAATCAAAACCGCAAGCACGTATTGGGTAATGGATTTGCAACTATGACAAGGTATAGAACCACCTTTCGCTCGTGTACCTCTAGAGAGGAATACACTGGGTTCAACAAGAACATCTTGCAACCCGGCCACACATGACCGACCACTCATTTCGCTTGAGTGTATCGAATGTATATCACCAACGGTTGGGATCAGCAACCATTTCCCGAATGGGACAGCATCAACAATAGATATTTAGAAGTAAATGAAACTCTAGATCAGGTGATTATACACCCTACTTCGGTGCGACCGACTTAGCCATGCTGCCTGCCCGATTTCTGTCATTTACCGGATGATGAGGCTAGAAGCTACGCTTTATCATCACATCAGATTTACTTCGAATGTCACATCGTCAAATCCATCAAATCACTGATTGACGTCTACAACAATACATTATGTGTTAGCTAAAAGAAGTTTCCTCCTCCGCTTCCACTCTGGGTACGGTTGGAGAAATCAATATACGTGATCGTCTGGAATTACTCTGTCAAACATCCGTCCATACAAGTCATCCAGGAACAGGATGAACCGAAGGCACTATTCTGTAAACAGGATAGCCCTTGCATAACTCCGTCTTCAATTTCCTTTGGCATATATGATTCGCAACGGTTATGCCAATACAGAGTGGTTCTTCGGATAATAATCCAACCGGTCTCTCCATATTAACAACGTTAAAATGGTCAAAACTTCGATAGTCTGTGATTTAACTATCGAAGAAAACAGGTGTGCAACCAACGATATTATTTCCAAATGGAAATTCTATCAATCAATCATCATTTAACATTCATCTCTTTATTTCATTAATTTACTTATTTCCTGTTTCCCTACGTTCAATATTCCTTATTTTCTATATTTGGAAAATATACGTTATTAACAATGGAAAACATTTCCATTTCCTGTTTTCTTTATTAGAAAACATTTCTGGTTTCTTCTTTGGAAAAACATTTCCAAAGCTTCTTCATTGGACTTAGACAGATGTTTAAACAAACCATCGTGATGCCAACTCAAACCATTTCCTTTACTGCCGAGCCTTAACTATTCCTTAGTAAAAACGAAGCCAATCAAGTTGGGGTAGAACTACCTCTTAGACCTTAACTGAACAACATTTCTAACTTTGAAATAGGCAAAGTTCACTTTATTCCTTTAACTAATTTCCTTACTTAACTCTCGTTCGAATAAATCTCTATTCGATTTATTCTATTTGATTTACTCTATTCACTTAACCCCTTTCGAATAACTATATTCGATTTACTAACTTTATTTGAATAAACTATATTCTATTTACTCTTTTTACTTTAACTCTAATCGATTAAACTAACATCGATTAACTCCTTTTACTTTAACTCTAATCGATTAAACTAACATCGATTAACTTCTTTACTTTATTCTCTAATCGATTAAACTAACATCGATTAACTTCTTTACTTTATTCTCTAATCGATTAAACTAACATCGATTAACTTCTTTACTTTAACTCTAATCGATTAAACTAACATCGATTTACTTCTTTTACTTTATTCTCTAATCGATTAAACTAACATCGATTTACTTCTTTTACTTTATTCGGATAAACTATTCATTTATAAAGATTTACTTTTAGTAACAGTTCTTCACTTTACAAATGATTTCCCTTTTATAAAACTCTATTCGTTTTACAAACATTTTTTTCCCTTTTATTTATTTTCGAAATATTTCCTTTTATAAAATCTGTTGATTTTTTTAAAAATCCCTTTATTTCAATATACATTGAAATAATTCATTTTACATCCCAGGGTCTTTTATGATATTTACAATATCGAATAACAATGATCAACATCATTCCAACACACATAATCCATAACAAATTATATAACACATCATATATCACAATATATGAAAACAGTAAAATAAATGTTGAGGAATCCAGTCGGATTCCTCCAACCTGTTTCCCTGCATCACAGATGTTAAACAATATAGATAACATCACTTTCAGTTCCATATGATATATTCTGTTAAACAGAATCAATATTGAATTTTAACTAACTGACTAGCAGTTCAATCAAACAGTCAACATACAGTCAATCAGCCAATATCTAACAGTTCAAAAAATACAACATGAAATTATAAACTGTTCAGAGTTGGTGAGATTTACTCACATTGGACTGTTATCGTTAAAAACGATAATTGTCATTGATTTAGATCGGACAATTTATTTCGCTATAAATTGTAACGAGCTTCATTTCACTCCCCGTCAGTTCCAGTGTGTAGCCACCATCCATACGATCCCATCGGATCTTGTTTCGCTTGATTCTGATATCGTACGACGAAGTTACCGCATTAAAAAGTTAGTACAACATTTAAATTAAATAAAACTTAAACATCCTTTTAATCACTTGGGCTTTTACCATTTGTTCTCCCCCGGCCCATCCAACGTTTTAAAAGCCCAGCCCCTCACATCCGTTCTTCCCCAATACACAACTCTCAGACATCCGCTCCTTTTTCCAACTCCATTTACAATCGAACGCAACCAGTATCCTCTCTCCACAAGCCATGAACTCAACGACCGAGACTACCACTCTCCCTCTCTTCACGAATACTCCCTCCTCGTTGCCAAGATTCCATGTCCACTGCATTCGGTTGCATCGCGTTCTGACTACAGTCGTACCATTCCGGTATAGGCATCGAACCAAATCCTAACTGCACTTCACCAGAACATTCCCACAAACCTGAAGTCAACCGCTCAACTCAAATCCACACATGAATCGGCCAAACTCGCCACCAATCCTTCATTAAATCGAACCCTAGAACGAGCCCATGCTGACGGAAATTTCAGCGAAATAAAAACTCACGAACCCCAACGAAACAAACACCGGATCAGAGAGCATCACCAACGAAAATTGAATAAACTTGCGTTTGGATTTTATTGGAGCTTTTATTTGATTTAAAAGAGATTTTACAGTTCACGTTTTTTCTTTGAGAGGGATAAGTGGCGATGTGAAGACAACGTTGACTAGGGAATGAGAATATTAGGTTAAGGGTAGTATTTATAGCATTTTGTTTGGATTGTCGTGGATCTTTGATGGCCACTCATTTGAGAAAGGGTGATGCGGCAGAGAAGAGATGAACGTGTCGTCTGTTTTGATTAGAGAAAGAAAGTTAATAGGGTTTGAGTATCCATTTATCGGTTTAAAATATTGAACATACCCCGTTACACACTACCTCCATACATACGAGCCACGAACAACGAAAACAAAATTACCGTTGTGATCAGCGATGTGCCAGAATTCCAATAATATAAAAATATCAGTAGATTAACTCATTTTTTTGAAACCCCAAAATATCGACATAGGGTGCAAAAATACTCCAAATAAAAAGGTGCTTATTTAATTAATTAAAAATTACACTAAAATTCTAAAAATTAAATTATCACTATGTCCCAAAAGAACCTTATCTAAATTCACGCCTATTATCTAGTTATATCGAATAAACCGATATGGTCGATAAAAGATTCTATAGCGACTATTTTAAAATTTGATTTAGACATATCTCAAAATCTACACGACGAAATCCTGATTTTTCTCTTCCACTAGAAAGATATACTCCACCAGCTCCGTGCGTTTCTTGTTTCACTGAATTCCGATTTAAAACGAATCCTGTACATTAAGTTGAAGTTCGAATCGCTAATTAACGAACTGCAGCGCCATTTCAAGCTCGATTAAAATTATATTATAATTTATACGTTCAACTGTCGACGATTGAATATATTCGTTATTCTAACTCAATTCTAAACTGAATTAAATATCACAGATCATCCAGTTCACAGCATATCGCCATTTCAGCCAATTCTGTTTATTTCAGAATTAAATATATTATATAATTTATTATTTTAAATTAAATACTCACCATTATTCTATTCCACGACCATTAAATTGTCTAAACCACCATTGATATAATAAAATAAATTAATCATAATACCTCTGCCAGTGCGGGTCATTACAAAAACGGGGAGCGGTGGCAACGCAAGTCCAACGGGTTTCATATGCGTGTGTGGACCCGGGCTGGTAGGTAAGACGTTGTTGCATCATGTAGGTATAAGCCGTGCATTCTCAAGTTGTATCGGGTTGCCACTTTAGGGGAGTGATACACCCCACTGTGGGGCCAGCACGTGTATCTACGAGTAGGGAGCCAATCGAAAGTGGGTAGTGGGGTACACCTAGTGGAGATAGGGGCAGACGACACCTATGTAGTCAACTAGGGGTATGTAAGGCTATTTATAAAGTTTCTGTGTGAAGCAAGTGGGATCAAACAATAGGGTGACTGGTATGGTGCAGTGTAGTAATGTGCGGTGCAGTGTAGTAGTCATTCGTTAGTAATTAGGTGTGCCTTTACCGTTATCTTTAACATTATCTTAAACGCTATCTTTATCTTCCTAAGAGATCGTAGACATTTACTTGTCTTCTAGATTATGCCTTAGTCTAGTTATTTTGATAATAGTATTGTTAGAATTATCATACTCGCCAGACTTTATGTCTGACCCCCTCTATTTCTACCCTTTTTCCCCCTCCAGGTCCTCAGGTTGGGCCCAGCTCTAATGGAGTTTGATTGAATTGCTTCATCTCTCTTTGGAAAGCTTGGACCGTTGAAGTAAAGTCCAGCTTGTTATCTTTTTAATGGCTATTTATGTAATGGGATTATGTATTTTGTTTTTATGAAGATGGATACTGTACTTGGTTATGATCTATGGTTTTATGATGTAACAAACATGTTTAATTTCCGCTGCAATAAAATGAAGTTTTAGATTTCCAAGTATTATTTACTATCTGGCTTGTTGTAATTTTTCTGTTCTATATTCACTTATAACCTCCATGGAAGTTAATGCATTCCCTTCGTGAGTGTCATTAATGGACGTGGGGTGTTACACGTGGTATCAGAGCTTAAGGTTACCAGAACAGATAAAAATACTTTAGAAAAATAGTTATTTTTTGAAGAAGTGTTTTCAAAAACATGTTTTAATGAGAAATTTAAAGAGAAAAGTTTTAAAGAAAAACATAATCCCCAATAGCCACATATCTTTATCTTTCGAATTCTCCATTTTGAATCTTTCCTTTTTCGTTTCAGCATGGCTGAAGATCTTAATCTACCCGACGGTGTAACGATACCAGGATGGTATAGGAGGCTATTGGAGGCTAGGGCCGCTGCTGGTCTAGCCAATGTTCCTCCACCACCAGTTGCATCCATTCCTCCTCCTCCTCGCGTAGATACTTTTGCAAAGACGTGCAAGGAATTCAAGGCTATGGGTGGAAAACCATTTCAAGGGTCAGAAACGTTTGTGGAAGCTAGAGATTGGCTTAAGGAGGTGGAAGAATTGCTAGAAATCTTTGAAGTAGAAGAAGGAAAGAGAGTTCGTTTAGCAGCTTGGTTGATCAAGGGAGAGCCTCGTTTTGGTGGGAGGTCACTAATGGGGAACGTCCTGTTGACTCTTGGGCGGATTTCAGACGTAGGTTCGAGGCGAAGTTTCTCTCAAGGGCGGAAGAAAATCTATATATGGAAAGGTTCTTGACATTGAAGCAAGGAAGCTCATCAGTGAAAGAATATGTCAATAAATTTAATCAGTTAGCAAGGTTTGGCTTGGACTTAGTAAACACGCCGGAGAAGAAGGCTCTAGGGTTCGTGAATGGCTTGAATGAACCATTGCAAGGGTTGGCTATGACCCACATCCCGATGGGGGCCACCTTTGAGAAGTTAGTAGAAATGGTGCTCATGCATGAGGAGAAAAGCGCTAAAGCTGAAAAGGAACCCGAGAAGAAAGGGGATCAGTAGAAACCACAACAGCAAAACAACAAGGGTGGAAAAGACAATAATGGCAAGGGAAAGAAGAAGTGCTTTAACTGTGGAACCCCAGGCCATCTCAGTAAGGATTGCCGAAAGAAAAATAAGACAGGCTGTTTTCATTGTGGCGATGTGGGACATTTAGTGAAGGACTGCCCAAAGAAGGGGCAGAGTGCAGGAGCTACCTCGGGAGGACAGGTGCAGGCTCTTATGGCACCAGGGAAGGCTAGGGGACAAGTTCAGTCTCTTGCGGTCCCACCGCTGCAAGAACGATGTAAAACCATTTCTGTTGAAAGCTTAGTTTTTCTGTTTGATCATCCTGTCCGTACCTTATTTGATTCGGGCGCATCACATTCGTTTATCTCTACATCATTAGTTGAATCACTACACTTAAACAACAATTTCGTAGAGGATCCCTTAGTTGTTTCAAATCCAATTGGGAGCTCAGCTTATTTGTCTATGATGTGTTTGGATTTGAAAATTTCCATACTTAGCGTTGAATTTAGACGTGATGCTTAAGTGTTGGGCTTCACGGGCTATGGGCTAATTTTAGGAATGGATTGGTTATCCAGAAATGAGGTTGTTCTTGATTATGAAAGGAGAGTAGTTAGGCTCGTGACTCGCCTTGGCAACACTCTCGAAATGTTTTGTAATCCCATAAATTCGGTTATGCTAAGTTATCTAGAATCGCTTGACGCGTCCGATGAAAATCTACGATCTGTTAGAGTGGTCCGAGAATATTCGGATGTGTTTGAGGAGGTTAAGGGCTTGCCTCCAAAGCGGGAGATAGATTTTCGTATATATCTTGTGGATAATGCGAAACCAGTATCTTTGCCGGTACGCCACATGGATCCACGTGAAAGGAGGGAACTCGATAAGCAAGTGAAGGAGTTGCTTGAGAAGGGGTTCATAGGACGAAGTATATCGGAGTGGGGTGCTCCAATAGTATTTGCCACGAAGGCGGATGGGTCCCTTAGACTGTGTGTGGACTATAGAGAACTTAATAAACTTACTAAGAAGAACAGACACCCACTGCCGAGGATTGACGATCTCTTCGATCAGTTAGTTGGCGCCTCAGTGTTTTTGCAGTTGGACTTAGCCACTGGGTTCCACCAGTTGAGAGTGGCTGAGGATAGCATAGACAAGACTGCCTTTAGGAATACGGACGGTTTCTATGAATGACTAGTAATGCCCTTCGGTTTGACAAACGCCTCCGCATACTTTGTTGATTTGATGAGTAGGGTGTTTAGGGAGTACCTTAACAAATTTGTGGTAGTCTTTGTAGATAACATCTTGATCTTTTCTAAGGACGAAGAAGAACCTAGTTTTCACATGGGACGTAGATTGTGATGATGCGTTCCAACGTTTGAAGAGAGCTTTGACTTCAGCCCAGTCTTAGTATTGCCAGACGGGAGTAAGCCGTTTACCGTTTATACTGATGCTTGTGGGACAGGACTAGGCGCAGTCTTAATGCAAGAGGGTAGGGTAATAGCCTATGGTGGAAGGCAGTTGAGAGCACATGAGAAAAATTATCCTACACATGACCTAGAATTGGCCGCTATTGTTTTCGCGCTTAAGTCTTGGCGTCATTATCTTCTTGGCGAGAAATTCGAACTATTCACTGACCACAAATCTTTAAAATACCTATTCTCTCAAAAGGACTTGAACTTAAGGCGGCAAAGGTGGATGGAGTTCTTAGCGTCCTACGACTTTGAGATAGCATATACACCTGGCAAGGGTAACATGGTGGCCGATGCCTTAAGTAGAAAAAGATTATCCTTAAGTCCTTTGTTTGTTGAGCGTTAAAGTTTAGAATTCATTTTGATGTTTGACTTTAGACTTTCCGTTGACGTCATACCCGGTTTGCTAGCATCCTTGGAGGTCAGACCTACGCTTTTGGGACGGATTGGCGAGGCACAGCGAGACGACCCGTAGTTGGTTGAGTTAGTAGAAAAACTCAAAGGAGGGGAGTCATCAAGCCATCTCCGTAGGTATATCCTAGATGATAAGGGTTGGTTACGTAGGGACCGTAGACTTTGTGTACCAAAAGACGATGACCTAAGGAACACTATTCTTGACGAAGCACATCGTTCGAAGATGACCATTCATCCCGGCGGGGACAAGACGTACAAAGACATGAAGAGAGTTTACTTTTGGGCCGGCATGAAGAAAGGCGTGGCCGAGTATGTCGCTAGATGCTTGGTGTGCCAACAAGTAAAAGCGGAGCGAAAGAAACCCGGTGGGTTGCTTCACCCATTGGAGGTTCCACTATGGAAATGGGAAAGCATCTCGATGGATTTTGTGGATGGATTACCGCGATCGAGGAAGGGTAATACGGGAATTTGGGTTATAGTAGATAGACTTATTAAGAGCGCCCATTTTATTCCCGTGAATAGTAAGAGGACTGCTCCATGGTTAGCTTCTGTATACGTTCGAGAGATAGTTCGGTTGCATGGTGTTCCTTCTAGCATAGTGAGCGACCGCGATCCTATTTTCACTAGCGAATTTTGGAGAAGCTTACAAGAGGAGGTAGGGACTCAGTTATGTTTGGGCACCGCATATCATCCTCAGACGGACGGCCAGACCGAGAGGGTGAATCGCATTCTAGAGGATCTGTTGAGGCTATGTATCCTAGACTTTGGGGGTACGTGGGAAGAGCATCTTCCATTGGTGGAGTTCGCATATAATAACAGCGTTCAGTCAAGCATTGGTATGGCACCATTCGAAGCTCTTTATGGACGACCTTGTCGTTCACCTACATGTTGGTGGGAATCTATGGATAAGATCTTACTTGGGCCCGATATGATTAGGGAGACTTCGGAGAAGATCGACTTGATTCGAAGGAGGATGAAAGCAGCACAGGATAGGCAGAAATCTTATGCGGATAAGAAGAGGACAGATCTCGAGTTTGAAGTTGGGGACATGGTCTTTGTCAAAGTGTCTCCATTACGGAACGTTTTTCGCTTTGGGTCCATCGGGAAATTAGCACCATGGTTTGTAGGGTCGTTTCCTATTAAGGAGAAAATTGGACAGGTGGCGTATAGAGTGGACTTGCCTGAGAGACTTAGTGGTGTACACGATGTATTCCATGTGTCACATTTGAGGAAGTGCTTGCACGAGACCGCGGAAGTGGTAGAGCCGAGCTTTCTTAGAGAGGTGGAGATAGAGCGTGATGCGACAATTCTACGAGCTCCTACGCGCATTCTTGGGTCGGAGATCAAGAGGTTGAGGAATTGAGAGGTCAGACTAGTCAAAGTGCAATGGGGAGATGATGAGGGCAACGCTACTTGGGAGACGGAAGAGAAGATGCGTTCACGATACCCTTTTCTTTTTAAGGGTATGTCCTTTAATTTCTCTTTTATCGCTTAGCTTGTACTTATCTTATCTTTAGTATATCCTCTCGCTAGTATCATTGACCTTTAGTTAGGATAATCCTATGGTTGAAACATGTGTTTGAGACATGTTGTATATGGTGGATGCAAGTGTTTGCTAGTGGTTGCTCGTGGATGCATATACACACACTATTAGGCACCAGATCGGCTCAGTCACTTCATATTGCATATTGCATATATATGGATGTATTTAGTAAAATGGATGTATAATGGTTGTATTATCATATAGTTGCTGCATTCGGGTGGATGGTCGTGCACGCATGTAGAATTAATATGTATCATTAGGAATTTTTTGCATACATATTGGACGCATGGCACTATCATGAATTGCACTAAGGAGGTCGACTAAACCAGTAGACCACCTAATTTTGCATTAGATATAGACATATACACACACACTGTGCATATAAACATTAAAGCATTAGAAGTCTTTTAAGGACAACGGATGCTGGTGTTTGATGGTTGAGTAGATGGACGATTAGATGGTAGGATATACATTGTTCTAGACTTGGAGATTTCGGGGACGAAATCCTTTAAGGAGGGGAGAATGTAACACCCCGTAATTTTATAACATTAAAATTCACAAATTAAAGTATACATAATTTTTAGAAAAGAATTAAGTGAAATGGGTTGCGTAGAGAAATATATATATATTGATATATATATATATATATAAATTAAAAATTAAATAAATAAATATGCGAAAAAGTTCAAAACAACGAATTGGGAAGGGAAATTACCGAACCGACCCATTTTTGAGGTCGACCCGAGTCACGCTGGGTCGACAAGGGGTTAATCTAGGGTGTTTGGCTGTCAACCCGTGGGCCGATTCGCTCAAATGCAGATTTTGCATTTGATTAGTTCTCATGGTTCAGGGTTAATCTTATGGTCCTAAATAACTTCCTACACCTATAAATACATCCTAATGCTAACCCTAAACCTAATTAAAATAGAATAGTTACCATCGCCATGGAAATCAATGGAGTCGCCGCCAACTAAGAAAGAAGAAAAGTAAATTCAATTCTAATTCTCTCAATCCTAAAGCAAAGCAAAACTCTCTCTTTTCTTCTCTAAATTGTGAGTATGATGATCTTAACAAGATTATTATCATTTTAATTAGGTTGAGTTATGAATGGATTATGAGTAAATGATGTGAATTATCATATATGTTGTTGTAAACCCCTTTTTGCTATCATGTATATTGTAAATCCAATGTTATGTGATGATGATATCTTATGTGTTGTAAATCATGCTATGATGATGTTATGTATGTTGAAAGTTTCTATGCTAAGTTGTGATGAATCATACATGTTAAAAAAGGCCATGATGTTACCATCTATGCTAGATAGTTCATATTAATTAAATCATCATGTTTGGGTTATGTTGATCTATATGACAAGTCACATATGCAAGTTAGATTGATTAGAAAAGTTATGAACACATACCAAGACATCCATTATGACATCTAGAATTATGCTATGACATATGTGATAACCTATGCTAGTTCACACCATCATTATGTTGCCTAAAAACCCCATATGCAAGTTTATGTATAGATTTTGGCTATGATCATGTCATATAAATTGAGACATTTAACAAGTTGACACCTTTTGATCCTTAACATGTGTAGTTTATGCAAATTTCACCCCTATTATGATTAGATTTATTTTAATTGTCTATATGTTGTGATAATTTATCTTTGTGCTAGGTGTTAGACTATACAAGTCTAGCCTATATTATGCGTTGAATAAGCGAACGTATAAACATGGGGTAGGGGTAATATTAAGGATTTAATATTAAAAAGTTGGGGTGCAATTGATATGATTTGGCATGCCATAAGTGGATGGCCATAATTGAGTCAATTATGGACATCATTAAAAGTTGACTTAATTAATAATTTGAATATGGAATTATTAAAACTGGGGTAAAAGATTTTAAGTGTTAATCAATGCTTAGGACACGAGGTTGGACTCTTTTGTGACGTAAACCTGCCCGGACACGCCTGGCAAATCCAGTGGTCACAAATGTCAGCCCAATGTGAGAGGTCATAGGCCTAAAATAAAGCATAACAGTTGTAAAGACACGAGGTTAGACTCTTTTATGGTGTAAGACTGCCCGGACCCGCCCGGTAAATCCAGCTGCCATAAATGCCAGTCTAATGTGAGAGGTCTTTATGAGGTTATGGCCTGAGTGAATTAAGAAATACTTAACCAGATAAACATGTAATGTGGGACATGGGGGTTAAGTAGGTGCCTTGGGTGGCATGAGGAATCTAGGGGGTGCCCTTAGTGGCATGTGAAATATGATTAGTAAGACTTAAGCAAACAAACATGTAAATGAACATGACTAAGAGGGTTAAGTGCGATATACTAGTGTCAAGCTTAGGTGGGTAGATTGTGGGGTCCCATTTCGACCAGTTCCCAAACGTATCTTTGTGGGCTCGACCCAACTCGAGGACGGGACACGCATGCTGGGTTCGACTGTAAGAGGCCAAAACGGGGAGCGGTGGCAACGTATGTCCAACGGGTTTCATATGCGTGTGTGGACCCGGGCTGGTAGGTAAGACATTGTGGCATCGTGTAGGTATAAGCCGTGCATTCTCAAGTTGTAACGGGTTGCCACTTTAGGGGAGTGATACACCCCACTGTGGGGCCAGCACGGGTATCTACGAGTAGGGAGCCGATCGAAAGTGGTTAGTGGGGTACACCTAGTGGAGATAGGGGCAGACGACACCTATGTAGTCAGCTAGGGGTACGTAAGGCTATTTATAAAGTTTCTGTGTGAAGCAAGTGGGATCAAACAATAGGGTGACTGGTGTGGTGCAGTGTAGTAATGTGCGGTGCAGTGTAGTAATCATTCATTAGTAATTAGGTGTGCCTTTACCGTTATCTTTAACGTTATCTTAAATGCTATCTTTATCTTCCTAAGAGTTCATAGACATTTACTTGTCTTCTAGCTTATGCCTTAGTCTGGTTATTTTGATAATAGTATTGTTAGAATTATCATACTCGCCAGACTTTATGTCTGACCCCCTCTATTTCTATCCTTTTTCCCCCTCCAGGTCCTCAGGTTGGGCCCAGCTCTAGTGGAGTTTGATTGAATTGCTTCATCTCTCTTTGGAAAGCTTGGACCGTTGAAGTAAAGTCTAGCTTGTTATCTTTTTAATGTCTATTTATGTAATGGGATTATGTATTTTGTTTTTATGAAGATGGATATTGTACTTGGTTATGATATATAGTTTTATGATGTAACAAACATGTTTAATTTCTGCTGCAATAAAATGAAGTTTTAGATTTCCAAGTACTATTTACTATATGTCTTGTTGTAATTTTTCTGTTCTATATTCACTTGTAACCTCCATGGAAGTTAATGCATTCCCTTCGTGAGTGTCATTAATGGACGTGGGGTGTTACAATGTCGTTCACCTACATGTTGGTGGGTGTCTACAGATAAGATCTTGCTTGGGCCCGATATGATTAGAGAGACTTCAGAAAGGATCGATTGGATTCGAAGGAGGATGAAGACGGCGCAAGATAGGCAGAAATCTTATGCGAACAAGAGGATGACAGATCTTGAGTTTAATATTGGGGACATGGTCTTTGTCAGGTGTCTCCATTACAGAACGTCGTTCGCTTTGGGTCCATTGGAAAGTTAGCACCAAGGTTCGTAGGGCCATTTCCTATTAAGGAGAGGATTGGGCAAATGGCGTATGGAGTGGAGTTTCCCGAGAGACTTAGTGGTGTACACAACGTATTCCATGTATCACATTTGAGGAAGTGCTTGCACGAGACCGCGAAAGTGGTAGAACCGAGCTTTCTTAGAGAGGTGGATATAGAGCGAGATGCGACGATTCGACGAGCACCTATGTGCATTCTTGGGTCGGAGATTAAGAAGTTGAGGAATCGAGAGATCAAGCTAGTCAAAGTGCAATAGGGAGATGATGAGAACAACGCTACTTGGGAGACGGAAGAGAAGATGCATTCATTATACCCTTTTCTTTTCGAGGGTATGTCTTTTAATTTCTCCTTTGTCGCTTACCTTGTACTTATCTTATCTTTAGTATGTCCTCTCGCTAGTACCTTTGACCTTTAGATAGGGTAGTCCTATGGTTGAAACATGTGTTTGAGACATGTTATGTATAATGGATGCATGTGGATGCAAGTGTTTGCTAGTGGTTGCTCGTGGATGCATATACACACACTTTAGGCACTAGATCGGCTCAGTCACTTCATATTGCATACTGCATATAAATGTGTGTACATATTTAAGTAATGAATGTATAATTGTTGTGCTATCATATGGATGCGACATTTTGGTGAATGGTTGTGCACGCATATAGAAGTAATATGTATTGATAGGATTCTTTCGCGTACATAATGGACACATGGCACTATCATGGTTTGCATTAAGGAGGTCAACTGAATCAGTAGACCGCCTGATTTTCCATTAGATAAGGAACATATACACACACTTCTTGCATATGTTCATGCAGCATTAGGAATTTTATAAGGACAATGGATGCCTGTGTTTGATGGTTGAGTAGATGGTTGTTTGGATTGTAGGATATGCATTCTCCTTAACTTGGAGATTTCGGGGGCGAAATACTTTAAGGAGGGGAGAATGTAACACCCCTTATTTCTGTTAACAATAATGTTCACAAATTAAAGAACAACTAATCTCAGACATGAGAATTAACGGAAACGGGTTGCGCCATTGTGTTCGTCTCGGAATTCTGGTTGAGATAGAGTCCGAGTTTGCATGAATTGGACTTCGTATCAAGAAGTTATGGCCATCGGAAGTTTCAGAAAATTCAAAACAGATTTCAGAAAATTCAAATTTCGGAGTCAGACAGACTAGGGTGGGAATTTTCCCGCCAGGGCTAGGTCGACCATAGGGTCGACCTTCCCAGACCAGGTCGACCATAGGGCCGACCTGGGGGTCGACCTGCCCCCCCCCTTGGGCAGATTTGTTTCATGACCTGTTTGTGACTAGATGCTGACTTATTAGGGTTTCTAATCTGCTCTGATTGGCTGGGATTAATTCTGGGTTGATCGGATGGCTTAAACTAATCCTAAACTCTATAAAAACACCTCTAGACTCAAACCCTAAAATCAAAACATAATTAGATTCATGGCCTCCATGCCGTCACCTAGCAACTCAGCATAGCCACCACCAATAATAGAGGAAGAAAGCTAATCTAATTCAATCCTTTTCAACTTAAACAATGAATATTCTTCAAGGGAAAGCTATGACAACTTAAGAAATTAGAATTCGGAACTCAAGACCTTCTTTGAGTTGTGAGTTCGATAATTTTAATAAAATAATTAGCAAATTAATTGGATTATGTTATGATGCGGATTATTTGGACATGATGTGAATTATTGACCGCATGTTATAATTATGTTGTAAAATTGTGATGAATTCTATGATGTTATGTTGTGATCATCTATATTGTAAAGTTATGATGCTATCATCCATGTTGTAATTTTATGATTGGCTTAATGTATAATCAAATCATCATGTTGTTCATATGCTAGTTTGGTTATGTCGATTCATATGATAAACCATATGTATGTATGCAAGTTTAGATATTGATTTAAACATGAACCATATGCAAGTTAGTAAAGATTATGTATAACTTTACATGCTTCATGACATCTATTTTAGATCTAAAGTTAGGCTATGACATGTGTGAGTTATATGCCAAATTCTACATGCTAGTTTACAAGTTTAGATGTAAGTTTATACTATTGTTATGTTGCATAAATCACATACGCAATTTATATGAATACATGTGTTTGAATATGAATCATGTTATGCAAGTTTTTGGTTATTACCTATGCAAGTCTACACCTTTAGATTTGGATCTATGGCATACGTAGTTTTATGTAAATTGTAACTTTTCCCTATGCAAGTTTTAGATGTAGAACATCATTCACACATGCAAGTTCACCCCTATGTTTAGATCTAGTTTTATCTATATTTATGTTGTGATGTTTTCTCTTTATTCCATGAGTTAGACTATTCGAGTCTAACGTATATTTTACGTTAAACGAACGAACATACAACGTGGGGCAAAGGGGATAATATTAAAAAATTTAATATTAAGAATTGGCATAAATGCCTTAAATGGCATAAAATAAATTTGTGATGAAAATTGGTATGATTTTGCATACCATAAATGGATGGACATAGTTGAATCAATTATGGCCATAATTAAATTTGGAATTAATTGGTAATTTGAATAGGGAAAGTAATTTAAATTGGGGGAATGATTAATTAGGAGCAATTAATCGCCTAAGACACGAGGTTAGGCTCTTTTGTGGTGTAAGACCGCCCAGACCCGCCCGACAAATCCAGCTGCCACAAATGCCAGTCTAATGTGAGAGGTCTTAGGCATAAATTAAATATGTAAAAATTGTAAAGACACGAGGTTAAGCCCTTTTGTGGTGTAAGACTGCCCGGACCCGCCCGGCAAATCCAGCTGCCACAAATGCCAATCTAATGTGAGTGGTCTTTATGAGGTTACGGTCTTAATGAATTAAGAAACACTTAACCAGATAAACATGTAGTGGGACATGAGGGGGTTAAGTGAGCGCCTTGGGTGGCATGTGGAATCTAGTGGGTGCCTTGGGTGGCATTTGAAATACGATTAGAAGTACTTAACCAAAATTGAAACATGAATAAGAAGAGGGTTAAGTGGGATATACTAGAGGGGAACAAGCTCAGGTGGACAGCTTTTGTCAAGTAATGGGGGCCCATTTCAACAAGTTACCCATATGTATCTTTGTGAGCTCGACCCAAGTCGAGGACGGAACACGCATACTGGGCTTGACTGTAAGACGCCAAACCGGGTTAGCGGTGGCAACGCAAGTCCAACGGGTTCATATGCATGTGTGGACCCGGGCTGGTAGGTAAGACGTTGTTGCATCGTGTAGGTATAAGCTGTGCATTATTTGTGGTATTGGGTTGCCACTTTGGGGAGTGATACACCCCAATGTGGGGCCAGCACGTGTATCTACGAGTTAGGGAGCCGATCGCTTGGTGGTAGTGGGTACACCTAGTGGAGATAGGGGCAGGCGGCACCTATGAAGGCTGCTACGGGTGCACGAAACTACCATTATCATTATTTAAGTCTGTCGGTGGGATCAACCTTAGGGTGACTAGTGTTGGTGCAGTATAGCAATTATCTTCTAGTGTTTGTGTAGTTTAGTAATTATCTTATAGTGGTCTAGGTGAGCTTTAGCGATATCGTTGTTCATCTTGTTTCCTTGTTTACTCTGCCACACTCAATGGTTCATGGTCATTTCCTGATTTTCCAACTTATGCCTTAGCCTAGTTACTTTGGTAATTATATTGTTAAAGTTATCGCACTCGCTAGACTTTATGTCTGACCCCCTTTGTTTCCTCCTCTTTCTTCCTTCCCCCCCTAGGTGCTCAGGTTGGAACTAGCACCAGTGGAGCTTGATTTTGGACAGCTGTGCTTCTTGCTTTTAGAAGATTGCTTGGATCGCTGAAGTAAAGTTCAGCCTCTCTTTCATTTATGGCTATTTTGTATTGGGGATTATGTCTTTCAATTTATGTACTTTGATTTGGTCAAGATGGATATTATGTACTTTGACTATGGGTTTTGATGATGTAATCAAACTTATGTATTTTCCGCTGCAATGAAATAAAGTTTTAAAGTTTTAGTACTTTTTATATCTATTTTATTGTTAAGTTTTAAATGCTCCAAGAAAGTTAATGCATTCCCTTTGTGAGTGACATTAATGGATGTGGGGTGTTACACTTTGTGTATAACATGAATTCGCGAGCCTCACACCCCGGTATGAGCCAGAAACGGGAGAGGACCTCAGAGAGGACATGCGTTTCTTTCTAGCTATAGGTGGTGTCAGTGCCTAAACTGGCTGACATATATATTATTTTCACCTGTGTGGTTGTTGCTGTTGCGAGGCGCCTCGGATATATCGGTGACTATGTGGAGCCGATGGAGTCATTTGGCTCATTGACGCCCCAAAGGTCGGGGAGACGCAGTGTTCAAGCATTTTAATCCACATTGGTGGACTGACCCTGATGATCCAAGGGCCCACCCGAGTCTGGGTCCTGAGACATGGGCTAGAGCGTCTCGAATTCGGTGAGGATGAACCCTTGCCCCGGTTCATGATGCAAATCCAATTTCCAATACGTGACTTTGCGGTTTTGATTGTATACCTATATATGGCGACATAGTGGTATGCGGCATTAATGCCATCTATGATTAATACTTATAATTTGAAGTTGTTTTAGAAACATTTAAACACTAGTAATAATATCAAATACTTTTGTTTTATTCGTATCAAGCATATTTTGGCCATTATAAGGTAAAAACTCTATCCTTCGGTTTGCGTTGCATTGTGTGATGGGAACTGAGTCCTATAATGGCTTCAATTTATAAAAAGCATTGCGATGTTTAAAAGATTTACTTGTTGTAAAGCACTAGCAATCCAATGGAGTATACCCGTTCCGCGAAAGTGGCATGGTCCTGTGATTAGCCATATTATAAAATGTGTTAAGTAGATTTCTCATACCAGTCCCATGACTGACTCGTACTTTGTTTCACTTGCAAACTTGGGTGCCCCTCTTTATACACGGGCAGCCTTGTATTCAGGTTTTAGCAGGCTCTTTCTGGATTGCTGGAGCTGAAGATGGAATCTATCATTGATCTCTTTTTATGTTGTTCAGCTCATATTGTACATATTATGTTTTGTTTTCCGCTGTAGACATTTATGTATAGCCGAACTATATTTTGAACTAAGTATGATCCTGTATATTGTGCAACTCCGATGATTATGTTTATCTAGTATATTATTTGTACATTATCTGGGGTATTTATTTAATTTAGTTCTACTATTTTCTGTTTATGTGTTATATTCCAAAGATTACCCTTGACACCATCGTACGGGGTTTAGGGGTCGTCACAGCGCCCAACCGTTGGTAATATACATTCGATACACTCAAGAGAAATGAGTGGTCGGTCATGTGTGGGCCGGGTTGCAAGACGTTCTTGTTGAACCCAGTGTATTTGCCTCTAGAGATACACTATCGACGGGTGGTCCCATACCTTTTCATAGTTGGAATCCAATCTCCAGTAAGCGCTCGCGGTTTCGTTTGTATACTATATATGTGGAACGTGAGATGCAAGCGTTCTGCAAGATTCTAATTACTTGTGATTAGACATTAGTATAATTTCAGAGGAGCATAGATTTCCAAAACTGTTTTGGGTTATCGTAAGGTAAAAGTCGTCCGTGTTTATGTGTGGATCGGTCTTACGATTATCTTCTCTTTGAAAAGGATTTTGAAAAGTTAAACCAAATGATTTGAGTTTACTCACACCAGTCCCATGACTGACTCAGAGTTTATTTTGTTTTGTTTCCCTAAACTCTTGGGTGCCCAAAATTTGTACGAGCAGTCAAGTAGTTCAGTTCTTTACAGATATACTTGGAGGAGCTGGAAGCAAGAGGCTCCCGAATTATATAGCTATTGTTATTTCCGCTGGGTGTAAGTGTTTTACTCTGATAATGTTATTGTATATATATACACTGTTTTATTTCAAAGCTATTTTATAATATATTTTACTCGTCCCGCTGTGAGATTCGTGTTACTCTAATTTTGTGTTGTAGTGATCTTCTTCTTCTATTCTAATTTTCTAACTTATCTATTACCACCCTCTAACTTCTATCTATTAACAATCAGGTCTTTTTGATGTCTGAACAGTCAACATGGCAGTTTTGTGTTGATTTTCGGAGTCGAAAATCCCAGTTCGTTACAGTGGTATCAGAGCCGAAGGTTAAGTGATTACCTTGGCTATGTGGCGTGACTCAGTAGAGATGGGGTTAGTAATGCCCTAGATTGAGTTAAGTGTATATATACTAGTGAACGTATTTGTAGATTCTATAAAAGTAATTTTATATTGTGGAGATTTATTGGTTGAGTAGTTTGTGAATTCTGGTCGATCAGTTTGATCCACTGTATCGGTAGGAGTTTCCAAACACTCGAATACGATAAACCGACACAGTATGTTTTGAAAAAGGGTAGGTGAAATAATTTCACCCAAAGTATATTTCGATATAAAGAAATATTTATATTCTAATTATTATAGTATGTTGGATGTGTTGGTTGATTATAATGGAAATGGTTATATAAATAACCAATTTGAGTTCGTATAATATAAAAGTAGATTAATTAAATCTGAATTAAATCAAAATTGGAACTAAAATTCTGAAACTGGGGAAAAAGTGTTTGTAAGTGGATCTGAGTTAAGTTTAAGAAAATTTTAAAATCCTAGGAGATTTTAAATTATTTTACAAGCTTTGGGAATTATATTTTAAAATATATTTCAAAGTGGAAATGTTTAGATATGGTTTTGATAGGTGATATAGTATTGAACTCACATCGATAGCTGGGAAATAAATCTGATGATACTGGCCACATCATCAGTGTTCATTTTCGAGTTGTAAGTGACGGATTACTACCAAAGATTTTGTTTTCAAATTATTTTGGGAAAAGGAAGCTGTTTTGAATCCCGAAAGGGAATAATTTATTTTAGAAAAACTAAATTAAAATCCCAGGAAGATAGTATGAATTAAAAGAAAATATGAATTTGAAACCAATTAACTGGAAATTTAATTGGAATATAATATATCAAGTGGAATCACTTTGAATGGTGAGATAGAATCTGAAATGGTATTGGATTAGAGGGTTAGGAGTTTGGAATCAAGAATGAAACTTGAGTTTGAAATGGTAATTTGCTTGTTTAAGCGAATAGCCGTGTTGAGGATAAATTG
Source organism: Allium sativum (assembly GCA_030737875.1). Taxonomy (NCBI): domain Eukaryota; kingdom Viridiplantae; phylum Streptophyta; class Magnoliopsida; order Asparagales; family Amaryllidaceae; genus Allium; species Allium sativum. The sequence continues at coordinate 801,364,800 of CM060924.1, read as the reverse complement.
ATCAGAGGTTGATTGGGATGACTTTGGTGTATGCTGAATTGGAAGCAGAATGTAAGGATATAACGTGTAACAACCCGGAAATTCTGAGCCAATTTAATTTTTTTATTTTGGCAATTTTAATGAATTTTGAATATTTAAAATGAACTATTTTAAATAATAATGACGAGAAATTTATTTTGAATAGAATTAGAACGTGTATATTTATATAGATCGTCGTTAGAATATAAATATTTATTTATCATTATAAACGGAATTGAAAATGGCGCGGTAGTTCGATAGTTCGATTTCAAACTTCAAATGAATGTACAGGATTCAAAATAAAATGAATTTTGGCAAAACCAAAAATATTAGAATCAAGTTGAGAATATCTTTCCAACAAATATGAAAAATCGAAATTTCATAGCGGGAATCAAAAGTTATGCCCAGTTGAAAATTCAGAATAGTCACTATGTAAATTATATATGGCCCAAAAAGTCAAATTTTGCATACGGATGAATTTGGACTCGAAACCGCTTCCATTTAGTTCAAAATGTCGTTTAGAACTCCGAAAAGTATAAGGATCAATATATTCCGATATCCGGAATAGTGGCAATTGGCTGGAGCTTTTCGGTTAGCAATACATAGCCCTTAAAAAGTGAAATTTTTCATATGAGCTCAGAATTCGACGAGATAAATTTTTCTGGATTCATAATGATGAATCATTGTTGAGTTCCAAAGGGCGCGTCGAACGGAGTTAGTATGTTGCCGTGCGAGCTAAAACAGTTCCGGGTAAAACGAGTAGTCATTTTACAAAGGAACATTATTGATACGACCTCAGAATTCGATTTCCTTTTTTTTCTGGATTCGTATCGTCTAATAATGGTTAAATCCAAAAGGCCATGTTTTTTGGAGTTAGCACGTGAGCATGCAAGAAGAAATGGTGCGCCATAATCGCATTTTTAGAGCTTATCTGAGCATTTTTGAGAATTTTAACGGATGGTCAAACGAACTCGGAATTCGACAAAACTTGTTTTGTTGGACTCGTCTTCACGTCTACTATGTCGTGTCCGAAATCCGCGGCAATTGGATATCGTCGGCATTCGGACGATAGGTGAGAAACGGGCATATAAACACTTAGCTTCTTTTCCTTCTTCATAATTTCCTCCTTCCTCTTTTTGCATTTTCCCTCTTTAATGGGCTCCTCCCCAAAACCCATCAGCCCCTCCCCCTCCACCGCTGCCATCACCCACCGCCGCCGCTCCTCCCCTCTGGCCACCTCCTCCTCCTCTCTCCTTCCTCCTCTCTCTTCTCTCTCTCTCCAATTTGCAACCCTAGGCCCCAACCACCACCACCGTGGACCCCTCCACCACCGCCACCACCCAGCAGCACCTTCCCCACCTCCAATCAGGTCCAGCGCCGCCACCCCCCATCCCAACTCCGACCGTGGGCCTCGCTACACCCAAAAACTCATTTTCACCAAAAATCCCATTTTGCTAATAACACCATGTCCTTATTTCGCAAATAACTCCCAAACCGTGCGTTTCTAGCCCAAGTTCCTCAAGACCAAAGTCGAAGAGCACGATTTTCTCTTCGATTTGGTATATGATAGTCCTATTTTGCATTGCGGAGTTGTCGGGAAAACTTGTCCAAAGTCTGCTGTCCAAACACTGCCAAAATGCTGTTTTTTCGCGATTTCCGGCGAAATGGAACATTTTCGGGAGGAAGACAACTAGGCGAAAGTTGTCCGGAATGGCGCGTTTAAGCTAAAAAAAAAATGGTGTGAAGATTGAAGCTCGTTTGCAAATTCTAGAACCAGAACAGCGAATTCGGGCATTAGAAAAAAATGTGAGTTTTCTCCGTTTTAAAGCTTCTATGGTTTTTGACGAATGAAGTAGAATAAAAATATGATTTTTATATTATAGAAAGAATAAAAATATGATTTTTATATTATAGGAAGAATAAAAATATGATTTTTATATAGTAGAGATAATAAAAATACGATTTTTATATTATATAGATAGTAAAGATTTGATCTTTACTATAGGAACAGCGGTATAAAAATAGAATTTTTATCTATATAGCAGTAGTACAAAAATGTGATTTTTTTATACATAGCAACAATATAAAAATGTGATTTTTATATATGTAGTGACTACGGACAGTGAAATTGGCAAAAAGGTCAGCACGACGAAGATTTCTACATAAGAAGAGTCGTGGCATTTGGTTTAGCTAGTCGGTGAGAACTTCTCACTTTAAATTTCTTTTCTAGTTATATAAATATATACTTGGATGCAGACGGTGTTTAGTAGCACCCGACACCATCGTCCACAGACCATGGACTTGTTTGTTTGGTTGTGTAGTTGGTTAGATTATTTGATTTGAATTTGATTGTTTGGTGAAACGGATGGATTTGATTGATATGTGTATGGCGTGGGCCATTATTAGACCGGGGATAAGGCTAGGCCTTGTCCCGTTTCTAGTATCCTGCCGTTATGCCGCCGAAATTTTCTAAAATAAGTTAGAAAAATAAAGATATCATTTTATTTAATAAATGAACAGAATAGAACATTCATAGGTTGTGTAAAATAATTTGGTCGTTAAAAATATAATTTTTAACATGAATGTGAATAAATAAATATTCATTTACAAACCGGACGGTTTGTTTATGTACACTGACTTAACTGACATTTATTGGAATGATAAATTTTACACATCGCCCAACTGCACAAATAAAATTTGTGTTTGATTGTTTGAAACCCCACACGGGTATTGGGATAATATACGACATACACTAATCCCAATAATTGGTTGTATGTCGATCGATGGATTGACAGACTGTTATAAGCGTTAGATATCTATATTTGATGCTTATACAGTGTAGTGCACTTTGGATGATGGTTGATTATTTACCGTTGCTATTATATACATGTGTTGTATGGAATCCATATAATTAACGTTATATGGTAATTGATTGGGCCTCATTCCAATTTAGAAAATAAAGAATATTATAAAATAAAGGTTCATGTGTTGACCATACTCATCCGTTGAGATTAGTCATGTGTTGAACGAAATATTTTAACGATAAAATTTACGTCCTTATTATATATAAAATTAGAAACTAATTGGAAAATAGATAAGATGAGTGATCTCCTGGATATTGATCTGATGTTGGTTTCGGCCTTCGGGGTTAATATTTAGGGAATCGTTCTCTTACTAATTTACGGTTGGAGTCTAATTTGAAATCAAATGATAGATATCATAATTTTATAAAATATATTGAATAACAAAAATAGTCACACGTGGACAGTACTCATCCATTGAGATTAGTCATGTGTTGACAAAAATATAGATTCACGTATTGAATATAATAAATATTCATTTGTTGAATAGAATAACGGAATTATTGAAATATATAAAGCCGTGTTGATTAGAGATGCGCTATTTTGATGCGAACGATATTTATATCAATTATATTCGTTTTATAATGAATATTGAAAAGAGATTTAAAAATCGAATATATAGAAAACAAATTTGATTTGAATTGAATAGAAAACGAATTCAAATTGAATTGTATAGAAAATAAATTCGAATTGAATTGAATATCAACCAAATTCTAATTGAATTGAATATAAACCAATTTCAAATTGAATTGAATATAAACCAAATTCGAATTGAATAGAATATAGAATGAATTGAGATTTGAATTGAATTGGAAATGGAAGTTGAAATGTTTTTGAAACGAATTTAAAACTATTTATGAAATTCGTTTTAAATAGAAATCGACGAAATATATATTATATATATAATATATAATATAATGGCCTGAATAAAACGCGCCGCGCCGCGGTAGTTTGTGAATTTCGACGATTGACTTCGAACGGACATTACGAGAGATCCGACCGTCGGATTCTCCTAAAACCGAAACCGTTGGGTTCGTATCGAAAAGAGCATTCTAACGAATATTGGAAATTTGAAATCTAACAGTTGGATTTGGAGGTACATCCAAATCAAATTTGGAAAAGGTCGCTGTAAGTGCAGTTCGATGGCCGTTGGTGGAAATCGACTGTACGGGCCTTGATAAAATTATTAAAAATAGTAATAATTTGTGTAAAATCATAAGAAATGATTTGGGAAAATTGGGATGAAAAACTCCATATTTGAAAAGATAAAAATAGATTTTTATCGAAATGAACTAGTTTTGAACTAAAATTAAAACCCATTTATTTTTAAATAAATAAATTGGATTTGAAATGGGTTTTAAATAGAATTGATTTGTGGGTTTATCATGAAGGGTGTTTTAAATAACACTTGTTCTTTAACCCGATACTAAATAGGATGTGATTTGGGTTTATCGTGAACTGTGTTTAAAATGAATGAGTTCTTTAACCCAGTAAAAGGAGTTTTAATGAATCTGTAATTAGATTAAAATGTGAATTGATAATTTAAATTATCAAATTTAGAAAGTGAGCAAGAATGGAGTATCACCAGTTTTTCTCCAAAGCGATAGTCAAATCTTTAATTAGATTTGAACGTGAAATGGTAATTAATTTTACCGATAACACCATGGTGTTAGATATGGAGTATTATCAGTTTTGCTTCAGGGGATGAATAGGTTGGGATTGGGAAATAAAATAAATAATTACTTTGGTGCGGTTCGCTAATCTCGACTAGTTTGGAAAACCATAATTTGGTTTGAAATGACATCCAAAGGAAGATTAAAGAATAAATTTAAAGAATTTATCTTTGATAAAATTTATGGGAACCTTTCCCTAAGAATGAGAAATTTAGAAACTAGCTGTAGGTTAGTTAAGAAGAATGGTTTCCTGGGTATTGATCTGATGTTGGTTTCGGCCTTCGGGGTTAATGTAACAACCCGTATTTTCAATAACCTGTTATAACATAAATGGAGGCAGAATTAAACTGTAAAATCTGAATCAAGGGAAACGGGCTATGCCATTGCGTTCGTCTCGGAAAAATACGCGAAATAGAGTCCGAGTTTTCGAAAATCGGAGTCCGTATGACCAAGATATGGCCTCGCGAAGTTTCACGAAAAATTCCCAAATTAAAGTATACTTAATTAAGTGAAATGGGTGGCGCAGAGAAATATATAAATATTGATATATATATATATATATATATATAATTGAAAATTAAATAAATAAATATGCAAAAATGTTCAAAACAGCAAATTGGGAGAGGGGAATAACCGAACCGGCCGATTTTTGAAGTCGACCCGAGCTCGCTGGGTCGACTAGGGGTTAATCCAGGGTGTTTGGCTGTCAACCCGTAGGCCGATTCGCTCAAATGCAGATTTTGCATTTGGATGGTTCTCATGGTTCATCTTTAATCTAAAGGCCCTAGATGGTTCCTACACTTGACTTCTTCCCCAAGACATGCTTTGATGGCTTGGATTGAATCTAGGTTTAATCCTATGGCCTAAAACACTTGCCTAATCTATAAATAAGACCCTAACCTATCCTAAATCCTCATTATTCATTCATGCAACTAAACTATGGCAAAAATTTACCTCTCATGACCTCCACTCTCTTCATAAAATTTCTAAATGGTTTCTATGAGAGATTTTCCATGCATACAAGTGTTTTCAAGCTTGTATGAGTGTCATTAGCTTGCATTCAAGTCAAGTTTCTATCTTTGCATCATAAAGCAAGGGTTTTGATCATTTTGGCTCAAGGGTTTTTATGTTAGAGCTTGCATTTTGGGTCTATTTGATTGCATAAGGGCTTTGTCATATCTTTTGTGCCTTCATAGCAATGTAAGCCCTTTTCCTACTCTTAGATATTAACTATGAAGTTAAATCTTCACGTTGCAAGTTTGGGTTTGATCATTGAGTATGATACATGCTATCATGTCATGCAAGTTTATGAAGTCATTATCTTGATCTTGTGTGACGAACAAGAATTTCGCTCGGTCCGAACCAGTCGCTAAACCGACCCAGACCGTTTGAAACGCCCTATCGTTTGAGAACAGGACAAAACAGAACGCATACAGAAGAACACTTCACTGTATATTACAACAATGCATCAGATTACAAGAATATACAGAGTATAAATGAATATTACACAGAAATATCAGAGATTTAAATTACATTTAAATACATAGCAGCGGAAAATAATACAATACACAACTAGAAGAGATATACGGATACAAAGCTTTCCGGATATCATTCCAGCTGTAAACCAGGATCCTATGAATATAAATCTGCAAAAACCAAAACTACTAGCTGCCCGTGTCAAAATAAGGGCACCCAGAGTTTAGGTTAAAACAATAAACTCCAGGTCAGTCATGTGACTGGTGTGAGAACTAAAACAGTTAATCTTTATTTTTAAAGTTAGGTAAATCAAGGGACCACGCCATATAACACGGAACGGGTTTCCTCCCAAGAATACCAGTGCATAAAACAAACAGCGCAATGCTAAATAAAGAAAAATGAAGCTGTTATAAGACCCAGGTCCTATCACACAATGCAACGCAAGCCGGGGGATAGGGTTTTCCCTTATAACAGCCAAAGAATGCTTGATACGTTTTAAAACAAATCATTTGATACTATTATAAGTGCATAGTATATAAAACAATTTCAAATCATAAGTATCAATCATAGGCGGCATGAGCGCCCCATCCCACTATGTCGCCATATATAGGATTACAACTAAAACCGCAAAGTCACGTATTTGGAAATTGGATTTCCGTCTATGAACCGAGGCAAAAGATAGTCCTCAACCGATTCGAGACAATCTAGCCCATGTCTCAGGTCCCAGACTCAGGTGGGCCTTGGATCGTCAGGGCCGGTCCACCGATGTGGATTATTATGCCTGAACAATACGTCTCTCCGCCCTATGGGGCGTAAACGAGCCAACAAATGACTCCATCGGTTCGAGAACGACCGATCAATCCGAGGCGCCTCGCAACAGCAACAACCACATAAGTCAAACTCGTCAGGGCGTGTAAAACCACTGACGCCACTTCTAGCTAGAAAGAAACGCAAGTCCTCCCTGATGTCCTCTCCCGTTTTTGGTTCATACCGGGTGTGAAACTCGCGAAGTAAACGTTACACAAAGCTACGCCACAAAGGCCGTGCTTTGATCACCAACCACAAGACTTTGCTTTTCAACAGAAGCCTTGATCATTTGCATCTTAGCATGCCACAAAGGCAAACCATCCTATGCAACCGATATCAGTCACACAGAATGAAATCCGATGTCAGACACACAGTCCATTTACAAGTCCGTTCTGGGTCTGAACGAAACCGGGAGCACCTAGTACCCCGCATATCCATCGATCTCCAAGTACGTCTGGACGATCACCAACTGTTTCCATCTTCTTGGGTGTACAGCCCAATCAAGATCATCAGTTATCACCCAAACGACGTGAAGACCTCCGGTCTTCGACCATCGTCTTCATCTTCGACTTATCGTCGTATCAGTTATTCAGAATGGGATAAACCCGGTCTTTCCGAATAACTCGCGTATATATTATAAAAGTGTTACACAAACACAACATACGCCTCATTCCAATTCATTAGTCACTAACCGTAAATTAATCAAGAGAATAATTCCCCAAATATTAACCCCGAAGGCCGAAACCAACATCAGATCAATATCCAGAAAACCATTCTGCTTGGCCAACCAACAGTTAGTTTCTAAATTTCACATCCATAGGGAAAGATTCCCATTAATTTTATCAAAAATAAATTCCTTGAATTTATTCTTTAGTCCATTTTTGAATATCAATTCAAACTAGTCGGGATTAGCGAACCTTACCGAAGTAATCATTTGTTTTAATTTCCCAATCCCAACCTATTCATCCCATGAAGTAAAACTGGTAATACTTCATATCTAACACCACAGTGTTATCGGTAAATTCAATTACCATTTCACGTTCAAATCTAATTAAAGATTTAACTATCGCCTGGAGCAAAACTGGTGATACTCCATTTTCGATCTTTTCAATCTAATTAAAGATTCATTAAAACTCCACTTAGTTTTAATCGTTAACTGGGTTAAAGAATCAGTGTCATTTAAAACACGGTTCACGATAAACCCAAAATCACATTCCATTAATTATCGGGTTAAAGAACAAGTGTTATTTAAAACACTGTTCACGATAAACCCAAAAATCAATATCCATTCAATTCCAATTAAATATTATTTAATTGGTACACTTCATTAAATCTAAATAAAAAGATTTAATCTTTTCTCAACTGGGTTCAAGAACAGTGTTAGTGAAGACACCATTCACGACAAACCCAAATCACATTCATTAATTATCGGGTTAAAGAACAAGTGTTATTTAAAACACTGTTCACGATAAACCCAAAAATCAATATCAATTCAATTCCAATTAAATATTATTTAATTGGTACACTTCATTAAATCTAAATAAAAAGATTTAATCTTTTCTCAACTGGGTTCAAGAACAGTGTTAGTGAAGACACCATTCACGACAAACCCAAATCACATTCATTAATTATCGGGTTAAAGAACAAGTGTTATTTAAAACACTGTTCACGATAAACCCAAAAATCAATATCAATTCAATTCCAATTAAATATTATTTAATTGGTACACTTCATTAAATCTAAATAAAAAGATTTAATCTTTTCTCAACTGGGTTCAAGAACAGTGTTAGTGAAGACACCATTCACGACAAACCCAAATCACATTCATTAATTATCGGGTTAAAGAACAAGTGTTATTTAAAACACTGTTCACGATAAACCCAAAAATCAATATCAATTCAATTCCAATTGAATATTATTTAATTGGTACACTTCATTAAATCTAAATAAAAAGATTTAATCTTTTCTCAACTGGGTTCAAGAACAGTGTTAGTGAAAACACCATTCACGACAAACCCAAATCACATTTGATATTCAATATAAGGCTCTGAATAGAAAATATATCGGCCTATATTCAATATCAAATTCTACGATTAACAAATGTCGTATTGGAAATAACGATATAAATATATATCTTTCAAATTTCCGTAACAACATCCGTATAATCACAAATTCCAACATCGAAATATTCCGAAGACAATTTCGATTCAAATCCACTCCAATGCAATCATTGGAAATTTTGGTTATTTTCAAAACCCTTTTCAGATTCAATTTATTTATTTAAAAATAAATAGAATTATAATTCTAGTTCAAAACTAGTTCATTTCGATAAAAATCTATTTTTATCTTTTCAAATAGGGAGTTTTTCATCCCAATTCTTTCTAAATCATTTCTTATGATTTTACACAAATTATTACTATTTTTAATAATTTTATCAAGGCCCGTACAGTCGATTTCCAACAATGGCCATCGAACTGCACTTACAGCGACCTTTTTTCGAATTTGATTTGGACGTATCTCCAAATACAACCGTTAGATTTCAAATTTCTAATATTCGTTAGAAAGCTCTTTTCGATACGAACCCAACGGTTCCGGTTTTAGGAGAATCCGACGGTCGGATCTCCCGTAATGTCCATTTGAAATAAATGGTCGAAATTCGCGAACTGCCGCGGCGCGGCGCGTTCTATTCAGGCCATTATATTATATATATAATATATATAATATATATTTCGTCGATTTCTATTTAAAACGAATTATATAAATAGTTTTAAAATTCGTTTCAAAATCTATTTCAACTTCCATCTCAATTCAAAGCAAAATTGAATTCTTCTCTATAAATTCGTTTTAAAATTCATTTCTATTCAATTCAAATTTCAATTCAATTTGAATTCATTTCAATTTGCTTTCAATTCAATTTGAATTCATTTTCAATTCAATTCATTTCGAAATCGTTTTCAATTCAATTCATTTCGAAATCGTTTTCAATTCAATTCATTTCGAAATCGTTTTCAATTCAATTCATTTCGAAATCGTTTTCAATTCAATTCATTTCGAAATCGTTTTCAATTCAATTCATTTCAAAATCGTTTTCAATTCAATTCATTTCGAAATCGTTTTCAATTCAATTCATTTCGAAATCGTTTTCAATTCAATTCATTTCGAAATCGTTTTCAATTCAATTCATTTCGAAATCGTTTTCAATTCATTTCGAAATCGTTTTCAATTCATTTCATTTCGAAATCGTTTTCAATTCATTTCGAAATCGTTTTCAATTCATATCGATATAAATATCGTTTACGTCAAAATGGCGTCAATCTAATCAACACGGCTTCATAAATTTCTATTTTCAAATATTCTATTTCAAATATTTCTTTTTCAAAATAGTTGTCAATGCTAAAATATTTCGTTCAACACATGACCAATCTCAACGGATGAGTACTGTCAACACATGAACTTTTATTTTATAATATTCTTTATTTTTCAAATTGGAATGAGGCCCAATCAATCACCATATAATGTTAATTATATGGATTTTCATACATTACACACATATAATAGCATTGAAAAATAATCAACCATCAACCAAAGTGCACTACACTGTATAAGCATCAAATATAGATATCCAACGCTTAAAACAGCCTGTCAATCAACCGATCGACATATTTAATCAATCAGGATGAGTGAACTTCAAATTTCATCCCAACACCCGTGTGGGGTTTCAAACAATCAAACAAATATTTTATTTGTGCAGTTGGGCGATGTGTAAAATTTATCGGCCCAATCAATGTCCTTCAAATAAGTGTACATAAACAAACCGTCTGGTTTGTAAATGAATATTTATCTATTCACATTCACGTTAAAAATTATATTTTTAACGACTCAACAATTTATTCCAACATATGAATTTCTATTCAGTTCATTCTTTAAATAAAATGATATTTTTATTTTTCTAACTTATTTTAGAAAATTTCGGCGGCATAACGGCACGATACTAGAAACGGGACGAGGCCTAGCCTTGTCCCCGGTCTAGTGAAGGCCCACGCCATTCACTCATCAATCAAATCAATTTCATTTTGCAAACCACAAAATTTGGAGTAAGGGTCTAACCTAGCCTTACTCCTACGCCTTATAACGGCGCACGTCTAATCCTAACCAATTTATCGATTCGATTTTTTCACACCACAAACCACATTCAAACCAATATCGCAATCAATCACCAAACAGTCAAACAAACAAGTCCATGGTCTGTGGACGATTGTGTCGGGTGCTACTAAGCACCGTCTGCATCCTAGTATAAATATATAACTAGAAAAGAAATAGAAAGGTGAGAAATTCTCACAGATTAGCTATCCTAGCTCCACGGCACTCCTTTGCAGAAGTCTTCGTCGTTTCGCCTTTTTGTCACCTTCGTTGCTGCTTTCACTACGTACGTAAAAATCACATTTTTACTTCGCTATTCAGTATATATAAAAATCGAATTTTTACTATGTTATTCAATATATAAAAATCACATTTTATTTCGAAGTTCAATATACAAAAATTCTATTTTTCTATCGAAGTTCAATATATAAAAATTCTATTTTCTTTCGAAGTTCAAAACATAAAAACTATATTTTTCTTTCGAAGTTCAAAACATAAAAACTATATTTTTCTTTCGAAGTTCAAAACATAAAAACTATATTTTTCTTTCGAAGTTCAAAACATAAAAACTATATTTTTCTTTCGAAGTTCTATATATAAAAATCATATTTTTTATCTCGAAGTTCTATATATAAAAATCATATTTTTTTATCTTATAAAAAATCAAGTCTTTGGTATTCAAACCTTTTTCTAAAAATCAGTTTTTACTTTTATTTTAAAATCTGTTTTTAAATTAACAAAAATCAGTTTTTAAATTATATAAAAATCAGTTTTTAAATTATATAAAAATCAGTTTTCAAATTATATAAAAATCAGTTTTCAAATTATATAAAAATCAGTTTTCAAATTATATAAAAATCAGTTTTCAAATTATATAAAAATCAATTTTCAAATTATATAAAAATCAATTTAAATAAATAAGCAAAAAAAAACTTACGAGGGGGTTTCTGCGCTGTCTGCGTCGACTGGGGGGGGGGGGGTTCTTCGGTGCTCGCCGTCGAGGAAGAGGAGGGGAGGAGGAAGAAGAAAGGAGGAGGACGGAAGAAGAGGGGGGTCGCGGAAGTCGAGATCGAGTGGGGGGCTAGGGTTTTCGCGTCAGGGAGGTTTGGGGTTCGGGGATCATCGAAGAAGAAGGGGAAAGGGTGGCGATGCATCTGGGGAGGGGCGGAGGCTGGTGGCCGACCGACGGTGGGGGATGGGCGATGGGCGGCGGTCTGCCATTTTTTTATTTTTTTTTTATAATCGATCTGTTTAGTAATTTAGGGGGGGGGGGGGCAGAACCAATAAAGGGGAGGGAATATTATTTTATTTTACTTTTTTTTTATTTAATTTTTATTTAATTTCTCTCTCCTAAGTTGACTTTTAATTCGAACACCTATCGAGGCCCAACGACTGTCGTCCCTAGCGTTTTACCCCCATTCCGAACACAATGGGATATGTATCGTGAGCTGATTCGATCGTTTCAATCAGTTCCCGTTTAATTTACATTTAAGTCACTATATTGAATTTTAAACGTACATTTCAAATTACCGGGGCCCCATACGAACTCTAAAAATTTTAGAAAAATATTTTCTAGCTTCGTATTGACGATACGGTCCTAACAAAACTAGTTTCGTCGAATTCTGAGATCGTATGAAAAATGGCCAATTCCCAGTCGATTAAAATCAACTGAAATGGTCAAAACACGTTTTCCTTTTCCACGCTCACATATTGATTCGAAAAATTATGAAATTTGAAATCTAGCAATAACTTTACACTGCGGACCCAACAAAAGTGGTTTCGTCGAAATCCGAGGTCGTTTGCAAAATTGCTATTTTTAAGGGCCTTATATATATAAAAATATATATAAATTCCACAGCGACTATTTCTAATTTTAAACTGGACATATCTTATCATTTCTAAAATGAAATCTCAGTTTGTTAACTTCGTTACAAAGATATAGTTATACAGATTCAAATATTTCTTGTTTCGTTCAATTCTGACTCATATTGAATTCTGTATATTCATTTGAAATTAGAAATCGAATTTTCGAACTACCGCGCCATTTTCAATTCCTTTTATAATTATATATAATTATTATATATTCTAACGACGACGTATATAATATATACGTCGAATTCTATTCAAAATAAATTTCTCGTCGATATTATTTAAAATAATTCATTTTAAATATTCAAAATTTGCTAAAATTGCCAAAATAAAAATTTTAAACTGGCCCAGATTTTCCGGGTTGTTACAATCTCCCCCACTTAAAACTTTTCGTCCCCGAAAAGGAACAAAGTCGAAAGTGGTTTGATTATTCAGCTCTACGTTCGATCTGGCTTCCATTCTCCAACTTTTCAGTTTCTGAGAATTTTCAAAATTTCAAAAATTTGGCTAACACCCTAAATTTTTGAAAAATTTCGCCATAACCTCCCCTGCACCGGGAGCATCGGAGAATTTCAAATAGCTTCCCCGGTCCTTCAGATCTCAAAAAGAAAAAGAAAAAGCCAAGCGGCTAGCCAATAGGCTCACAAAATCATCATCACCCAAACAAAACAGGAAATTATGTAGTAAACATGTACCTATTTGTCGGGCAAACAAATTTTATTCTCTGCTCTAGCCTCCTTGCTATGACCTGTTCAATATAAGCATATGTATATGCAAGCAAATGCGACCAATTTTCAATATAATTCAATATTTGATTTAATTAGGCTTAATGGCTAAAAATTATCAAACAAATAAACATACAACACAAACATCAATCAATTAGTGAATTAGAGTTTCAAATTCATAATTTTGATACATATACAAAAATCAGGTTTTTGATGCCAATTCACAACAATAGGCCCTATCTAATTTTGGTTCTCACACCAGTCTAATGGAAACATATAGAAAATCACACCTTCGAAACTCGAATACCAATTCTGATGATGTCTAGACTATCATCAGAATCGTCTCCGGGCGACTAGAGTGTAATTCTATATCTATCCAGTATATTAAAATTTCGAATACACGCGGATCAGACGTATACGCAAAATCTATATATACTGGATTGTCCACATCAATATAAATAGATAATCAACTACGAATAATCGATTTAAATTTTCAAAACAAAATTTGTTTTCACTTTAAAAATATACTCTTCACACTCGTTCTAGGATACTACTGATCCCATCTCTAACGAGTCATTCTAATTGGATATTACTAATCCAATATCTGATGAATTCTTTCGTATGTTTCTAATGTGTCTTGTTCTCTAGCTTTGTAAACCAAAGCTCTGATACCAAATGTGACGAACAAGAATTTCGCTCGGTCCGAACCAGTCGCTAAACCGACCCAGACCGTTTGAAACGCCCTATCGTTTGAGAACAGGACAAAACAGAACGCATACAGAAGAACACTTCACTGTATATTACAACAATGCATCAGATTACAAGAATATACAGAGTATAAATGAATATTACACAGAAATATCAGAGATTTAAATTACATTTAAATACATAGCAGCGGAAAATAATACAATACACAACTAGAAGAGATATACGGATACAAAGCTTTCCGGATATCATTCCAGCTGTAAACCAGGATCCTGTGAATATAAATCTGCAAAAACCAAAACTACTAGCTGCCCGTGTCAAAATAAGGGCACCCAGAGTTTAGGTTAAAACAATAAACTCCAGGTCAGTCATGTGACTGGTGTGAGAACTAAAACAGTTAATCTTTATTTTTAAAGTTAGGTAAATCAAGGGACCACGCCGTATAACACGGAACGGGTTTCCTCCCAAGAATACCAGTGCATAAAACAAACAGCGCAATGCTAAATAAAGAAAAATGAAGCTGTTATAAGACCCAGGTCCTATCACACAATGCAACGCAAGCCGGGGGATAGGGTTTTCCCTTATAACAGCCAAAGAATGCTTGATACGTTTTAAAACAAATCATTTGATACTATTGTAAGTGCATAGTATATAAAACAATTTCAAATCATAAGTATCAATCATAGGCGGCATGAGCGCCCCATCCCACTATGTCGCCATATATAGGATTACAACTAAAACCGCAAAGTCACGTATTTGGAAATTGGATTTCCGTCTATGAACCGAGGCAAAAGATAGTCCTCAACCGATTCGAGACAATCTAGCCCATGTCTCAGGTCCCAGACTCAGGTGGGCCTTGGATCGTCAGGGCCGGTCCACCGATGTGGATTATTATGCCTGAACAATACGTCTCTCCGCCCTATGGGGCGTAAACGAGCCAACAAATGACTCCATCGGTTCGAGAACGACCGATCAATCCGAGGCGCCTCGCAACAGCAACAACCACATAAGTCAAACTCGTCAGGGCGTGTAAAACCACTGACGCCACTTCTAGCTAGAAAGAAACGCAAGTCCTCCCTGATGTCCTCTCCCGTTTTTGGTTCATACCGGGTGTGAAACTCGCGAAGTAAACGTTACACAAAGCTACGCCACAAAGGCCGTGCTTTGATCACCAACCACAAGACTTTGCTTTTCAACAGAAGCCTTGATCATTTGCATCTTAGCATGCCACACAGGCAAACCATCCTATGCAACCGATATCAGTCACACAGAATGAAATCCGATGTCAGACACACAGTCCATTTACAAGTCCGTTCTGGGTCTGAACGAAACCGGGAGCACCTAGTACCCCGCATATCCATCGATCTCCAAGTACGTCTGGACGATCACCAACTGTTTCCATCTTCTTGGGTGTACAACCCAATCAAGATCATCAGTTATCACCCAAACGACGTGAAGACCTCCGGTCTTCGACCATCGTCTTCATCTTCGACTTATCGTCGTATCAGTTATTCAGAATGGGATAAACCCGGTCTTTCCGAATAACTCGCGTATATATTATAAAAGTGTTACACAAACACAACATACGCCTCATTCCAATTCATTAGTCACTAACCGTAAATTAATCAAGAGAATAATTCCCCAAATATTAACCCCGAAGGCCGAAACCAACATCAGATCAATATCCAGAAAACCATTCTGCTTGGCCAACCGACAGTTAGTTTCTAAATTTCACATCCATAGGGAAAGATTCCCATTAATTTTATCAAAAATAAATTCCTTGAATTTATTCTTTAGTCCATTTTTGAATATCAATTCAAACTAGTCGGGATTAGCGAACCTTACCGAAGTAATCATTTGTTTTAATTTCCCAATCCCAACCTATTCATCCCATGAAGTAAAACGGGTAATACTTCATATCTAACACCACAGTGTTATCGGTAAATTCAATTACCATTTCACGTTCAAATCTAATTAAAGATTTAACTATCGCCTGGAGCAAAACTGGTGATACTCCATTTTCGATCTTTTCAATCTAATTAAAGATTCATTAAAACTCCACTTAGTTTTAATCGTTAACTGGGTTAAAGAATCAGTGTCATTTAAAACACGGTTCACGATAAACCCAAAATCACATTCCATTAATTATCGGGTTAAAGAACAAGTGTTATTTAAAACACTGTTCACGATAAACCCAAAAATCAATATCCATTCAATTCCAATTAAATATTATTTAATTGGTACACTTCATTAAATCTAAATAAAAAGATTTAATCTTTTCTCAACTGGGTTCAAGAACAGTGTTAGTGAAGACACCATTCACGACAAACCCAAATCACATTCATTAATTATCGGGTTAAAGAACAAGTGTTATTTAAAACACTGTTCACGATAAACCCAAAAATCAATATCAATTCAATTCCAATTAAATATTATTTAATTGGTACACTTCATTAAATCTAAATAAAAAGATTTAATCTTTTCTCAACTGGGTTCAAGAACAGTGTTAGTGAAGACACCATTCACGACAAACCCAAATCACATTCATTAATTATCGGGTTAAAGAACAAGTGTTATTTAAAACACTGTTCACGATAAACCCAAAAATCAATATCAATTCAATTCCAATTAAATATTATTTAATTGGTACACTTCATTAAATCTAAATAAAAAGATTTAATCTTTTCTCAACTGGGTTCAAGAACAGTGTTAGTGAAGACACCATTCACGACAAACCCAAATCACATTCATTAATTATCGGGTTAAAGAACAAGTGTTATTTAAAACTCTGTTCACGATAAACCCAAAAATCAATATCAATTCAATTCCAATTGAATATTATTTAATTGGTACACTTCATTAAATCTAAATAAAAAGATTTAATCTTTTCTCAACTGGGTTCAAGAACAGTGTTAGTGAAAACACCATTCACGACAAACCCAAATCACATTTGATATTCAATATAAGGCTCTGAATAGAAAATATATCGGCCTATATTCAATATCAAATTCTACGATTAACAAATGTCGTATTGGAAATAACGATATAAATATATATCTTTCAAATTTCCGTAACAACATCCGTATAATCACAAATTCCAACATCGAAATATTCCGAAGACAATTTCGATTCAAATCCACTCCAATGCAATCATTGGAAATTTTGGTTATTTTCAAAACCCTTTTCAGATTCAATTTATTTATTTAAAAATAAATAGAATTATAATTCTAGTTCAAAACTAGTTCATTTCGATAAAAATCTATTTTTATCTTTTCAAATAGGGAGTTTTTCATCCCAATTCTTTCTAAATCATTTCTTATGATTTTACACAAATTATTACTATTTTTAATAATTTTATCAAGGCCCGTACAGTCGATTTCCAACAATGGCCATCGAACTGCACTTACAGCGACCTTTTTTCGAATTTGATTTGGACGTATCTCCAAATACAACCGTTAGATTTCAAATTTCTAATATTCGTTAGAAAGCTCTTTTCGATACGAACCCAACGGTTCCGGTTTTAGGAGAATCCGACGGTCGGATCTCCCGTAATGTCCATTTGAAATAAATGGTCGAAATTCGCGAACTGCCGCGGCGCGGCGCGTTCTATTCAGGCCATTATATTATATATATAATATATATAATATATATTTCGTCGATTTCTATTTAAAACGAATTATATAAATAGTTTTAAAATTCGTTTCAAAATCTATTTCAACTTCCATCTCAATTCAAAGCAAAATTGAATTCTTCTCTATAAATTCGTTTTAAAATTCATTTCTATTCAATTCAAATTTCAATTCAATTTGAATTCATTTCAATTTGCTTTCAATTCAATTTGAATTCATTTTCAATTCAATTCATTTCGAAATCGTTTTCAATTCAATTCATTTCGAAATCGTTTTCAATTCAATTCATTTCGAAATCGTTTTCAATTCAATTCATTTCGAAATCGTTTTCAATTCAATTCATTTCGAAATCGTTTTCAATTCAATTCATTTCAAAATCGTTTTCAATTCAATTCATTTCGAAATCGTTTTCAATTCAATTCATTTCGAAATCGTTTTCAATTCAATTCATTTCAAAATCGTTTTCAATTCAATTCATTTCGAAATCGTTTTCAATTCATTTCGAAATCGTTTTCAATTCATTTCATTTCGAAATCGTTTTCAATTCATTTCGAAATCGTTTTCAATTCATATCGATATAAATATCGTTTACGTCAAAATGGCGTCAATCTAATCAACACGGCTTCATAAATTTCTATTTTCAAATATTCTATTTCAAATATTTCTTTTTCAAAATAGTTGTCAATGCTAAAATATTTCGTTCAACACATGACCAATCTCAACGGATGAGTACTGTCAACACATGAACTTTTATTTTATAATATTCTTTATTTTTCAAATTGGAATGAGGCCCAATCAATCACCATATAATGTTAATTATATGGATTTTCATACATTACACACATATAATAGCATTGAAAAATAATCAACCATCAACCAAAGTGCACTACACTGTATAAGCATCAAATATAGATATCCAACGCTTAAAACAGCCTGTCAATCAACCGATCGACATATTTAATCAATCAGGATGAGTGAACTTCAAATTTCATCCCAACACCCGTGTGGGGTTTCAAACAATCAAACAAATATTTTATTTGTGCAGTTGGGCGATGTGTAAAATTTATCGGCCCAATCAATGTCCTTCAAATAAGTGTACATAAACAAACCGTCTGGTTTGTAAATGAATATTTATCTATTCACATTCACGTTAAAAATTATATTTTTAACGACTCAACAATTTATTCCAACATATGAATTTCTATTCAGTTCATTCTTTAAATAAAATGATATTTTTATTTTTCTAACTTATTTTAGAAAATTTCGGCGGCATAACGGCACGATACTAGAAACGGGACGAGGCCTAGCCTTGTCCCCGGTCTAGTGAAGGCCCACGCCATTCACTCATCAATCAAATCAATTTCATTTTGCAAACCACAAAATTTGGAGTAAGGGTCTAACCTAGCCTTACTCCTACGCCTTATAACGGCGCACGTCTAATCCTAACCAATTTATCGATTCGATTTTTTCACACCACAAACCACATTCAAACCAATATCGCAATCAATCACCAAACAGTCAAACAAACAAGTCCATGGTCTGTGGACGATTGTGTCGGGTGCTACTAAGCACCGTCTGCATCCTAGTATAAATATATAACTAGAAAAGAAATAGAAAGGTGAGAAATTCTCACAGATTAGCTATCCTAGCTCCACGGCACTCCTTTGCAGAAGTCTTCGTCGTTTCGCCTTTTTGTCACCTTCGTTGCTGCTTTCACTACGTACGTAAAAATCACATTTTTACTTCGCTATTCAGTATATATAAAAATCGAATTTTTACTATGTTATTCAATATATAAAAATCACATTTTATTTCGAAGTTCAATATACAAAAATTCTATTTTTCTATCGAAGTTCAATATATAAAAATTCTATTTTCTTTCGAAGTTCAAAACATAAAAACTATATTTTTCTTTCGAAGTTCAAATCATAAAAACTATATTTTTCTTTCGAAGTTCAAAACATAAAAACTATATTTTTCTTTCGAAGTTCAAAACATAAAAACTATATTTTTCTTTCGAAGTTCTATATATAAAAATCATATTTTTTATCTCGAAGTTCTATATATAAAAATCATATTTTTTTATCTTATAAAAAATCAAGTCTTTGGTATTCAAACCTTTTTCTAAAAATCAGTTTTTACTTTTATTTTAAAATCAGTTTTTAAATTAACAAAAATCAGTTTTTAAATTATATAAAAATCAGTTATTAAATTATATAAAAATCAGTTTTCAAATTATATAAAAATCAGTTTTCAAATTATATAAAAATCAGTTTTCAAATTATATAAAAATCAGTTTTCAAATTATATAAAAATCAATTTTCAAATTATATAAAAATCAATTTAAATAAATAAGCAAAAAAAAACTTACGAGGGGGTTTCTGCGCTGTCTGCGTCGACTGGGGGGGGGGGGGGGGTTTCTTCGGTGCTCGCCGTCGAGGAAGAGGAGGGGAGGAGGAAGAAGAAAGGAGGAGGACGGAAGAAGAGGGGGTTCGCGGAAGTCGAGATCGAGGGGGGGGCTAGGGTTTTCGCGTCAGGGAGGTTTGGGGTTCGGGGATCATCGAAGAAGAAGGGGAAAGGGTGGCGATGCATCTGGGGAGGGGCGGAGGCTGGTGGCCGACCGACGGTGGGGGATGGGCGATGGGCGGCGGTCTGCCATTTTTTTTTTTTTTTTTTATAATCGATCTGTTTAGTAATTTAGGGGGGGCCAGAACCAATAAAGGGGGGGGAATATTATTTTATTTTACTTTTTTTTTATTTAATTTTTATTTAATTTCTCTCTCCTAAGTTGACTTTTAATTCGAACACCTATCGAGGCCCAACGACTGTCGTCCCTAGCGTTTTACCCCCATTCCGAACACAATGGGATATGTATCGTGAGCTGATTCGATCGTTTCAATCAGTTCCCGTTTAATTTATATTTAAGTCACTATATTGAATTTTAAACGTACATTTCAAATTACCGGGGCCCCATACGAACTCTAAAAATTTTAGAAAAATATTTTCTAGCTTCGTATTGACGATACGGTCCTAACAAAACTAGTTTCGTCGAATTCTGAGATCGTATGAAAAATGGCCAATTCCCAGTCGATTAAAATCAACTGAAATGGTCAAAACACGTTTTCCTTTTCCACGCTCACATATTGATTCGAAAAATTATGAAATTTGAAATCTAGCAATAACTTTACACTGCGGACCCAACAAAAGTGGTTTCGTCGAAATCCGAGGTCGTTTGCAAAATTGCTATTTTTAAGGGCCTTATATATATAAAAATATATATAAATTCCACAGCGACTATTTCTAATTTTAAACTGGACATATCTTATCATTTCTAAAATGAAATCTCAGTTTGTTAACTTCGTTACAAAGATATAGTTATACAGATTCAAATATTTCTTGTTTCGTTCAATTCTGACTCATATTGAATTCTGTATATTCATTTGAAATTAGAAATCGAATTTTCGAACTACCGCGCCATTTTCAATTCCTTTTATAATTATATATAATTATTATATATTCTAACGACGACGTATATAATATATACGTCGAATTCTATTCAAAATAAATTTCTCGTCGATATTATTTAAAATAATTCATTTTAAATATTCAAAATTTGCTAAAATTGCCAAAATAAAAATTTTAAACTGGCCCAGATTTTCCGGGTTGTTACATCTTGTGAGCTAAAAGCTACAACCTTTATGTTGAAATGTTGCATTAGGCAACATGAGAACCCTCATAACCTTTATGTCAACTTGCATATGAAGTCATAACCCTTATATGATGATATATGCAAGTTACTGGTCATCATTCCATATCTTTTGTCACTATGATTCGCTTATGTGCCAAGTTTGGGTTTATGCATGTTTTGAGGCTTAAGAATGTAACATGCAAGTTAATGAACACATTTGTGCCTCATTTGCCACCATGATTAACTTGTGGCTTAATATCCATTTTTGTCATGCCTTTGCCAAGTCTCTTCTTTTAATCCATTACGTTGTCGCGAACGTATATGCGAGTTTAAAAGCGTTGGGTTATGTTATGGGTAATTTCTAATGGCATGAAAATACAACTTGAAAATATGACTTGAAATATAACATGGAAGTTGACATGTAAGTATGCTTGAAAACATAAGCTTGGGAATTTACCTATTAAGTTAGGTCTACCCTTTGGGAATTTACCTATTAAGTTAGGTCTACCCAAATGCTTGAAAACTTGTAACATGTTTTGGAAACATGATGGACATGACACTTAGATAATATAATTGTGGCCAACTCGAGGTTGGGTTGAGTTTGCAACGTAAAACTACCCTGAACCGACCGGCCTAACTAGTAGTTGCAAACAATAGGACCCAATGTGAGAAGTTGGTCATGTTGTGCTTGAACCCGAGGTTAGACCAAGTTGTGGTGTAAAGCTACCCGGAACCGACCGGCTTAACTAGTAACCGCAACAAAGTCTAATGTGAGAGGTTGAGGTGCATTAAGTAATTAATGCCACATGATAGGGTTAAGTTAATTTGATTAATGACGCTTAACCAAATATGACATGGATAATTGGGTTAAGTAATTTGATTAGGTTAATGATACTTAACAAAACATGACATGGTTGGGTAGGTTAAGTAATTTGATTTGCCTAATGATACTTAACCATTTTTATACGATTAGTGGACGGGGTTAAGTTAACCAACACTTAACCAATCCAACACGATAATTTGGGGAAGGTTAAGTAAGTTTTCTTAATGACACTTAACCGAAAAATACAGTTAATGGATGAGATTAGACTGCACTAGTCTAAGCATGGAAATCGGATGGGGTATATTAGCCTAGACTTAATTAATCCCACTTGGTAGTTTAATAGAGTTAAGTTAAACACTTAACTAATCTAACATGATGATTGAGGTGGTTAAGTGACCTATACTTAACCAATCTAACTCGTGAATTTATTGAGGTTAAGTTAATCTATACTCAACCAATCTAACGTGAAAACATGATAAGGCTAAGTCACGAATCGCTTGAATACACTTGACCGATTTGACTAAGAAAATTGATAGGGTCAAGATAATATGTACTTAACCAATCTGGAATGATAATTGGACGGGGTTAAGTCGTGAATTGCTTAATATACTTAACCAACGTGAACATGGTTTGTAGGGTTAAGTCTTGGACTTGGATACTTAGCCAATTTTGACATGGTTTGTAGACGGGTTAAGTCATGAACTTAAGTGACACTTAATCCATTATGTAAACCCTAGTTCTGAGGATTTGGTGGATAACCGTAGTTAACAAGGATAACGGGAATAAGGCTAAGTGGTAAACCTTAGTTGAGGGATAACTAAGTAATGATTCTTAGTCAAGGAAATTTATACCAGTTCATAGATAGATGAGTAACCTGATACGGTAGGTCATCATTTAAGTATACAAGTAGGAGCAAGTATCTGATTTAGATAAAGGCTCCAGAGAACTGGGTGACGAAGCAGCGGCTTCGGGGAACGTGAGGATATTCTTGGTATCCCTCTGTGAGCTGCCAGGTGATTATACTAGGCTCATGAGAGGTTAAGGTCTGCGTTAGAAGAGCCAAGAGTATGCCTTGGTTGCTATGTGAGCGACCTAAAGACGGGGATGGATAGGGGATAGTCGACGATACACGGTCGTACCCTAGATAGCATTTCGTCAGGCTACCTACCATCTTTGGTCAAGCGTGTACGTACGGAAAGGCAGGGAACACTTAAAAGACCATAATTGCTATCTAATTATGGTTGCGGTAAGGCTTGGATGTGGGTTGGCCAGTGTTGTGTTCTCATACAGGATTTATCCTGTCTTGTCTTTCGCTAGTTGAGGGAGGGGTCGTGTGGGACCATAGCCACGTATAGAAAAACAGACCTTAGCATCTGCATCGGCAGATAAATCGAAAGCTCCCGACCGAGTCCTGTATTTCCTGGTCTGCCCTGTGACAGGACTCGGATGGCACGATGTGATACATGTGCATACAGTCATGGAAAAACGATTCACGATGAATGCGTGGGAAGAAGGGCACGGTTGACGGTTAGCGTAAATCCTAGTGGCCCTGGGTGGTTGAACCAAAACCGAGATACGAAAACGTGCAATAGGTAAGCGTAATCCCTAGCAGCCCTAGGTAGCATAAGTCCTAGTTGTACAAACGATAATTCAGGTTGGGAGACCCTAGCTAGGTTTAGGGTAACAGTCCAAACCGATCTTAAGGATCACGGAACTATGTTAAAGTAATATAGAATCTCATAGGAAAGCCCGTATGGTCTACGGCAAGGGACTGAACATTTACATGGAAAGGAATATACGAGTTGAGTAACCTATATATGCGACATATTAGGTTGACATGGACCATTATACGACTTTTGAGTAAGGGTCATTCATGGAAAACACATGACACGGTTGGGATACTAGTACGGTAGGTGCAGGGCAGAGGTACAGGATAGATACCATGGGGCGTTATACGTGATAGATATCTTGGGATATTATACTTGATAGAAACCTGACGATGTGATACCTTGTTTTATCTTGACATCGTAATTTATCATGACACCTTAGTTTATCTGAGTTCAGTAGTTCATCCTGTTATTTTGATTTAGCTTATCTATCTTGTTATCATGCTTATGTTCATCTCAGTTTCTCATGTCAGTTAACTTTACTAGTTTTTATGCTAATAGTAGATAGGGCTTACTCAGTCTTTTTGACTGACCCGTTTTGTTTCGCCTCTTTTCTTCCGTTTCCCCCCCAGGTTACAGGGAGGAAATACTGTTGTTTAGTTCGGACTTCTGCTGCTTGAAGGTCATCATGGATGGCTTGGACTTTTCTTGGCTAATGGCTACTTTACTGTTTTTACTTGGGGAATAATTTATGAAAATGTCTTTATGCTTCTTTATTATTGCAAGACAGGTTTTGATGTACTCTGATGTAAAAGGTTGTAGACCTTATTTATTCATGTTATGAAAGTTTGATTTTACTTCCGCTATTTTATATGTTCTGTCTTGTGATATTTCTGTGCATGCTTACCAATAATGCCCCTCTAAAGCTAGTACATTCCTTTGCGAGTGACCCTAGCGGAGGCGGGGTATTACACGTGGTATCAGAACAGAAGGTTACCAGACTGGGCAAAAGTTTTTAAAGACCTTCTGAAAACTATTTGAAAAAAAAAACCGTTTACAAAGAAGCATTTTTCAAGCAAATTTTCTTTTAAAAGAAAAAGGCTATTCCCCAAAGGCCATTAGCACTATCCTTGTTTCCTTAATTGAGTCTCTTTTCCTTTCTTTCCTCCATCTGTAGTCACAGTAGTTTTAACTGCGACTAGTCTTTTCTACCTACGAAAGTGCTTTCCATATGATGGAGGTGGTTCTCGAGAGACCAGTGGCCGCGTTATAAGAAAGGATCGTGAGAAAGAAGGATAAAGGATACGAGCTTAAGGATGAGCAACTTGTTGGTATGGCTTAGTCCTCAAAGGAGGGAGAAAGATGAACAATGAAACCCATGACGAGAGAGTATCTTTGGCATGGTAAAACGGGGCGGATAGTTAAGTATTATGGGACAAGGACAAGATCATCGGGAGGGCAGTAGTATGCTCTCATTTCTAGAGTACCTCGGAAGGAGGGTAACGATCTTATTGAAGGTTTAGCTTTTCTTCTCTATCATCCCGTTAGGACTTCGTTGTTCGTATCATTTAAGTCTGCTTCGATAGTTGAGTCTCTGCACCTTAAGTACTAGCGTAATAGAGAATCCCATTTTTGTCTCAAAGTCCTATTGGAGAATCAGTCCATTTATACATGACTTGTCTGGATTTGGGAATGTCTATGCCAAGTGTTGAGTTTGGAAATAATGCTTATGTTTATAAGCTATGGATGGATTCTAGGGATGAAGTGGTTATCCAGTAGGGGGTGCCACTCTCGGTTTTGATAGGAGGGTAGTTAGACCTTTTGACTAGCCTTGGTAATGCACTCGAAGTATCGGTTAACCTTTTTGAGGTTCTGTCATGACTAGTTACTTAGAATCCCTTGATGCCTTTATTGGAAATTTGAAGCCCGATCAAGTGGTGTTCGCCAATAAGACGGATGGTTTACTTCATTTATGCATGGGTTATAGAGATCACCCTAGTAAGTGCGCATGATAACCTGATTGACATCTTTTTACTTTCAAGAGAAAGTTCGTCTACATGGAATGCCTTATAGTATATAAACGAGATCCAAGATTCACTAGTGAATTTTGGAAAGCTTGCATGAGATCATGAGTACGCAGTCATGTTTGCATCAAGTATTCTAGGAAAAGGATAAGTGCAAGTGGAACGAGAGGCGACGAAGAAATGAGTTCCAGCTCATGTTATGGAAACAGGAATAAGAAGATACAAAATCGCGAAGTTAAAAGACGACTTTGATGGTCAAAGACTAGATACGCGCATGATATCTCTTTTTGGGAGTATATCCTTGATCCCTGTTTTCTGTAGGGCTTACTTGTAGGCTATCTTTTGTGGACATCCTCTCGGTCCTATTCTCCGTTACAAACCCTGTAAGGAGTTTGTCCTGTTTATCTTCTCGACCCTGTTTCAGGGAATTCTAGGTAGAACCCTATGGATGTAAACATGTATTTGAAACATGTTATGATTGATATGGTTGCAAGTGGTTGCTCGTGGATGCGCGAATACACATTAGATACTAGCTCGACTCGGTCACATTTCATATTGCATATGCACAAGTATTTATGCTTGTTTATGGATGAAATCGAATGTATTATCATGCGGTTGTTGCATATGAATGAATGATTGTGCACGCATATAGTATCTATATGACTAGGACTATTTGCATACATGTTGGATTCATGGCACTATACATATTTTGCATTAGAAAGATTATTCAGGCCTGATCATTAGCATTAGCTAAGGAACATGTACACACACGTTTTGCATATAATCATACAGCATTAGAAATCATCTAAGGACAATGGTTGCTTGTGGATGATGTTTTGAGTAGATGGATGATGGATGGTAGGATATGTTCTTCCTAACTTGGAGATTTCGGGGACGAAATCCTAAAAGGTGGGGAGAATGTAACAACCCGTATTTTCAATCACCTGTTATAACATAAATGGAGGCAGAATTAAACTGTAAAATCTGAATCAAGGGAAACGGGCTATGCCATTGCGTTCGTCTCGGAAAAATACGCGAAATAGAGTCCGAGTTTTCGAAAATCGGAGTCCGTATGACCAAGATTTGGCCTCGCGAAGTTTCACGAAAAATTCCCAAATTAAAGTATACTTAATTAAGTGAAATGGGTGGCGCAGAGAAATATATAAATATTGATATATATATAATTGAAAATTAAATAAATAAATATGCAAAAATATTCAAAACAGCGAATTGGGAGAGGGGAATAACCGAACCGGCCGATTTTTGAGGTCGACCCGATCCCGCTGGGTCGACTAGGGGTTAATCCAGGGTGTTTGGCTGTCAACCCGTGGGCCGATTCGCTCAAATGCAGATTTTGCATTTGGATGGTTCTCATGGTTCATCTTTAATCTAAAGGCCCTAGATGGTTCCTACACTTGACTTCTTCCCCAAGACATGCTTTGATGGCTTGGATTGAATCTAGGTTTAATCCTATGGCCTAAAACACTTGCCTAATCTATAAATAAGACCCTAACCTATCCTAAATCCTCATTATTCATTCATGCAACTAAACTATGGCAAAAATTTACCTCTCATGGCCTCCACTCTCTTCATAAAATTTCTAAATGGTTTCTATGAGAGATTTTCCATGCATACAAGTGTTTTCAAGCTTGTATGAGTGTCATTAGCTTGCATTCAAGTCAAGTTTCTATCTTTGCATCATAAAGCAAGGGTTTTGATCATTTTGGCTCAAGGGTTTTTATGTTAGAGCTTGCATTTTGGGTCTATTTGATTGCATAAGGGCTTTGTCATATCTTTTGTGCCTTCATAGCAATGTAAGCCCTTTTCCTACTCTTAGATATTAACTATGAAGTTAAATGTTCATGTTGCAAGTTTGGGTTTGATCATTGAGTATGATACATGCTATCATGTCATGCAAGTTTATGAAGTCATTATCTTGATCTTGTGAGCTAAAAGCTACAACCTTTATGTTGAAATGTTGCATTAGGCAACATGAGAACCCTCATAACCTTTATGTCAACTTGCATATGAAGTCATAACCCATATATGATGATATATGCAAGTTACTGGTCATCATTCCATATCTTTTGTCACTATGATTCGCTTATGTGCCAAGTTTGGGTTTATGCATGTTTTGAGGCTTAAGAATGTAACATGCAAGTTAATGAACACATTTGTGCCTCATTTTCCACCATGATTAACTTGTGGCTTAATATCCATTTTTGTCATGCCTTTGCCAAGTCTCTTCTTTTAATCCATTACGTTTTCGCGAACGTATATGCGAGTTTAAAAGCGTTGGGTTATGTTATGGGTAATTTCTAATGGCATGAAAATACAACTTGAAAATATGACTTGAAATATAACATGGAAGTTGACATGTAAGTATGCTTGAAAACATAAGCTTGGGAATTTACCTATTAAGTTAGGTCTACCCTTTGGGAATTTACCTATTAAGTTAGGTCTACCCAAATGCTTGAAAACTTGTAACATGTTTTGGAAACATGATGGACATGACACTTAGATAATATAATTGTGGCCAACTCGAGGTTGGGTTGAGTTTGCAACGTAAAACTACCCTGAACCGACCGGCCTAACTAGTAGTTGCAAACAATAGGACCCAATGTGAGAAGTTGGTCATGTTGTGCTTGAACCCGAGATTAGACCAAGTTGTGGTGTAAAGCTACCCGGAACCGACCGGCTTAACTAGTAACCGCAACAAAGTCTAATGTGAGAGGTTGAGGTGCATTAAGTAATTAATGCCACATGATAGGGTTAAGTTAATTTGATTAATGACGCTTAACCAAATATGACATGGACAAATGGGTTAAGTAATTTGATTAGGTTAATGATACTTAACAAAACATGACATGGTTGGGTAGGTTAAGTAATTTGATTTGCCTAATGATACTTAACCATTTTTATACGATTAGTGGACGGGGTTAAGTTAACCAACACTTAACCAATCCAACACGATAATTTGGGGAAGGTTAAGTAAGTTTTCTTAATGACACTTAACCGAAAAATACAGTTAATGGATGAGATTAGACTCCACTAGTCTAAGCATGGAAATCGGATGGGGTATATTAGCCTAGACTTAATTAATCCCACTTGGTAGTTTAATAGAGTTAAGTTAAACACTTAACTAATCTAACATGATGATTGAGGTGGTTAAGTGACCTATACTTAACCAATCTAACTCGTGAATTTATTGAGGTTAAGTTAATCTATACTCAACCAATCTAACGTGAAAACATGATAAGGCTAAGTCACGAATCGCTTGAATACACTTGACCGATTTGACTAAGAAAATTGATAGGGTCTAGTTAATATGTACTTAAACAATCTGGAATGATAATTGGACGGGGTTAAGTCGTGAATTGCTTAATATACTTAACCAACGTGAACATGGTTTGTAGGGTTAAGTCTTGGACTTGGATACTTAGCCAATTTTGACATGGTTTGTAGACGGGTTAAGTCATGAACTTAAGTGACACTTAATCCATTATGTAAACCCTAGTTCTGAGGATTTGGTGGATAACCGTAGTTAACAAGGATAACGGGAATAAGGCTAAGTGGTAAACCTTAGTTGAGGGATAACTAAGTAATGATTCTTAGTCAAGGAAATTTATACCAGTTCATAGATAGATGAGTAACCTGATACGGTAGGTCATCATTTAAGTATACGAGTAGGAGCAAGTATCTGATTTAGATAAAGGCTCCAGCGAACTGGGTGACGAAGCAGCGGCTTCGGGGAACGTGAGGATATTCTTGGTATCCCTCTGTGAGCTGCCAGGTGATTATACTAGGCTCATGAGAGGTTAAGGTCTGCGTTAGAAGAGCCAAGAGTATGCCTTGGTTGCTATGTGAGCGACCTAAAGACGGGGATGGATAGGGGATAGTCGACGATACACGGTCGTACCCTAGATAGCATTTCGTCAGGCTACCTACCATCTTTGGTCAAGCGTGTACGTACGGAAAGGCAGAGAACACCCAAAAGACCATAATTGCTATCTAATTATGGTTGCGGTAAGGCTTGGATGAGGGTTGGCCAGTGTTGTGTTCTCATACAGGATTTATCCTGTCTTGTCTTTCGCTAGTTGAGGGAGGGGTCGTGTGGGACCATAGCCACGTATAGAAAAACAGACCTTAGCATCTGCATCGGCAGATAAATCGAAAGCTCCCGACCGAGTCCTGTATTTCCTGGTCTGCCCTGTGACAGGACTCGGATGGCACGATGTGATACATGTGCATACAGTCATGGAAAAACGATTCACGATGAATGCGTGGGAAGAAGGGCACGGTTGACGGTTAGCGTAAATCCTAGTGGCCCTGGGTGGTTGAACCAAAACTGAGATACGAAAACGTGCAATAGGTAAGCGTAATCCCTAGTAGCCCTAGGTAGCATAAGTCCTAGTTGTACAAACGATAATTCAGGTTGGGAGACCCTAGCTAGGTTTAGGGTAACAGTCCAAACCGATCTTAAGGATCACGGAACTATGTTAAAGTAATATAGAATCTCATGGGAAAGCCCGTATGGTCTACGGCAAGGGACTGAACATTTACATGGAAAGGAATATGCGAGTTGAGTAACCTATATATGCGACATATTAGGTTGACATGGACCATTATACGACTTTTGAGTAAGGGTCATTCATGGATAACACATGACACGGTTGGGATACTAGTACGGTAGGTGCAGGGCAGAGGTACAGGATAGATACCATGGGGCGTTATACGTGATAGATATCTTGGGATATTATACTTGATAGAAACCTGACGATGTGATACCTTGTTTTATCTTGACATCGTAATTTATCATGACACCTTAGTTTATCTGAGTTCAGTAGTTCATCCTGTTATTTTGATTTAGCTTATCTATCTTGTTATCATGCTTATGTTCATCTCAGTTTCTCATGTCAGTTAACTTTACTAGTTTTTATGCTAATAGTAGATAGGGCTTACTCAGTCTTTTTGACTGACCCGTTTTGTTTTGCCTCTTTTCTTCCGTTTCCCCCCCAGGTTACAGGGAGGAAATACTGTTGTTTAGTTCGGACTTCTGCTGCTTGAAGGTCATCATGGATGGCTTGGACTTTTCTTGGCTAATGGATACTTTACTGTTTTTACTTGGGGAATAATTTATGAAAATGTCTTTATGCTTCTTTACTATTGCAAGACAGGTTTTGATGTACTCTGATGTAAAAGGCTATAGACCTTATTTATTCATGTTATGAAAGTTTGATTTTACTTCCGCTATTTTATATGTTCTGTCTTGTGATATTTCTGTGCATGCTTACCAATAATGCCCCTCTAAAGCTAGTGCATTCCTTTGCAAGTGACACTAGCGGAGGCGGGGTATTACAGTTAATATTTGGGAAATTATTCTCTTGCTGATTTACGGTTAGTGGCTGATGAATTGGAATGAGGCGTATGTTGTGTTTGTGTAACATTTGTTTACTATATACACGGGTTATTCGGAAAGGCCGGGTTTATACCCATTCTGAATAACCGATTCGACGATAAGTCGAAGGTGAAGACGGTGGTTGAAGACCGGAAGTCTTCACATATTTTGGGTGATTACTGATGATCTTGATTGGGCTGTACACCCAAGATGAGGGAATCAGTTGGTGATCATCCATGCGTACTTGGAGATCGATGGATATGCGAGGAAAGTGCCTCCGGTTTCGTTCATACCCAGAACGAACTTGTAAATGGACTGTGTGTCTGACATTGGATTTTATCTATATTGATTGATCTCTATTAAATATACATCTGTTTGGCGGCGGAGAATTTATTCTTTTGCTTAACGCCCTTCTCTGAGACGTACGAGCTAAGAGGTTGTATATCGATGGACATCAGTCGAATGGCATGAATTGCCTGTGTGGCGCGCCTAAGTGGCAATTGATCAAGGATTCTGTTTAAAAGCAAAGTCTTGTGGTTGATGATCAAAGCACGACCTTTGTGGTGTAGCTTTGTGTATAATGTGAATTCGCGAGCCTCACACCTCGGTATGAGTTAAAAACGGGATAAGGACTGCAGGGAGAGCACGACGTTTCTTTCTAGCTTTGGTGGTGTCAGTGACTTACCAGCCCTGACATTTATATACTTTTCACCTATGTGGTTGTTGGATGAGGCGCCTCGATTTTAGGTCTGTTAGGACCGGGAAACGTGTGTTCAGGAATAAATAATCCTCAAACGTAAGAGAGGATCAGCCCTGATGCATCCAGGGGTTACCCAGAGTGTGTAGTCCCGAGGCATTTGCTAGAGTGTCTCGAAGCGGAGAGGAGCTTGCCCCTTGGCTCGACTCATGACGAAAGTCCAATTTCCAATACGAGATATTTCGGCTTTATTTGTTGTAATAACCCGAAAATCTGGGCTAGTTTAATTTTTTTTATTTTGGCAATTTTAGCGAATATTGAACATTTAAAATAGATTATATTAAATAAATTGACGAGAAATTTAATTTGAATATAATTAGAACGTATATATTATATACGTCGTCGTTAGAATTTAAATAATTATATATAATTATAAATAGAAATGAAAATGGCGCGGTAGTTCGATAATTCGATTTCAAACTTCAATTGAATGTACCGGGTGCAAAACAATCCGGATTTTAGTGAAACCAAAAACATTAGGATCTATTTGATGATATCTTTCCAACGAATCCGAATAATCAAAATTTCATAGCGGGAATCAAAAGATATGTCCAGTTGAAAATTTTGAATAGTCGCTATGGAATTCAGACCCTTAAAAATGGAAATTTTGCAAACGACCTCGGATTTCGACGAAACCAGTTTTGTTGGGTCCGTGATGTCAAACTATTGCTAGATTCCAAATTTCGTAATTTTTCGATTCAATATGTGAGCGTGGAAAAGGAAAACGCGTTTGACCAGTTTCAGTTGATTTTAATCGACTTGAAATTGGTCATTTTTCCAACGGTCTCAGAATTCGACAAAACTAGTTTTGTTAGGACCGTATCGTCAATACGAAGCTAGAAAATATTTTTATGGGATTTATAGAGTTAGTATGTGACCCCGGTAATTTGAAATGTACGTTTAAAATTCAATATAGCGATGTAAATGTAAATTCAAAGGAAACTGATTGTAACAGCCGAATCAGCCTACGATACATATCCCATTGTGTTCGGAATGTGGGTAAAACGCTATAGACGACAGGCGGTGGGCCTCGTTTAGAGGTCGTATGTTAAAGTCAACTTTTTGAAAATTAAATAATAAAAAAAAATATCTTCTCTTCCCCTTTAACCCGAGGCCCCCCCCAACGATATTTTCAATTCAGTTTTCACAATAAAAGAAGAAGAAGAAGAAGAAGGACGGGGCGGAGCAGCCGCCTCTCCTCCTCCTTGAGTGCCGCCGCCCTCTTCATCGAGCCCCCCTCCTCCTCCCCTTCGTTTCCCCCTCCAACCGCAACCCCAAAACCCCAATCAGCGAAACCCTAAACCCCCATCGCGCAGCCGCGACCCGCACCGCACCACCCCCTGCCTTCGCCAGTTCGCACCCCCCTCCTCGAAGTCGATCGCGAGAAGACCCCCCCCCTCGTTTCAGAAATCGCGACGAAGGCCCCCTCCCCTCGTTAAACCCCCTGTAAGTTTTTTTTTATGTTTTATTTTTATTTGTTTTATTTAATTAATTTGTTTAGTTTAAAGCAAAATCAGTTTATATATATTATGGCATTAAGAAGAAATGATTTTTAAATAAAATAAGATTGGATTTTTATGCATGATATTAGCGGAGGAAGAATAGATTTTTATCATGTAAAAGGATAGATTTTTGGTTAGAAGAAAAAGATTTGATTTTGTTAGAGAATAATATGATTTTTATATTTTTAAAGTATTAAAAATATAATCTTTACTATGTAGAGGATGTAAAAATACGATTTTTGTTTATGTAGAGAAGTAAAAATATAATTTTTACATGTTAGAAATATTAAAAATAACATCTTTATATGGGTAGCAAAATAAAATTGTGATTTTTATAGTGATGAAATTGAAAAGGTAAAATCTTTAAAAGTGAAAAGACGATTTTTTTTTTAAAATAGGAAAGATTAGATTTTAAAACTAGAAAAGGCGAGATTTTTATATATATTGAATAGCGAAGTAAAAATTCGATTTTTATATATTGAATAGCATAGAAAAATTCGATTTTTAAATGTATGAAGTGATTATAAAAATATGATTTTTAAATTGAAAGTGAACAAATAAAAATGTGATTTTTATATATGTATTGGCTACGGGCAACGAAAGCGACAAAAGGCGAGAATGGCGATGATTTCTTTAAAAGAAGAGTCAAGATGATTGGATAGCTTTGGTGAGAATTCCTCACTCTTTAATTTCTTTTTCTAGTTATATATATATACTAGGATGCAGACGGTGTTTTGTAGCACCCGACACAATCGTCCACAGACCAAGGACTTGTTTGTTTGGTTGTGTAGTTAGTTAGATTATTTGGTTTGAATTGATTGTTTAGTGAAATTAAATTGATTTGATTGATGGGTGAATGGCGTGGGCCTTCACTAGACCGGGGATAAGGCTTAGCCTTGTCCTGTTTCTAGTATCGTGCCGTTATGCCGCCGAAATTTTCTAAAATATGTTAGAAAAATAAAAATATCATTTTATTGAATAAATGAACTGAATAGAATATACATTGGTTGAATAAAATATTTTATCGTTAAAAATATAATTTTTAACGTGGAAGTGAATAAAATAAAATATTCATTTACAAACCGGACGGTTTGTTTATGTACACTGATTAGAGTAACATTGATTGGGACGATAAATTTTACACATCGCCCAACTGCACAAATCTGTGTTTGATTGTTTGAAACCCCACACGGGTGTTGGGATGAAATTTGAAGTTCACTCATCCTGATTGATTAAATATGTCGACCGATTGATTGACAGGCTGTTATAAGCGTTGAATATCTATATTTGATGCTTATACAGTGTAGTGCACTTTGGTTGATGGTTGATTATTTTTCAATGCTATTATATATGTGTGTTGTATGAAAATCCATATAATTAATTTTATATGGTGATTGATTGGGCCTCATTCCAATTTAGAAGATAAAGAATATTATAAAATAAAGGTTTATGTGTTGACTGTACTCATTCGTGAGATTAGTCATGTGTTGAACGTAATATTTTAACAATAAATTTTATATCTTTATCAATATAAAATAAAGGTTTATGTGTTGACTGTACTCATTCGTGAGATTAGTCATGTGTTGAACGTAATATTTTAACAATAAATTTTATATCCTTATCAATATAAAATAAAGGTTTATGTGTTGACTGTAATCATTCGTGAGATTAGTCATGTGTTGAACGTAATATTTTAACAATAAATTTTATATCTTTATCAATATAAAATAAAGGTTCATGTGTTGAATGTACTCATCCATTGAGATTAGTCATGTGTTGAACTAAATAATTTAACAAAAATAGTCACACGTGGACAGTACTCATTCGTTGAGATTAGTCGTGTGTTGACGAAAATAAATATTCATTTGTTGAATAGAATGAAGGAATATATGAAGCCGCGTTGATTAGATTAACGCCATTTTGACGCGAACGATATTTATATCGATTTTATTCATTTTGAAATGAATATTGAAAAACGATTTCGAAATGAATATTGAAAAACGATTTCGAAATGAATTGAATATAATACGATTTCATAAAACAATTTAGAAATGAATTTGATTTGAATAGAAAACCAATTTAAATAGAATCGAATTGAAAACCAATTTGAATTGAAACGAATAGAAAACCATTTTGAATTGAATCGAATAGAAAACCAATTTGAATTGAATCGAATAGAAAACCAATTTGAATTGAATCGAATCGAATTCAAATTGAATTGAAGGCGAATTGAAATGAATTCAAATTGAATTGAAATTTGAATTGAATAGAAATGAATTTTAAAACGAATTTATAAAGAAGAATTCAATTTTGCTTTGGATTGAAATGGAAGTTGAAATAGTTTTTGAAACAAATTTAAAACTATTTATAAAATTCGGTTTAAATAGAAATCGACGAAATATATATTATATATATTATATATATATATAATATAATGGCCTGAAAAGAACGCGCTGCGCCGCGGCAGTTCGCGAATTTCGACCATTTATTTCAAACGGACATTACGGGAGATCCGACCGTCGGATTCTCCTAAAACCGTAACCGTTGGGTTCATATCGAAAAGGGCTTTCTAACGAATATTTGAAATTCAAAATCTAACGGTTGGATTTGGGTATACGCCAAAATCAAATTTGAAAAAGGTCGCCATAAGTGCAGTTCGATGGCCGTTGATGGAAATCTACTGTACATGCCTTGATAAAATTATTAAAAATAGTAATAATTTGTGTAAAATCATAAGAAATGATTTGAGAAAAATTGGGGTGAAAAACTCCATATTTGAAAAGATAAAAATGGATTTTTATCGAAATGAACTAGTTTTGAACTAAATTTAAAACCCAATTATTTTTAAATAAATAGATTAGATTTAAAAAGGGGTTTTAAATAATCGGAATTTCTAATATATTTGATTGGATTTGAAATGGGTTTATCATGAACTGTGTTTTAAATAACACCTAGTTCTTTAACCCAGTAAAAGGAGTTTTAACGAATCTGCAGTTAGATTGAAATGTAAATCTATAATCTAAATTATCAAATTTAGAAATGAGCGAGAATGGAGTATCGCCAGTTTTGCTCCAAAGCGATAGTTAAATCTTTAATTAGATTTGAACGTGAAATGGTAATTAATTTTACCGATAACACCGTGGTGTTAGATATGGAGTATTACCAGTTTTGCTTCATGGGATGAATAGGTTGGGATTGGGAAATAAAATAAATAATTACTTCGTTGTGGTTCGCTAATCTCGACTAGTTTGGAAAACCATAATTTGGTTTGAAATGACATCCAAAGGAAGATTAAAGGATAAATTTTAAAGATTTTATCTTGGATAAAATTAATGGGAACCTTTCCCTAAAAATGTGATTTTATGAATAAAAGAATATTCTGAATTGGAATGAGGCGTATGTTGAGTTGTGTAACATTTGTTTTTAATATACGCGGGTTGTTCGGAAAGTCCGGGTTTATACCCATTCGGAATAACCGATTCGACGACATGTCGAAGATGAAGACGGTGGTTGAAGACCGGAAGTCTTCACATCATTTGGATAACTACTGACGATCCTGATTGGGCAGTAAACCCAAGAGGATGGAAATAGTTGGTGGTCGTCCAGACGTACCTAGAGATGGATGGATATGCGAGGAAAGTGCCTCCGGTTTCGTTCAGACCCAGAACGGACTTGTAAATGGATTGTGTGTCTGACATTGGATTTTATTCTGTGTTGATTGATTTCTATTAAATATACATCTATTTGGCGGCGGAGAATTTATTCTTTTGCTTAATGCCCTTCTCTGAGACGTACGAGCTCAGAGGTTGTATATCGATGGACATCAGTTGCTTGGCATGAATTGCCTGTGTGGCATGCTAAGATGCAATGATCAAGGCTTCTGTTGAAAAGCAAAGTCTTGTGGTTGATGATCAAAGAACGGCCTACGTGGCAGCTTTGTGTATAGCGTGAATTCGCGAGCCTCACACCTCGGTATGAGTCAAAAACGGGATACGGACTGCAGGGAGAGCACGACGTTTCTTTCTGGCTTTGGTGGTGTCAGTGACTTACCAGCCCTGACATTTATATACTTTTCACCTTTGTGGTTGTTGGATGAGTCGCCTCGATTTTAGGTCTGTAAGGACCGGGAAACATGTGTTAAGGCATAACTAATCCTCTAACGTATGTGAGGACCGGCCCTGAAGCATCCAGGGGTTGATCAGAGTGTGTAGTCTTGAGGCATTTGCTAGAGTGTCTCGAACGCGGAGAGGAGCTTGCCCCTTGCCTCGACTCATGAAGGAAATCCAATTTCCAATACGTGTATTTCGGTTTTATTTGTAGAGCCTAGTATGGCGACATAGTGGGATGGGGCACTCATGCCGTCTATGATTTATATTTATGATCGAAATTGTTTTGACACTATACACTTATTATAGTATCAAATGCTTTGTTTTAAAAGTACCAAGCATGTTTGGCTGTTATAAGGTAAAACCCTATCCTCCGGCTTGCGTTGCATTGTGTGATGGGACCTGGGTCTTATAATAGCTTCATTTTTCGAAAAAGCGTTGCGTTGTTTATTCTATGCACTGGTATTCTTGGGAGGAAACCCGTTCCGTGTTATACGGCGTGGTCCCTTGAATTACTCTCTTTTAAAGTAAAGTTTTAAATAACTGTTTTAGTTCTCATACCAGTCACATGACTGACCTGGAGTTTATTGTTTTAACCTAAACTCTGGGTGCCCCTATTTTCCGCACGGGCAGTAGTAGTTTTGGTTTTGCAGATTTATATTCACAGGATCCTGGTTTACAGCTGGAATGATATCCGGAAAGCTCTGTATCCTCTGTATATTCTTGTATCTGATGGAATTGTTGTAAATAACAGTGAAAGGTTCTTCCATCTGCGTTCTTATTTGTCCTATTCTCAAACGATCAGGGGTTTCGAACGGTCTAGATTGGTTTAACGACTGATTCAGATCGAGCGAAATCCCTTGCCGTTACAGTTGGTATCAGAGCTTTGGTTTACAGAGCTCGAGAACAAGACACATTAGAACCATACGAAAGAATTCATCAGATATTGGATTAGTAATATCCAATTAGAATGACTCGTTAGAGATAGGATCAGTAGTATCCTAGAACGAGTGTGAAGAATATATTTTTCAAATGAAAACAATTTTGTTTTGAAATTTAAACCATTTTAAAACGTATTTGAATATTTATTTATTTTTGAATATGGACAATCCAATATATAAAGATTTTGCATATACGCGTCCTGAACGTATATTCGAAATTTTAATATACAGGATAGATATAGAGTCACACTCTAGTCGCCCGGACATGATTCTGATGATGGCGCGCCATCACCAGTATTTATTTTCGTGTTTCGAAGGTTTGATTTCTATATATTTCCATTAGGCTGGTGTGAGAACCAAAACATATATAGCTAGAACACATTGTTTTGAATTGGCATCAGAAACATGACTTTTTGTATATATATTAAATTTATGAATTTGAAACTCTAATTCACTAATTGATTGATGTTTGTGTTGGTTGTTTATTTGTTTGCTAATTTTGAACCATTTAGCCAAATTGAACCAAACATTGAATATTATTGAAAATTGGTTGCATTTGCTTGCATATACATATACTTACATTGAACAGGTCATAGCAAGGAGGCTAGAGCCGAAGAATAAAATTTGTTTGCCCGACAAATAAGTACATGTTTACTACATAATTTACTGTTTTGTTTGGGAGATGATGATTTTATGAGACTATTGGCTTTTTTTTTTGAGATCAGAAGGCCTATATGGCAATTTCAGGATTTTCCCGTGGCCCCCGGTGTAGGGGAGGTTATGGCGAAATTTTTCGAAAACTTAGGGTGTTAGCCAAATTTTTGAAAATTTGAAAATTCTCAGAAACTGAAAAGTTGGAGAATGGAAGCCAGATCGAACGTAGAGCTGAATAATCAAACCACTTTCGACTTTGTTCCTTTTCGGGGACGAAAAGTTTTAAGTGGGGGAGATTGTAACAACCCGGAAAATCTGGGCCAGTTTAAAATTTTTATTTTGGCAATTTTAGCAAATTTTGAATATTTAAAATGAATTATTTTAAATAATATCGACGAGAAATTTATTTTGAATAGAATTCGACGTATATATTATATACGTCGTCGTTAGAATATATAATAATTATATATAATTATAAAAGGAATTGAAAATGGCGCGGTAGTTCGATAATTCGATTTCAAACTTCAATTGAATGTACCGGGTGCAAAACAATCCGGATTTTAGTGAAACAAAAAACATTAGGATCTATTTGATGATATCTTTCCAACGAATCCGAAAAATCAAAATTTCATAGCGGGAATAAAAAGATATGTCCAGTTGAAACTTTTGAATAATCGCTATGGAATTCAGGCCCTTATAAATGGAAATTTTGCAAACGACCTCGGATTTCGACGAAATCAGTTTTGTTGGTTTCGTGATGTCAAATTATTGCTAGATTCCAAATTTCGTAATTTTTCGATTCAATATGTGAGCGTGGCAAAGGAAAACGCGTTTGACCAGTTTCAGTTGATTTTAATCGACTAGAAATTGGCCATTTTTCCAACGGTCTCAGAATTCGTCGAAACTAGTTTTTTTAGGACCGTATCGTCAATACGAAGCTAGAAAATATTTTTATGGGATTTATAGAGTTAGTATGTGACCCCGGTAATTTGAAATGTACGTTTAAAATTCAATATAGCGATTTAAATGTAAATTCAATGGAAACTGATTGTAACAGCCGAATCAGCCTACGATACATATCCCATTGGGTTCGGAATGGGGGTAAAACGCTATAGACGACAGGCGGTGGGCCTCGTTTAGAGGTCGTATGTAAAAGTCAACTTTTTGAAAATTAAATAAAATACATATATATATATCTTCTCTTCCCCTTTAACCTGAGCCCCCCCCCCCCCCCCCCCCCACGATATTTTCAATTCAGTTTTCACAATAAAAAGAAAAGAAGAAGAAGGACGGGGCGGAGCAGCCGCCGCTCCTCCTCCTTGAGTGCCGCCGCCCCCTTCATCGAGCCCCCCTCCTCCTCCCCTTCATTTCCCCCTCCAACCGCAACCACAAAACCCCAATCAGCGAAACCCTAAACCCCCATCGCGCAGCCGCGACCCGCACCGCACCACCCCCTGCCTTCGTGGGTTGGCACCCCCCTCCTCGAAGTCGATCGCGAGAAGACCCCCCCCTCGTTTCAGAAATCGTGACGAAGGCCCCCTCCCCTCGTTAAACCCCCTATAAGTTTTTTTTGTATTTTATTTTTATTTTTTTTATTTAATTAATTTGTTTAGTTTAAAGCAAAATCAGTTTATATATATATTATGGCATTAAGAAGAAATGATTTTTAAATAAAATAAGATTGGATTTTTATGCATGATATTAGCAGAGGAAGAATTTATTTTTATCATGTAAAAGGGTAGATTTTTGGTTAGAAGAAAAAGATTTGATTTTGTTAGAGAAAAATATGATTTTTATATTTTTAAAGTATTAAAAATATAATCTTTACTATGTAGAGGATGTAAAAATACGATTTTTGTTTATGTAGAGAAGTAAAAATATAATTTTTACGTTTTAGAAATATTAAAAATAACATCTTTATATGGGTAGCAAAATAAAAATGTGATTTTTATAGTGATGAAATTGAAAGGTAAAATCTTTAAAAGTGAAAAGACGATTTTTTTTAAAATAGAAAAGGCGAGATTTCTATATATATTGAATAGCGAAGTAAAAATTCGATTTTTATATATTGAATAGCATAGAAAAATTCGATTTTTATATATTGAATAACATAGAAAAATTCGATTTTTAAATGTATGAAGTGATTATAAAAATATGATTTTTAAATTGAAAGTGAACAAATAAAAATGTGATTTTTATATATGTAGTGGCTACGGGCAACGAAAGCGACAAAAGGCGAGAATGGCGATGATTTCTCTAAAAGAAGAGTCAAGATGATTGGATAGCTTTGGTGAGAATTCCTCACTCTTTAATTTCTTTTTCTAGTTATATATATATATATATATATATATATATACTAGGATGCAGACGGTGTTTAGTAGCACCCGACACAATCGTCCACAAACCATGGACTTGTTTGTTTGGTTGTGTAGTTGGTTAGATTATTTGGTTTGAATTGATTGTTTGGTGAAATTAAATTGATTTGATTGATGGGTGAATGGCGTGGGCCTTCACTAGACCGGGGATAAGGCTAAGCCTTGTCCTGTTTCTAGTATCGTGCCGTTATGCCGCCGAAATTTTCTAAAATATGTTAGAAAAATAAAAATATCATTTTATTGAATAAATGAACTGAATAGAATATACATTGGTTGAATAAAATATTTTATCGTTAAAAATATAATTTTTAACGTGGAAGTGAATAAAATAAAATATTCATTTACAAACCGGACAGTTTGTTTATGTACACTGATTTGACTGACATTGATTGGGACGATAAATTTTACACATCGCCCAACTGCACAAATAAAATCTGTGTTTGATTGTTTGAAACCCCACACAGGTGTTGGGATGAAATTTGATGTTCACTCATCCTGATTGATTAAATATGTCGATTGATTGATTGACAGGCTGTTATAAGCGTTGAATATCTATATTTGATGCTTATACAGTGTAGTGCACTTTGGTTGATGGTTGATTATTTTTCAATGCTATTATATACATGTGTTGTATGAAAATCCATATAATTAATTTTATATGGTGATTGATTGGGCCTCATTCCAATTTAGAAGATAAAGAATATTATAAAATAAAGGTTTATGTGTTGACTGTACTCATTCGTGAGATTAGTCATGTGTTGAATGTAATATTTTAACAATAAATTTTATATCTGTATCAATATAAAATAAAGGTTTATGTGTTGACTGTACTCATTCGTGAGATTAGTCATGTGTTGAACGTAATATTTTAACAATAAATTTTATATCTTTATCAATATAAAATAAAGGTTTATGTGTTGACTGTACTCATTCGTGAGATTAGTCATGTGTTGAACGTAATATTTTAACAATAAATTTTATGTCTTTATCAATATAAAATAAAGGTTCATGTGTTGACTGTACTCATCCGTTGAGATTAGTCATGTGTTGAACGAAATAATTTAACAAAAATATTCACACGTGGACAGTACTCATTTGTTGAGATTAGTCGTGTGTTGACGAAAATAAATATTCATTTGTTGAATAGAATGAAGGAATATATGAAGCCGTGTTGATTAGATTAACGCCATTTTGACGTGAACGATATTTATATCGATTTTATTCATTTTGAAATGAATATTGAAAAACGATTTCGAAATGAATATTGAAAAACGATTTCGAAATGAATTGAATATAAAACGGTTTAGAAATGAATTTGATTTGAATAGAAAACCAATTTGAATTGAATCGAATAGAAAACCAATTTGAATTGAATCAAATAGAAAACCAATTTGAATTGAATCGAATAGAAAACCAATTTGAATTGAATCGAACAGAAAACCAATTTGAATTGAATCGAATAGAAAACCAATTTGGATTGAATCGTATAGAAAACGACTTTGAAATTGAATTGAATTGAAAACGAATTCAAATTGAATTGAAGGCG
This sequence comes from Allium sativum, assembly GCA_030737875.1. Classification (NCBI taxonomy): domain Eukaryota; kingdom Viridiplantae; phylum Streptophyta; class Magnoliopsida; order Asparagales; family Amaryllidaceae; genus Allium; species Allium sativum. The sequence goes on along the minus strand of CM060924.1, from coordinate 801,321,476 downwards.
AATTGAAATGAATTCAAATTGAATTGAAATTTGAATTAAATAGAAATGAATTTTAAAACGAATTTATAAAGAAGAATTCAATTTTGCTTTGGATTGAAATGGAAGTTGAAATAGTTTTTGAAACAAATTTAAAACTATTTATAAAATTCGGTTTAAATAGAAATCGACGAAATCTATATTATATATATTATATATATATAATATAATGGCCTGAATAGAACGCGCCGCGCCGCGGCTGTTCGCGAATTTCGACCATTTATTTCAAACGTACATTACGGGAGATCCGACCGTCGGATTCTCCTAAAACTGGAACCGTTGGGTTCGTATCGAAAAGAGCTTTCTAATGAATATTTGAAATTCAAAATCTAACGGTTGGATTTGGGGATACGCCCAAATCAAATTTGGAAAAGGTCGTCATAAGTGCAGTTCGATGGCCGTTGATGGAAATCGACTGTACATGCCTTGATAAAATTATTAAAAATAGTAATAATTTGTGTAAAATCATAAGAAATGATTTGAGAAAAATTGGGGTGAAAAACTCCATATTTGAAAAGATAAAAATGGATTTTTATCGAAATGAACTAGTTTTGAACTAAATTTAAAACCCAATTATTTTTAAATAAATAGATTAGATTTAAAAAGGGGTTTTAAATAATCGGAATTTCTAATATATTTGATTGGATTTGAAATGGGTTTATCGTGAACAGTGTTTTAAATAACACCTAGTTCTTTAACCCAGTAAAAGGAGTTTTAACGAATCTGCAGTTAGATTGAAATGTAAATCTATAATCTAAATTATCAAATTTAGAAATGAGCGAGAATGGAGTATCGCCAGTTTTGCTCCAAAGCGATAGTTAAATCTTTAATTAGATTTGAACGTGAAATGGTAATTAATTTTACCGATAACACCGTGGTGTTAGATATGGAGTATTACCAGTTTTGCTTCATGGGATGAATAGGTTGGGATTGGGAAATAAAATAAATAATTACTTCGTTGTGGTTCGCTAATCTCGACTAGTTTGGAAAACCATAATTTGGTTTGAAATGACATCCAAAGGAAGATTAAAGGATAAATTTTAAAGATTTTATCTTGGATAAAATTAATGGGAACCTTTCCCTAAAAATGTGATTTTATGAATAAAAAAATATTCTGAATTGGAATGAGGCGTATGTTGAGTTTGTGTAACATTTGTTTTTAATATACGCGGGTTGTTCGGAAAGTCCGGGTTTATACCCATTCTGAATAACCGATTCGACGATATGTCGAAGATGAAGACGGTGGTTGAAGACCGAAAGTCTTCACATCGTTTGGATAACTACTGACGATCCTGATTGGGCAGTACACCCAAGAGGATGGAAATAGTTGGTGGTCGTCCAGACGTACCGGGAGATGGATGGATATGCGAGGAAAGTGCCTCCGGTTTCGTTCAGACCCAGAACGGACTAGTAAATGGATTGTGTGTCTGACATTGGATTTTATTCTGTGTTGATTTATTTCTATTAAATATACATCTGTTTGGCGGCGGAGAATTTATTCTTTTGCTGAACGCCCTTCTCTGAGACGTACGAGCTCAGAGGTTGTATATCGATGGACATCAGTCGCATGGCATTAATTGCCTGTGTGGCATGCTAAGATGCAATGATCAAGGCTTCTGTTGAAAAGCAACGTCTTGTGGTTGAGGATCAAAGCACGGCCTACGTGGCAGCTTTGTGTATAGCGTGAATTCGCGAGCCTCACACCTCGGTATGAGTCAAAAACGGGATACGGACTGTAGGGAGAGCACGACGTTTCTTTCTGGCTTTGGTGGTGTCAGTGACTTACCAGCCCTGACATTTATATACTTTTCACATTTGTGGTTGTTGGATGAAGCGCCTCGATTTTAGGTCTGTAAGGACCGGGAAACGTGTGTTCAGGCATAACTAATCCTCTAACGTAAGTGAGGACCAGCCCTGAAGCATCCAGGGGTTGCCCAGAGTGTGTAGTCCTGAGGCATTTGCTAGAGTGTCTCGAACGCGGAGAGGAGCTTGCCCCTTGCCTCGACTCATGACGGAAATCCAATTTCCAATACGTGTATTTCGGTTTTATTTGTAGAGCCTAGTATGGCGACATAGTGGGATGGGGCACTCATGCCGTCTATGATTTATATTTATGATTGAAATTGTTTTGACACTATACACTTATTATATTATCAAATGCTTTGTTTTAAACTTTCCAAGCATGTTTGGCTGTTATAAGGTAAAACCCTTTCCTCCGGCTTGCGTTGCATTGTGTGATGGGACCTGGGTCTTATAATAGCTTCATTTTTCGAAAAAGCATTGCGTTGTTTATTCTATGCACTGGTATTCTTGGGAGGAAACCCGTTCCGTGTTATACGGCGTGGTCCCTTGAATTACTCTCTTTCAAAGTAAAGTTTTATATAACTGTTTTAGTTCTCACACCAGTCACATGACTGACCTGGAGTTTATAGTTTTAACCTAAACTCTGGGTGCCCCTATTTTCCGCACGGGCAGCTAGTAGTTTTGGTTTTGCAGATTTATATTCACAGGATCCTGGTTTACAGCTGGAATGATATCCAGAAAGCTCTGTATCCGTATATCACCTTCAGTTGTGCTTTGTATTATTTTCCGCTGCTATGTAATTTATTGTAATCTCTGATATTTATCGAATGTAATTTATTCATTTATACTTTGTATATTCTTGTATCTGATGGAATTGTTGTAATAGCAATGAAATGTTCTTCCGTCTGTGTTCTGTTGTGGGTTGTTCTCAAAGTATCCGCTCTTTCCTTCATGGGGAAGTAACGGGTTCTTACATTTGTAGAGCCTAGTATGGCGACATAGTAGCATGGGATGCTATGCCGCCTATGATTTATATTTATGATTGAAATTGTTTTGACACTATACACTTATTATAGTATCAAATGATTTGTTTTAAACGTACCAAGCATGTTTGGCTATTATAAGGGAAAACCCTATCCTCCGGCTTGCGTTGCATTGTGTGATGGGACCTGGGTCTTATAATAGCTTCATTTTTCGAAAAAGCATTGCGTTGTTTATTCTATGCACTGGTATTCTTGGTAGGAAACCCGTTCTGTGTTATACAGCGTGGTCCCTTGAATTACTCTCTTTTAAAGTAAAGTTTTAAATAACTGTTTTAGTTCTCACACCAGTCACATGACTGACCTGGAGTTTATTGTTTTAACCTAAACTATGGGTGCCCTTATTTTGACACGTGCAACTAGTAGTTTTGGTTTTGCATATTTATATTCACAAGATCCTGGTTTACAGCTGGAATGATATCCGGAAAGCTCTGTATCCTCTGTATATTCTTGTATCTGATGGAATTGTTGTAAATAACAATGAAAGGTTCTTCCATCTGCGTTCTTATTTGTCCTATTCTCAAACGATCAGGGGTTTCGAACGGTCTAGATTGGTTTAACGACTGATTCAGATCGAGCGAAATCCCTTGCCGTTACAGTTGGTATCAGAGCTTTGGTTTACAGAGCTCGAGAAAAAGACACATTAGAACCATACGAAAGAATTCATTAGATATCGGATTAGTAATATCCAATTAGAATGACTCGTTAGAGATAGGATCAGTAGTATCCTAGAACGAGTGTGACAAGTATATTTTTCAAGTGAAAACAAATTTTGTTTTGAAATTTAAATCATTTTATACGTATTTGAATAATTTATTTATATTGATTTGTACAATCTAGTATATAAAGGTTTTGCATATACGCGTCACGAACGTATATTCGAAGTTTTAATATATTAGATAGATATATAGTCACACTCTAGTCGCACGGACATGGTCCTGATGATGAAGTATACCATCACCAGTATTTATTTTCGAGTGACGAAGGTGTGAATCTATATATTTCCGTTAGACTGGTGTGAGAACCAAAGCTAGATAGGTTTATTGTTGTGATTTGGCATCAAAAACATGTTTTTTGTTTATATATCAAATTATGAATTTGAAAAGCTAATTCACTAATTGATTGTTGGTTGTGTTGTATGATTATTTATTTAAACCATTATGTGAATGAATGGTGAATTTAGGCTTAATTGAACCAAATATTGAATTGTATTGTAAATTATTTGCAAATGCAGGCATATACTTATATATGTTTGAACAGGTAAATGGATTAGCTGTTGAGTAAAGAATTTATTTGCGTGCCCGACAAATAGGTAAACCTTAATGAGTTGGATGCGCACTTTTGTTATTATATCAACTCCTGTGAGTGCCATTGGATGCAGAGTGCTGGTTATTCTGTGTGTAATTAATAATTGTCGCAATAGGATAGTAACAATTAATTTTGAACAACAATGCATGGCATACTTCCTAAAGATGGCATACTTCTTAATATTGCATACTTCATCATATACCACACAAGCATTTGGAGCTTGTGTGACGATGTGGAAGATTTACCATACGATCGAGAGGCTTGTATGACAATGACTATATATTACAGGTTGAAATGATGACTAATATGGACAATATAAAATTGTAACGGTAAAATTGCCAGATTAATAAAAATCCCACACGGGTCTGGAGTTGACAATAATCACGTCTCTCTAGTCATTAGATACGGCACATGGATTATTTATTTTCCACACGGGACGAGGTGACGAGAATTTATTCTCTGGAGCAATTAAAATACACACTCCCTCAGGATTTGACAGGGTGACGAGAATTTATTCTCTGGAGTTATTATCTATACACGCTCCCCTGTAAACACCAGATTATATCACTATAAATATGTGTATGCGTTATAGGATTTATTGTGTACTTAATACGGCCCAATAAATTTCCAAACCCCTCCCCGTACAAAGGAGGTTATGGCGAAATTTTTCGAAAATTCCGGGTGTTAGCCAAATTTTTGAAGAATTTGAAAATTCTCAGAAACTGAAAAGTTGGAGAATGGAAGCCAGAATGAACGTTGAGTTGGTTTTTAAAACAACATTCGGCTTTGTTCCTTTTCGGAGACGAAAAGTTTTAAGTGGGGGAGAATGTAACAACCCGGAAATTCTGAGCCAATTTAAATTTTTTATTTTGGCAATTTTAATGTATTTTGAATATTTAAAATGAATTATTTAAAATAATAACGACGAGAAATTTATTTTGAATAGAATTAGAACGTGTATATTTATATAGATCGTCGTTAGAATATAAATATTTATTTATCATTATAAAAGGAATTAAAAATGGCACGGTAGTTCGATAATTCGATTTCAAACTTCAAATGAATGTACAGGATTCAAAATAAACCGGATTTTGGCGAAACCAAAAATATTAGAATCTAGTTGAGAATATCTTTCCAACAAATCTGAAAAATCGAAATTTCACAGCGGGAATCAAAAGTTATGCCCAGTTGAAAATTCAGAATAGTCGCTATGTAAATTATACATGGCCCAATTAGTCAAATTTTGCATACAGATGAATTTGGACTCGAAACCACTCCCATTGAGTTCAAAATGACGTTTAGAACTCCGAAAAGTATAAGGTTCGATATATTCCGATATCCGGAATAGTGGCAATTGGCTGGAGCTTTTCGGTTAGCAATACATAGCCCTTAAAAAGTGAAATTTTGCATATGAGCTCAGAATTCGACAAGATAATTTTTTCTGGATTCGTAATGATAAATCATTGTTGAGTTCCAAAGGGCGCGTCGAACGGAATTAGTATGTGGCCGTGCGAGCTAAAACAGTTCAGGGTAAAACGAGTAGTCATTTTACAAAGGAACATTATTGATACGACCTCAGAATTCGATTTTTTTTTTTTTTCTGGATTCGTATCGTCTAATACTGGTTAAATCCAAAAGGCCATGTTTTTTGGAGTTAGCATGTGAGCATGCAAGAAGAAATGGTGCGCCATAATCGCATTTTTAGAGCTTATCTAAGCATTTTTGAGAATTTTAACGGACGGTCAAACGAACTCGGAATTCGACGAAACTTGTTTCTTTGGACTCGTCTTCACGTCTACTATGTCATGTCCGAAATCCGCAACAATTGGATATCGTCGGCGTTCGGACGATAGGTGAGAAACGGGCATATAAACACTTAGCTTCCTTTTCCTTCTTCATAATTTCCTCCTTCCTCTTTTTGCATTTTCCCTCTTTAATGGGCTCCTCCCCAAAACCCATCAGCCCCTCCCCCTCCACCGCTGCTACCACCCACCGTCGCCGCTCCTCCTCCCGTCCGGCCACCTCCTCCTCTCTCTCCTTCCTCCTCTTTCTTCTCTCTCTCCAATTTGCAACCCTAGGCCCCAACCACCACCGCCACCACCCACCAGCACCCTCCCCACCTCCAATCAGGTCCAGCGCCGCCACCCCCCAGCCCAACTCCGACCGTGGGCCCCGCTACACCCAAAAACTCATTTTCACCAAAAATCTCGTTTTGCAAATAGCACCATGTCCTTAATTCGCAAATAACTCCCAAACCGTGCATTTCTAGCCCAAGTTCCTCAAGACCATAGTCGAAAAGCACGATTTTCTCTTCGATTTGATATATGATAGTCCTATTTTGCATTGCGGAGTTGTCGGGAAAACGCGTCCAAATTCTGCTGTCCAAACACTGTCAAAATGCTGTCTTTTCGCGATTTCCGGCGAAATGGCACATTTTTGAGAGGAAGACCACTAGGCGAAAGTTGTCCGGATTGGCGCGTTTAAGCTAGGAAAAAAGTTGGTGTGAAGATTGAAGCTCGTTTACAAATTCTGGAACAAGAACAGCGAATCCGGGCTTAAGAAAAAATGTGAGTTTTCTCCGTTTTAAAGCTTCTATGGTTTTTGACGAATGAAGTAGAATAAAAATATGATTTTTATATTATAGGAAGAATAAAAATATGATTTTTATATTATAGGAATAACAAAAATATGATTTTTATATAGTAGAGATAATAAAAATACGATTTTTATATTATATAGATAGTAAAGATTTGATTTTTACTATATGAATAGCGGTATAAAAATAGAATTTTTATCTATATAGTAGTAGTATAAAAATGTGATTTTTTTTATACATAGCAACAATATAAAAATGTGATTTTTATATATGTAGTGACTACGGACAGTGAAATTGGCAAAAAAGCGAGCACGACGAAGATTTCTACATAAGAAGACTCATGGGATTTGGTTTAGCTAGTCGGTGAAAACTTCTCACTTTAAATTTCTTTTCTAGTTATATAAATATATACTAGGATGCAGACGGTGTTTAGTAGCACCCGACACCATCGTCCACAGACCATGGACTTGTTTGTTTGGTTGTGTAGTTGGTTAGATTATTTGATTTGAATTTGATTGTTTGGTGAAACGAATGGATTTGATTGATATGTGTATGGCGTGGGCCATTATTAAACCGGAGATAAGGCTAGGCCTTGTCCCGTTTCTAGTATCGTGCCATTACGCCGCCGAAATTTTCTAAAATAAGTTAGAAAAATAAAGATATCATTTTATTTAATAAATGAACCGAATAGAATATTCATAGGTTGAGTAAAATAATTTGGTCGTTAAAAATATAATTTTTAACGTGAATGTGAATAAATAAATATTCATTTACAAACCGGACGGTTTGTTTATGTACACTGATTTGACTGACATTGATTGGGACGATAAATTTTACACATCGCCCAACTACACAAATAAAATTTGTGTTTGATTGTTTGAAACCCCACACGGGTATTGGCATAATATACGACATACACTAATCCCAATAATTGGTTGTATGTTGATCGATGGATTGACAGACTGTTATAAGCGTTGGATATCTATATTGGATGCTTATACAGTGTAGTGCACTTTGGGTGATGGTTGATTATTTATCCTTGCTATTATATACATGTGTTGTATGGAATCCATATAATTAACGTTATATGGTAATTGATTGAGCCTCATTCCATTTCAGAAAATAAAGAATATTATATAATAAAGGTTCATGTGTTGACCGTACTCATCCGTTGAGATTAGTCATGTGTTGAACAAAATATTTTAACGATAAAATTTACATCTTTATCATATATAAAATTAGAAACTAACTGGAAAATAGATAAGATGAGTGATCTCCTGGATATTGATCTGATGTTGGTTTCGGCCTTCAGAGTTAATATTTAGGGAGTCGTTCTCTTACTAATTTACGGTTGGAGTCTGATTTGAAATCAAATGATAGATATCATAATTTCATAAAATATATTGAATAACAAAAATAGTCACACGTGGACAGTACTCATCCGTTGAGATTAGTCATGTGTTGACAAAAATATAGATTCACGTATTGAATAGAATAAATATTCATTTGTTGAATAGAATAATGGAATTATTGAAATATATAAAGCCGTGTTGATTAGAGATGCGCTATTTTGACGCGAACGATATTTATATCGATTATATTCGTTTTATAATGAATATTGAAAAGAGATTTAAAAATCGAATATATAGAAAACGAATTTGATTTGAATAGAAAAGAAAATGAATTCAAATTGAATTGAATAGAAAATAAATTCGAATTGAATTGAATATCAACCAAATTCGAATTGAATTGAATATAAACCAATTTCGAATTGAATTGAATATAAACCAAATTCGAATTGAATTGAATATAGAATGAATTGAGATTTGAATTGAATTGGAAATGGAAGTTGAAATGTTTTTGAAACGAATTTAAAACTATTTATAAAATTCGTTTTAAATAGAAATCGACGAAATATATATTATATATATATATTATATATATAATATAATGGCCTGAATAGAACGCGCCACGCTGCGGCAGTTCGTGAATTTCGACCATTGACTTCGAACGGACATTACGGGAGATCCGACCGTCGGATTCTCCTAAAACCGAAATCGTTGGGTTCGTATCGAAAAGATCTTTCTAACGAATATTGGAAATTTGAAATCTAACGGTTGGATTTGTAGGTACGTCCAAATCAAATTTGGAAAAGGTCGCTGTAAGTGCAGTTCGATGGCCATTGGTGGAAATCGACTGTACGGGCCTTGATAAAATTATTAAAAATAGTATTAATTTGTGTAGAATCATAAGAAATGATTTGGGAAAAATTGGGATGAAAAACTCTATATTTGAAAAGATAAAAATAGATTTTTATCTAAATGAACTAGTTTTGAACTAAAATTAAAACCCATTTATTTTTAAATAAATAAATTGGATTTGAAATGGGTTTTAAATAGAATTGATTTGTGGGTTTATCGTGAAGGGTGTTTTAAATAACACTTGTTCTTTAACCCGAAACTAAATAGGATGTGATTTGGGTTTATCGTGAACTGTGTTTAAAATGACATTAGTTCTTTAACCCAGTAAAAGGAGTTTTAATGAATCTGTAATTAGATTGAAATGTGAATTGATAATTTAAATTATCAAATTTAGAAAGTGAGCGAGAATGGAGTATCACCAGTTTTGCTCCAAAGCGACAGTCAAATCTTTATTTAGATTTGAACGTGAAATGGTAATTAATTTTACCGATAACACCGTGGTGTTAGATATGGAGTATTACCAATTTTGCTTCAAGGGATGAATAGGTTGGGATTGGGAAATAAAATAAATAATTACTTCGGTGCGGTTCGCTAAAATCGACTAGTTTGGAAAACCATAATTTGTTTTGAAATGATATCCAAAGGAAGATTAAAGAATAAATTTAAAGAATTTATCTTTGATAAAATTAATGGGAACATTTCCCTAAGAATGTGAAATTTAGAAACTAGCTGTAGGTTAGTTAAGAAGAATAGTTTCCTGGGTATTGATCTGATGTTGGTTTCGGCCTTCGGGGTTAATATTTGGGAAATTATTCTCTTGCTGATTACAGTTAGTGTCTGATGAATTGGAATGAGGCGTATGTTGTGTTTGTGTAACATTTGTTTACTATATACGCGGGTTGTTCGGAAAGGCCGGGTTTATACCCATTCTGAATAACCAATTCGACGATAAGTCGAAGATGAAGACGGTGGTTGAAGACCGTAAGTCTTCACATCATTTGGGTGATTACTGATGATCTTGATTGGGCTGTACACCCAAGATGTGGGAATCAGTTGGTGATCATCCATACGTACTTGGAGATCGATGGATATGCGAGGAAAGTGCCTCCGGTTTCGTTCAGACCCAGAACGAACTTGTAAATGGACTGTGTGTCTGACATTGGATTTTATTCTATGTTGATTGATCTCTATTAAATACATCTGTTTGGCGGTGGAGAATTTATTCTTTTGCTTAACGCCCTTCTCTGAGACGTACGAGCTCAGAGGTTGTATATCGATGGACATCAGTCGCATGGCTTGAATTGCCTGTGTGGCACGCCTAAGTGGCAATTGATCAAGGCTTCTGTTGAAAAGCAAAGTCTTGTGGTTGATGATCAAAGCACGACCTTTGTGGTGTAGCTTTGTGTATAACGTGAATTCGCGAGCCTCACACCTCGGTATGAGTTGAAAACGGGATAAGGACTGCAGGGAGAGCACGACGTTTCTTTCTAGCTTTGGTGGTGTTAGTGACTTACCAGCCCTGACATTTATATACTTTTCACCTATGTGGTTGTTGGATGAGGCGCCTTGATTTTAGATTTGTTAGGACCGGGAAATGTGTGTTCAGGAATAATTAATCCTCAAATGTAAGAGAGGACCGACCCTGAAGCATCCAGGGGTTACCCAGAGTATGTAGTCCCGAGGCATTTGCTAGAGTGTCTAGAAGCGGAGAGGAGCTTGCCCCTTGCCTCGACTCATGACGGAAATCCAATTTCCAATACGAGATATTTCGTCTTTATTTGTAGAGCCTAGTATGGCGACATAGTAGCATGGGATGCTATGCCGTCTATGATTTATATTTATGATTGAAATGTTTTGACACTATACACTTATTATAGTATCGAATGATTTGTTTTAAACGTACCAAGCATGTTTGGCTATTATAAGGGAAAACCCTATCCTCCGGCTTGCGTTGCATTGTGTGATGGGACCTAGGTCTTATAATAGCTTCACTTTTCGAAAAAGCATTGCGTTGTTTATTCTATGCACTGGTATTCTCGTTTCGTGTTATACGGCGTGGTCCCTTGAATTACTCTCTTTTAAAGTAAAGTTTTACATAACTGTTTTAGTTCTCACACCAGTCACATGACTGACCTGGATTTTATTGTTTTAATCTAAACTCTGGGTGCCCTTATTTTGACACGGGCAGCTAGTAGTTTTGGTTTTGCAGATTTATATTCACAGGATCCTGGTTTGCAGCCGGAATGGTATCCTGAAAGCTCTGTATCCGTATATCACCTTCAGTTGTGCTTTGTATTATTTTCCGCTGCTATGTAATTTATTGTAATCTCTGATATTTATCGAATGTATATTATTCATTTATACTCTGTATATTTTTGTATCTGATGGAATTGTTGTAAATAATAGTGAAAGGTTCTTCCGTTTGCGTTTTGATTTGTCCTGTTCTGAAATGATCAGGGGTTTCAAACGGTCTAGATCGGTTTGACGACAGATTCAGATCGAGCGAAATCCCTTGCCGTTACAGTACGATATGGCCGACAAAAAGGTACATGTTTATTTTTATGGATTTGATGATTTATGGGCCGATTTGGCAAGCCACTTGGCTGTTTGATTTTCTTTTGGATTGGAAAGGGCCTAGAGAGGCGAGTTAGGGTATGAACTATTGACCGGTACAAAGGAGGTGCTGGCTAAATTTTTCAAAAATTTCGGGTGTTAGAAATTTTTCAGAATTTTTGAAAATTTTCATTAATAGAAATAAATGAATATTGTAATCGAAATTAAATTAGTTCAGTTGAAATTGAGGCTGGTAAGTAAAACAAATAAATTTGTACTAGTCAATAGGGTTTGTTCTCTACCTTAGCAATTTCGAGGACAAAATTATTTTAAGGTGGGAAAAATGTAATGACCCACATTTTTCAGCGATATAATTAATTTATTTCATTATTTAAAAAGTTATTTAGGGAATTAAATGGTCGTTAAATTAAATAATATTGAATATTTAATTAATAGTATAATATATTTGATTTCTGAAATAATCAGAAATAGTGGAATTCACAATATAGTGTGAATTGGATTATTTAAGATATATGTATCGGTTTAGAGTCGAATTATATTAACGAATATATTATTTGAATGATAGTTTGAACGTATAATTATAATATAATTATAATCGAGCTCGAAATAGCGCGGCAGTTCGCTATTTGGCGATTTGAGCTTCAACTGAATGTACATGATTTGTTTTAAATCGAATTTCTGTAAAACAAGAAACGCTAGGAGCTGGTGAAGTATATTTTTCTGATGGAAGAGAAAAATTGAGATTTCTTCGTGTAGATTTTTAGTTATGTCCAAATCAAATTTTCAAAAAGTCGCTATGGAATTCCTTTATAATTTATATCGATTTATTTATATTTTAAAATGGATTTTTGAATATAAATCGAATATCGATGTAACATTGGATTTGAAATATCGAGTTATAAATCCCATTGGAGCTGTATGATATTCTAGTGTGAATATATAAGATAATATTAAAATATTTTTATTAAATTTAATTGTTTTTAAATATATTTATATATTTAAAAAGGGCTATTTTGAGCTTTAAAAATAGCCATTTTTGCAAACGACCTTAGAATTCGACGAAACTAATTTTGTTGGATCCGCAATATTAAATTATTGCTAGATCTCAATTTCCGTGATTTTTGAAGGCAGTGTGTGGTCGTATGGGATTTTAATGTGGAAAACAGTCAGTATTTTGATGGTTAAAAATACGCAGTGTGAGCAAACGAAGTCCGAATTTGACGAAACCAGTTTCGTTGGGACCGTAATGTCAAACTGTACCTGCATGTCCATTTTCGTGATTTTTGGGTATCGTGTGCAGTCATAGTGATTTTTAAATAGTGGATACAAACTGTGATAGCATAAAATAAAATAAAATATTTAATATAAAAATAATTTAACTTATCTATAAATACCCTTTCATTATTTCTAAACCCTAACAACTTCCTCTTCACGGTCAAAAGTTCCGCCGCCCTCTGCTCTTTCCAACGTGAGGAAAATAAAACTTCAAAAATTCAAAATAAATGTATTTAAATTCTTAAAAATTATGAAACCCATATATCTGAAACCCTGAAGCCATCCTCTTCGCGTTGGTATTGCTTTTACCTTGTTTGATTAAATATTGGGGAACTCAACTTTGCAGCAGTAAACTAGGGCTTGGTTATTTCCGTTCTCTGGTCGTCTTTGTTGAAATCGAACCTCGTATTCGTATTACGGGGAAAATTCGCACCTGGTGTGTTTTTTTGGAGAATATTGAGTGGGTTTTTGTCGCGCGTTGCCTGTAGTGCATGGAGGAAATACTGGACGTTGCGACAGGAGAAGGGATCTCGAGTTGAGGGATTAGGGTATCAGATAGTGGAGATAATGATGAGAAGCATTTTGGTGACTTTAGTTGGTTGATCTGTGAAGTGTTTAGGGGAGAAACAAGGGTAAAAGGGCGATGGAATTTTTGTTAATGGCATGGGATGAGGAGGAGGAGGTCGCGGCTTTATTTGCCTAGAGGAAGGAGAACCGTTGAATGCGGATTTGGGCTTTTGGGGATGGTTGGGCCGGTTGTATTTAAAAGGGGTAAGGACCGCGATGAATTAAATTAGTTTTGTTTTAATTGAAAACAGTTTATAACTTGTATAACGTATATCTTTCCCGTATGTTGTTAGAATCAAGCGAAACGAGATCCTTTTGGATCGTATGGACGGACACTACCCAATGGAACTGACGGGGAGTGAATCGAAGCTCGTTACAATTTATAGCAAAATAAATTGTCCATCTGAATCAACAGACGCAAATCGTTATTTAACGATTAACGCGAAATGTGAGTAAATTCACTAACTCTTCTTAGTTATATTTTTATAAAGTATTTTTTAGAAATGATAAATGATGGTTGTTTGCTGTGTGTTGGCTGTTTGATTGAACTGCTAGTCAGTTGTTCGAAATTATAGATAACGATATAGGTATAAATCGTTAATCAAATATTGATTCTGTTTAGAAGAATATTTCATAGTAAAATAAAATTGATGTTAATTTTATTGTTTAAAATCTGTGGATGCAGGGAAACAGGTCGGAGGGACCCAACTGGGTTCCTCGACATTTATTTTACTGTATTCATATATTGTGTTATATGATGTGATATGAAATATGTTGTTGATTTTGTATGGTTAAATGATACTGATCATTGTTATATGGTATGTTAAATACCATAAGGAATACTGGAATGTTAAAAAGGATATTTTCAATGTTTTATTGGAAAAGAAATATTTATAAAATCAAAAGATTTTATAAAAAAAGAAAAAATTTATCTAGAAAATAAATAGATTTAAAAGGGATATTTATTTGATAATAAAATAAATAGAATTGAAAAAGAAATATTTGTAAACTATTTTCAAATTGAATTGAAAAGGGTTATTTATTTGAAAAATAAATAGAGTAGAAAGGGGAAATATGTGTAAACTAAAAATAGAAAGGAAATAGTTAGATTATCAAAGGAATTACTTATAAAATCAATAGATTTTATAAATAGAAAATATTTTGTAGTATAAATAGAATTATCAAAAAGGGGAATTATTTTGTAAATAAATAGATTATAAAAGGAAATACTTGAAAAGTGACTAGAATTGTATAAAAGGAGAATTTTACATTTGAAAAGTTTAGACCCGTGCTTCGCATACGGTTATAACATGCTATGGATTTAAAGATTTTAAATAGAATATATTCTGACCGGTAAATTGAGAAGATAAATTTATAAATGATATTTTATAAATCAAATGAAATATATATCATTGTATAAATAGAATATATAAGTCAGGAATTATATAGAGAAGTAAGAATCGATTTCAACATCGATATTTGAAACTGAATAAACGTAGAGTAAATCAAAGGTGTTAACCAGTTAGAGTTAATCGGTTAGAGTAATTGATTAGAGTTAGAAATAATTGAATTAGGGTTAATTGAACATAGTTAATCGAGTTAGGATTTATTGAACATATGTTATTCAATTATAGTTGATCAAATATAGTTAATTGAAATAGAGTTAGCCAAACATAGTTATTCAGGATGAGTTGCCATTTCGTACGACTGCTAGCGTATTTCGCAGGGCTGTAGATAGCCTATGGCTGTCGGATGTTTCCTGAGGGAATCAGGAGTAACCATTGTGATCGCTGCGATCTAGAGTCAAGCGAATGGAGTTAAATTGAATATTAGCCATTCGAAATAAAGTTAAAACAGACATAGTTATTCGAACATAAATTAATCGAATATTAGTTATCAGATAGGAGTTAAATAAGTAGAGTAAATAAGTTGAGTTAATTGAGTTGAGTTAATCAAACCGAGTTAATCCAAATGAGTTAAATCAAAGGAGTTATTCAAAACAATTTATCCAAATAAAATTAAGGGAGTTAATCGAATATAGTTTATTTGAAAGGAGATTAATCGAATGTAAATCATTCGAAGAGAGATTATCGAATATAGTTATTCGAAGAAAGTGTTATCGAATATAGTTTATTCGAAAAAGAGTTATCGAATAGAGGTTATTTGAAAAAGAGAATTATACACTGAATTTGATTATATTGAGTTCGGGAAAGTAATATTTATTTTCTGGTTAAATCGAGATTTACTTATTTATTTATAGATGAGTGGGTAAGTTATTGAGTTAAATTAAGGAATACAAGTTACATTTTGAAGTTGGATATTTAAGAAGAATGGAATTATAACACTATAGTTAAAATCAATGTTTTAAAATAAAGAAGGGGGTTCATAAATAGAATCCGGGAGTTACGTAAGGAAGTTTGTTAAAGATTTAAAAGGTGAAATTTGTCTATTTCGAAGTTAGAATGTTGTTCAGTTAAGGTCTGAGAGGTAATTATACTCCAACTTGATTGACTTCGTTTTTAACTAAGGGATGGGTAAGGTTCGATAGTGAAGGTTGATTAAGTGAATGTAGTTAATGAGTGTAATGGTTTAAATTGGCCTAGTGATGTTTTATTTAAACATCTATTTAAATCAAATGAATAAATTTTAGAAACATTTTCCAAATATAATCGGAGATATTTTCTAATCGTAGAAAATGAAATGTTGATTAGAAAGAATACTAGAATGACAGTGATACGTGAAATAGAGATGGAAATGTTTTCCAATGATTGATGACATATATTTCCTGAATTTAGAAAATAAGAAATATTGTGTATATAGAAAGGGAAAATGGATAAATTAATGATAATTTAATTAAAAGAAATAAACCTTTGAATGATGATTGATCGATAGAATTTCCATCTGGAAATGAAATCGTTGTTTGCACACCTGTTTTTCTTTGATAGTTAAATCACTGACTATCGACGTTTTTGAACTTTTTTCCATCGTCAATACGGAGAGACGGGGATCAGATATATTATCTGAAAACCACTCTGTATGGACGTTAGCGTTGCGATCAAATATTGAAGACGGAGTTATGCAAGGGCTATCCTGTTTACAGAATAGTGCCTTCGGTTTGTCCAGTCCCAGGACAAACATGAATGGACAAATTCCGACAGAGTATATCTAACAGATCGCGTAAGTTGATCTCTTCAAACGTACTTACGTTTGGTGGCAGAGGAATTCGTTTCTCGTAGATTTATACCCGTGGTATTTTTGGAGAAATCAATTTGTGATTTGACGGGTATGACAATGTGGCATTCAAAGTAAATGAATGTATGATCTGTCAAAGATACGTTATGACGTCAAGTCTCATCAACCGGGAAATGACAGAAATCAGGCAGGTAGCATGGCTAAGTGGGTCGCTCCAATTAGGGTGTATATCATCTATCTAGAGAAAATCCAATTTATTCTTTTATCTATTATCGATGTTGTCCCTTTTCGGGAAACGGTAGGGTAGCTCCCAACCGTTGGTGATATACATTCGATACACTCAAGAGAAATGAGTGGTCGGTCATGTGTAGGCCGGGTTGCAAGACGTTCTTGTTGAACCCAGTGTATTTTCTTCTAGAGATACACTAACGGCGGGTGGTCCCATACCTCGTCATAGTTGGAATCCACTCTCCAGTAAGCGCTCGTGGTTTCATTTGTATACTATATATGTGGAACATGAGATGCAAGCGTTCTGCTAGATTCTAATTACTTGTGATTAGACATTAGTATAATATCAGAGGAGTATTGGTTTCCAAAACTGTTTTGGGTTATCATAAGATAAAAGCCGTCCGTGTTTATGTGTGGATCGGTCTTACGATTATCTTTTCTTTGAAAACGATTTTGAAAAGTTAAACCAAATGATTTGAGTTTACTCCCACTAGTCCCATGACTGACCCAGAGTTTATTTTGTTTTGTTTCCCTAAACTCTTGGGTGCCCAAAATTTGTATGGGCAATCATGTAGTTCAGGTCTTTACAGATATACTTGGAAGAGATGGAAGCAGGAGGCTCCAGGATTATACAGCTATTATTATTTCCGCTGGGTGTAATTTTTGTACTCTTATAATGTTATTGTATATATATACTGTTTTATTTCAAAGTTATGTTATATTATATTTTACTCGTTCCGCTTTGAGATTCGTGCTACTCTGATTTTGTGTTGTAGTGATCTTCTTCTTCTTCTATTCTAATTTTCTAACTTATCTATTCCCACCATCTAACTTCTTTTTATTAACGATAAGGTATTTTTGATGTCTGAACAGTCAACATGGTAGTTTTGTGTTGATTTTCGAAATCAAAAATCCCAGTTCGTTACATGTGGCGTGACTCAGTAGAGATGGGGTTAATAATACCCTTGATTAAGTTTGAGTCTATAAATGAGTGCGTATTTGTTATTTGATATAAAAATGGTTTTACATTATGGAGATTTATTAGTTGAGTTGTTTATGGGTTCTGGTCGATCAGTTTGTTCCACTGTATCGGTAGAGGTTTATAAATACTCGAATACGATGAACCGACACAACATATTTTGAAATGAGGGTGAATGAAATAATTTTACCCAAATTATATTTTGGTATAAAAAAATGATTAATATTGGAATCATTATAGTTATTGGATGTGTTGGTTGTTATTATAATCAAATAAGATTATAATGGAGATGGTTATATATATATATAACCAAATAAAGGTCGTATAAATGTTATGAAATGAATTAAATCTGAATTTAAATCAGAAATGAAATTAAAAATCAGAAAATTTGTAGAAGTGTTTGTAATTGGATTTGGATTAAATATAAGAGAATTTTAAAATCCTAGGAGATTTTAAACTGTTTTACGAGCATTGTGAATGGTATTTTAAAATATATTACAAAATGGAAATGTTTAGAAATGGTTTTGAAAAGTGATATAGTATTGAACTCACTTCGATCGCTGGAAAATAGATTCCGATGATGACAGCTGCATCATCGGTGTTCATTTTCGGGTTACTAAGTGATGGATTACTAATAAAGATTTTGTTTTAAATTGTTTTGCAAAAACAAGTTGTTCAGAAATTCAAAGGCTTTGAATTGTTATTATTATTTCAAATTGATTTGAAATAAAACTCAAGAATTTAAAATCTTTAAATTTAAATTTAACTTATTAAGTAAAATAAATCGAGATAGTAAAAGTAAATAAATTAGAATTTAACTTGAACTAAGTTAAATAAAGCTGGATTTGATTAGAGAATAACCTGGAATGGAATTGAGTTGATAAGTTTAGAATTTGGAATTTGAGATTGGAGTTTGAATGGAATTTGGCTTGAATAAGCGAATGATTGTGTTAAAGATAAATTGATTGGAGATCAAGTTGGAAATGTATTGGTATATGCAGAATTGGTAACACATGGAAAGGATATATTGATATGCCCAACAAAAAAGTACCAGTTTATATTATATATGGGTTTGAGATTTTGATGAGCTGAATTGGCAAGCCACTTGGCTGTTTGATTTTCTTTTGGGTTGAAGAAGTCCTAGAGAGGCTAGTTGGAGTTTGAGCTATTGACCAGTACAAAGAAGGTGCTGGAGAATATTTTTGAAAAGTTAAAGTGTTAGAAAATTTTCAGGATTTTTGAAAATTTTCGTTATTAGGAATGAATTGATATTTTAATTGAAATTTATTGGTTCAATTGTAATTGAAGTTAAAAAAGCAAACAAATAATTTTTAACCCAGTCAATAATGTCTGTTTTCTACCTTAGTAATTTCGAGGATGAAATTATTTTAATGGGGGAAGAATGTAATATCCCGTATTTTTACAGTATAATAATTAATTTATTTAATTATTTAAATAGCGATTTAGAGATTTATATGGTTAACTAATTAACAAAAATGAATACTTAATGAATATTTATAATATAATAATATATTATAACTTCGAAATTGTCGAAAATAGTGGAATTTACAATATTTTGTGAATTGGATCATTTCTAATATATAACTCAGTTTAGAATTGATCTATAATAATGAATATATTATTCAAACGATAGTTGGACGTATAATTTATATTATAAATATAATCGGGCTCGAAATGTCACGACAGTTCGTAATTTGGCGATTCAAACTTTAAACGAATATACAGAATCCGTTCTAAGCCGGATTTCTGTGAGACAAGAAATGTTCGAAGCTGGTGAAGTATATTTTTCTAATGGATAAGAAAAATCGGGATTTCATTGTGTAGATTTTGATTTATGCCCAAATCAAATTTTCAAATAGTCGCTATGGAATTCCTTTATAATTTATAACGATTTATAAAAGGATTCCTATTTTTAATATAATATCGATTCAACCGGGATTTGAATATCGAGTTATAAATCCAATTGGAACTGTATGATATTCTATTGTGAATATAGATATATATATATATATATATATATGATAATATATATTTATTTATATTTAATTTAATTATTTTTAAATGTGTTAATATTTAAATGGGTCTATTTAGAGCTTTAAAAATAGCCAGTTTTGCAAACAACCTCTGTTTTCGACGAAACCAATTTCGTTGGATTCTGAATATCAAATTATTGTATGATTTCAATTTCCATTATTTTTGGAGTTAGTATGTGGCCATACGGGATTTTAATGTGGAAAACTGTCGATATTTTGTTGGTTAAAAATGCGCTGTGTGAGCAAACAAAGTCGGAATTCGACGAAACACGTTTCGTTAGGTCCGTAATGTCGAACTGTAGCTGCTTGTCCATTTTCATCAAAATGTGATGGTACGGATTTTTAAACAACGATTACATGTAGCATTTGATTAAAACTAAACAAAATAACTAATAAAAAATATTATACCTTTTCTATAAATACCCTACAATTTTTCTAACCCTAACAAAAATTTCTCTAGTGGTCAAAAGATTTGTGCCGCCGCAGTTTGTTTTCCACGTGAAAACTCCTACTTCAAAAATCATTCTAAAACCATATATAAATCTATAAATCGTGAAACAAATACATATGGATGCGTAGGAAGGCCCTCTTTAACATAGTATTATTTTTGAAGGGTGCGATTACGTTTTCCAACGTTCGAAAATATGATAGTGGATCTAGGGTTCGATCCATTTGGAAGTAGGAGCATCGATTGAAGAAAAGAGTATTGGATTTGGCTTTAGGGGATGGAACCACACTTGAATGATAAGTTTTGGCAATTTCGGAAGCAATTTGCGTCGTGCGATGTACTATACATCAGCGTGGAGACCAGACGACGCACTTTTGAAGGCAAGCTCGAGTTGGCCATTTAGGGTACGAGGAGATGGAGTTTAGATTGAAGATTTGATTGGTTATTTAGTTTTCGAATTCGTGAGGGAATGAAGGAGTTCGAATTGGAGTTTTGGGAGGAAACGGTTGTGTTCTTGGTGCATGCAGTTCGGGTTTTCTAATTGGGGAAGAAGGTGTGGAAATGGGCCATGGAATTTAAAAAGGGGTTAGGCCAGTTCTTGGGGGTGAGGCCCATTTAATAATGAATTAAGTTTTGTTTTAATTTTTATAGTACATTAAGTTGTAAAATATATATCTTTTCCCTAAATAATTAGAATTCAATGAAACAAGATCCGTTGGGATCGTATGGATGAGGGCTACCCAATGGAACTGACTGGGAGTGAATTGGGGATTGTTACAATTTATAGCAAAATAAATTGCCTGATCTGAATCAGCGATCTTAATCGTTATTTAACGATTAACGGACAATGTGAGTAAAACTCACCAACTCTGTTTAAATTATATTTTTATAAATATAATCTAGTACTAATTAATGATGATTAATTTCTGTGTGATGATTGTTTGGTTTAAGTTTGTTTGATTGGTTGAAATTACAGTTAATGATATACACACACATAGTTCAACAAACATTTATTCTGTCCATTAGAATATGTTATATTGAACTGGAATTGATATGAATTATACTGTGTAACATCCGTGGATGCAGGGAAACAGGTTGGAGGGATCCAACTGGATTCCTCAATATTTATAATACTGTTTGTTTTCATATATTGTGATATATGATGTGATATATAATATGTGATTGATTATGGGTGTGTAGATGATGTTGATCATGGTTATTTGGTATTTCAAATAACATAAGAAATGCTGGGATGTGAAAACGGAATTTTCAAAGTGTAAATTGAAAATAATATATTTATAAAATCAAATAATTTTATAAAAGGATTATTTATTTAGAAAATAAATAGAAGTATAAAAGCATAATTTATTAAGAAAATAATAAGAAGTGTAAAAGGATTATTTATTTAGAAAATAAATAGAATTATAAAAGAAATTTCGAAGAGAAAGTAAATAGAATTATAAAAGGAAATATTTATTAAGAAAATAAATGGAGATATAAAAGGAAATATTTATTTAGAAAATAAATAGAGTTATAAAGCGGAATTTAAAATGAGATTTAATTGTTAGAAATAAAAAGGAGATTTCGTATGAATAACTCTATAAATAGAAGTATATATAGAATTTGCAAATGGAATATTATTTGAAATGCGAAATCAAACTTAATGGATTTTATAAACGAAATATTTTTCACATTCGATGTGAATAATGGAATAAATTAAATATTTTATAAATTAAAACATTTATAAGTAAAAAAATGGACTTTGAAATAGGACATCAAATGGGAATTTGAATGAGATAGAAAATAGGGTTAAAATTGATTATAGTTTATTCGAAAGGAGTTAATCGAATATAGTTTATTGGAAAAGGAGTTATCGAATATAGATTATTCGAAATAGAGTTATACGTTGAAATTCGATTATATCGATTTCGAGAAAGTACTATTTACTGTAATATCCCGTATTTTTATGGTATAATGATTAATTTATTTAATTATTTAATTAGTGATTTAGAGAAATAAAGGGTTGTTTAATTAAATAACTATTGAATATTTAATTAAGGTAATAATTGAATAATATATTTAATTCTAAAATAATCAAAAGTAGCTGAATTCACTATATCGTGTGAATTGGATTATTTATAATATATAATTCAATTTAGAGTTGAATTATATTCACAAATATATTATATAAACGCCATTTGAACGTATAATTATATTATAATTAAAATCGAGCTCGAAATAGCGCTGTAGTTCGCTATTTGGCGATTCGAACTTTAAATGAATATACAGAATCCGTTTTAAGTTGGATTTCTGTGAAATCAGAAACGTTTGGAAATGCTGAAGTATATTTTTCTAACGGAAGAGAAAAATTGGGATTTCATTGTGATGATTTTGATTTATGTCCAAATCAAATTTTAGAAAAGTCGCTATGGAATTCCTTTATAATTTATAACGATTTATTTATATTATAAAATAATTTTATTATATATTTAATATCGATATAGCTTGGTTTTGAAATATCGAGTGGGAAAGTCAGATATATTTTATTTTGGAGCTATATGATATTCTGTGTGAATATATATACGATAATATAAATTTATTCATATTCAATTTAATTATTTTTAAACATATTAATATTTAAATGGGTTTATTTAGAGTATTAAAAATAGCCAGTTTTGCAAACGACCTCCGTTTTCAACGAAACTAATTTTGTTGGATCTACAATATTAAATTATTATTAGATTTCAATTTCCGTGATTTCTGAAGTGAATGTGTGGCCATACGGATTTTTAATGTGAAAAGCAGTTAATATTTTAACGGTTAAAAATATGCTGGGTGAGCAAACGAAGTCGGAATTCGACGAAACAAGTTTCCTTGGGTCCGTAATGTCGAACTGTAGCTCCGTGCCCATTTTCATGATTTTTGGGTATCGTGTGTGATCGTTGGAATTTGAAAACGTTCATCGAAAATTTATATTAATATAAAAACAAAATATCTATATATTTATCAACACTATAAATACACCATCCTTTTAACCTAATCCTATTCTTTTCCTCATTTTAAAGTCAAATACGCAACTCCCACTATTCTTTACCTCAACGTAAGGAATAAAGCTTCAAGAAATTTTCTAAAATCAAATTGCAACTGAAATCAAAAACTGTTTTGTCCTTTGGCCTCATAAGACCTTCAGCTTCGATCTGGTACCCTTTAATTTGAGATCGAACCATTTTTTAGTCGCAGTATTTTTGACAGCGAGCTAGGGTTTTCAGTTTTTGAGAAGGGAAAAATATCGATCCATGTTTTCGAGGTTATAATCGGCATGAGCAGGTGTTTGAAGAGCTTGCAGAAGTTTTCTTTTGTTGAATTTGGTGATTAATGCCATCGTGA
Organism: Allium sativum; assembly: GCA_030737875.1. Taxonomy (NCBI): domain Eukaryota; kingdom Viridiplantae; phylum Streptophyta; class Magnoliopsida; order Asparagales; family Amaryllidaceae; genus Allium; species Allium sativum. The sequence continues at coordinate 801,297,788 of CM060924.1, read as the reverse complement.
TAATTCCTGTACTAGCGCGATGACGGAATTTAAATGAAGGAGGCGAGTTGCAGTTTTGTGGAAAGTGATAGGAGGAAGAGTATTCGAATGAGTGTTGAACAGTGAACTCAGATTTAGTTTTCGTGCAAGATTGATGTAGAGGGTGGCACTTTTCTTTTTGTTCAAAACTGATAGCAGTCGCGTGAATTTGGATGGAAGCATCGAGTTCGACGTTTGGAGTATAGGTAGATGAAGATTTCTATAATGATGGAGAAGTGTGTTTACAGTTTGTAAATTGGCAAAGAAACAAGGCAGGATTGTGTTGGAGAAAATCAGAAATGGCCGGCTATTTTCTGGAAGATGACATCGGTGTTTGGGGAGGACTAAATGAGGAGCTGGTCGGTTTTCAACGTGAGTGGCTATGGGCCTTGTTTATATGGAGGTATGTGTTAACGGGGAAGAAGGAGGAGGCATATAGAGTAGGCGTGGGTTGAGAAATAAGGTTATGGGCTGATTTCAAAGAGGAATTTCGAACGGTCAAATCCGTTAGGATCGTATGGACGACTAATACAAAATGGAACTGGTGGGGAGTGAATTGGAGCTCGTTACAATTTATAGCGAAATAAATTATCCGTCTGAATCAAAGATAGTTAATCGTTTTTTAACGATAACTATCCAATGTGAGTAAAACACACCAACTCTACCAGTTCATATTTTTATAACGTATATTTAGAACTGATAAATGATGATTGATTTGCTGTGTGCTGACTTTTTGATTGAATTGTTGATTGATTGTTTGAAATTATAGATAACGATATATATATATATATATATATATATATATATAAATCGTTAATCAAACATTGAATCTGTTTAGCAGAATATTTCATATTGAAATGAAATCGATGTTAATTATATTGGTTAACATTTGTGGATGCAGGGAAACAGGTCGGAGGAATCCAACTGGATTCCTCAATATTTATTTTACTGTTTTTCATATATTTTGTGATATATAATCTGTGTTGATTATGTGTGTTTGAATGATATCGATCATTGTTTTTTGGTGTTTTAAATACCGTAAGAAATAATAGTATGTAGAAAAAGGGATTTTCAAAGTGTATTTTGAAAATAAATTATTTATATAAAATCAATGGATTTTATATATAAAAGAAAAAGGATTTTATAAGAGAAAATAGTTATAAAATCAAAAGGGTGTTAAAAGAGAAATATTTATGGAAAATAAATATGATATTAGAAATGGAAATATTTATGCAAATTAAATATGATATTAGAAAATGAAATATTTATGGGAAATAAATATGATAAAATGGAAGAAGGAAAATATTTGTAAAACCAAATATAAAGGAAAATATTTGTAAAAATCAAATATAAAGGAAAATATTTGAAAAACAAATAGAAAAGGATATATTTGTATAACATTTACAAATAGAAATGAAAGGTTATATTTGTATAACATTTACAAATAGAAATGAAAATGATATATTTGTATAACATTTACAAATAGAAATGAAAAGGATATATTTGTACAACATTTACAATAGAGATAATAAGGAATATTTCATTTGTTAAATAAATGGTGTAAGATAAAAAGGAATATTTATTTGTTAAATAAATAGGATCGGAAAGGAATATTTATTTGTTAAATAAATAGGATTGAAAATAAAATATTTATTTGTTAAATAAATAAAATTTTAAAAGGAATATTTATTTGGAAAATAAATAGTAGTATAAAAGGGAATTAACGAGATATAAAAGAGTTATGAGGAGGTTGTTTAAAGTGGATATCAAATAGAGCTGATCAAATAGAGTTGATCGAATTAGAATTTATCAAATAGAGTTAATTGGATAAAGATTGATCGAGTAGGAGTTAATCGGAAAGGGTTAACCCAATAGAGTTAATTGAAGAGAGTTAATCGAATATTAGTTATTCGAAAGGAGTTATCGAATATTAGTTATTCGAAAGGAAGTAATCGAATATAGTTTATTCGAAAGGTGTAACAACCCGGAAATTCTGAATTAGTTTAAACATTTTAAATTGGCTATTTTAGTGGATTTCAAATATTTAAAATAAATATTTTAAATAATAGTGACGAAAAGTATGTTTGAATCAATGTTTGAAAATAAATATAATTATTTTAAATTATAAACATGGCCTAAAATGGTGTGGCAGTTTCAAAATTTGAATTCAAACTTTGACTGGCTGTACCGGGTGCAAAATAAAACGGATTTTAGTGAAACCAAATATATTTAAATATTTTAGTGAATATCTTTCTAAAGAATCTGAAAAACCGAAGTTTCATAGCGGGAAACAAAAGTTATGGCTAAATGAATTTTCTGAAAGGTCGCTATAGAATTTATATAGCCCATGAAAATGGCCATTTTGCAAACGACCTCGGAATTTGACGAAACCACTTTTGTTGGATCTGAGATGTCAAATTATTGTTAGGTTTCAAATTTCATAATTTTTGGAGCTAGTATGTGAGCATGGCAAAGAGAGATGTGTTTGGTCGATTTCAATTAAATTGGATCGACCAGAAAAGGGCCATTTTTCAAACGGTCTCAGAATTTGACGAAACTAGTTTTGTTGGGACCGTATCGTCAAAACATAGCTAGATTTATTTTTTCGGGAATTTTTAGAATCAATATGTGGCCCCAGCAAGTTGAAATGTATGTTCAAAACAAATATTGAATGTTTTATATTTTAATTTGAAGAGAAACTGACTCAAACAGTCGAATGGGTTTACGAAACATATCCCATGGTTTTCGGAATGGGTGTATTTGGCTAGGGACGACAGTCGTTGGGTTTGGATTGGAGTTCACATGAGATAAGTAGTATTTCAGAATTTTAAATATATGTAAATTAAATATAAAAAATCTGATAGGCCAATCACTTTTCTCTCTCCCCGTCAAACCTTCAGATCGAAGGTGGAAAGCAGCTCAATCCTTCCCATCCATTTTCTGGCCAAACCACTTCGATTCAGACCTCGACCCAGTTGAGGATTTTGAAGAGCTCGGCGAGAGCTTCAAATCCATATCCACCACCATCAGTTTCGTCGCCAGTTGGAGGAGAATCACCTCCGGGAAGGTGCGGCCTTTCAACCGCCGCCGCCGACGGTAAGGGCCACCAATTGGCCCCACTCCACCGCGCACAGGTGCGCCCTCCTCCCCCCTTCGACGCTGCGTAGCCCGATCGTCCAACCCCTTCACTCATTTCATGAAAAATCAATACCTAGTTTCGAACCAGTTCTTAGAGGTAACGGTTTAAAATATATTAAACTATTTAATAGCACTTTAAAGCGCTACGGTTTATGATTTCACTGTAAAATTCATATCTTTTTCATTTCTTGACGAAATTCAGTGAAATAAGGGATAGTGGACTCGTAAGGACGCCTTCTACATTCTAGAAGAGACCGGATATTTTTCTGAGCCTTCTGCTATTTTTGGGGGAGTGGAACCCAATGTGAGATTTCTGAATTATAAACGATATGGAAATGACGATGTATAAATTATATATTCGAAGTATGAGTTATATAAGCATTGTACACCTCATGTACAAGCGTTGTATAAGTTGTATGTTCGATGTACAAGTTATATATGCGTTGTAAAAATTATATATGTGTTGAAATAGAAGTGAAATATACTTATATATATATGTATATATATATATATGCCCCTCGTCCACAAACCGTTGACGATATTTATTGTGTGTGATTAGTGTGAAAATTGGTTGATAGCGAATGGTTGATTAGAATTGTTTGTGGTTGAAATTGATTAATTGTGATCGAAAAATACCCGTTTGTGGTTGAGAACTATTTGGTTGAAACCACATAGGATTAGTTTGTGGAAAAGAAAAAAAAATGAACATGCTGCCTGCGTGCGACTAGATGCATGAAATCCCCATTGTCAAAAACCGCAAGGTTTTAAGGTAGAGCGAGGAGCCGTACTAGGGACGGTCCTGGTTTTAACTACCCTGTCGTTATGCTACCGAAGATTTCAATAATATTCATGTGTTATAATTATTTTCATGTGTTGAAACTATATTCGTGTGTTGAATAGAAATTCATGTGTTGAATAGAAATTCATGTGTTGAATATAAATTCATGTGTTGAACGATAGTCGTGTTTTGAAATAAATTGTTTTATAATAAAAATCATATTTTTATCACCTATATGAACTATATAAAATAGTCATGTTTTGAAATAATTTGTTTTATAATAAAAATCATATTATAAAATAGTCGTGTTTTGAAATAAATTGTTTTATAATAAAAATCATATTTTTATCATTTATATGAACTATATAAAATAGTTGAGTTTTGAAATAATTGTTTTATAATAAAAATCATATTTTTATCATCTATATGAACTATATAAAATAATCATGTTTTGAATTAAATTGTTTTACAATAAAAATCACATTTTTATTATTAACATGAATTGTTAAAAATAGTGAAGTGTTGAAATAAATGTCTGTTTGGTAAAAATATCATTTTTATCAAATGTATGAAAAGAATTTGGTTTTGAAATCGAAGAATAGATTATATTTATCAATATATATAAATATAATTAAAATAAATCGAATAACAAAGCTGCAGTTCATGTTTTGAAATCGTGATTTCAAACGATTAGTGCAGGAGATCCGACCATCGGATTTTTTCGAAATCGAAACCGTTGCGTTCGCTTTGGAAATATCTTTCCAGCGACACCAACTTTGTGAAGATCGAATGGTTGGATTGTCTGGAATGTTTAATTCAAATCTGAAGAAAAACAGTGCCAGAATTGATTATATTTATATATATATATATATAAATAAAATTAAAGTAAATTGAATAACGACTCTGCAGTTCGTATTTTGAAATCGAAACTTCAAACAAGTGTACCGGGAGATCCGACCGTCGGATTTTCCCAAAACTGAAACCGTTGGATTCATTTTGAAAAGATCTTTCTAATGACATAAAATTTGTGAAGATCCAACAGATATATTTTCAGATAGGTGTAAATCAAATCTGAAGAAAAACAGCGCCACGGCCGCGTTATGGCCTGAAGCTTCGTTTGAATGAAATGGCTAATTTTAAAATGAATAAAAGTAGCGATAAATCATGATATAATATTATAAACGATATGGAGTGGAAATAAACTGAATTTGCTCGGTTTATGTGATATTTGATGGTTGAATGTGTTTGGTGTGAATTGTTGTTGAATAATTTAACAATTGAAATGAATTGATTTAAATTCTAAATATACGTGAGTTATTTGAAAATGCCGAGTTAAATCTCATTTCAAATAATTGATCGGCGATAAGAAGTCGATGATGAAGACGGTGGTTGAAGATCGGAGATCTTCACCTCGGTTGGATGGTAACTGATGTCTTGATTGGGAGGCATCTCGAAATATAGATAATAAGTCCAGACGTACGTGGAGATCGATGGATATGCGAGGTATGTGGTGCCTCCAGTTTCGTTTAGACCCAGAACGGACTTGTAAATGGACTGCGTGTCTGACATTGGATTTCATTCTGTGTGATTGATAGACGTCAGTTACATGGCGTGAATTGCCTGTGTGGCATGCTAAGATGCAGTGATCAAGGCTTCTGTTGAAAAGCAAAGTCTTGTGGTTGATGATCAAAGCATGGCTGGTGTGGCATAGCTTTGTGTATAACATGAATTCACGAGCCTCACACCCCGGTATGAGCCAGAAATGGGAGAGGACCTCAGAGAGGACATGCGTATCTTTCTAGCTAAGAGGTGGTGCTAGTGCTTAAACTGGATGACATTCATATTATTTTTACCTGTGTGGTTGTTGCAGTTGCAAGGCGCCTCGGATATATCGGTGACTATGTGAAGCAGATGGAGTCATTCGTTGGCTCATTTACGCCCCAAAGGGAGGGGGAACGCAGTGTTCATGCATTTTAATCCACATCGGTGGACCGGCCCTGACGATCCAAAGGCTTGACTGAGTACTTGCCTGAGGGGAGGGCTAGAGCGTCTCGAATTCGGTAAGTACTATCTTTTTCCTTGGTTCATGATGGGAATCCAATTTCCAAATACGACATCGTGCGGTTTTGATTGTATACCTATATATGGCGACATAGTGGTATGGGGCACTTGTGCCATCTATGATTGATATTTATGATTGTATATAAAATTAGAAACTAACTGGAAACGAGCTAAGATAGGTGGTTTCCTGGGCATTGGTCTGATGTTGGTTTCGGCCTTCCGGGTTAATACTTAGGGAATCGTTCTCTTACTAATTTACGGTTGGAGTCTGATTAAGAATTAAACGATAAAATTTACATTTTAAGTGATTTTACTTTACACGTATTAAGCATATCTTGGTCGATATAAGGTAAAACTCTATCCTCCGGTTTGCATTGCATTGTGTGATAGGACTTGAGTCTTATATCGGCTTCATTCTTTCTAGAAATAATTGCGTTGTTTTAAAAAGATTTGCTTTGTTACCTACACTGGCAATCACTGGAGTAAACCCGTTCCGCGAAAGTGGCGTGGTCCTATGATTTTCTGTATTGCTACTGTTTAACCAGTTAAATAGATTTCTCATACCAGTCCCATGACTGACTCGTAGCTTGTTTCACTTGCAAACTCGGGTGCCCTTATTTCTACACGGGCAGCCTTGTCTATAGGTTTTAGCAGGCTCTTTCTGGATAGTTGGAGCTGAAGATGGATTCTATCATTTATCTCTTTTTATGCTTTTCAGCTCCTATTGTACATATAATGTTTGTTTTCCGCTGTAGACATTTATGTATAGCTGAACTGTATTTGTACTAAGTATGATCCTGTATACTGTGTAACTCTGATGATTATGTTTATCCAGTGTATTATTTGTACATTATCTGGTGTACTTATTTAATTCTATTCTGCTAATATATGTTTATGTGTTATATTCCAAAGATTACCCTTGCTACCGTCATACGGGGTTTTGGGGTCATCACACGAATACAGTTTATTCGAAAGGAATTACCGAATATAGTTTATTCGTAAGGATTTAATCGAATATAGTTTATTCGAAAGGAAGTAATCGAATATAGTTTATTCGAAAGGAATTACCGAATATAGTTTATTTGAAAGGAGTTAATCGAATATAGTTTATTCGAAAGGAAGTAATCGTATATAGTTTATTCGAAACGAATTAATCGAATATAGTTTATTCGAAAGGAATTACCAAATATGGTTTATTTGAAAGGAGTTAATCGAATATAGTTTATTCAAAGAAAGGTGTTAGTCGAATATAGTTTATTCGAAAGAAGATTATCAAATATAGTTTGATCAAAAGAGAGATTATCGAATATTAGTTATTCAAAGAGATTTAATCGAATAGAGTTATTCGAAAAGGAGTTATCGGATATTGTTTATTCGAAAGAGAGTTATACGTGAAATTCGATTTTATCGAATTCGGGAAAGTACTATTCACTTTCTATTTTAATCAAGATTTATTTATTTATAAATAAATTGTCTATTTAGTTCTTTCGTTAAATTAAGGAATCAAAGTTATAAATTGAAGTAAGATATTTTAGAAGTAGGGATTTTAACGCTACAGTTATAATCAAATTTTTTCAATAAAGAAGTGGATTCGTAAATAGAATCCGAGAGTTACGTAAGGAAGTTTGTAAAGATTTGGAAGGTGAACTTTGTCTATTTCGAAGTTAGAAATGTTGTTCAGTTAAGGTCCAAGAGGTTGTTATATCCCAACTTGATTGGCTTCGTTTTTAACTAAGGAATGGTTAAGTTTCAATAGTAAAGGTAGGTTAAGTGAATTTAGTTAATGAGTGTTAATGGTTCGAGTTGGCATAGCGATGTTAAATTTAAACATCTGTTTAAATCCAATGAGTGTGTTTTGGAAACATTTTCCAAATACAATCAGAGATATTTTCTAATCCTGGAAAATGAAATGTTTGATGATAAAGAATATTGGAATGACAGTGATACGTGAAAAAGAGATGGAAATGTTTTCCAATGATTAATAACGTATATTTTCTAAATTTTGAAAATAAGGAATGTTGAATACATGGAAATTAATGATAAATTAATTTAAGAGATAAATGATGATTGATGATTGATCAATAGAATTTCCATCTGGAAATAATATCGTTGTTTGCATATGTGTTTTTCTTAGATAGTTAACTCACCGACTATCGAAATTTTTGACCATTTCCGTCGTCAATACGGAGAGACCGGGATAAGATTCATGACCTGAAAACCACTCTGTATAGGCGTTAGCGTTGCGAATCAAATATGATGAAGAAAATTGAAAACGGAGTTATGCAAGGGCTGTCCTATTTACAGAATAGTGCCTTTGGTATTTCCAATCCTAGGACGACCTGTATGGAAGAATGTCTGACAGAGTATATTTAATGGATCGCGTAAGTTGATCTCTTCAATCCTATGTACGTTTGGTGTTGGAGGAATTCGTTTCTCTTAGCTGTATTCCCATTGTATTTTTGGGGAAATCAATTTGTGATTTGGCGGGTATGACGATGTGACATTCAAAGTGAATAAGTGTTGAACTGTCATAGATGAGCGTGGCCTCTAGCCTCAAAACCGGGAAATGACAAAAATCGGGAAGGCAACATGGCTAAGTAGTTAGCTGCCAATTAGGGTGTATTATCACCTATCTAGAGATATTCATTTCATTATAAAATCAATTATCGATGCTGTCCCATTCGGGAAACGGTCGTTGATCCCAATCGTTGGCGATATACATTCGATACACTCAAGCGAAATGAGTGGTCGGTCATGTGTGGCCGGGTTGCAAGATGTTCTTGTTGAACCCAGTGTATTCGTCTCTAGAGGTACACTATCGGAAGGTGGTTCCATACCTTGTCATAGTTGGAAATCCATTACCCAATAAGTGCTCGCGGTTTTGATTGTATACTATATATGTGGAACGTGGGATGAAAGTGTTCTGCTAGATGATTATTATATTGTGGTTGATAGACACTATTATAATATCAATGAGTTTTGATATAAAGTTTATCATTTCATTCAAAAGGATTTTTGATGTTAAATCAAATGCTTTGGATTTTCATAAGGGAAAAACCAGTTCTGTTATACGGCGTGGTCTTATGAGATATCGTTTAATTGCTCAAACTGTTTTAAACTGTTTTACTCACACTAGTCCCATGACCGACCCAGAGTTTATTTTGTTTTGTTTTCCCTAAACTCTTGGGTGCCCAATTATGTATGGGCAGTCAAGTAGTCAGGATTTTACAGATATACTTGGAGAGCTTGGAGCAAGAGGCCTCAGGATTATATAACTATTGTTTATTTCCGCTGTGTTGTACTCTGATAATGTTACTGTTTACATATACTGATTTTATTTCAAAGATATGTTATCTATTATATGTTGTTCGTTCCGCCGTGAGATTCGTGTTACTCTGATGTTGTATGTTCATTTTCTTCTATTCAAAGTTTATATCTCATCTACTCTCACCCTCTAATTTCTTTCATGGACTATCCGGTGTCTCCGATGCTTGAATAGTCGACATAGTGTTGTATGTCGATATCCAAGATCGCAAATTCCCTGGGTCGTTAAATTTAATTTCTGATTTTAGAATCAAGATTTATTAATCTATTTATAAATTGTCTATTTAGTTATTTAGTTAAATTAAGAAATAAAACTTATATTTTGAAGTTAGATATTTCAAAAGTAGGGATTATAACGCTATAGTTATAATCAATGTTTTCAATAAAGAAGTGGATTCGTAAATAGAATCCGAGAGTTACGTAAGGAAGTTTGTTGAAGATTTAGAAGATGAACTTTGTCTATTTCGAAGTTAGAAATGTTGATCAGTTAAGGTCTGAGAGGTAGTTAATACCCGACTTGATTGACTTCGTTTTTAACTAAGGAAAGGTTAAGGTTCGATAGTGAAGGTTGGTTAAGTGAGTTTAGTTAATGAGTGTAATGTTTTGAGTTGTCATAGCGATGTTTTATTTAAAATATTTGTTTAAATCCAAATGTAGGAGTTTTGGAAATGTTTTCCAGATAAGAATCAGGAATGGTTTCTAATATAGAAATAAGAAATGGAAATGTTTTTCGGTGTTAATAACATATATTTTCTAAATTTAGAAAAATAGAAACGTTGAATATATGGAAGCAGAAAATGAAAAATGAATAGATAAATGAATTAAAGAGATAAATGTTAAATGATGGTTGATCGATATAATTTCCATCTTAAAATAATATCGTTGTTTGCACATGTGTTTTTCTTTGATAGTTAACTCACCAACTATCGAAGTTTTTGACCATTTTTCGGTCGTCAATACGGAGAGACCGGGATCAGATTCATTATCTGAAAACCACTCTGTATGGACGTTAGCGTTGCGATCAAAGATGTTGAAGATAATTGAAGACGGAGTTATGCAAGGGCTGTCATGTTTAAAGAATAGTACCTTTGGTTTGTCCAGTCCCAGGACAACCAGTATGGAAGAATGTTTGACAGGGTATATTTAATAGATCGCGTAAGTTGATCTCTTCAAACGTATTTACGTTTGGTGGTGGAGGAATTCGTTTCTCTTAGCTATATACGCATGGTATTTCTAGAGAAATCAATTTATGATTTGGCGGGTATGACAATGTGACATTCAAAGAAAATAAAGGTATGATGTGTGCGTCTTGACCTCAAGCCTCACTACTAGGAATTGGTATAAAATCGGGTAGGTCGCATGGCTAAGTGGTTGGTTGCCAATTGGGGTGTATTGTCACCTAATCTAGAGTTTTTATTACTTCTTTAACCTATTTTGATGTTGTCCCTTTCGGGAAACGGTTGCTGATCCCAACCGTTGGTGATAATACATTCGGTACACTCAAGCGAAATGAGTGACCGGTCAATTTTAGCCTAGGTTACAAGATGTTCTTTTTGAACTCGGTGTATTTCCCTCTAGAGATACACTGTCGGAAGGTGGTCCCATACATTTCCAGTTGGAATTCATTAACCAATTAGTGCCTGAGGTTTTTTATTATATATTATGTATGTGGAACGTGAGATGAAAGCATTCCTCTAGATGATTAATTGTGATTGATAGACGCTAATATAATATCCAAAGAGTTTGATATAAAAGATCATTGTATCTTCCAAAATGATTTGAAAGGGAAATCATATTGATTTGGATTCTCATAAGGGAAAAACCTGTTCCATTATACGACGTGGTCTTATGAGATATCGTTTAATTGCTCAAACTAATTTTAAATTGTTTTACTCAAACCAGTCCCATGACTGACCTGGAGTTTATTTTGTTTTGTTTCCCTAACTCTTGGGCGCCCGAATTTGTATGGGCAGTCAAGTAGTCAGGATTTTACAGATATACTTGGAGATCCTGGAACACGAGGCTTCAGGATTATATAGCTATTGTTATTTCCGTTGTATTGTAAGTGTTGTACTCTAATAATGTTATTGTATATATATACTAGTTTTATTTCAAATTTATGTACCGCTGTGAGGTTCATGTTACTCTGATGTCGTAAGTTCTTCTTCTTCTATTCTAAGTTTCTATCTTATCTATTCACACCCACTAATTTATTTCATGGACTATCTGTGTTATCCGATGCTTGAGTAGTCGACATTGTGTTTATGTCGATAACCAGGATCGCGAATTCCCTGGGTCGTTACAGATGTTTTCATTTTGTCAATAACTCTAATTCAACAAAACAAATAAAAGTGATGTTTTTTTTGTCGACAACTCTAATTCAACAAAACAAATAAAAGTGATGTTTTTGTTTTGTCGACAACTATAATTCAACAAACAAATAAAAGTGATGTTTTTGTTTTGTCGACAACTCTAATTTAACAAAACAAATAAAAGCGATGTTTTTGTTTTGTCGACAACTCTAATTCAACAAAACAAGTAAAAGTGATGTTTTTGTTTTGCCGACAACTCTAATTCAACAAACAAATAAAAGTGATGTTAACATTCACATTCCTAGGTTTTGTTTCAAATCCTTTAGAAATTACATAAATATATACATATATTTATAACCATATCAAATTCAAAACATTTGAATTTTCAAACACTCTTGTTTTCTTTCAAATAAATTTCCATCAAACTTTTTTTGAGGTATCAATCCATCACTTAGAAACTCGAAAATAAACACTAATGATGCTGCAGTCACCATCATAATTATTTTCTAGCTATTGAAGTGATTTTAATGCTTTGTCACTTTAAAAATCCATTCAAAACTGGTTTTCATTCAAAAATCCATCAAAAGAAAGTTATATTATTTAATGTACTTTGGAAAATATTTTCCAACTTCCCAGGATTAGAATCCGAATTTTGGTTTGAATCCAACTTTAATTCATCTCATTTGTATATTTCATTCATATACAAATTCTATTTGGGTTATATATAACCATTACAATTTTATAATCTCATTTAATTATAATAATAACAACTAACACCTACATATATTACAATAATTTCAAAAAAAACTCCTTTTATATCAAAATATATTTTTGTGTAAAATTATTTCATTTATCTATTTCAAAACAATATTATATTGAACCTTCTATTCAAGTGTTTAGAAATTCTTATCGACTTCGCGGTGTCCCACGATTCAATCAGAATTCGTTAGCCACTCAACAAACTAGCCAACACAATATAAAACAATTTTTACATCAACTAATAAATACGCGCTCTCGCATATACACTCAGCTTATTCGAGGGAACTGCTGACCCTATCTCAAATTAGTAATCCCAACAAAAGCCAAGGTATTCACTCAACCTAAGCTCTGATACCAACTGTAATGGCCCGAATTTCAATACTATCTGAGTTGACTAAACATACCACACGTCCAAACCAAATTGCACAGAAATACGAATCATTATTGAATAAAGAAGAATTAGATAGAAGAAGAACAAAAATAACAACACAGAATCTCACATCGCTGCGAAATAAAATATAATATATATATATATATATATATATATAACTGAAACACCCCACCTCCGTTTAGGGTCACTCTCAAAGGGAATGCCCTAATTTTGGTGGAGGTTTATAAGTATAAGTCACAGATATACAAGACAGATATAAGAACACATATTTGTAAACAGCGGAAAAACAACAACTTTTATTTCATAAAAGCAAATACGTGTTACAACAACATCACCATAATTGTCTTACATCTTTTCCAAAAACATAACACTTTCATAATCTGTCTTGATTACATTATTTAAAGAAGCATAAAGAAAACATAGATAAAACTGCAAAAGCCCCATAGTGGTTGTCCAAAGCCATAGTTCAAAAAGAAAAGGTCCAAGCAATACATTTCTCCTCTTCAAGCTGGATGTTAAGGCTGGTCAAGCTGCAGTGTTCCCTCCCTGTGGACCTGGGGGGGGGGGGGGAACGGAAGAAAAGAAGACGAAAGAAAAGTAGAGTCAGACATAAAGCCTGAGTAAGTCTAGTACTATTCTGTCTATGAATAAAGAACTGGGTATGATAAGTATAAACAAGAAGTGGGAAAGCACTATAAACTTGGTTAAGTTGTCTAGGGTCGAATATACTATCGTACCCCATGTTAATCTCTGAACCCATATAAACTAGTTTCCAACTGGCACCCCATAATCAGGGTGAAGTGATCCATTCTATGACGATCGGCTCCTACTCGCATAGTTACATGTGTCTTACGGCCCCCGATGTTGTAGTTACCTATGCTGGTCCCACCATGGGGTGTATCAAGTCCGATGGCGGCGGCCCGACACAATCCTAGAATGCACAGGTATGCTACTGGTGTCCAGTGCCTTATTTTTCTGCGCCGGAGTGTGTGCACGCCCGCACCCCGTTAGAACCTACACTGCTACACCACCGCCGTCGATTTGACCTCTTACAATCAGCCCAGTAATCGTGCCCCACCCTGCCTAGTTTCAGGGTATCCTGATACTCCTTCTAGGGTTACTGCTGAAAAGGGTCCCCCGTTTACTAGGTTTTCTATCTCTAGCCAACATGCTAAGTTGGTTAAGTGTTTTCTAACCTAACCCCCACCAGTCCGTTTAGTTTAGCATGTTAAGTTTTTAGTCCACTTAATCCTAACAATCCCGACTCAGCTTTAATTGTCTTATTAAAGCCTCGACCTCTCACATTAGACAGGTATTGTTGTGGCTGCCTGTTGCCGGTTGGTTCCGGGCAGTCTTACACCACAACTCAGTCTAACCTCGGGTCCTTATTGGGCTCCATGTTTAACCTCCCACATTGGATAGGTATTGTTGTGACTACTGGACAGCCGGGCGGTTCCGGGCAGGTTTACATCACAACTCAATCCAACCTCGGGTTAAACACATCGTATGTTCTACATTTACATATTTTGTCTTTCTTCTTTATTTTCTTATATGTAAATATTTGCGGCCCATTATTAAGTTAATGGTGTAAAGGTTACACCAATCATGGGCCCAACCCATACTTGAATTTGGGCCCTTCTACTTTATATTTTCATTTATTAATTAAATTAACCCAACGTTATTTTCCCCCGTTTAACACGTCCGTTTATTTTATATATGTTGGGCTTAGCCCTTTTAAGCCCAACTTAGCCATGCGAAAAGGGGAGGCTTAAAGCGTGATTACATACACAAAAAGGGGAATGTGAACGCATGAACTTGCAATGTGACGTTTGAACTACAAAATAGAAACTGGTGTACTTGCATAGTAGTAACGTATATACTTTGGTCATAAAGCATGAGTGACATGAATCAAACCATGTGAACTTGTAGTTAAGTTTAAGAATATCATTATCGACACATAGGCTTAACTACAACATAAACCTATATTTTTATTCAGGCATAATGTCAAACATAAGCAAATCATGTTCATAAAACTACTACATGTTTACAAAGGTGCCTACTTTTGTGACTAATACAAAAGTATAGTTAAATTTGTTCACATAACCATGGCATAAATATTTCTAACATGAAATCATGATTTTTACTTTAGTCATGTAAACTTGCAAAAAAAAGGATTTTGAATCTAACCTAGCTATGTACCACATATGTCATCATATAATTCTTGTAAACAATATAGACTTAACATGGATTTCAATTATGCCAAATATCAATCATAGCCTAGTTATATTCATAAGTTTGCAAATAGGTTTTCTAGTACAAAAGCATGACTTAATACATAGATCATGATGCCAAATTTTCAACATAATTTCATATGGACTATGATAACCCAAACTTATTCCAATTACTTCATAAAAATGATGTTTGTATAAAAATACACATTATGATGGCATATTAGCAAAACCCCAAACTTGCATGAATTTCAATTAATCAACTACATACATGTAGCTTCAACATGGATTACATAATTTGCGAATATTCCAAACGTATACTTGCATAAAACTACCGCATGTAGTTTTTCATAATTGAATAACATAATTTGAGAATATCCAAACGTATACAATATTCCAAATCGATAAGAATCATAGTAACGCACAAATTATGAATTATTTATCACCACAATCAAGTATACAAACCAACACAGTTATTTGTTCATACCAAAATAATACTCTACTTACAATTGTGGAGAATTCTCAAATTTAGGGATTTGAAGATGCGATTTGATTTGATTGAGTTGCTTTATGCCTTAGAATTTGCCTCCTAATCCTCTCTCCAATTGGTGGCTACCCCTAGTCGTTCCTCAGCAACATGGCGGCTTTGTTCTTATTTTTGAATGAATAGATTAGGGTTGAGTCTAGGGTCATTTTTATAGGGGTTATGAACTGATTAGGACCATTGATGTTGCTTGGATTGATCGTAGCCATTCATCCTAAGGAGAGACCAATTAGAGCCTGCCACCTAGCCCTAATGACAAAGCAGACTACAGAAAATCGACCAACATAGAATAGGCCAGCCAGGTTGGACTGGGTTCGACCTGGCTCTGGACCAGGTCGACAGCCCTGTCGACAGCCCTGTCGACCTGGTTAGACCAGGTCGACAGCCCAGTCGACCTGGGTGCGTTAGGCGGGTGTTTTTCCGCCCTGGCCCATTGGGCCCGATTTTGGAATTTTAAACTGTTTTATTCTGTTTGAATTTTAAACTTAATTCAGAAACTTCCGAAGGCCATATCTTCTTCATACGGACTCCGTTTTTCGAAAACTCGGACTCTATTTCGCGTATTTTTCCGAGACGAACGCAATGGCGTATCCCATTTCCCTTAGTTCTTTGATTTGAAATTAATTGTACTTTAATTTGTGAATTTCACAGTTATAGAATTCGCGGGGTGTTACATTCTCCCCCACTTAAAAGGATTTCTTCCCCGAAATCTTCAAGTTAGGAGGAATGTATATCCTACCATCCAATCATCCATCTACTCATCCAATAAACACGAGCATCCATTGTCCTTAAAAGACTTCTAATGCTTCATGATCATATGCGAAGTGTGTGTGTACATGTACTTATCTAATGCAAAATCAGGCGGTCTACTGATTCAGTTGACCTCCTTAATGCGAATTATGTAGGTGTCATGAATCCATTATGTATGCAAATTTTCCTGTTCTTGATTCTACATGAGTGCACAACCATTCAATACAAATGCAGCATCCACATGACAACACATTAAAGTTCAATCACATACGAAAACATATATGCATATGCAATATGAAGTGACTGAGCCGATCTAAAACCTAGATTGTGTGTGTATATGCAACCACGAGCAACCACTAGCAATCACTTGCAACCATTTGCAACCATCATCCATAACATGTTTCAATTACATGTTTCCATCCAAAGGGTTTCTACCTAAAAGATAAGGTCGAGGAAATATACCTAAAAAGATAGATAAAAGCGCAACTTAAGGAAAATGAAAGATCAAGGATGTACCCTCGAACAGAAAAGGGTAGGCAGTGCGTATTCTAGCTTCAGTTTCCCAAGTCGCGTCTCCCTCGGCGTCGCTCCACTGGACTTTGACGAGCTTGACTTCGCGGTTGCGTAGCTTCTTCACTTCCGTTCCTAAGATGCGGGTTGGAACTTTTCTTATGGTTGCTTCGCGCTCCACTTCGGCCTCTTCGAGGATGTTTGGCTCTACTACCTCGGCTGACTCATGTAGACATTTTCGGAGATGTGAAACGTGAAAAACGTTGTGGACTCCGGCCAACTTCTCGGGTAGCTCTAATCTATAGGCCATTTTCCCAATTTTCTCGATGATAGGGAATGGCCCCACGAACCATGGTGCCAGTTTTCCTGTGGTTCCAAAACGAACAACGTTTCTTAGCGGTGATACCTTAAGAAAAACTCTGTCTCCAACCTCAAATTCAAGGTCAGTCCTTCTCTTGTCGGCATAGGACTTTTGTCTGTCTTGGGCCGTCTTCATCCTTCTTCGTATTAAGTCTACTTTCTCTGAAGTCTCTCGGATCATATCTGGTCCAAGTATGAGTTTATCAGTAGACTCCCACCAACAAGTGGGCGATCGGCACGGTCTTCCATATAAAGCTTCGAAGGGCGCCATTCCGATGGTTGCTTGATAGCTGTTGTTGTAGGAAAATTCCACCAAAGGAAGGTGGTCTTCCCAAGTCCCTCCGAAGTCAAGGACGCATAGCCTTAAAAGGTCTTCCAAAACTCTGTTCACTCTCTCTGTTTGGCCGTCGGTTTGGGGATGATAGGCTGTGCTCAAGCATAACTGCGTTCCTACTGCTTCTTGCAGACTCCGCCAAAACTCACTGGTGAAGATGGGGTCTCAGTCACTAACAATGCTAGATGGTATTCCATGGAGTCGAACGATTTCCTTGAGGTAAAGTGATGCTAGGGATGAGGCAGTTCTTTTACTTTTGACAGGTAAAAAGTGGGCGCTTTTAGTAAGCCTATCCACTATTACCCAAATGCTAGTGTTGCCTCTCCTAGACCTAGGCAGCCCATCGATGAAGTCCATTGAGATGCTATCCCACTTCCACTGCGGGACCTCCAAAGGATGTAGTAGTCCGCCAGGCTTTTTCTGTTCCGCCTTAACCTGTTGGCACACCATACACTTAGAAACGAATTCTGCCACATCCTTTTTCATGCCGTTCCAGAAGAAAGTCCTTTTTATATCTTTGTACATTTTATCTCCGCCTGGGTGTATCGTCATCTTGGAGTGATGTGCTTCCTCGAGAACCTTCTTTATCAAATCTTTTGTCTGTGGGACGCATAGTCTTCCGTCTCGCCTTAGCAAACCCTTATCGTCGATGGAGTATCTGTTGAGGTGACTTGAAGTCTCACCCCTAATTAGCCTATCAATTGTTTCCACAAGCTGAGGGTCTTCGCGTTGTGCTGCCCCTACCGAATCCACTAAAGTTGGGCGCACTTCGAGAGATGCTAGCAAGCCTGGTACGAAATCAGAGGAAGGCCTAAAGTCGAAGCTGGTTATAAACTCTAGGCTTTATCTTTCAACAAACAACGGGCTTAGGGTCAATTTCTTTCGGCTCAACGCGTCTGCTACTACGTTGCCTTTGCCCGGAGTGCAGGAGATTTCGAAATCGTACGAGGCAAGAAACTCCATCCATCTTTGTTGCCTCAAGTTAAGATCCTTCTGCGAGAAAAGAAATTTCAACGATTTATGGTCAGTGTAAAGTTCGAACTTCTCACCTAGGAGATAGTGTCGCCAAGACTTGAGTGCAAAGACGATGGCGGCTAACTCAAGATCGTGGGTTGGGTAGTTCTTTTCGTGCACCTTCAACTGCCTTCCGCCATAAGCTACTACCCTTCCTTCTTGCATTAAGACGGTGCCTAGCCCTATCCCACATGCATCCGTATAAACAGTGAACATCTTGCTCCCATCTAGCAGCGTCAAAACTGGGGCTGTTGTGAGAGCCCTTTTTAGTCGTTGGAAAGCAAACTCGCAATCCAAGTCCCAATTAAACACTAGATTCTTCTTAGTCAATTTCGTAAGCGGAGCTGAGATTTTCGCAAAATCCCTTATGAACTTTCGATAGAAACCCGCTAGTCCTAGAAAGCTTTGGACCTCAGTTGCATTCCTTGGTGTCTTCCAATCCTGTACCGCCACTACCTTAGCAGGGTCCACTGCTAACCCTTGTTTGGATACTATGTGCCCAAGGAACCTCACCTCTTCTCTCCAAAAGTGGCATTTGGAGAATTTGGCTTTTAGTTGATGGACTCGCAAAGTTTCCATGATTTCCCTTAAGTGTTGAGCATGTTCCTCTTCACTTTTTGAGAAGATAAGGATATCATCTACGAAGACAACTACGAATTTGTTGAGGAAATCTCTAAATACCCTACTCATCAGGTCCACGAAGTAAGCAGGTGCATTTGTCAAGCCGAAAGGCATGACAAGCCATTCAAAGAAGCCGTCTGGGGTTCTGAACGCCGTTTTATCGATGCTATCTTCAGCCACCCTTAGCTGATGAAAACCGGTTGCTAAATCGAGTTAGGAGAAAACAGACGCTCCTACAAGCTGGTCAAATAAATCGTCAATTCTAGGGAGAGGGTGCCTATTCTTTTTCGTTAGCTTGTTGAGCTCCCTATAGTCAACACATAGACGGAGTGAACCATCCGCCTTTGTAGCGAACACCACCGGAGCGCCCCATTCTGAAATGCTCCTCCTAATGAACCCCTTTTCTAGAAGCTCTTTAATCTGTTTACTGAGCTCTTTCCTTTCTCGTGGAGCCATGTGTCTGACGGGCAACGCAACGGGCTTTGCATTATCTACAAGATATATGCGGAAGTCTATTTCCCGCTTCGGAGGCAAGCCCTTCACCTCTTCGAAGACATCCGGATATTCCCGGACCACTCTAACTGATTGCAAATTTTCAACAGAGGCATCTAGCGATTCAAGATAACTAAGCATAACCGCATACGAGGGATTACAAGAAATTTCCAAAGTATTACCGAGCTGGGTTAGGAGCCTAACAACCCTTTTCTCACAATCAAGGATGGCCCCATTACTGGATAGCCAATCCATACCCAAAATCAAACCATAACCCGAAAAGCCCAAAACAAAGGCACTACATTGAAATTCTACGCTTAGAATAGAAATTTTCAATCCCACACAGATCATAGACAAATGAGCTGGGCCCCCAATTGGGTTTGAAACAATTAAGGGGTCCTCTACCATACTAGTTTTTAGGTGCAGAGATTCTACTAAAGCAGACGAGATAAAGGAGTGTGATGCGCCAGAATCAAATAAAGTGCGAACGGGGTGATCATAAAGATAAACTACACTTTCTACAGAAGTATTTATACCTCGCTGTTGCAGAGGTGGCGCTTCCAGCACATGAACCTGTGCCCCCGGGGTGGATCCAGCCCTCTGCCCCTGTCCTCGTTTCTTTGGGCAGTCCTTAGCCCTATGGCCTGTCTCACCGCAAGAAAAGCACCCACCATTCTCCTTGGCCTTCTTTTTCCGGCAGTCCTTTACTAAGTGCCCCACTTTGCCACAGAAATTGCACTTCCTCTTCTCTTTGTTGCCTTTTCCGCCCTTCTTAAACTCTGTCTTCTTAGGCTGCAAACCCTCTTTCTTCCCTTGAGAGCTTTCTGCCTTTGTCTCCTTCTTGCCCTTATCCTCTTCATTCAGCAATGCCATTTGCACCAATCTTTCATACGTGGCTCCCATGGGTATATGGGTCATGGCCAAACTGTGTAATGGCTCATTCAACCCGTTGACGAAGCAGAGAGCCTTCTTGTGCGGGGTGTTGACTAGGTCAAGCCCAAACCTAGCCAGCTCATCGAACTGATTCACATATTCTCTGACTGTCTTGTCCCCTTGTTTAAGAAATAAGAATTTTTCCAACTGCAAACTTCTTTCCGCATCTGAGAGAAATTTAGTCTCAAACCTTGCCCTAAAGTCCTCCCATGTCTCCACTGGTCTTTCAGCATTAGTGACTTCCCACCAGTAGGAAGCCTCGCCCTTCAATAGCCACACTGCCAATTGTACTTTTTGTCTATCCTCTACCTCAAAGATGATGAATAGGTCCTCAGTTTCTTTCAGCCAATTTCTGGCTGCCACGAAGGACTCAGTTCCATGGAAATCCCTTCCTCCCATAGCTTTAAAATCTTTACATATCTTAGCAAACGTGTTTCCCCGAGGAGGAGGTGGAGGAAAAGGTGCCGCTGCAGCTGGATGATTTCCGGCAGCTGGGGGAGGAGGAACGGTAGGACCTGGCAGAGTGCCTCTTGCTTCTAAGAACCGTCTAAACCAACCAGGTATTGGCACCCCTTCCGGCAAGTTAAGATCTTCGGACATGCTGAAACAAAAAGGATAGATTCAAAACGAAGGATAAGAGATAGTACCTATGGCTTTGGGGGGTGGACTTTGCCTTTTAAAATAAAATAATATTTTTCCTTTAAAAATGCTTCTTTAAATTTTCTTTTTGAAAATAATTTTTCAAAACTTTTTATCTTATCTGGTAAACCTATGCTCTGATACCAAGTGAAACACCCCACCTCCGTTTAGGGTCACTCTCAAAGGGAATGCCCTAATTTTGGTGGAGGTTTATAAGTATAAGTCACAGATATACAAGACAGATATAAGAACACATATTTGTAAACAGCGGAAAAACAACAACTTTTATTTCATAAAAGCAAATACATGTTACAACAACATCACCATAATTGTCTTACATCTTTTCCAAAAACATAACACTTTCATAATCTGTCTTGATTACATTATTTAAAGAAGCATAAAGAAAACATAGATAAAACTGCAAAAGCCCCATAGTGGTTGTCCAAAGCCATAGTTCAAAAAGAAAAGGTCCAAGCAATACATTTCTCCTCTTCAAGCTGGATGTTAAGGCTGGTCAAGCTGCAGTGTTTCCTCCCTGTGGACCTGGGGGGGGGGGGGAAACGGAAGAAAAGAAGACGAAAGAAAAGTAGAGTCAGACATAAAGCCTGAGTAAGTCTAGTACTATTCTGTCTATGAATAAAGAACTGGGTATGATAAGTATAAACAAGAAGTGGGAAAGCACTATAAACTTGGTTAAGTTGTCTAGGGTCGAATATACTATCGTACCCCATGTTAATCTCTGAACCCATATAAACTAGTTTCCAACTGGCACCCCATAATCAGGGTGAAGTGATCCATTCTATGACGATCGGCTCCTACTCGCATAGTTACATGTGTCTTACGACCCCCGATGTTGTAGTTACCTATGCTGGTCCCACCATGGGGTGTATCAAGTCCCATGGTGGCGGCCCGACACAATCCTAGAATGCACAGGTATGCTACTGGTGTCCAGTGCCTTATTTTTCTGCGCCGGAGTGTGTGCACGCCCGCACCCCGTTAGAACCTACACTGCTACACCACCGCCGTCGATTTGACCTCTTATAATCGGCCCAGTAATCGTGCCCCACCCTGCCTAGTTTCAGGGTATCCTGATACTCCTTCTAGGGTTACTGCTGAAAAGGGTCCCCCGTTTACTAGGTTTTCTATCTCTAGCCAACATGCTAAGTTGGTTAAGTGTTTTCTAACCTAACCCCCACCAGTCCGTTTAGTTTAGCATGTTAAGTTTTTAGTCCACTTAATCCTAACAATCCTGACTCAGCTTTAATTGTCTTATTAAAGCCTCGACCTCTCACATTAGACAGGTATTGTTGTGGCTGCCTGTTGCCGGTTGGTTCCGGGCAGTCTTACGCCACAACTCAGTCTAACCTCGGGTCCTTATTGGGCTCCATGTTTAACCTCCCACATTGGATAGGTATTGTTGTGACTACTGGACAGCCGGGCGGTTCCGGGCAGGTTTACATCACAACTCAATCCAACCTCGGGTTAAACACATCGTATGTTCTACATTTACATATTTTGTCTTTCTTCTTTATTTTCTTATATGTAAATATTTGCGGCCCATTATTAAGTTAATGGTGTAAAGGTTACACCAATCATGGGCCCAACCCATACTTGAATTTGGGCACTTCTACTTTATATTTTCATTTATTAATTAAATTAACCCAACGTTATTTTCCCCCGTTTAAAACGTCCGTTTATTTTATATATGTTGGGCTTAGCCCTTTTAAGCCCAACTTGGCCATGCGAAAAGGGGAGGCTTAAAGCGTGATTACATACACAAAAAGGGGAATGTGAACGGATGAACTTGCAATATGACGTTGGAACTACAAAATAGAAACTGGTGTACTTGCATAGTAGTAACATATATACTTTGGTCATAAAGCATGAGTGACATGAATCAAACCATGTGAACTTGTAGTTAAGTTTAAGAATATCATTATCGACACATAGGCTTAACTACAACATAAACCTATATTTTTATTCAGGCATAATGTCAAACATAAGAAAATCATGTTCATAAAACTACTACATGTTTACAAAGGTGCCTACTTTTGTGACTAATACAAAAGTATAGTTAAATTTGTTCACATAACCATGGCATAAATATTTCTAACATGAAATCATGATTTTTACTTTAGTCATGTAAACTTGCAAAAAAAAGGATTTTGAATCTAACCTAGCTATGTACCACATATGTCATCATATAATTCTTGTAAACAATATAGACTTAACATGGATTTCAATTATGCCAAATATCAATCATAGCCTAGTCATATTCATAAGTTTGCAAATAGGTTTTCTAGTACAAAAGCATGACTTAATACATAGATCATGATGCCAAATTTTCAACATAATTTCATATGGACTATGATAACCCAAACTTATTCCAATTACTTCATAAAAATGATGTTTGTATAAAAATACACATTATGATGGCATAGTAGCAAAACCCCAAACTTGCATGAATTTCAATTAATCAACTACATACATGTAGCTTCAACATGGATTACATAATTTGCGAATATTCCAAACGTATACTTGCATAAAACTACCGCATGTAGTTTTTCATAATTGAATAACATAATTTGAGAATATCCAAACGTATACAATATTCCAAATCGATAAGAATCATAGTAACGCACAAATTATGAATTATTTATCACCACAATCAAGTATACAAACCAACACAGTTATTTGTTCATACCAAAATAATACTCTACTTACAATTGTGGCGAATTCTCAAATTTAGGGATTTGAAGATGCGATTTGATTTGATTGAGTTGCTTTATGCCTTAGAATTTGCCTCCTAATCCTCTCTCCAATTGGTGGCTACCCCTAGTCGTTCCTCAGCAACATGGCGGCTTTGTTCTTATTTTTGAATGAATAGATTAGGGTTGAGTCTAGGGTCATTTTTATAGGGGTTATGAACTGATTAGGACCATTGATGTTGCTTGGATTGATCGTAGCCATTCATCCTAAGGAGAGACCAATTAGAGCCTGCCACCTAGCCCTAATGACAAAGCAAACTACAGAAAATCGACCAACATAGAATAGGCCAGCCAGGTTGGACTGGGTTCGACCTGGCTCTGGACCAGGTCGACAGCCCTGTCGACAGCCCTGTCGACCTGGTTAGACCAGGTCGACAGCCCAGTCGACCTGGGTGCGTTAGGCGGGTGTTTTTCCGCCCTGGCCCATTGGGCCCGATTTTGGAATTTTAAACTGTTTTATTCTGTTTGAATTTTAAACTTAATTCAGAAACTTCCGAAGGCCATATCTTCTTCATACGGACTCCGTTTTTCGAAAACTCGGACTCTATTTCGCGTATTTTTCTGAGACGAACGCAATGGCGTATCCCGTTTCCCTTATTTCTTTGATTTGAAATTAATTGTACTTTAATTTGTGAATTTCACAGTTATAGAATTCGCGGGGTGTTACAATAACAATCCTTGAAATACAAAATTTTACTTACATACATCATCATAGTACATAACATACATAGCACATCGGAATAAACTCTATGTAACTAACACTGAAGCCTCCTGCTCCAAGCACCTCCAAGTATATTGGTAAACACCTGAACTACTTGACTGTCATACAAATTTGGACACCAAGAGTTTAGTGAAAAAACAAAACAAAATAAACTCTGGGTCAGTCATGGGAGTGGTGTGAGTAAACTCCAACCATTGGTTTAACTTTTAAAAATCCTTTTTCAAAGATAGGATAATTGTAAGACCGATCCACACATAAACATGGATGGTTTTTACCTTATGATAACCCGAGACATTCTTTAAAATCAATATTATTCTGATATAATAATAGTGTCTAAATCAAGTAAATAACAATCTAGCAGAATGCTTGCATCTCAGGCTCCACATACATAATATTCCATCAAAACATCGGACACTTATTGGAGAATGGATTCCAACTGGCAAGTTATGAGACCACCTTCCGACGGTGAAAGGAATACATCGGGTTCAACAAGAACATCTTGCAACCCAGGTTAACACGACCGGCCACTCACTTCGCTTGAGGATTCTAAATGTATTATCACCAATGGTTGGGATCAACAACCGTTTCCCAAAAGGGATAACATTGAAATATTAAAGAAGCAAATGGATTTTCTCTAGATCAGATTACAATACATCCTAATTGGGAGCTACCCACCTAGCCATGTGACCTACCTGATTTTATACCATTTCTCGATTATGAGGCGTGAGGTTACAATTACTTACCTTTCAATGATAGCACAATCACTTTGAATGCCACATTGTCAGATCCATTAATCACTTGTTCATTTACACAAAGATATTTTAGATATCATGCTATGATATACACGTAAATATGTTTATTTTATCCGCATATTTATCTTATTGTATCTTTTAAATAATTGATATTGTGTATTTATAGCTGTGTTTTCAGATTGTTGACAAGAATCATGGTTTAGAGCATTTGATGAATAAAGCATGAAGAATTTGCTGAAAATGAGTGAAGTTAAAATTACTAAACCTTGAAGAGTTTAAAGCTTGAAGAACGGTTGCAAATAGAGTTCAGTTGGGTAGATTTGGCTCACTAAAGACTCATATTGTGTTCACACTGGCTCACTTACAAGGCCTCTTACTCTACAACCCCGTTCACACTAGCTTATGTGTTATTTGGGCTAATTCTTTAGTCCCACATTAGGGAAGTTTCCAAGTAGCCTTTGTCATATCAGCTATAAATATACTTTATCTCATTCATTGTAAAATACACTTAGTTTTATTCTGTAATCCTCTGCTTGGAATAAAACTCTTCTCCTTCTCCTCACTATTGTTATTTTATTTTATTTATGTTTATGTTATTTATTTTCTTTTTCTCATTTTCTTTAGCTATGTCTAGCTAATCCCCTTTGATTAGGGGGTGATGACGCTAATAGATATGATTCGATATGAATCACATAGCCAAAGGATGAGGAATTCATGTATATAGATCTAGATCTGAACCAAGGGTTAGATCTGAACCTTAATATCCTATGTCGTTTAAGAGCTATGCTCCTTCACATGGTATATTCATGTTCGCTCTAACAATTATCAGATTTAGATCTAATTTTATGGTTTTAGAAATTAATTAGTGAATCTGTCCTGATAGTCTATGGTTGTAGAGCTGAGCTCCTGCATAGGCTATGCTTGTCATTTTTTTTACATATTTGTTTCTAAAAACCTATTATCGTTGATTCATGTTTGTGACAGAAATATGTATTAGATCTGGTTAATCTTTTGGCTATAGATGATTATGAATCTGATCTATGTCATTATCCCATAATTGCTTTCACTTATTGTTAAAACTTTATTTTATTTAATTTCTGCTATTTTCTTTGTTTTCAACCAATCAAAAGTTAGGGATAACTTGATTGGATTTATTAATAAAATAATTTGGTCCCAGAGTTCGACACCCTCTACAACGATCCTTGTTGTTTAGGAAAGACGAACGAATTTTACAGTTGTTTACAATTGTTTAATTTGTTCGCAAACATGCTAAGAGAATAATTCTCCGCCACCATATGTATATTTGTACAGACCAACATATGCGATCATTGGAAATACTATGTCAGATGTTCGTTCATACACGTTCATTCTAGGACTGAACGAAACCAAAGGCACAATTTCCATTAATCCATATTAGGCAATTTCTACCAAGGATTAACAGAAAAAACCACTACATTTACTCCATCTTCGATTTTCTTCATATAATCTGATTTGAAACACTTCTGCCAATACAGAGTGGTTCTTGGATAATAATCTAACCGGTCTCTCCTTATTGACAACGATATTGGCCAATACTTCGATAGTCGGTTATTTAACTATTGAAGAAAAACAAACATTCATCCAAAGCATCAAACAATCACTAGGCCCCTTAATTAGTATTTCGTTAATTAAATCATGTCTCCATTTCCTTATCAATATTTGTTAACAAAATATTTTCAACAATCCTCTTGGACTCTTGCTCTATTTGGAAAACATTTTCATATATCACCTTCTTTTATTTTCTGTACCGAGAAAATATCTTCTATTTATAATTGGAAAACATTCCAATTACTTATCTCTTCCCCGAATTCATTTATTTATACAACTAGGAAATATTTATTATTATATTTCCAAAATTCCTTCTTCTTGGGTCAGAACGAATGTTGCGTAAAAAATCGTTACAACAACCCAAAATACTACATTTAACTAAATCTTATTTTAACATTGATCTTCGAGACTGGATCTTTCTATTTATCAGTTAATAATGAAATAAATCAAGTTAGGGTATAACTACCTCTTAGCCCTTGACCGAATAACATTCCTAACTTAAAAATAGACAAGACTACTTATCTCGAATAATCAACATAACATAAAACCAATTATCCCTTTTTTAAAAAAAAGTATACATTCTCTTTCTGTTCTTTCCATATTTTAATTTATATATTTCCTTTTTGCTTATAATGTTCTAATTTAAGTTTGTTTTCTTATCGAATTCTGTATATATTGATATGTTGATTTAAAGGTATCAATTTTTCTTAAAAGTAGTCTAACTTCTTAAATTTTCGGAAAATTTCGCCAACACCACCTTTGTACGGCTCAATAGCTCGAACTCCAACTCGCCTCTCTAGGTCCTTTCCACTCAAAAAGAAAATCAAAAAGCCAAACGGCTTGCCTAGTAGGCTCATAAAATCTCATATGGAATTTAAATGTGTACCTATTTGTCGGGCACTCGAATTATAATCTTCAATCTCTTCCTTCCATACCTATTCCACATATATACGTCCATTCCCAATTTATTCCAACTCAATCCAATCATTTTTGACTCAAATCGCTAATTTATTCTTTAATTAGCTCTTTTTCCCATTTTACTTTTTATTTGAACATATCATGTTCAAATATATTTTTAACTTGCTTATATACAAATTGAATTCATTTTCAGCACAAGTTTCATATTTGAATTCACAAGTCCCGCTCACTTATCCATCATCAAATTCGATCTAAATTTGATTAACTAATTTTCTACGAATTGTTAATTCTATGCAATAATTAAAAATATGATTTTGCTTCAAAAATCATTTCATTTACTCCACTTGAGTTCATATTTATTACAACTCAAGTCTGGTTTTTTTTTTAAATCCATATTTTTATTTACTAAAAATCCTTTTATAAATTTAAATAAATAGTTATGGTTTTTAAACGATTAAAGCACTATTTTTTTTGAAAATTTTATTTTGACATAACTCGATATCTACAAGACGAGATCCAGATTTTTCTTTTCCGTTAGAATTTTTTTTATTCAATCGGTCCTAACAATTCTTGTTACAAAGAATTTCGACTTACATTGAGTTATATATACTCATTAAAGTTCGAAACGTCAAATTATGAACTACTGCGCCGCAATGAGCTCGTTTTAATTATAATTAAATACAATTGTTTAAACGTCGTTTATTATAAATTTCAATATTGTTCTTATATATTTTATATATATATATATATATTAATCCAGTTTTCAAAATCCAATCTAATATTTCTGATTATCCCTAATCTTCGATTATTTCACTACTCAATTATCAGTTTATTTATAACTCAATTTTCTGTACTAAATCCCAATATTTCTTTATAAAGAAATTATTTATAAAATTCGATATAATCGAATTCTAATTATAAATCCTTAGATTTATCTCAATTCCGTTTATGTTTCGAATTCCAGAATAAAATCCTTCATTTTCTTTTGGAAATTATTTCCAATTCACTTTTGAATTCATATTTCAGTTTAAAATTCCAAATAATCCAATGATAGTTATCTTACTTAATTTATGAAAATTGTTTATAAATTTAACTTCCTTGTTTTATAATGTAAAACAAGTTTCCATTTCAAAATCTATTTGAAACCCGATTATTATTTTGAAATATTTTATTATTGTAACTTATCTATATATAACATAGAATTTATTGTAATATTTAATTTTGTATTTTAGTTTCTATTTTAATACACTTCCAATATCATTTCTGGAAATAATTTATTTTTAAAAATTCGACATAGCCGAATTCAAATCATGAATCCATATGGATTTATTTTAATTCAATTTACATTCCGAACATCGAAATATATTTCATCGTTTCTTTTTGAAACTAATTACAATTCCCCTTTTTAAATTCACGTTTGAATTTACATTCCTCAAATTATCAAATGATAATTTATTTCACTTCATTTATAAACACTGTTTATAAATTGACCACTTGTTTTCATTATTAAAAAAAGTAAATTTTTCCTAGCTTACTCGAAATTCTTATCCTATTTTAGAAAATATTTTTTTCCTTCTAAAATTCAAAATTCCTTTCCACGATATTTTCATATATCAATATTTTAGTGATATTTAACATCCAAAATACCCAATTATCAGTCACAAGTTTTCTAAAACATCATATATGATGAAAATAAACCATAATAAATTTTGAGGAATCCAGTTGGATCTGATTTCCTATATCTACGGATGTTAGCCAACATAAATAATACCCATCCTACTTCAAGGCAAGATATCGTGGTATAGAAGGTCATCCACTATAATATATTGTGGGGGCGCATAGGGTCATCCCCTAATGATACTGCGGGCATCCGCTAATGGTATTACTAGAAATATCCAACCACCAATATATATATATATATATATATATATATATATATATATATATAATAGCCACAACCACCGAACCTAAATATAATTAATATTTATAATAGCCACAATAATATTTCAATGCATCCAAAAAACCAATAAACAATGTATAAAAATCATTAAAATAAAATTAGTTTATAATCAAAGTATAAATGAACAAGAGAGTGAGTTTACTCACCGTGATTTTATTTGCCAAATATCCTATTTAATTCCATATCGTTGGCTACGAACTTATCAAGCACCTATGATAATTTATTTAAATTTAACGATCACACGATTATTAGTTTAACTAACCACTTACAAAGAATAAATAAATAAATTATTCTAAGTATTTTAAATTTTGTTTCAAAAAATACCTTATGGTTACCGCAATTTACTGGACCAATTGACGAAAAAATCTCTGAACAGACCCAAAACTGTAACCAGCCTTGCTTCGGCATTTCATCGAACATCTCACTAACAACTGCATTCCTTTCTACCACCTACACCCAATTGCCAAGCTACTTCCATACGCTTTAAATAACCTCAAACACACTGCAGATCCCTGTCCAAGTCACCACGCCCTCTATTTAACTATCAATTTCCTCACACCAGCACCCGAACACTATAACTACACCTCAACTCGAATGCAGCACAATTGCAATACTCTAAAACCCTACAGCTTCTCAATAACCAGACACTATCCTTCACAGACATCCCATTTCTGGTCACGAATCCACCTTTCCTAATCAACACAGAATAATCGTCCACATACATCCAACTATTAAAACCCAAGTTCGAACTATTGACATCCAATCCAACATTTATACCTTCAACTCCAAATCTACATTACCTGAGTAACCTTGCAGGCACCCATACCATGCACTCGCAACCCATAAATAAGTTGGAATTAGTTGCTCCCGATCCTCGTTTTAACCTCGCAACTTGTACGGCGTAGCAACGGTGAAGACATCGATTATTCGTTCTCATGAAACTTTGCCCAACACCACCCATCCGAGCGTCTTGATTCAAGGAGCTCCACGTCGATGTCATACTGACCTCTGGCATCCTTAATGGTGAACGATTGTCAACCCAGGTCGGCATTAGGAAAAATCGAGCACCTAAAAAATCATTGCATCAAAAACAAACCATACTAGCGTCGAGCTCTAATTCGTACAAATTCACTAGATCTGAAATCAGTTGAGAATATATTTTTATTTGAATTTTTTATGATATCAGAGGGGTCGACTTAAAATTGGTTTTAAAAGAGGGGATCGCGATTTCGATTCGATGTGAAATTGAATTGGCATTGGATTGTTATTATTTTTAGGAAGGATTTGTGGTTGTAAAAAGGAAAGACCATGTTCCTCTTTTCATTTCGATTGTTGTTATTGAAGAAAAAATGGAACATAAAGGGGAAAGTCACATTATATAAGCATGGAGAGGGAACCAAACGTACACTATATTAATTGAATGTATACTTAAGTACATAACACCTTTATTTTGTTTTGATTTCGTATTAATGCGATTTGATTTTGTTTTTAATACGATTTGAAATGATGGGATTTTTAGTATAATTAAAACGATTTCGATTTAATTTTGAGCTTATCCATTAAAAATATCTAGGGGTTCAAAAATTGAAGTCATGAACTGCTACTTTAACGACAGACATTACAATGTGATAATGCTATTCTGAACTCAACATAATATGTTCTGAAATTTAATTTGAACGTATATATAAAATAACCATATTAAATCAATACATTGTAATTTAAATTCATAAACAATTAATCCCTCGATTATAAATTATTATTATTGTTTATATTCAAATACAACTTATATTTATCATCTGAAAAGTTTTCGATTCAGTTTTATCATCGAATTCAATTGTTAGTTGTTTTCAGTATTACGATAATTCAATGTACTGGAAATTTAATTGTAATCGATTATTAAATCGATAACTTAATATAAAATCCATTTATATTATCAATTTAACATTTAAAACAATATTAAATGTTTAAAGTTAATTGAAAAAAAAATTGGGTCGTTATAATATTAAAGTCGTGCTTTGATCATCATCCTCAAAACTATTCTGTTTGACAAAAGCTCTGATCTATGCTTCTCAGCATGCTACACAGTCATTCCAGACCATACAACTGATAGCTACCAATATATAATCTCTAAGCTCATATGTCTAAGAGAAGGGTGTTAAGCTAAGAGAATAAATTCTCGACCACTAAATAGATAAATATTTAGAAAAAAATCAATTAATACAGTTTTGAATGCGGTGTCAGATATACATTCCATTTAAAAGTTCATTCTGGGTCCGAACGAAATCGGAGGCACCTTATTCCTCGTCTCATATGTCCAATATAGGAGAGAGGTCCTCGCATATATAGAAAATCACTGGACAACTACCGCTATAACCCCTTTAAGGGAGCTACCAAAATCCAGGGCATCAATAGTTATCCTTTCGATGTGAAAATTGTCGGCCTTTCACCGTCTTCATTATCTTTGACTTTTATCATCGTTTAATTATTTGAAATGTGTTAATCCTGGTCTTTCCAAATAATCCTTGCATACACAAATCAAACTAAATTCTTTGTTTTGAATTATTGACTTTCCAATTAAACTTCATTTTAATTGGTTTTCTTTCATAAGATATAAAATCATATTCTCAAATCCAGTTAAATTATTTAGCTTTTATAATTCAATTCATGTCCTTTTTAAAAGAGCTACTCTAGAATTTTATTCAAATCAAGAATTAAAATTTTAATTTCCCAATTTTTCTCAAATCAGTTATATAAGCATTTCCACAAATAATTGCCAAATTTTACTTAACCATTTTTATCTTTACAAACAAGGTGTAATTGGTTTATACTCATCCCAAATCATTTATAATATTATAAAATGATTTTTTGCCACATATATATATATATAGTCCATTTAAGTTAAACGACATTTAAGACCATTCAACTATACTGGCATTGTTTTCTTCCAAACTTGAATTAAACGTTTCTCAAAATCTAGCCATTGGATCTTAAAATATTTATTATCGTTGGAAAGATCTTTTCAAAAAGAATTTAATGTTTCAATTCTGAGAAAATCCGATAGTCAGGCCTTTCGGTATACACGTTTAAAGTTATACATCGAAAACACTAACTACAGCTACGTGAAGCGGTTTATTTTAATTAATATTCGATGTATATATTTTATTATACGTTGAATGACTTCCAAACTATTTTATTTATTGAATATTTGGCTACACATTTATATTTTCAGAAAAAATCGCCATAACCTGCTTTGTACGGAGTGCTCAGAAAAATTACAACTGGCCTCTTTAGGCCCACATGAATCAATATATATATGTATATATCCAACCAATATCGATTAGGGGATGTGTAAAATTTTATATCCCAACACCCGTATGGGTTTTGCATCATGTAAACAAATAATATGACTTATCTGCACCAAAGGGAGATGTGTAAAATTGTCATCCCTTGAACCTGTGATCGGGATTAATCACGATTCATGTGACTTATCTAAACGCAAGAGAGACGCGTATGTTTCTTTCATCTCAAGACCCTATAATGGGGTGTTATTAAATCCTGCGATTTTCATTATATGTTTATTAAGTCCACATCATATAAGCATTAAATAATTTTATGCCATGTGATAATAATGACCTGTCCACATCAGATAGTCATCAAACAATTAACTGCTGTGTGGTTCTTCTTCCCTCGTCGTGTAAGCATCAAGCTATTACATGCCTATATGGATATGTTATGCTATGCTATGCAGCGTGGTCCATAATTGATTATTATCCAATGTTGTATGTTTAATTACACACAAGAAACACTCACACTGCATCCAATTCATAAACAATCAATAATGTTAAATAAATTGCGCAAATAATGCCATTTAAGGCACAGTGAATTCTAAATAACTTAGTGTGTAGTTAAAGTATTGAACTCAAGGGATATCATACATAACTGATAAAAATGATATTTTTAACTTACTGCTCAATGTTTAACGTAGAAATAAAATTGCATAATTAGTGATGAACTATAACACCCTGCATTTTTAAGATAACAAAATATAAGTAACTTAATTAAATATTCAGAATTAAGTAAAATGGACTATGCCATTGCGTCCGTCCGGGAATTCGGGTCAAGATAGACAACAGGTTTGCGTAAAATAGACAACGTATAAAGAAGTTATGAGCATTAGAAGTTTGTATACATATAAGGAAATTATATTTATGTATATTAAACAAATTAGTCCAGAAAAATCAAAATTCACAAGTGGGAAATCTGGGAGGGAAAATAGACCGTTGGGGGTCGACCCAAAAATATGGGGGTCGACCCACCCCAAGGGGGCTCAACCCCATCACGGATCTAGAACACTTTGCTGATGTGGTCGGTTCTGATGTTTTTAATTTAAATCTAAAGGACATGGTTTCTCTAATACAGCTATAAATCATTCTGTAGAGCTAACCCTAAACCTCATATTTCTAAGGCTACGCCAAAGTTTTGTTGTTCCTCTTCCTTAAGATCTCTTCAAAAATTTTGATTATTATTTAGAAGATTTTAAAATCAAGATCTGGAGGAAAGAATTGACAACAATAAAAGGGTATTCCGAATGATGAAAAGTAAGGTGATTATCTAGATCCAATCTACTAAATTTCTCTCTTTTCTCTTTTAATAAAAATAATCAATCCATGGTTATTAGGTTTTGAATCCAATTAGGGGAAAAACTATGGATAATAAAATTGGACTAGATCCAGAAATTGGAAAGTATATGAGGTGAGTGGATTTAAGCTATAGCATTTTAGATAATAATATGTTATCGTTTCCCATTCCCCATTTTGTATAATTGAAATGTGATACGTTGAGCTGTTTAACATATGTTAATAATGACTAAAGTGATAAGTATGACCTGTAGGAATAATAATATGCTAAGATATTAATTTGTTAGGATATAAGCTTGTCAAATTTTTCATAGTAGTTACTGTTGTTTCAATTCCATGTCAATTCATGACAATTGTGTACCCATGCCATTAACGATTGAAATTACAAACAATATGTATGAGTTTATGTGATGGGAGCAATTATCTGATTAATTGATTACATGTTAGAAAGGAATTGATTATATGTGAGAAAGAACATATAACATAAAATAGGAAAAATATGATGACATGTAAATTATAAATTATAGTGAAAATTTGAAAGAAATAGACATGCCTAGATTATGTAGACGGTTTACAGTAAATAAGAAACTGTAACCGCGCTTAGGCGCGAGGTTAGATTACAATTGTGGTAGAAGTTTGCCCGGAACCGCCCGACATATCTAGCATCCAAAAGTGGTAAATCTAATGTGAGGAGTCTAAATGCATAATTAAAACATGTAATGGTGCTAAAGACATGAGGTTAAGTCGACTTGTGGTAGAAGTCTGCCTGGACCTGCTCGGAAAATCCAGCATCCACAAGTGTTGGCCAAATGTGAGAGGTCTAGTGCATCAATCAATACATATATAAATATATGTAAATAGAACGAATGACAAATAACATTAATTGGAACTAATGGGAATAAATGGAATTGAAATAAAGATACAATAGTAAATGAAAATGGGAATGAACGAGGAATGATAATCAACTAGTAAGGAAACGAGATAACCGGTGAAATGATATAAGTGACACTTAATTGTAAATTAAGTAATCAGTAAATGGGGAAAACCTGAAACTAGTTGTTTGTTGCAAGTAGTGGAAAGGGCGAAAAACTTAATGAAAGAAGTTGTACTTAATTATAAATGAAGTAATTTGTAAACTTGGAAGTCTGAAATATGCTGATAAGAAAGTTATGTTAAGGCTTATCCTAAGGACAAGTGAGAATTATAACTTAAGTTATAATAAAACATTAAGGAAACCAGAATAACTTATGCTATGGGATAAACTATACCTAGTTGTAAATTAAGTTTTTTGTGGGAATGAAAATATAAAATCTACGGATGGGGACAACATAATTATATTTATGGGAAGAGGAGGCTTATTAGTGAACCTTAGTTTAAAAACCTAAGTTAAAAAGTAAAAAACGTTAAGTTGTAGTGAAGCATAAGAGGGAATTATGATTAAATGAGAAAGAATGAGGAAAACTTATGAAATGAAATAAGTTATATTTAATCTTAAATAATGACTAACATCTTAAAAAGAAAACATGTTAATGAGATATACTTAATTACATATCAAGTAGAACATGTTATTGTAGCAATGAAATCAAACAAGAATATAAAGGGATTAGGGGTTACAAATCTTTGATCAATATCTAGAGAATAACATATTGTGGGCTTATTAATAAACTTAAATGGGTTAAGTTATATGATTGAAATTAATAATCAGGAGGAACTTGGTAACTTGATTGTGAATTCAAGGTGAATGGGAATAACCAACTTAAGTGGAAACCTTATAAGGTAAAGCAAGGGCATAAAAGAATGTTTATACATAGGGTCCAATAACATATTAAAGAGAGGTGCTTGGACCAGTCCATATGTTTGAGGGTGAATAACCCAATGGGGTAGATCATCGTGGTGCTATAAGGCAAGAGGGGAGCGCACGTTCATCCGATTATTCTGTCAGCTTCGAAGGACTTGAAGGGGAAGCACGAGGCTTCCTGAGATACGTAAGGTGCTTCTGGCAGTCCTCTGTGCGGTGGAAGATGTTTAGGCTTTAATCGTAGAGGATGGGTCTGTGCGTAACTACTAGCAGGGTGGGTCTTGACTACAAAAGTAGCTTTGCAGTCAGAATGTTGTGACGAGGTGACACCCGGGTGATTTGGCGGTCGCCTCAACGAGGAGGCGAAGAGTCATGACCAACAAGGATAGTGGATCGTCGGATACCCTCCATCAGCAGCCAGTGGGATTCGACAAGACTAAAGTTAAAACCAATAAACCATTCACCTTTCACTATCAAGGTACGGTGGTTGAGGGAAGACGCCAACTGGATGTCTAGATTGTTTGTTCGGGCCATTCGTTTAGCTCTTATAGTATTTATTAGTTGAGGGAGGGGTCGAGGTGGGGCAATAGCTACCGTGAAAACATACCCTCAGAATTTCTGTATTTTGAGGCTCTTTAAGGTGGGGCTGTACAAATATGGAAAAGCTCCCGATCGAGTTCTGTGTTTCTTGTATTGCCCTGCCATGGAACTCGATGCACATTAGAGGATGTGTGGTTAAGGCATCGAGCTACAATTGATGATTGGGACAATCTAGATACATGCATGTCGGCTCTGGGTGATGTATCGTAGAATTGAGGGCATTACTCCAGTATGAGTTCTGATTCGATCGACGATGGCAGTAGCATAGTAATGATAGATATGTGCGGAATGTAAATTTTTATATAGAGGTCCATACGTCACTCCGGCGCAGAATGAGGAATTGCATATATTTCGGTGGAGACCGTGCGAGTGGGGTACCATGAGGTGTACCTCAATATTGAGTAACTACATATATACTGTATGGGGTTAATCCATTGGGGAGTAAATGGGTACGACGTGTGTGTAAGCCTTGAGCGCCGATGACCCAAGTAACCTAATAAATAAAAAAATGTGATTGAACAGTATATGTAGGATAATCCACAGTGTATAGTTTAAATCTAGTCACCAGAACTTAGGTTCTGACCCCTCCTCATAACATACTCGCAGGTTAGATTTGTGGCAGAGACATGAGACATGAAAGCTTTGGATACTGGTTAGGCAGTATTATTAATACGGTAAGGCTATACTTTGATTATATTGTATTTTGTTCATTCCGCTGTGAGAATTTTTCTAAGCTCTGACATATTTTATGTCTCTGTCTTTTCCGCAGGATACTAGAGCAAACCAACGCGAGTTTTGATAGATTAGAATAATGAAAAAAAATTGGTATGTCGGAACCTAGGTTGTTACATCTGGTATCAAACTTAGGTTTAGGATTTCTGTATAGATATTGAGTGAACGTATTTGTAATTTTTAAATATAAATATTATATACATATATATACCTAAATCCACTGAGGAGCCCACTAAATAGAAAGAGTATAACATGGTAAGAAATGGGATGTTTGTTTTGTACACAAAAGGAATGAACATGGAAATCTAAGACCCTTAGGTAATTTGGGTGGAAAGTGTACAATGTACTTTGTATGGAAGGAAAGTGAATTCCATATGATTAGTATTTTGGGTTAGTGGGCTTGAAAACCTTATAGATTGGAAAAGGTTAAAAAGATAAAAATGGATTAGGAATATATATAGTTAAGAGAACTAACCTTGGGGTGTCTCTAGGAAAGCCTATAAAAACTGGAAATCTGCTTTGAGTCTAACCCCATTTTTTACTTTTAAGAACTTTAAATTGAACTTTTTTAGGAAAACAGTTTATTGTGTTTTCAAGTTTTTATCTTAAAAGTTGTAGTTTTAAATATGTAAAGTATACATTAGGGTTTTAAAGTAAAATGGTGTATAATAGTGATTTCGTGCGAAAACTTTGTCTAAAGTAAAATTCTCTCAATAAAAGATGCATACCATAGAGCATGTATAGCTCGCCAGTTTTCTTGTTATATTTCATACAAGAATTTTCAATAAAAATTTGAAATTTTTATTCTTATGACAATCCATTTTGATAAATTACTTTAATAAGAGATAATTTTGTTGGGTGGACAAAATAAGTTGAAGAAATTAAGAATAGAGTAGATGTTTGCACCTTGTAGTAAGAGACTGAACCGATCATATATAGGTAAGAACAAGTGATAAACCCGATTCAGAAATAGTTGTCCGTATCTACTCCAGCTTTTGTGATTTGAAGAGGAAAAAAGATGATGATTTACATTTTTTAAGATGACATGTATTTTTCATGGTTTGGCAAAAGCAAGTTTTGACGAGGAAAATAAAGTTTTGACACTTTTAAATTTCTAGAAGAGAAATTTATATGGAAAGGCCAAACCATGTTTTAAAAGGACGGAGTAGATAAGGATTACAGCCTAGGGAAGATGGAAAAAGTTTTGAGGCTATGAAGTAAATAGCGAGAATTATTTTGGAAAAATGGTAAGTTCCCGTAAAATGCATAAGCATTGAAAAGCCTAGGGTCCTGCTTGAAATAATTGTTGGTACACAGCTAGGACTAGTGGTGACTACTAGATAGTAAAAAGGGAAAGTAAGTGTTTAGATCCTGTTGCTAATTTTCATGGTAGGGGTAAAACCAATTACTGCATTTCTGCTGGGATCATTCCGTTTTTTGTTCTTGTTGGGTAGTTAGGATAACACCTAAACCTGTCGTGAATCCCATGGTTTGGACTTTTTTGTCTGAGGGGGACAAAGTCCCGAGATTCTTGGCCTTTAGTAGTAGTTGTGTAGAACGTCTATTTTCTTGTTTTAGTTGAAAGACTAGAAGGCTTATTTGGAAATCAAACTTAGATCAGATATTTAAACAAGCTAAGAAAAGAGAAATGGTACAACTAAAAAGGAAATAACAAATTCACTAAAGCAACGAACATGATAAATTATGAGAAAAGATGGATAAAGATAAAAATTTCCAAGATAAGACGAAAAAGAAAATCAGTAACAAAAGAAATTTTTCTTATGTGGGCTGTGCTTGGATCGGAAAGCACGGAGTCTTCATAAATAGTTACATAAAATCCAAGTACAGTAAGAAAAAGGTTGAAAAAGAAAAACGGAAGATGTGAAATTTTCCGTTTTCCACCTTTTTGTAGCATAAGGAATCGAATTTAGAAAATTCGATTTTTCTAAAATTCGAAAAAATAAAGTTGGCTGATAGGACTATGGATGCAACAATTGGATGAACTACGTTCTTACTCAGTAAATGTGTGGGAATTTTTGGATGAAAAATCATTTTAATTTTCAAAATATTGCATTTATGTAGAACTCCCAATATATTTAGGATGTGAGCATCATGTTTTAAAAGGATTATTGAAAAATCTGCATGCACATAGGTGGTACCGCTTAGGCATACATGCATAATTATGTTATATATCATTTCGCATAAGTGCACAATGTTTGCAAAAATTAGATGCACACATGATGGATGTATATTATGCGAGGGGTTAATTGATTTTACCCTTATCAAATTTCAAAGACGAAATTTCCTAAGGGTTGGAGAATGTAACACCCCGCATTTTTAAGATAATAAATATAAGCAATTTAATTAATTATTCAGAACTAAGTAAAACGGACTATGCCATTGCATTCGCTCGGAATTCTGGTCAAGATAGACAATTGGTTTGCGTAAAACAGACAACGTATGAAGAAGTTATGAGCATTAGAAGTTTGTATACATATAAGGTACTTATATGTATGTATGTATATATATATATTAAATAAATTAGTCCAGAGAAATCAAAATTCACGAGTGGGAAATCTGGGATGGAAAATAAATTGTTAGGGGTCGACCTAGGAGTCGACCAACCAACGGGGGGGGAGGGAGGATGGGGGTTGACCCATGGGTCGACCCACCCCAAGGGGGTTCGACCCCACCGTGAATCTGGAACATTCTGCTGACATGGTCGGTTCTGATGTTTTTAGTTTAAATCTAAGGGACCTGGTTTCTCTAATACGCCTATAAATAATGTTGTAGAGCTAACTTTGAATCTCGTACTTCTGAGGCAACGCTGAAGCTCTGCTGTTCCTCTCCCTTAAGATCTCTTCAGAAATTTAGATTATTGTTTAGAAGAATTTAAAATCAAGATCTAGAGGAAAGAATTGACGATAATAAAAGGGTATTCAAAATCATGAAAAGTAAGAAGATTATCTAGATCTAGTCTATTCAAATTTTTCGCTCTTTCTCTCCTTTCTCTTTTAATAAAAATAATCAATCCATGGTTATTAGGTTTTAATCAAATTAGGGGAAAAAACATGGATGCTAAAACTGGACCAGATCCAGAATTGGGAAAGCGTATGAGGTGAGTGGATTTAAGCTATAGCATTTTAGATAATAATATGTTATCGTTTACAATTCCCCCTTTCTTGTAATTGAAATGTGATATGTTAAGCTATTTAACATATGTTAATAATGACTAAAGTGATAAGGACGACCTGTAGGGATAATTAATATGCTAAGATATTAATTTATTGGGATATAAGCTTGTCATATTTTGCATAGTAATTACTGTTGTTTCAATTCCATGTCAATTTGTGACAATCGTGTACCCAGACCACTAACGATAGAAATTGAGAACAGTACATATTAGTTTATGTGATATGAGCAATTATCTAACTAACTGATTACATGTTAGAAAGAAATTGATTATATGTGAGAAAGAACATGTGACATAAAATAGACATAATATGATGACCAATAAATTTCAGTGGAAATTTGAAAGAAATAGACATGCCTAGATTATGTAGAAGATTTACAGTAAATAACAAACTGTAACCATGCTTAGGCATGAGGTTATATTACACTTGTGGTAGAAGTCTACCCAGAACCGCCCGACATATCTAGTATCCACAAGTGGTAAATCTAATGTGAGGGGACTAAGTGCACAATTAAAACATGTAATGGTGCTAAAGGCACGAGGTTAAGTAGACTTGTAGTAGAAGTCTGCTCGGAACCACCCGGCAAATCCATCATCCACAAGTGTAGGCTTAATGTGAGAGGTCTAGTGCATCAATAAATACATATATAAATATATATAAATAGAAGGAATGACAAACAACATTAATTGGAATTAATGGGAATAAATGGAATTGAAAGAAAGATATAACAGTAAAAGAAAATGGGAATAAACGAGGAATGATAATAAACTAGTAAGGAATTGAGATAATCGGTGAAATGAGATAACTGACACTTAATGGTAAATTAAGTAATCAGTAAATGGGGAAAACCTGAAACCGTTTGTTTGTAACAAGTAGAGAAAAGGGGGAAAACTTAATGAAAGAAATTGTACTTAATTATAAATTATGTAATTTGAAATCTTGGAAGTCTGAAATATGCTAATAAGAATGCTATGTTAAGGCTTGTCCTAAGGACAAGTGAGAATTATAACTTAAGTTATAATAAAACAATAAGGAAATTGGGATAGTTTATGATATGGGATGAACTACACTTAACTGTAAATTAAGTTATTTGTGAGAACGAGAATATAAAATCTACGGATGAGGATAACATAAGTTATATTTATGGAAAGAGGAGGCTTATTAGTGAACTTTATTTAAAAGAACTAAGTTAATAAGTAAACAACGTTAAGTTGTAATGACAACATAAAAGGGAATTATGATTAAATGAGAAAGAATGAGGAAAACTTATGAAATGAAATAAGTTATATTTAATCATAAATAATGACTAACATCTTAAAAAGAAAACATGTGAATGAGATACACTTAATTACACATTAAGTAGAACATGTTATTGTAACAATGAAATCAAACAAGAATATAAAGGGATTGTGGGTTACAAATCTTGGATCACAATCTACAGAATAACATGTTATGGGCTTATTAATAAATTTAAATGGGCTAAGTTATATGACTGAAATCAATAAGCAAGAGGAACTTGGTAGCTTGATTAAGAATTCAAGGTGAATGGGAATAACCAAGTTAAATGGAAACCTGATAAGGAAAAGCAAGCATGTAAAAGAATGTTTAGACATAGGGTGTAATAACATATTAAAGTGAGGCGCTTGGACCAATCCGCACGTTCGAGGGTAAATAACCCAATGGGTTAGATCATCGTGGTGTT
The DNA here is from genome assembly GCA_030737875.1 of Allium sativum. NCBI lineage: Eukaryota > Viridiplantae > Streptophyta > Magnoliopsida > Asparagales > Amaryllidaceae > Allium > Allium sativum. The sequence goes on along the minus strand of CM060924.1, from coordinate 801,255,213 downwards.
ATAAGGCACGAGAGGAGCGCAAATTCATCTGGTTATTTTGTCGGCTCCGAAGGACTGGAAGGGGAAGCACGTGACTTCCTGAGATGCGTAAGGTGCTCCTGGTAGTAATATGTGTGGTGGCAGATGTTTAGGCTTTGCTCACAGAGGTTGGGTCTGTGTGTAACTACTAGGTCGGTGGGCCTTGACTACAAAAGTAGCTTTGCAGTTAGATTGCTGTGACGACGTGACATCAGGGGTGATTCGGTGGTCGCCTCAATGGGGAAGCGGAGGGTCAAGACCAGCAAGGATAGTAGATCGTTGAATACCCGTCATTAACAACCAGTGGGATACGAAAAGACTAGAGCTAAAACCAATAGACCATTCACCTTTCACTATCAAGGTACGGTGGTTGAGGGAAGACGCCAGGTGTATGTCTAGTTTAGCTCTTGTAGTTTTCATTAGTTAAGGGAGGGGCCAAGATGGGGCCATAGACACCATGAAAACAGATCCAAGGAATATTTGTGAGACGGCCCGCCCTGCACCAACCGACATTTACTCCAAAGGTGCGCTGTACACGTGTCCAGTTAGCACGGGACGGTCATCAGAAGGAAAGGAAAGAAGAGAATGAACTAACCAGGAACCTGTAAAATGTCTCACAGCGCATGGTACAAAATATAATAACAACATACTTGACATAAAATAGGTGAGACAGTGCACAAGCTGAAAACAAACTAACATGGCATCGGAAAATCCAAGTACAACTTATGATCCAAAGCTAACATTATTACAACTTTTAAACTGTCTCAAAAGCAAACGCAAGATAATGGAGGTACACTACTAATGCCCAAGTAGCGACCATGTAATAACCCGGAAATTCTGAACCAGTTTAAAAATTTTATTTTGGCAGTTTTAGCGAATTTTGAATATTTAAAATGGATTATTTTAAATAGTATCGACGAGAAATTTATTTTGAATATAAATTGAACGTATATATTATATGCATCGTCGTTAGAATATAAATAATTATATATAATTATAAATAGAATTGAAAATGGCGCGGTAGTTCGATAATTCGATTTCAAACTTCGATTGAATGTACCGGGTGCAAAACAATCCGGATTTTAGTGAAACCAAAAACATTAGGATCTATTTTAGAATATCTTTCCAAAGAATCCAAAAAATCAAAATTTCATAGCGGGGATCAAAAGATATGTCCAGTAGAAAATCCTGAATAGTCGCTATGGAATTTAGGCCCTTAAAAATGGGAATTTTGCAAACGACCTCGGATTTCTACGAAACCACTTTTGTTGGATCCGTGATATCAAATTATTGCTAGATTCCAAATTTCATAATTTTTCGAATCAGTATGTGAGCGTGGCAAAGGAAAATGCGTTTGACCAGTTTCAGTTGATTTTAATTGACTGGAAAATGGCCATTTTTCCAGCGGTCTCAGAATTCGACGAAACTAGTTTTGTTAGGACCGTATCGTCAACACGAAGCTAGAAAATATTTTTCTGTAATTTTTTGAGTTAGTATGAGACCCCGGTAAATTGAAATTCGCGTTCAAATTCAATATATAGAGTTATATGTTGATTTAGAAGAAAACCGATCGAAACGATCGAATCATCCTACGATATATATCCCATTGTGTTCGGAATGGGGGTAATACGCTATGGACGACAGGCGGTGGGCCTCGTTTAGAGGTCATATGTGAAGGTCAACTTTTTGAAATAATTAAATAATTAAAAATATAAAATCAAACACTCCTCTCTCCTTTCCTTTATACTCTGCCCCCCCCCCCCCCCCCCCCCCGCGTTCAAAATCATTTCAGAAGAAAAAAAAGAAAAAAATTAAAACCTAATCGCGCCCGCCACCGTGGCTATTCGCTAGCGCGCTGCCCCACTTTGCCATCGCCAGACCCCCCATGGCATGCCGCCCCTCCTCCCTCCGTCTCCAATCATCCCCCAAACCCTCCAGCCCAAGTTCGAACCCTGAGAACCCCGCAACCCACGAACAGACGAGCCGCCGCTGCTCCCAGGACCTACCGCCGCGGGAAAGAGGCCGCTGACCACCCCTACCCCTCTGCGCGTCTCAGCCTCCCTTCGCCATCACCCTCCTCCGACTGAAATGAATTTTTAGGCAAAGGTGAGTTTTTGTTTCATTTTATTTTCTATTCTTTTCAGATCTGATTTTATTTAAGTTGGAAACATATTTTAAAAATCAGTTTTATAAATCTTTGATTTTAGACAAGGAAATGTTATATATATATATGTATATTTGACATAAAAAGAAATGAAAAGTATAATTTTTATATATACAGTTGAAATGAATAATATGCATAATGGTAAGCAAAATATAATCTTATGGATATATATATGTAGCGATAGAAACTATAATTTTTATAGTGATGAGATAAAAATATAATCTTTATATTTGAAAAGGCGGAATTTTTATATTGAATAGCGAAGGAAAAATAGGATTTTTATATATTGAATAGCAAATTAAAAATTCGATTTTTATATATTGAATAGCGAAGTAAAAATTCGATTTTTATATATTGAATAGCAAATTAAAAATTCGATTTTTATATATTGAATAGCGAAGTAAAAATTCGATTTTTACATATGTAGAGGATACGGGCAACGAAAGAGATGAAAAGGCGAGAACGATGAAGATTTCTATCAATGAAGAGTCGTGGTATTGGATAGCTATTGGTGAGAATTTCTCACCTTTCAATTTCATTTTCTAGTTATATATATATATATATATATATATACTAGGATGCAGACAGTGTTTAGTAGCACCCGACACAATTGTGCACAGACCATGGACTTGTTTGTTTGATTGCAAAAATTAGTTAGATTATTTGATTGAAATTGATTGTTTGGTGAAATGGAATGGATTTGATTGACGTGTGAATGGTGTGGGCCTTCACTAGACCGAGGATAAGGCTAGGCCTCGTCCCGTTTCTAGTATCGTGTCGTTATGCCGCCGAAATTTTCTAAAATTGTAACGAACCGAAATTTTCGACTCCGAAAGTCAACATCAAACTACCATGTTGACCATCCAGACATCGAACATTCCAGATCATTAATAGAAAGAAGTTAGAGGGTGAGATAAGAAAGAAAGAAATATTAGAATAGAAGAAGAAGAACACCACAACACAGAGTCTCACATCGCAGCGGAACAAATATAATACAGAAGTAAATCTTTATTGAGAACTTTGAAAATACTTACAATATCAGAGTACATCAACATCTGAACAGTGATAATATGTCCTCATACAACACACAGCGGAATACTAGTAATATCATACGTCTGGACTCTTCCAGCTCGTCTCTTCACAGCAGTCGATAACCTGAACCTGTACAACCCGGTCTAACCCGAGCATTTACAAAACACCGGGTCAGTCTGGTGAACCAGAGTGAGATAAACTCGCACAGTGATAAGGGTTAACCATCCAATCATGATTTTAAAGTTCAAAATCTTTTCAAAAGAAAAGGATAATCGTAAGACCAAATCCACACATAAACACGGACGGTTTTTACCTTACGATAACCCAAACCATTTTTGAAATCAATATCTTTTCTGATATTATAATAATGTCTAAATACAAGTAAATAACAATTTAGTGGAACGCTTGCATCTCACGCTCCACATATATATAGTATACAATCAAAAACCGCAGGCGCTTATTGGATATTGGATTCCGACCTTGACAAGGAATGGGACCACCTGCCGATCGTGTATATCTAGAGACGAATACACTGGGTTCAACAAGAACTTCTTGCAACCCGGCCCTCACATGACCGACCACTCATTTCGCTTGAGTGTATCGAATGTATATCACCGACGGTTGGGATCAGCAACCGTCTCCCGACAAGGGACAGCATCGAAACATAGATTTAAGAAGCAAATAGGATTTCCTCTAGATAGGTGATTATACACCCTAATGGGAGCGACCCACATAGCCATGCTGCCTGCCCGATTTTTGTCATCTCCTGGTTGATGAGGCTTGAGGTCAGAGTTTATTCTTGAACCTCTGATCACCATTCACTTTGAATGCCACATCGTCAGATCCGTCAGATATCACTAATTGACGTCCACAAAAATACTCTAGCAGTTAAGCTAAGAGAACGGCGATTCCCCCGCCAACAACTATAGCACGTTTGAAGAAATCAACGTACGTGATCCTTCGGAAATACTCTGTCAGACATCCGTCCATATACGTCATCCAGGAACAGGATGAACCGAAGGCACTCTCCTACCGCATCCATATAGGAATCACCCCATGGATCAGTAGCGAGTAGTCCTTGCAATCCATAGATTTCAACCACGACAGAATCACATTTTATCTCTGCTTGCCAGACAGAGAATATTAGTGGTTCTTCCGTTATGAAAATCCACGGTCTTCAATGCTCCATCTCGAACATCTTCTGAGATCTTCACGTATTTGTTGGACGGAATGGTTTTCGAATATAAATTCGATCCCGGTCTTTCCATACCAACAATCGTATTGGCTGGGTTTGATAGTCGGTGTTTTTAACTATCAAAATACATAGTGTTTCAATCATGACCCTCCAATGAGTTCACTGGTTCAGTATTTAGCATCACTTGGCCTTTAACAAACTGATTTACTTTTGTTAAATTAAAACTTCCAATTCTTTTAATATTCAAAAATACGATATTTGAATAACTCTAATCGATTAACTAACATTCGTCTTAACTCCATTCGCTTGACTCTAGATCACAGCGATCACAATGGTTACGCCTGAATCCCACAGGAAACACCCGACCGCCGTAGGCTATCTGCAGCCCTGCGAATTACGCTAGCAGTCGTACGCAATGGCAACTTAGCCGAATAACTATGTTTGGCTAATTCTATCTCGAATAACTATATTCCATTTCCCATTTGAAATCTCATTTAAAATTCTCCTTTTTACTAGATCTCGTTTTCAAATAACGTTAATGTAAAATTAACGTCTTAACACTTTGAATCTCACTTAAAACTCTGGTTTATAATAAACCCTTTTTCGTAATCTCCTTTCACTTAATTCATAAAATTTAGTACGTTTATTCCTTTCACCATTCAATTGGCTTGCATCTCACATTCAGTAACCTTTTAAATGAATTCCCATTTACAAATATATTCCTAAATTCATCATTAATTAAAATAATAACTTATTTCAACATTAACTACTTTAGTAGTTAACCCCTTTATTAACTAAATTGAATATTAAATCCCTTTTAAATCCTTATTTAAATTCAAACAATATTCATTTAACTATTTTAGCCAAACCACATTAACTTGATAAACAATTCTAATTCCAAACGGTCGATTTAATTAACTCCAAAAACTTGATTACCTCATTAACCGATTTCAACAATCCTCGCTTTAGATTAATCAAAAATATGATTTAATTTAGATAGGTTCTAATTATTTGTTTTCTTTACAAAACAAATTTTCAAGGTTTAACCATTTAATTCATTTCTTATTCTTCAACTGGTAAATCCGATTAACATCTTTGCAAAATAACTTTATAACAAATCAAAGTCTTAAACAATAAAATATTTATTTAATTCTCTTAAATAACTTTTTGTTCAAATAATATAATTCAAAATCTAACTCTGGTTATAAAATAAATTTTATAATCTCAACTCTATCGATTCACCTGACGGTGAATCACTGTCTATAACCCGATTGATTTTAAAGGCCATACTCTGCCAACACTTAACCAATATCGCCCATTGGTTTAAACCAAACAGATGTTGAATATTCAATTAATAATCAACCATCAAATCAATCACACAAATAAATCAGTTCATATATGATCATATGAAAATAAATAATACATTTGAGGAATCCGGTTGGATTCCTCCAACCTGTTCTTCCCTGTATTTAAATGGTTTTCTCAAATCAGACTGTTCAGTTTTGTTTAACTGATAAACTAAAATAACAACCATTTTAAACACGTTTATAAATAAACGTGACCAACCAAGGTGAGTCACCTTTATTGGAATTAATCGTTGAAAATAACGATTTTGTGAATTCACTGAAATTAAACACAGTTTAATTCCATCGGTTAAATCAATAGATAAATAACTAGCAAAACAGTCAACCATTGGCAAGCAGGGCACACACAATAAAAACACCCAATTTATATAAAATATAAAAAGGGTAACTGAGTGAGTTTAACTCACCTTGATTCCATTGTTAACGGCTGGTTTTAATCAAATTAAACAGTCGTTTAATTTAATTAAAAATTCTGGTTGATGCCAATCCTATTCATTTCTGTCCCATGATGTAGTGCTTGTCATGACAATTTCAATGACATCTGGTTTGCCCAATTTTGGATAAAAAAAAACTCAGGCCCGGTTAAACACTCTGCTTCTCGTTCAAACTGATACTCTAGCGATGCTGCTTCCAGGTTCCATTGTTTATATTTAAACAGTGGCCGGTCACCAATACTCCTTCTAGCTCGTTATTAAATCCCAGGACTTCCCCCACTGTTCTTCGATCAAAAATACGAATTTCAATGATAACATGCCCGACTTTTTTTTTTTTTTTTTTTAAACTCGTTAGATCTTGCAATCACCGTCCTCAATTCCTTCACTGCATTTCAGGCCCGCAAAACTCCAATTCCTGATAACACTGTACCAGATTGAATTAAACCGTTAATCCTTCGATTAAATAGGATTAGACTTAGTAATTTGATTACCTAATAATTATTGTACCAATTATAGGATTAACTAATCACGGCTGACCCTTCTTTATCCAAATTCGAGACAATCTAATCTCCACGCAATCCTCAAATCCTCCTTTTCCCTTTCGTTTTCTTCAGCAGTCATCGAACCAAACTCGTCCTTTAAAACCCGGATTCATTTATCAGCTTCATGTACCGTGATTTCCACCCCAAACCGTCCGTCTTCATCCTTCAACCACCACGCCGGAAATAGATGGTCGGAACTCCATCATCCTCCACTGGTATGCGCGCCTCAGGTTGGTCCGCCCTTCGCCAGAATACCACCCAAATCGGTGGTGCCTCCTGCGAGCAAACCACTCCCAACCTGCTGTTGTCCTCAAAGCTTCCCCACTTCATATTTTCCAGTCCGCGCTCCGACCTTACTATGCCATCTTCTTTCCTTTTTTTTTTTTTTTTTTACGTTTATTTCAATCAGTGAAAGGAAGTGGTGGGTATGAGTACGAGATGGGAAAGAGGCTGCGTGTATTTATAGTGTCTGCTGCCTTGGCCATCACGGTCTTCACTTGTTTGGCGCGCAAGGTATTGCTGGTAGGTCTGCGTGTGACTTAGCTAGCTGTGGCACTTCACAGCTGTTTGAAAAGAGGTCCACATGACTTGTCGGCTGAAATTTTAAAAAGCTATGAATGAACAGTTGAGAGTAGGCATTAGTATATGGTTAAATTTTAGTACGTAGACGTATTTGATGTGGAAAAAACATAGGCTAGCAAGCTGAGTTCTCTTCTGAGTCTGCATGTACTTCAGTGTACAGAGTGGACAATAAAAATAAAATATTATTCATTAACTTCAACACGAAGTAACACGCGGAAACTACCCCTAACGATTTCTGTCTACTGATAAAAAGGATGTTCTTAATGTAAAAAGATATTCCAGACCCAATGAGACTAGTTTCGTCAAAATCCGAGGTCGTATGAAAATTTTTCCCTTATGAAACCAGAAATGAACACGCGTTTAATTTTTCCACGGTCATCAGGTAAATCAAATCTACTTGAAACTGCGAACATCGACAATAACTTTTCGATACGAACCCAATGGCACTAATTTCGTCGCATTCTGAGACTGTTGCCCCGGTAGGCTATTTTTACCCTGAACCGCCCTACCCTTTTTAACACCAAATTTTCCGGTCTCTAAAAATAACAAACTATATACTTATTCTGACTCTAATCGACGATACGAACTCAACGGAACTGGTTTCGTGGCCTAATTCGATCATCTGCTCAAGTTACACTCAAATATCCTTTTATTTACTTAAATGCGCGCTATAGAAATTGAACGGGCGTTTATGGCTACCGTGGTCACATACGACATCGGTTTTCCACGCAATTTACCCACATACAATAATTTAGCGATACGGTTCTAATGAAACTGATTTCATCGAAATCTGAGTCCGTTTGCAAAACGGCCATTTTAAAGGCTTATAATTTAAATAACGGTTTTCCATAGCGACTATTTCAAAATTTGATTTGGCCATAACTACCAAACTATAACACGAAATATAGATTATTCTCTTTCATATGAAAACTATCGTCAATACGGTTCCAACGTGTCTTGTTTTACAGAAATCCGACTTATATCGAATGCTGTATTCTCAGTTGAAGTTCAAAACTCGAATTTACGAACTGCACGCCATTTTCAAGCTCTATTTATATTATATATATAAATATATAATGTTCAACTTCGTTTAAATAACGAATTCAATATTTAATTTCATTAATATTCCAATATAATATTTAAAACTAATTTAAATGTTCATATTCAAATGGTTGAAAAACACGGGTCGTTACATTCTTCCCCCCTTAAAATAATTTCGTCCTCGAAATTGCTAAGGTAAGAAAGAACGTTATAAACTCACTAACATTCAAATCTAATTTTATATTAAATTAGAAACCAATTCAATACCATAAATAAATATTTTCAAAAATATCGAAAATTTTCTAACACTTTATATTTCCGAAAAATTTCGCCAGCACCTCCTCTGTATGGCTCAATCGGTACAACAACAACTCGCCTCTCTGGGCCTTCTCCAATTCAAAAGAAAATAAACAGCCAAGCGGCTTGCCAAATAGGCTCATAAATCACCAAACCCATATAAAAATAAACGTGTACCTTTTTGTCGGGCATATCATTATATCTTTCCCATCTGCTGCCCTGTCAGCATATACAATTGCATTTCCAACAAAATTCCAATTTTATTCTCAAAACCCAATCCTTCGCGCGTCCAAGCTAAATTCCATTCTTTACTCAATCATCATCCATCGTCAATTCCAACCAACACTATTTCAGATTTCTGTCTCGCAATTTAAAATCTGGTTCTGCTCGATACATTATCTCCCGATTCAATTTCCAGTTAATTGGTTTCAATTCAATTCATATTCGCTTTCACAATTTCTATTTAATCTTGTTCTTGTTTAAACACTTTCCCTAGGAGTTTTTAAACAGTTTAACTTTTTCAAAAATCAAATATTCCTTTACAGAATTCAAAACCACTTGTTTTTCTCAAAGCAATTCAAAACAAAATCTTTGGTAGTAATCCGTCACTTACCACTCGAAAATGAACACCGATGATGTCCGGATCATCATCGGAATCTATTTTCCAGCTATCGAAGTGAGTTCAATACTATATCACTTATCAAAACTCCAATTTTAAACACTTTCAATTTGAATTTTTTTTTTTTTTTCAAAATATCATTCACGATGCTTGTAAACCAAATTTAAAATCTCCCAGGATCTTAAAATTCACATATATTTATTCCAGATTCATTTACACACACTTTTCACATTTCCACCATTTTGATTTCATTTCTGATTTAAATTCAGATTTAATTCATCTGATTTCATATATTATATCCATAGGAATTCTGATTGGTTACTTACATAACCATTCATTTATAACACATCCAGTATACTATAATACTCTAAATATTAATCATTCTTTTATATCAAAATATATTTTGGGTAAATTTTTTTCATTTACCCTCTTTCAAAAACATACTGTGTCGAATTATTCTGTCCAAGAGTTTAGAAACACTTATCGACACAGTTTGCATTACTGTATCGACCAGAATTCATAAACTACTCGTCAAACCAATCAACACAATATAAACAGTTTTTATATCAATTTACAAATACGCGCTCATATATATCTACTCAAACTCAATCTAGGGTATTACTAACCCCATCTCTACTGAGTCACGCCACAGAGCCAAGGTAATCACTTAACCAATAGCTCTGATACCACTGTAACGAACCGAAATTTTCGACTCCGAAAATCAACATCAAACTACCATGTTGACCATCCAGACATCGAACATTCCAGATCATTAATAGAAAGAAGTTAGAGGGTGAGATAAGAAAGAAAGAAATATTAGAATAGAAGAAGAAGAACACCACAACACAGAGTCTCACATCGCAGCGGAACAAATATAATACAGAAGTAAATCTTTATTGAGAACTTTGAAAATACTTACAATATCAGAGTACATCAACATCTGAACAGTGATAATATGTCCTCATACAACACACAGCGGAATACTAGTAATATCATACGTCTGGACTCTTCCAGCTCGTCTCTTCACAGCAGTCGATAAACTGAACCTGTACAACCCGGTCTAACCCGAGCATTTACAAAACACCGGGTCAGTCTGGTGAACCAGAGTGAGATAAACTCGCACAGTAATAAGGGTTAACCATCCAATCATGATTTTAAAGTTCAAAATCTTTTCAAAAGAAAAGGATAATCGTAAGACCAAATCCACACATAAACACGGACGGTTTTTACCTTACGATAACCCAAACCATTTTTGAAATCAATATCTTTTCTGATATTATAATAATGTCTAAATACAAGTAAATAACAATTTAGTGGAACGCTTGCATCTCACGCTCCACATATATATAGTATACAATCAAAAACCGCAGGCGCTTATTGGATATTGGATTCCGACCTTGACAAGGTATGGGACCACCTGCCGATCGTGTATATCTAGAGACGAATACACTGGGTTCAACAAGAACTTCTTGCAACCCGGCCCTCACATGACCGACCACTCATTTCGCTTGAGTGTATCGAATGTATATCACTGACGGTTGGGATCAGCAACCGTCTCCCGACAAGGGACAGCATCGAAACATAGATTTAAGAAGCAAATAGGATTTCCTCTAGATAGGTGATTATACACCCTAATGGGAGCGACCCACATAGCCATGCTGCCTGCCCGATTTTGTCATCTCCTGGTTGATGAGGCTTGAGGTCAGAGTTTATTCTTGAAACTCTGATCACCATTCACTTTGAATGCCACATCGTCAGATCCGTCAGATATCACTAGTTGACGTCCACAAAAATACTCTAGCAGTTAAGCTAAGAGAACGGCGATTCCCCCGCCAACAACTATAGCACGTTTGAAGAAATCAACGTACGTGATCCTTCGGAAATACTCTGTCAGACATCCGTCCATATACGTCATCCAGGAACAGGATGAACCGAAGGCACTCTCCTACCGCATCCATATAGGAATCACCCCATGGATCAGTAGCGAGTAGTCCTTGCAATCCATAGATTTCAACCACGACAGAATCACATTTTATCTCTGCTTGCCAGACAGAGAATATTAGTGGTTCTTCCGTTATGAAAATCCACGGTCTTCAATGCTCCATCTCGAACATCTTCTGAGATCTTCACGTATTTGTTGGACGGAATGGTTTTCGAATATAAATTCGATCCCGGTCTTTCCATACCAACAATCGTATTGGCTGGGTTTGATAGTCGGTGTTTTAACTATCAAAATACATAGTGTTTCAATCATGACCCTCCAATGAGTTCACTGGTTCAGTATTTAGCATCACTTGGCCTTTAACAAACTGATTTACTTTTGTTAAATTAAAACTTCCAATTCTTTTAATATTCAAAAATACGATATTTGAATAACTCTAATCGATTAACTAACATTCGTCTTAACTCCATTCGCTTGACTCTAGATCACAGCGATCACAATGGTTACGCCTGAATCCCACAGGAAACACCCGACCGCCGTAGGCTATCTGCAGCCCTGCGAATTACGCTAGCAGTCGTACGCAATGGCAACTTAGCCGAATAATTATGTTTGGCTAATTCTATCTCGAATAACTATATTCCATTTCCCATTTGAAATCTCATTTAAAATTCTCCTTTTTACTAGATCTTGTTTTCAAATAACGTTAATGTAAAATTAACGTCTTAACACTTTGAATCTCACTTAAAACTCTGGTTTATAATAAACCCTTTTTCGTAATCTCCTTTCACTTAATTCATAAAATTTAGTACGTTTATTCCTTTCACCATTCAATTGGCTTGCATCTCACATTCGGTAACCTTTTAAATGAATTCCCATTTACAAATATATTCCTAAATTCATCATTAATTAAAATAATAACTTATTTCAACATTAACTACTTTAGTAGTTAACCCCTTTATTAACTAAATTGAATATTAAATCCCTTTTAAATCCTTATTTAAATTCAAACAATATTCATTTAACTATTTTAGCCAAACCACATTAACTTGATAAACAATTCTAGTTCCAAACGGTCGATTTAATTAACTCCAAAAACTTGATTACCTCATTAACCGATTTCAACAATCCTCGCTTTAGATTAATCAAAAATATGATTTAATTTAGATAGGTTCTAATTATTTGTTTTCTTTACAAAACAAATTTTCAAGGTTTAACCATTTAATTCATTTCTTATTCTTCAACTGGTAAATCCGATTAACATCTTTGCAAAATAACTTTATAACAAATCAAAGTCTTAAACAATAAAATATTTATTTAATTCTCTTAAATAACTTTTTGTTCAAATAATATAATTCAAAATCTAAATCTGGTTATAAAATAAATTTTATAATCTCAACTCTATCGATTCACCTGACGGTGAATCACTGTCTATAACCCGATTGATTTTAAAGGCCATACTCTGCCAACACTTAACCAATATCGCCCATTGGTTTAAACCAAACAGATGTTGAATATTCAATTAATAATCAACCATCAAATCAATCACACAAATAAATCAGTTCATATATGATCATATGAAAATAAATAATACATTTGAGGAATCCGGTTGGATTCCTCCAACCTGTTCTTCCCTGTATTTAAATGGTTTTCTCAAATCAGACTGTTCAGTTTTGTTTAACTGATAAACTAAAATAACAACCATTTTAAACACGTTTATAAATAAACGTGACCAACCAAGGTGAGTCACCTTTATTGGAATTAATCGTTGAAAATAACGATTTTGTGAATTCACTGAAATTAAACACAGTTTAATTCCATCGGTTAAATCAATAGATAAATAACTAGCAAAACAATCAACCATTGGCAAGCAGGGCACACACAATAAAAACACCCAATTTATATAAAATATAAAAAGGGTAACTGAGTGAGTTTAACTCACCTTGATTCCATTGTTAACGGCTGGTTTTAATCAAATTAAACAGTCGTTTAATTTAATTAAAAATTCTGGTTGATGCCAATCCTATTCATTTCTGTCCCATGATGTAGTGCTTGTCATGACAATTTCAATGACATCTGGTTTGCCCAATTTTGGATAAAAAAAAACTCAGGCCCGGTTAAACACTCTGCTTCTCGTTCAAACTGATACTCTAGCGATGCTGCTTCCAGGTTCCATTGTTTATATTTAAACAGTGGCCGGTCACCAATACTCCTTCTAGCTCGTTATTAAATCCCAGGACTTCCCCCACTGTTCTTCGATCAAAAATACGAATTTCAATGATAACATGCCCGACTTTTTTTTTTTTTTTTTTTTAAACTCGTTAGATCTTGCAATCACCGTCCTCAATTCCTTCACTGCATTTCAGGCCCGCAAAACTCCAATTCCTGATAACACTGTACCAGATTGAATTAAACCGTTAATCCTTCGATTAAATAGGATTAGACTTAGTAATTTGATTACCTAATAATTATTGTACCAATTATAGGATTAACTAATCACGGCTGACCCTTCTTTATCCAAATTCGAGACAATCTAATCTCCACGCAATCCTCAAATCCTCCTTTTCCCTTTCGTTTTCTTCAGCAGTCATCGAACCAAACTCGTCCTTTAAAACCCGGATTCATTTATCAGCTTCATGTACCGTGATTTCCACCCCAAACCGTCCGTCTTCATCCTTCAACCACCACGCCGGAAATAGATGGTCGGAACTCCATCATCCTCCACTGGTATGCGCGCCTCAGGTTGGTCCGCCCTTCGCCAGAATACCACCCAAATCGGTGGTGCCTCCTGCGAGCAAACCACTCCCAACCTGCTGTTGTCCTCAAAGCTTCCCCACTTCATATTTTCCAGTCCGCGCTCCGACCTTACTATGCCATCTTCTTTCCTTTTTTTTTTTTTCGTTTATTTCAATCAGTGAAAGGAAGTGGTGGGTATGAGTACGAGATGGGAAAGAGGCTGCGTGTATTTATAGTGTCTGCTGCCTTGGCCATCACGGTCTTCACTTGTTTGGCGCGCAAGGTATTGCTGGTAGGTCTGCGTGTGACTTAGCTAGCTGTGGCACTTCACAGCTGTTTGAAAAGAGGTCCACATGACTTGTCGGCTGAAATTTTAAAAAGCTATGAATGAACAGTTGAGAGTAGGCATTAGTATATGGTTAAATTTTAGTACGTAGACGTATTTGATGTGGAAAAAACATAGGCTAGCAAGCTGAGTTCTCTTCTGAGTCTGCATGTACTTCAGTGTACAGAGTGGACAATAAAAATAAAATATTATTCATTAACTTCAACACGAAGTAACACGCGGAAACTACCCCTAACGATTTCTGTCTACTGATAAAAAGGATGTTCTTAATGTAAAAAGATATTCCAGACCCAATGAGACTAGTTTCGTCAAAATCCGAGGTCGTATGAAAATTTTTCCCTTATGAAACCAGAAATGAACACGCGTTTAATTTTTCCACGGTCATCAGGTAAATCAAATCTACTTGAAACTGCGAACATGGACAATAACTTTTCGATACGAACCCAATGGCACTAATTTCGTCGCATTCTGAGACTGTTGCCCCGGTAGGCTATTTTTACCCTGAACCGCCCTACCCTTTTTAACACCAAATTTTCCGGTCTCTAAAAATAACAAACTATATACTTATTCTGACTCAAATCGACGATACGAACTCAACGGAACTGGTTTCGTGGCCTAATTCGATCATCTGCTCAAGTTACACTCAAATATCCTTTTATTTACTTAAATGCGCGCTATAGAAATTGAACGGGCGTTTATGGCTACCGTGGTCACATACGACATCGGTTTTCCACGCAATTTACCCACATACAATAATTTAGCGATACGGTTCTAATGAAACTGATTTCATCGAAATCTGAGTCCGTTTGCAAAACGGCCATTTTAAAGGCTTATAATTTAAATAACGGTTTTCCATAGCGACTATTTCAAAATTTGATTTGGCCATAACTACCAAACTATAACACGAAATATAGATTTTTCTCTTTCATATGAAAACTATCGTCAATACGGTTCCAACGTGTCTTGTTTTACAGAAATCCGACTTATATCGAACGCTGTATTCTCAGTTGAAGTTCAAAACTCGAATTTACGAACTGCACGCCATTTTCAAGCTCTATTTATATTATATATATAATTATATAATGTTCAACTTCGTTTAAATAACGAATTCAATATTTAATTTCATTAATATTCCAATATAATATTTAAAACTAATTTAAATGTTCATATTCAAATGGTTGAAAAACACGGGTCGTTACATTCTTCCCCCCTTAAAATAATTTCGTCCTCGAAATTGCTAAGGTAAGAAAGAACGTTATAAACTCACTAACATTCAAATCTAATTTTATATTAAATTAGAAACCAATTCAATACCATAAATAAATATTTTCAAAAATATCGAAAATTTTCTAACACTTTATATTTCCGAAAAATTTCGCCAGCACCTCCTCTGTATGGCTCAATCGGTACAACAACAACTCGCCTCTCTGGGCCTTCTCCAATTCAAAAGAAAATAAACAGCCAAGCGGCTTGCCAAATAGGCTCATAAATCACCAAACCCATATAAAAATAAACGTGTACCTTTTTGTCGGGCATATCATTATATCTTTCCCATTTGCTGCCCTGTCAGCATATACAATTGCATTTCCAACAAAATTCCAATTTTATTCTCAAAACCCAATCCTTCGCGCGTCCAAGCTAAATTCCATTCTTTACTCAATCATCATCCATCGTCAATTCCAACCAACACTATTTCAGATTTTTGTCTCGCAATTTAAAATCTGGTTCTGCTCGATACATTATCTCCCGATTCAATTTCCAGTTAATTGGTTTCAATTCAATTCATATTCGCTTTCACAATTTCTATTTAATCTTGTTCTTGTTTAAACACTTTCCCTAGGAGTTTTTAAACAGTTTAACTTTTTCAAAAATCAAATATTCCTTTACAGAATTCAAAACCACTTGTTTTTCTCAAAGCAATTCAAAACAAAATCTTTGGTAGTAATCCGTCACTTACCACTCGAAAATGAACACCGATGATGTCCGGATCATCATCGGAATCTATTTTCCAGCTATCGAAGTGAGTTCAATACTATATCACTTATCAAAACTCCAATTTTAAACACTTTCAATTTGAATTTTTTTTTTTCAAAATATCATTCACGATGCTTGTAAACCAAATTTAAAATCTCCCAGGATCTTAAAATTCACATATATTTATTCCAGATTCATTTACACACACTTTTCACATTTCCACCATTTTGATTTCATTTCTGATTTAAATTCAGATTTAATTCATCTGATTTCATATATTATATCCATAGGAATTCTGATTGGTTACTTACATAACCATTCATTTATAACACATCCAGTATACTATAATACTCTAAATATTAATCATTCTTTTATATCAAAATATATTTTGGGTAAATTTTTTTCATTTACCCTCTTTCAAAAACATACTGTGTCGAATTATTCTGTCCAAGAGTTTAGAAACACTTATCGACACAGTTTGCATTACTGTATCGACCAGAATTCATAAACTACTCGTCAAACCAATCAACACAATATAAACAGTTTTTATATCAATTTACAAATACGCGCTCATATATATCTACTCAAACTCAATCTAGGGTATTACTAACCCCATCTCTACTGAGTCACGCCACAGAGCCAAGGTAATCACTTAACCAATAGCTCTGATACCACTGTAACGAACCGAAATTTTCGACTCCGAAAATCAACATCAAACTACCATGTTGACCATCCAGACATCGAACATTCCAGATCATTAATAGAAAGAAGTTAGAGGGTGAGATAAGAAAGAAAGAAATATTAGAATAGAAGAAGAAGAACACCACAACACAGAGTCTCACATCGCAGCGGAACAAATATAATACAGAAGTAAATCTTTATTGAGAACTTTGAAAATACTTACAATATCAGAGTACATCAACATCTGAACAGTGATAATATGTCCTCATACAACACACAGCGGAATACTAGTAATATCATACGTCTGGACTCTTCCAGCTCGTCTCTTCACAGCAGTCGATAAACTGAACCTGTACAACCCGGTCTAACCCGAGCATTTACAAAACACCGGGTCAGTCTGGTGAACCAGAGTGAGATAAACTCGCACAGTAATAAGGGTTAACCATCCAATCATGATTTTAAAGTTCAAAATCTTTTCAAAAGAAAAGGATAATCGTAAGACCAAATCCACACATAAACACGGACGGTTTTTACCTTACGATAACCCAAACCATTTTTGAAATCAATATCTTTTCTGATATTATAATAATGTCTAAATATAAGTAAATAACAATTTAGTGGAACGCTTGCATCTCACGCTCCACATATATATAGTATACAATCAAAAACCGCAGGCGCTTATTGGATATTGGATTCCGACCTTGACAAGGTATGGGACCACCTGCCGATCGTGTATATCTAGAGACGAATACGCTGGGTTCAACAAGAACTTCTTGCAACCCGGCCCTCACATGACCGACCACTCATTTCGCTTGAGTGTATCGAATGTATATCACCGACGGTTGGGATCAGCAACCGTCTCCCGACAAGGGACAGCATCGAAACATAGATTTAAGAAGCAAATAGGATTTCCTCTAGATAGGTGATTATACACCCTAATGGGAGCGACCCACATAGCCATGCTGCCTGCCCGATTTTTGTCATCTCCTGGTTGATGAGGCTTGAGGTCAGAGTTTATTCTTGAACCTCTGATCACCATTCACTTTGAATGCCACATCGTCAGATCCGTCAGATATCACTAATTGACGTCCACAAAAATACTCTAGCAGTTAAGCTAAGAGAACGGCGATTCCCCCGCCAACAACTATAGCATGTTTGAAGAAATCAACGTACGTGATCCTTCGGAAATACTCTGTCAGACATCCGTCCATATACGTCATCCAGGAACAGGATGAACCGAAGGCACTCTCCTACCGCATCCATATAGGAATCACCCCATGGATCAGTAGCGAGTAGTCCTTGCAATCCATAGATTTCAACCACGACAGAATCACATTTTATCTCTGCTTGCCAGACAGAGAATATTAGTGGTTCTTCCGTTATGAAAATCCACGGTCTTCAATGCTCCATCTCGAACATCTTCTGAGATCTTCACGTATTTGTTGGACGGAATGGTTTTCGAATATAAATTCGATCCCGGTCTTTCCATACCAACAATCGTATTGGCTGGGTTTGATAGTCGGTGTTTTAACTATCAAAATACATAGTGTTTCAATCATGACCCTCCAATGAGTTCACTGGTTCAGTATTTAGCATCACTTGGCCTTTAACAAACTGATTTACTTTTGTTAAATTAAAACTTCCAATTCTTTTAATATTCAAAAATACGATATTTGAATAACTCTAATCGATTAACTAACATTCGTCTTAACTCCATTCGCTTGACTCTAGATCACAGCGATCACAATGGTTACGCCTGAATCCCACAGGAAACACCCGACCGCCGTAGGCTATCTGCAGCCCTGCGAATTACGCTAGCAGTCGTACGCAATGGCAACTTAGCCGAATAATTATGTTTGGCTAATTCTATCTCGAATAACTATATTCCATTTCCCATTTGAAATCTCATTTAAAATTCTCCTTTTTACTAGATCTTGTTTTCAAATAACGTTAATGTAAAATTAACGTCTTAACACTTTGAATCTCACTTAAAACTCTGGTTTATAATAAACCCTTTTTCGTAATCTCCTTTCACTTAATTCATAAAATTTAGTACGTTTATTCCTTTCACCATTCAATTGGCTTGCATCTCACATTCGGTAACCTTTTAAATGAATTCCCATTTACAAATATATTCCTAAATTCATCATTAATTAAAATAATAACTTATTTCAACATTAACTACTTTAGTAGTTAACCCCTTTATTAACTAAATTGAATATTAAATCCCTTTTAAATCCTTATTTAAATTCAAACAATATTCATTTAATTATTTTAGCCAAACCACATTAACTTGATAAACAATTCTAGTTCCAAACGGTCGATTTAATTAACTCCAAAAACTTGATTACCTCATTAACCGATTTCAACAATCCTCGCTTTAGATTAATCAAAAATATGATTTAATTTAGATAGGTTCTAATTATTTGTTTTCTTTACAAAACAAATTTTCAAGGTTTAACCATTTAATTCATTTCTTATTCTTCAACTGGTAAATCCGATTAACATCTTTGCAAAATAACTTTATAACAAATCAAAGTCTTAAACAATAAAATATTTATTTAATTCGCTTAAATAACTTTTTGTTCAAATAATATAATTCAAAATCTAACTCTGGTTATAAAATAAATTTTATAATCTCAACTCTATCGATTCACCTGACGGTGAATCACTGTCTATAACCCGATTGATTTTAAAGGCCATACTCTGCCAACACTTAACCAATATCGCCCATTAGTTTAAACCAAACAGATGTTGAATATTCAATTAATAATCAACCATCAAATCAATCACACAAATAAATCAGTTCATATATGATCATATGAAAATAAATAATACATTTGAGGAATCCGGTTGGATTCCTCCAACCTGTTCTTCCCTGTATTTAAATGGTTTTCTCAAATCAGACTGTTCAGTTTTGTTTAACTGATAAACTAAAATAACAACCATTTTAAACACGTTTATAAATAAACGTGACCAACCAAGGTGAGTCACCTTTATTGGAATTAATCGTTGAAAATAACGATTTGGTGAATTCACTGAAATTAAACACAGTTTAATTCCATCGGTTAAATCAATAGATAAATAACTAGCAAAACAGTCAACCATTGGCAAGCAGGGCACACACAATAAAAACACCCAATTTATATAAAATATAAAAAGGGTAACTGAGTGAGTTTAACTCACCTTGATTCCATTGTTAACGGCTGGTTTTAATCAAATTAAACAGTCGTTTAATTTAATTAAAAATTCTGGTTGATGCCAATCCTGTTCATTTCTGTCCCATGATGTAGTGGTTGTCATGACAATTTCAATGACATCTGGTTTGCCCAATTTTGGATAAAAAAAAACTCAGGCCCGGTTAAACACTCTGCTTCTCGTTCAAACTGATACTCTAGCGATGCTGCTTCCAGGTTCCATTGTTTATATTTAAACAGTGGCCGGTCACCAATACTCCTTCTAGCTCGTTATTAAATCCCAGGACTTCCCCCACTGTTCTTCGATCAAAAATACGAATTTCAATGATAACATGCCCGACTTCTTTTTTTTTTTTTTTTTTTTTTTAAACTCGTTAGATCTTGCAATCACCGTCCTCAATTCCTTCACTGCATTTCAGGCCCGCAAAACTCCAATTCCTGATAACACTGTACCAGATTGAATTAAACCGTTAATCCTTCGATTAAATAGGATTAGACTTAGTAATTTGATTACCTAATAATTATTGTACCAATTATAGGATTAACTAATCACGGCTGACCCTTCTTTATCCAAATTCGAGACAATCTAATCTCCACGCAATCCTCAAATCCTCCTTTTCCCTTTCGTTTTCTTCAGCAGTCATCGAACCAAACTCGTCCTTTAAAACCCGGATTCATTTATCAGCTTCATGTACCGTGATTTCCACCCCAAACCGTCCGTCTTCATCCTTCAACCACCACGCCGGAAATAGATGGTCGGAACTCCATCATCCTCCACTGGTATGCGCGCCTCAGGTTGGTCCGCCCTTCGCCAGAATACCACCCAAATCGGTGGTGCCTCCTGCGAGCAAACCACTCCCAACCTGCTGTTGTCCTCAAAGCTTCCCCACTTCATATTTTCCAGTCCGCGCTCCGACCTTACTATGCCATCTTCTTTCCTTTTTTTTTCGTTTATTTCAATCAGTGAAAGGAAGTTGTGGGTATGAGTACGAGATGGGAAAGAGGCTGCGTGTATTTTTAGTGTCTGCTGCCTTGGCCATCACGGTCTTCACTTGTTTGGCGCGCAAGGTATTGCTGGTAGGTCTGCGTGTGACTTAGCTAGCTGTGGCACTTCACAGCTGTTTGAAAAGAGGTCCACATGACTTGTCGGCTGAAATTTTAAAAAGCTATGAATGAACAGTTGAGAGTAGGCATTAGTATATGGTTAAATTTTAGTACGTAGACGTATTTGATGTGGAAAAAACATAGGCTAGGAAGCTGAGTTCTCTTCTGAGTCTGCATGTACTTCAGTGTACAGAGTGGACAATAAAAATAAAATATTATTCATTAACTTCAACACGAAGTAACACGCGGAAACTACCCCTAACGATTTCTGTCTACTGATAAAAAGGATGTTCTTAATGTAAAAAGATATTCCAGACCCAATGAGACTAGTTTCGTCAAAATCCGAGGTCGTATGAAAATTTTTCCCTTATGAAACCAGAAATGAACACGCGTTTAATTTTTCCACGGTCATCAGGTAAATCAAATCTACTTGAAACTGCGAACATCGACAATAACTTTTCGATACGAACCCAATGGCACTAATTTCGTCGCATTCTGAGACTGTTGCCCCGGTAGGCTATTTTTACCCTGAACCGCCCTACCCTTTTTAACACCAAATTTTCCGGTCTCTAAAAATAACAAACTATATACTTATTCTGACTCTAATCGACGATACGAACTCAACGGAACTGGTTTCGTGGCCTAATTCGATCATCTGCTCAAGTTACACTCAAATATCCATTTATTTACTTAAATGCGCGCTATAGAAATTGAACGGGCGTTTATGGCTACCGTGGTCACATACGACATCGGTTTTCCACGCAATTTACCCCCATACAATAATTTAGCGATACGGTTCTAATGAAACTGATTTCATCGAAATCTGAGTCCGTTTGCAAAACGGCCATTTTAAAGGCTTATAATTTAAATAACGGTTTTCCATAGCGACTATTTCAAAATTTGATTTGGCCATAACTACCAAACTATAACACGAAATATAGATTTTTCTCTTTCATATGAAAACTATCGTCAATACGGTTCCAACGTGTCTTGTTTTACAGAAATCCGACTTATATCGAATGCTGTATTCTCAGTTGAAGTTCAAAACACGAATTTACGAACTGCACGCCATTTTCAAGCTCTATTTATATTATATATATAAATATATAATGTTCAACTTCGTTTAAATAACGAATTCAATATTTAATTTCATTAATATTCCAATATAATATTTAAAACTAATTTAAATGTTCATATTCAAATGGTTGAAAAACACGGGTCGTTACAAAAATAAGTTAGAAAAAAAATATCATTTTATTTAAAGAATGAACTGAATAGAAATTCATATGTTAAAATAAAATTTTTTATCGTTAAAAATATAATTTTTAACGTGAATATGAATATAGTGAATATGAATAAATAAATATTCATTTACAAACCGGACGGTTTGTTTATGTACACTGATTTAACTGACATTGATTGGGTCGATAAATTTTACACATTGCCCAATTGCACAAATAAAATCTGTGTTTGATTGTTTGAAACCCCACACGGGTATTGGGATAAAATACGGCATACACTAATCCCGATAATTGGTTGTTTGTCGATCGATTGATTGACAGGCTGTTATAAGCGTTAGACATCTATATTTGATGCTTATACAGTGTAGTGCACTTTGGATGATCGTTGATTATTTATCGTTGCTATTATATACATGTGTTGTATGGAATCCATATAATTAACTCTATATGGTAATTGATTGTGCCTCATTCCGATTTAGAAGATAAAGAATATTATAAAGTAAAGGTTCATGTGTTGACTGCACTCATCCGTTGAGATTAGTCATGTGTTGAACGAAATATTTTAACAATAAAATTTATATCTTTATCACTATAAAGTAAAGGTTCATGTGTTGACTGTACTCATCCGTTGAGATTAGTCATGTGTTGAACGAAATATTTTAACAATAAAATTTATATCTTTATCACTATAAAGTAAAAGTTAATGTGTTGACTGTACTCATCCGTTGAGATTAGTCATGTGTTGAACGAAATATTTTAACAATAAAATCTACATCTTTGTCATATATAAAATTAGAAACTAACTAGAAAATAGATGAGATGAGTGGTCTCCTGGATAATAATCTGATGTTGGTCTCGGCCTTCGGGGTTAATATTCAGCGAATCGTTCTCTTACTAATTTGCGGTTGGAGTCTGATTTAATATCAAACAATAGATACCATAATTTTTATAAAATATATTAAATAACAAAAATAGTCACACGTGGACAGTACTCATTCGTTGAGATTAGTCATGTGTTGACAAGAATAAATATTCATTTGTTGAATAGAATAACGGGATTATTGAAATATATAAAGTCGTGTTGATTAGAGAAGCGCTATTTTGACGCGAACGATATTTATATCAATTATATAAGTTTTTAAATTTGATTTGAATTGAATTTGAACAGGATATAAAATGAATTCGATTTGAATAGAAAATGAATTGAAATTGAACAGAATGGAAAACCAATTTGAATTGAATTGAATAGAGAACCAATTTGAATTGAATTGAATAGAAAACGAATTTGAATTGAATTGAATAGAAAACGAATTGAATTTGATTTGAATGGAAATTGAATTGAATTCTAATTGAATTGAAAACGAATTGAAATAGAAGTAAAATCAATTTGAAATGAATTCAAATTGAACTGAAATTTGAATTGAATTCAAATGAATTTTAAAACGAATCTATAGGGAAAAATTCAATTTTGATTTGAATTGGAAATAGAAGTTGAAATTGTTTTTGAAACGAATTTAAAACTGTTTATAAAATTCATTTTAAATATGAATCGACGAAATATATATTATATATATAATATAATGGCCTGAATAGAACGCGCCGCGCCGCGGCAGTTCGTGAATTTCGACCATTTATTTCAAACGGACATTACGGGAGATCCGACCGTCGGATTCTCCTAAAACCAGAACCGTTGGGTTCGTATCGAAAAGAACTTCCTAACGAATATTAGAAATTTGAAATCTAACGGTTAGATTTGGAGATACGTCCAAATCAAATTTGAAAAAGGTCGCTATAAGTGCAGTTCGATGACCGTTGATGGAAATTGACTGTACGGGCCTTGATAAAATTATTATAATTAGTAATAATTTGTGTAAAATCATAAGAAATGATTTGGGAAAAATTGGGATGAAAAACTCCATATTTGAAAAGATAAAAAT
The DNA here is from genome assembly GCA_030737875.1 of Allium sativum. Taxonomy (NCBI): domain Eukaryota; kingdom Viridiplantae; phylum Streptophyta; class Magnoliopsida; order Asparagales; family Amaryllidaceae; genus Allium; species Allium sativum. Next base: position 801,230,770 of record CM060924.1, on the reverse strand, counting down.
AGATTTTTATCGAAATGAACTAGTTTTGAACTAAATTTAAAACCCAACTATTTTTAAATAAATAAATTAGATTTAAAAAGGGGTTTTAAAGAATCGGAATTTCTAATATATTTGATTGGAATTGGATTAAAATTCATTTGTGGGTTTATCGTGAACGGTGTTTTAAATAACACTAGTTCTTTAACCCGATGATAAATAGAATATGATTTGGGTTCGTCGTGAACTGTATTTTAAAAGACACTAGTTCTTTAACCCAGTAAAAGGATTTTTAATGAATCTGCAATTAGATTGAAATGTGAATCTATAATCTAAATTATCAAATTTAGAAAGTGAGCGAGAATGGAGTATCCCCAGTTTTGCTCCAAAGCGATAGTTAAATCTTTAATTAGATTTGAACGTGAAATGGTAATTAATTTTACCGATTACACCGTGGTGTTAGATATGGAGTACTACCAGTTTTGCTTCATGGGATGAATAGGTTGGGATTGGGAAATAAAATAAATAATTACTTCGGTGTGGTTCGCTAATCTCGACTAGTTTAGAAAACCATAATTTGGTTTGAAACGACATCCAAAGGAAGATTAAAGGATAAATTTTAAAGAATTTATCTTGGATAAAATTAATGGGAACCTTTCCCTGAGAATATGAATTGGAATGAGGCGTATGCTGTGTTTGTGTAATATTTTTAATATACACGGGTTGTTCGGAAAGTGCGGGTTTACATCCATTCTGAATAACCGATTCGACGATATGTCGAAGATGAAGACGGTGGTTGAAGACCGGAAGTCTTCACATCGTTTGGGTAATTACTAACGATCCTGATTGGGTTGTACACCCAAGAGGATGGAAATAGTTGATGGTCGTCCAGACGTACTTGGAGATGGATGGATATGCGAGGAAAGTGCCTCCGGTTTCGTTCAGACCCAGAACGAACTTGTAAATGGATTGTGTGTCTGACATTGGATTTTATTTTGTGTTGATTGATTTCTGTTAAATATATATCTGTTTGGTGGCAGGGAATTTATTCTCTTGCTCAACGCCCTTCTCTGAGACGTACGAGCTTAGAGGTTATATATCGATAGATATCAATCGCATGGCATGAATTGCCTGTGTGGCATGCTGAGTTGCATAGATCAAGGCTTTTGTTGAAAAGAAGAGTCTTGTGGTTGATGATCAAAGCACGGCCTTTGTGGCATAGCTTGTGTATAACGTGAATTCGCGAGCCTCACACCTCGGTATGAGTCAAAAACGGGATACGGACTACAGGGAGAGCACGACGTTTCTTTCTAGCTTTGGTGGTCTCAGTGACTTACCAGCCCTGACATTTATATACTTTTCACCTATGTGGTTGTTGGAATGCGAGGCGCCTCGATTATAGGTCTGTAAGGACCGGGAAACGTGTGTTCAGGCATAACTAATCCTCTAACGTAAGTGAGGACCGGCCCTGAAGCATCCAGGATTGCCTAGAGTGTGTAATCCTGAGACATTTGCTAGAGTGTCTCGAACGCGGAGAGGAGCTTGCCCCTTGCCTCGACCCATGATGGAAATCCAATTTCCATTACGTGATATTACGGTTTTAATTGTAGAACTGGTATGGCGACATGATATATGGTACCCATGCCGTCTATGATTTATATTTATGATTGAAAGGTTTTGACACTATACACTTATTATAGTATCAAATGATTTGTTTTAAACGTACCAAGCATGTTTGGCTATTATAAGGGAAAACCCTATCCTACGGCTTGTGTTGCATTGTGTGATGGGACCTGGGTCTTATAATAGCTTCATTTTTCGAAAAAGCATTGTGTTGTTTATCCTATGCACTGGTATTCTTGGGAGGAAACCCGTTCCGTGTTATACGGCGTGGTCCCTTGAATTACTCTCTTTTAAAGTAAAGCTTTAAATAACTATTTTAGTTCTCACACCAGTCACATGACTGACTTGGAGTTTATTGTTTTAACCTAAACTCTGGGTGCCCCTATGTAATAACCCGGAAAATCTGAGCCAGTTTAAAATTTTTATTTTGGCAATTTTAGCGAATTTTGAATATTTAAAATGAATTATTTTAAATAATATCGACGAAAATTTATTTTGAATATAAATCCAACGTATATAATTATATACGTCGTCGTTAGAATATAAATATTTATATATAAATATAAATAGAATTGAAAATGGCGCGGTAGTTCGATAATTCGATTTCAAACGTCAATTGAATGTACCGGGTGCAAAACAATCCGGATTTTAGTGAAACCAAAAATCATAGAATCTATTTGATAATATCTTTCCAACGAATCAGAAAAATCAAAATTTCATAGCGGGAATCAAAAGATATGTCCAGTTGAAAATTCTGAATAGTCGCTATGGAATTCAGGCCCTTAAAAATGGATATTTTACAAATGACCTCGGATTTCGACGAAACCACTTTTGTTGGGTCCGTGGTGTCAAGTTATTGCTAGATTCCAAATTTCATAATTTTTTGAATCAATATGTGAGCGTGGCAAAGGAAAACGCGTTTGACCAGTTTTAGTTGATTTTAATCGACTGGAAATTGGCCATTTTTCAAACGGTCACAGAATTCGACGAAATTAGTTTTGTTAGGACCGTATCGTCAATACGAAGCCAGAAAATATTTTTCGAGAATTTTTAGAGTTAGTATGTGACCCCGGTAATTTGAAAGGTACGTTTAAAATTCAATATAGTGATTTAAATGTGAATTCAACGAAAACTGATCGAAACGATCAAATCAGCTTGCGATACATATCCCATTGTGTTTGGAATGGGGGTAAAACGCTATGGACGACAGGCGGTGGACCTCGTTTAGAGGTCGTATGTGAAAGTCAACTTTTTAATAATTAAATAATAAAAAAAAATTTATAATTTCCTCCTTTATACTTCTGGCCCCCCCTCTCTTTTCTTTCAGAACGGAAAGCGAAAAAAGAAAAAAAAAACCTAAAATCGCCGCTTCGATGTCAGGGCCGCCACCGCGGCAGGCGCCGCTGCCTCCACTTCAGCACCCCGAGCTCCTCCCTCCTCTTTTCTCACGCGCTTCCCCTTCCTTCGAACGAAGAACCCAAACCCCCCAACAGAAAACCCGTCGCCACCCCCCTGGCCACTGCAGGCTCCAACGCCGAGACCCCCTCCGCCTCCTCCAGCCTCGCGCAACCACTTCGACTCCACCCCTTCGCTGAATAAAAAAAAAACTGTAAGTTCTAATATTTGAATTTATTTATTTAATTATTTTTGTTTACTTTCTATGTAGTTAGTTTTATAAGTCTAGAGAAAAATCTGTTTTTCTTTATATATAAAATTCTGATTTGCTTGTATGTTCTTTGAAATGAATTTCTATGTTTACTTTAAAGTGATTTTTAAGTTATAAAAAAAAGTTAGGATTTCTAAAACTGGTATTATATGATCTTTAAAACGGAGATAAATATTAAATTTTGACCACAATAAAGATACGATTTTTAGTTCTAAAAAGATTTGATTTTCATGTTTGGAAAAGATCGTATTTTGAAAGGTGAAAAGGTCGTATTTTGAAATGTGAAAAGATCGTATTTTGAAAGGTGAAAAGATCGTATTTTTATATAGTTGATTTACAGAAAAGATAGGATTTTTATTTGTAGAAAAGATTAGATTTTTAACAAGGTAAAAATTCGATTTTTATATATAGAATAACATAGTAAAAATTCGATTTTTATATATAGAATAACATAGTAAAAATTCGATTTTTATATATTGAATAGCAAAGTAAAAATTCGATTTTTATATATTGAATAGCAAAGTAAAAATTCGATTTTTATATATTGAATAGCAAAGTAAAAATTCGATTTTTATATATTGAATAGCAAAGTAAAAATTCGATTTTTATATATGTAGTGGCTACGGTCAACGAAGGTGACAAAAAGGCGAAACGACGAAGGCTTCTGCAAATGAAGTGCCGTGGAGCTAGGATAGCTACATGTGAGAATTTCTCACCTTTCAATTTCTTTTTCTAGTTATATATATATATATATATATATATATATATATATATATATATACTAGGATGCAGACGGTGCTTAGTAGCACCCGACACAATCGTCCACAGACCATGGACTTGTTTGTTTGATTGCAAAAATTAGTTAGATTATTTGATTGAAATTGAATTGTGTGGTGAAATGAATTGATTTGATTGATGTGTGAATGGCGTGGGCCTTCACTAGACCGGGGATAAGGCTAGGCCTCGTCCCGTTTCTAATATCGTGCCGTTATGCCGCCGAAATTTTCTAAAATATGTTAGAAAAATAACAATATCATTTTATAAAATAAAAATGAATTGAATAGAAATTCATATGGGGAAATAAAATGTTTTGTCGTTAAAAATATAATTTTTAACGGGAATGTAAATAAATAAATATTCATTTACAAACCGTACGGTTTGTTTATGTACACCGATTTGACTGACATAGATTGGGACGGTAAATTTTACACACCGCCCAACTGCACAACTAAAATCTGTGTTTGATTGTTTGAAACCCTACACGGGTGTTGGGATGAAATTTGAAGTTCACTCATCCTGATTGATTAAATATGTCGATCGATTGATTGACAGGCTGTTATAAGCGTTAGATATCTATATTTGATGCTTATACAGTGTAGTGCACTTTGGTTGATGGTTGACTATTTTTCAATGCTATTATATACATGTGTTGTATGAAAATCCATATAATTAATTTTATATGGTGATTGATTGGGCCTCATTCCAATTTAGAAAGTAAAGAACAACATAAAATAAAAGTTCATGTGTTGACAGTACTCATCCATTGAGATTGGTCATGTGTTGAACGAAATATTTTGATAATAAGAAATATTTGAAAATAAAGGAAATTTATGAAGCCGTGTTGATTAGATTGACGCCATTTTGACGTGAACGATATTTATATCGATTTTATTCGATTTCGAAATGAATTGAATTGAAAACGATTTCGAAATGAATTGAATTGAAAACGATTTCGAAATGAATTGAATTGAAAACGATTTCGAAATGAATTGAATTGAAAACGATTTCGAAATGAATTGAATTGAAAACGATTTCGAAATGAATTGAATTGAAAACGAATTCGAAATGAATTGAATTGAAAACGAATTCAAATTGAATTTAAAGTGAATTGAAATGAATTCAAATTGAATTGAAATTTGAATTGAATAGAAATGAATTTTTAAACGAATTTATAAAGAAAAATTCAATTTTGATTTGAATTGAAAAGAAAGTTGAAATTGCTTTTGAAACGATTTTAAAACTATTTATATAATTCGTTTTAAATAGAAATCGACGAAATATATATTATATATATAATATATATAATATAATGGCCTGAATAGAATGCGCCGCGCCGCGGCAGTTCATGAATTTCGACCATTTATTTCAAACGGACATTACGGGAGATCCGCCCGTCGGATTCTCCTAAAACCGGAACCGTTGGGTTCGTATCGAAAAGAGCTTTCTAACGAATATTAGAAATTAGAAATCTAACGGTTGGATTTAGAATTATGTCCAAATCAAATTCGAAAAAGGTCGCTATAAGTGCAGTTCGATGGCCATTGATGGAAATCGACTGTACGGGCCTTGATAAAATTATTAAAAATAGTAATAATTTGTGTAAAATCATAAGAAATGATTTAGAAAGATTTGGGATGAAAAACTCCTTATTTGAAAAGATAAAAATAGATTTTTATCGAAATGAACTAGTTTTGAACTAGAATTACAATTCTATTTATTTTTAAATAAATAAATTGAATTTGAAATGGTTTTGAAAATAACCAGAATTTCCAATGATTGCATTGGAATGGATTTCAATCGAAATGGCCTTCGGAATATTTCGATGTTGGATTTCGTGATGATACAGATATTGTTATGGGAATTTGAAAGATATATATATATATATATATTTCGTTATTTCCAATGCGATATTCGTTAGTCGTAGAATTTGATATTGAATATAAGCCGATATATTTTCTATTCAGAGCCTTGTATTGAATATCAAATGTGATTTGGGTTTGTCGTGAATGGTGTCTTCACTAGCACTGTTCTTGAACCCAGTTGAGAAAAGATTAAATCTTTTTATTTAGATTTAATGAAGTTTACCAATTAAATGATATTTAATTGGAATTGAATTGGTATTGATTTTTGGGTTTATCGTGAACAGTGTTTTAAATAACACTTGTTCTTTAATCCGATAATTAATGGAATGTGATTTTGGGTTTATCGTGAATCGTGTTTTAAATGACACTGATTCTTTAACCCAGTCGAAGATTAAAACTAAGTGGAGTTTTAATGAATCTTTAATTAGATTGAAATGATCGAAAATGGAGTATCACCAGTTTTACTCCAGGCGATAGTTAAATCTTTAATTAGATTTAAACGTGAAATGATAATTGAATTTACCGATAACACCGTGGTGTTAGATATGAAGTATGACCAGTTTTACTTCATGGGATGAATAGGTTGGGATTGGGAAATTAAAACAAATGATTACTTCGGTAAGGTTCGTTAATCCCGACTAGTTTTGAATTGATATTCAAAAATAGATTAAAGAATAAATTCAAGAAATTTATCTTCGATAAAATTAATGGGAACCTTTCCCTATGAATGTGAAATTTAGAAACTAACTGTCGGTTAGCCAAGCAGAATGGTTTTCTAGATATTGGTCTGATGTTGGTTTCGGCCTTCGGGGTTAATATTTGGGGAATTATTCTCTTGATTAATTTACGGTTAGTGACTAATGAATTGGAATGAGGCGTATGTTGTGTTTGTGTAACACTTATTTAAAATATACGCGAGTTATTCGGAAAGACCGGGTCTATCCCATTCTGAATAACTGATACGACGATAAGTCGAAGATGAAGACGGTGGTCGAAGACCAGAAGTCTTCACGTCGTTTGGGTGATTACTGATGATCTTGATTGGGCTGTACACCCAAGAAGATGGAAACAGTTGGTGATCGTCCAGACGTACTTGGAGATCGATGGATATGCGGGGTACTAGGTGCCTCCGGTTTCGTTCAGACCCAGAACGGACTTGTAAATGGACTGTGTGTCTGACATTGGATTTTAATCTGTGTGTTTGATTTCTATTAAATATATATCTGTTTGGCGGCGGAGAATTTATTCTCTTGCTTAACGCCCTTCTCTGAGACGTACGAGCTCAGGGGTTATATATTGATGGATATCAAACGCATGGAGTGAATTGCCTGTGTGGCATGCCTAAGTGGCAATTGATCGAAGCTTCTGTTGAAAAGCAAAGTCTTGTGGTTGATGATCAAAGCACGGCCTTTGTGGCGTAGCTTTGTGTAACGTTTGATTCGCGAGTTTCACACCCGGTATGAACCAAAAACGGGAGACGGACATCAGGGAGGGCATGCGTTTCTTTCTAGCTAGAAGTGGCGTCAGTGGTTTTACACGCCCTGACGAGTTTGACTTATGTGGTTGTTGCTGTTGCGAGGCGCCTCGGTTATATCAGTTTCGGCCGATGCATTCTGGTCGGCTGACGGACCAGACTTACACCCCATAGGGTGGGGAGACGTAGTGTTCAGGCATAATAATCCACATCGGTGGACCGGCCCTGAGGATCCAAGGGGCAGTTGCGGCTGTTCCTGAGGGGCGGGCTACTGCGTCTCGAATTGGTTGAGCACTATCTTTTGCCTCGGTTCATAGATGGAAACCCAATTTCCAAATACGTGATTCTGCGGTTTTATTTGTAGAGCCTAGTATGGCGACATAGTGGGATGGGGCACTTATGCCGTCTATGATTGACACTTATGATTTGAAGTTGTTTTATACACTATGCACTTATAATTGTATCAAACGATTTGTTTTAAATGTATCAAGCATTCTTTGGCTGTTATAAGGGAAAACCCTATCCTCGGCTGCATTGCATTGTGTGATGGAACCTGGGTCTTATAACAGCTTAATTTTTCTTTATTTAGCATTGCGCTGTTTGTTTTATGCACTGGTATTCTTGGGAGGAAACCCGTTCCGTGTTATACGGCGTGGTCCCTTGATTTACCTAACTTTAAAATAAAGATTAACAACTGCTTTAGTTCTCACACCAGTCCCATGACTGACCTGGAGTTTATTGTTTTAACCTAAACTCTGGGTGTTCTTATTTTTGACACGGGCAGCTAGTAGTTTTGGTTTTGCAGATTTATATTCGCAGGATCCTGGTTTACGGCTGGAACGATATCCGGAAAGCTTTGTATCCGTATATCTCCTTCTAGTTGGGTATTGTGTTATTTTCCGCTGCTATGTATTTAAATGTAATTTAAATCTCTGATATTTCTGTGTAATATTCTTTTATACTCTGTATATTCTTGTAATCTGATGCATTGTTGTAATATACAATAAAATGTTCTTCTGTTTGTGTTCTGTTGTGGCTTGTTCTCGAACTATCCGACGCTTTCCTTTACGGGGAAGTTACGGGTTTTCACACCCTATTTTCCGCACGGGCAGCTAGTAGTTTTGGTTTTGCAGATTTATATTCACAAGATCCTGGTTTACAGCTGGAATGATATCCGGAAAGCTCTGTATCCGTATATCACCTTCAGTTGTGCTTTATATTATTTTCCGCTGCTATGTAATTTATTGTAATCTCTGATATTTGTTGAATGTAATTTATTCATTTATACTCTGTATATTCTTGTATTCTGATGGAATTGTTGTAATAACAATGAAATGTTCTTCCGTGTGCATTCTATTTTGTCCTGTTCTCAAAACGATCAGGGGTTTCGAACGGTCTAGATCGGTTTAACGACTGATTCGGATCGAGCGGAATTCCTGGCCGTCACAGACCACTAACGACACAGGGAGAATATCTATATATCATACGTTGAAGCCTCCTGCTCGCCTCCAAATCAGCTACTCGCGCATCACCAGCTAACCTGTCTTTAGTCTGCTCGTGTGAGCACCTAGTGTAATAAGAAGAGACATAAAACTCTGGGTCAGACTAAAAGTCTGGTATGAGAGATAAGCATCTAAACAGAACAATAACAGGTATACTAAACCATACCAGAACCTGGACCTGCAGCCAAAGAGTTAGCACTACATACTGTACAACACTCTAAGGTGCCATTTCAAATGGTGTAAAGATAACAGGGGTGGGGGTGTGCATGTTATAGTGATGGCAAACAATCAAGCATAACAACCATCCTCACATCTCTCACTTAGTGCGTAAAGCATACGATATCCACCACTTCGATCACCCAATATACTTTGCTATGATCACTTTGCCCCCATGAAGTCTCAATGACTTCACTGCACTGATCCATAGCCGCTAATCCTTTGCTATGTCCACTCTGCCCCATGGAGTCGCAATGACCCCACTACACTGTCTCATAGCCTTACTAATCCTTTGCTATGTCCACTCTGCCCTATGGAGTCACAATGACCCCACTGCACTGGCTCATAGTCTTACTACACATCACTTTGCCCCTCGAGTCATAATGACTCTACTGCACTGATAACGTAGTCTTGCTACCTTCACCTTGCCCCTCGAGTCATAGTGACTCTACTGCACTGATAAGTAGCCCATCATCCATTTTCGATGGTGAATCGAAGTTATGAATGTCGACAACTCCTTAGCACACGTCTTGTTGCAAAGTCCAACCATGAAGTGAACTCATTGGTTCTCAACTGGATCCTGAGCTCTAACTTCCATTTGGACTACCTTTGCATCTCGGGTTATTGGTCATTACCGGATCGGTTCAAATCGTCGCCTTCATGTCATAGTGGTACGGATCGGCCTTCAACATCCTCCACTAGATCGGATCGGGTCCTCCAGCACGCCACGGTTCAGATCATCATTACTATCATCAGGTCGGGTCGGGTCTCCAAGCTCCATCGCCACAGATCGATTCAGAGGTGGCTAAACAGGTCGGGTCGGGGTCCTTTTGGCGATTCGGATCGGGGTACTCTCCTCCAAGCCAAGTACAATGATTCGTGCTCACCATCTTTGAACGGATCGGGTCGGAGCTGCTGCATGCCACGAGAAGTGCAAGTGGATCGGAGTGGGAAGTGCGAGAGCGGATTGGGTCCTCCTAGCCGATCCGATCCGGTTCGGGTGTCTTCCTGCACTTTTTCCGGCAAGCAATTTACGCCACTCGACGACGTTTTCGACCATTCCAACTATTCTAATCAATCACAAAGCATACCATACAGTCATAGCAACATGTAGAGTCAACCACAAACACCAAAGCAACAATATGATAGGTTAAAATGGATCAAACATAGCCAAAACCCCATATTTTCCCTTAAGCATATTTAGGTGAAACTAATGATATGATTAGCAAAACTTAACCAACTTAACCCAAACTCATATCAGAGGTCTAAATCATCATTTAAGAATTCATAAATATTTTTCCAGAATTTTATCATGTTTAAATTCGCTAATTAACACTAATTACCCTTAATTAGCCATAATTAGCGAGAAACTATGCAAATCACTCATCTTAGCCACAAATAAGACTTAGATCTGAAATAAATCTCCGATTTAATGCGAATCATAATGACCAATAGCAGCTCTAACGTTTATTTGGTGAAGTTCTCCCTTGATTTGATGTTGCTAAGCTTAATCCTTGATTAGAAGGTGATTTGGAGGTGATTTAGAGGTTGGAGGCCACTTTTAGGGTTTCTAAGAGGTAAGTGGAGGCTAGAAAACTAAAATGAAATGAATCCCTAACTCTTTTCAGCCTCCCCATAACCCTAATCCCGAAATGGGTTATGGGCCCATTCACTAATCACCTTATTTGGCCCGATTAAGCAGTTTTTCACCTTCCAAACCTTATTCCAGCCATATCTCCCAAACAGTGAGTCTGTTTGGCTATTATGACCACTCTACGGAAAGGTAAACCATCTAGCGAATCTAATGGAAGTGGTTTCAGGTCAAAATTCCTTTCCAGTCAAAAGTTATGGCCAAAACATGATCAGCTAGGGGCAAAACGATCATTTAAAAATCGACAAAAATCATGAACATAGGAAATGACTCTAATGATTGCTTCCCAATGTCACATGACCATACGACTTCATATGAGGAAGAAATAAATATTTTACGATCCTCCGATGCGTAGAATGCGGGTTGTTACATTCTCCCCCCCTTAAGAAATTTCACCCCCGAAATTCCGTAATCAAAACATATAAAGGGTCCCGCATGCCTACCAACCATTAAACAACAATCAAACACGCAAAACAAACAAAACAAGTCTATCCTAGCATGCGGAATAACTAAATTGCAAAGTAAATCTTACCCGGCAAAGAGTTCTGAATACGTCTTCCTAATGCTCTCCTCTGTCTCCCAAGTATGGTCATTCTCGTTCTCGCCCCACTGAACCTTGACTAGCTTCACCGCCTTCCTTCGAAGTTGATTTGTATCATGCCCGACAATACGAATTGGCTTGCGGCTCCCAACCGCCTCGGGTTCTACTTCGAAGTCCTCCAACTGATCAGGTGAAATAGTCATATCTGGGTCGTGTACGAACTTCCTTAACTGGGAAACATGAAATACGTTGTGAACTCCTGCCATCTTCTCGGGTAAGTCAACTCTATATGCCAAATTCCCAACTAGTTTGAGAACTGGGAATGGACCAACAAATCTTGGTGCCAACTTGCCTCTCCTGCCAAATCGTATCATGCTCTTCAACGGAGAAACCTTAACAAACACCAAGTCACCAACGGAGAATTTTAAATCTCTTCTCCTCTTATCAGCATAACTCTTTTGCCTATCTTGGGCAGCTTTCGTTCGTTGTTGAATGATCTTAATCTTATCCGAAGCTTCCCTCACCACATCTTTAGCGCAAACATGATCGCTGCCAATTCCAAATCATGGGTAGGGTACCTTTTTTCATGCGGCTTTAATTGCCAACTAGCATAAGCTAAAACTCTACCTCCTTGCATCCATACAGCACCTAGTCTGGTACCACAAGCATCCGTGTATACCATCATTTCTTCATTCCGTTTAGGAATGACTAGCACTGGCGCATGCGTCAACTTTTCCTTTAGACTCTTGAATGCATTCTCACACACTCCGTCCTAGACGAAGGCCTGATTCTTCTTAGTCAACTGAGTCAGCGGTGCTGCTATCTTGGAGAAGTCTTGGATAAACTTACGATAATATCCAGCTAACCCCAAGAAACTTCTTACATCTGTTGCATTCTTGGGCGTAGGCCAATCCTGTACCGTAGCCACCTTCGCAGGGTCCATGACAATACCATTCTCTGAAACAATATGGCCCAAGAATCTCAATTCCCTCCACCAGAAGTGACACTTAGAGAATTTCGCTTTCAATTGGTGTTTCCTCAACACCTCCATCACTATCCTCAAGTGTCCGTTGTGTTACTTCTCTGTCCTCGAGTAAACAAGGATGTCGTCTACGAACACAAGAACAAACTTATTCAACTGATTTCTGAATACTCGATTCATAAGATGCACAAAGTAGGCTGGTGCATTGGTCAACCCAAATGGCGTGACCAACCACTCATAGAATGCAGACGGCGTCCTAAATGCCATTTTCGGAACACTCTCATCTACTACTCGGAGCTTATGAAATCCTGTCGCGAGGTCCAACTGGGAGAACACTCTTGCTCCTTCCAGTTGATCAAACAAATCATCTATCCGCGGTAGAGGATACTTATTCTTCCTCGTTACCTTATTCAACTCACGATAGTTCACACACAATCGAAGGGAACCATCTGCCTTAGTGGCAAACACAACTGGTGCTCCCCACTCAGAGACACTTCATCTAATAAATCCCTTCTTCAAAAGATTGCTGACTTGCACCCCGAGCTCTCGCTGCTCCCTTGGTGTCATACGACGAAGTGGCATCACTATAGGTCTGGCATCTTTCACTAAATCAATACGGAACTCAATCTCTCGATGTGGTGGAAGCCCGGTCACCTCCTCGAAGACGTCCGGATACTGGCCAACCACGGGCACGTCTGACAACTCATCATGCGAAATGTCGAGGGAATTTATAAAACTAGCCATTACCCCATCACTAGGTAGACTACCAAACACTACCCTCCTCCCATCATCCGCCCTAACTGTCACCACAAAGCCCTCACAGTCTACCACCACCCCGTATCTTTGGAGCCAATCGACCCCCAATATAATGCCATACCCAGTAAAGCTCAAAACAAAGCAATCACAAACAAACATGCATCCATGACTCGATAAGACCAAATTTAGGCAAATCATACTAAGGTTAGTTGAACCACCAATCGGGTTCGTCACAACCAACGGTCTATCGACTATCTCGGGTTCCAGTCCCAACCTATCTACCAGGTCACTAGATATGAAGGAACGGGAAGCCATGGTATCAAAAAAAACTCAAACTGGTACATCATAAATAGAAAGTATACCTTGAATAACGACATTCTTTCCTTTCTCCGTAGCAGTTGGGGCATTCGACGAAGAAGGAATAGCATCAATAGCATATGATTTCACAATCTGCTTCTCCTTAAGAGGTTGAGGACACTTATCCTTATGATGTCCCACTTGGCCACAGTTATAGCACTTCCTATCCGCTGGCTTGGCCCGACATTCTTTAGCATAATGGCCCTTCTTACCACAGCTGAAGCACTCAACATCTTTCTTGCTCTTTTTCTGGCCATCCTTAGATTGGTTATGTTTTCTCTTATTCTGAGAGTTATTCTTGCCTCCGCCGCCCGCTTGCGGTTTCAGCCCTTCTGCAGATGCAGCCTCAGTCTTTGACTTAGGGTAAAGACTCTCTAATCTCAACGCTTTCCCCACAATCGACTCAAAAGTCTCATCGATGTGGTTGATAAGCCTTTCCGCCAAGTATCCATCCAACGTAGTAATCAACTTCTCATTCTTCTTCTCAGGAGTATCAATAAGAGATAGTCCATACTTCGACAAAGTGTCGAACTCAGCAATATAGTCAGAGACTACCCTACCATTCTGCTTGAGTTCCAAGAATCTCTTAAACAACACTAACTTCTAGGCAGCTGGAATAAACTTCTCGCTAAAGCGAGCCTTGAACTGATCCCAAGTAACCTGATCTTCTTGAGTAGCTGTTCTAATGGCATTCCAACAGTTTATCGCTCGCCCTTGCAGCTGACAAGACACTAGCCTTCTCTTCGTCGCATCCTCGATACCCAAGTCGTCAAAGATACGATCACAGCTATCCAACCAATCCTAAACATCTGTGGCCGACTCCGTTCTGTGGAACGACTTCCCACCAAGGTTAGTGTAATCCTTGCACAACTTGGCGAAATCGACCCTAGGCGCCTGCACTACTGGACCACCACCATTTCCGGGATTGGGAACTGCCCCTTGAACATCCCTAAGCATCTCCCTTATGAAGTTAGTGAACATCGTCCTCATGTCAGGAGCATTCCCGTTATTGGTCCCCCTACCAGCACCTCTAGCATATCGGCTCATCGTTCAATCTGTAAAGAGGAAACGATTAATGACCCCATAGTGGTGCTAGTGCAGTACGACTTCATTCTTATACTACTAATAGTACTTATATATAGCTTTTGAAAACCAAAGTAATCACAAATACGCTCTCTCATATACGTACTATCTCTCCCTAGTGTCTTTCCCTAGGTTAACTACGCAACCTAGAGCTCTGATACCAAATGAGACGGCCCACCCTACCCCAACCGACATTTACTCCAAAGGTGCGCTATACACATGTCCAGTCAGCACGGGACGGTCGTCAGAAGGAAAGAAAAGAAGAGAATGAACTAACCAGGAACCTGTAAAATGTCTCGCAGCGCATGGTACAAAAATATAATAACAACATACTTGACATAAAATAGGTGAGACAGTGCATAAGCTGAAAACAAACTAACATAGTAGCGGAAAATCCAAGTACAACTTATGATCCAAAGCTAACATTATTACAACTTTTAAACTATCTCAAAAGCAAAAGCAAGATAAGGGAGGTACACTACTAATGCCCAAGTAGCGACCACCAACGACACAGGGAGAATATCTATATATCATACATGGAAGCCACCTGCTCACCTCCAAATCAGCTACTCGCGCATCACCAGCTCACATGTCTCTAGTCTGCTCGTGTGAGAACCCAGAGTAATAAGAAGAGACATAAAACTCTCGGTCAGACGAAAAGTCTTGTATGAGCGATAAGCATCTAAACAGAACAATAACAGGTATACTAAACCATACCTGAACCTGGACCTGCAGCCAAAGAGTTAGCACTACATACTGTACAACACTCTAAGGTGCCATTTCAAATGGTGTAAAGATAACGAGGTTGGGGGTGTGCATGTCATAGTGATGGCAAACAATCAAGCATAACAACCATCCTCACATCTCTCACTCAGTGCGTAAAGCATACGATATCCACCACTTCGATCACCCAATATACTTTGCTATGATCACTTTGCCCCATGAAGTCTCATTGACTTCATTGCACTGATCCATAGCCGCTAATCCTTCGCTATGTCCACTCTGCCCCATGGAGTCGCAATGACCCCACTGCACTGGCTCATAGCCTTACTAATCCTTTACTATGTCCACTCTGCCCCATGGAGTCACAATGACCCCACTGCACTGGCTCATACTCTTACTACGCATCACTTTGCCCCTCGAGTCATAATGACTCTACTGCACTGATAACGTAGTCTTGCTACCATCACCTTGCCCCTCGAGTCATAGTGACTCTACTACACTGATAAGTAGCCCATCATCAATTTTCAGTGGTGAATCGAAGTTATGAATGTCGACAACTGCTTAGCACACGTCCCGCAGCAAAGTCCAACCATGAAGTGAACTCATTGGTTCCCAACTGGATCATGAGCTCTAACTTCCATTTGGACTACCTTTGCATCTCGGGTCATTGGTCATTACCGGATCGTTTCGGATCGTCGCCTTCATGTCATAGCGGTTCAGATCGACCTTCAACATCCTCCACTGGATTGGATCGGGTCGTCCAGCACGCCACGGTTCGGATCATCATCACTATCATCGGGTCGGGTTGGATCTCCAAGCTCCATCGCCACAGATCGGTTCGGAGATGGCTAAACAGGTCGGGTCAGGGTCCTTCTGGCGATTCAGATCGGGGTACTCTCCTCCAGGCCAAGTACAACGATTCGTGCTCACCATCTTTGAACGGATCGGGTCAGAGCTACTGAATTCCACGAGAAGTGCAAGTGGATCGAAGTGTGAATTGCGAGAGTGAATCGGGTCCTCCTTGCCGATCCGATCCGGTTTGGGTGTCTTCCTGCACTTTTTCCAGTAAGCAATTTACGCCACTCGACGACATTTTCGACCATTCCAACTATTCTAATCAATCACAAAGCATACCATACAATCATAGCAACATGTAGAGTCAACCACAAACACCAAAGCAACAATATGATAGGTTAAAATGGATCAAACATAGCCAAAACCCCATATTTTCCTTTAAGCATATTTAGGTGAAACTAATGATATGATTAGCAAAACTTAACCAACTTAACCCAAACTCATATCAGAGGTCTAAATCATCATTTAAGAATTTATAAATATTTTTCCAGAATTTTATCATGTTCAAATTCGCTAATTAACACTAATTACCCTTAATTAGCCATAATTAGTTAGAAACTATGCAAATCACTCACGTTAGCCACAAATAAGACTTAGATCTGAAATAAATCTCCGATTTGGTGCGAATCCCAATGCTAAACAGCAGCTCTAACGTTGATTTGGTGAAGTTCTCCCTTGATTTGATGTTGCTAAGCTTAATCCTTGATTAGAAGGTGATTTGGAGGTGATTTAGAGGTTGGAGGCCATTTTTAGGGTTCTAAGAGGTAAGTGGAGGCTAGAAAACTGAAATGGGATGAATCTCTAACTCTTTTCAGCCTCCTCATAACCCAAATCCCGAAATGGGTTATGGGCCCATTCACTAATCACCCTATTTGGCCCGATTAAGCAGTTTTTCACCTTCTAAACCTTATTTCAGCCATATCTCCCAAACGGTGAGCCCGTTTGGCTATTAAGACCACTCTACGGAAAGGTAAACCATCAAACAAATCTAATGGAAGTTGTTTCAGGTCAAAATTCCTTTCCAGTCAAAAGTTATGGCCAAAACAATATTAGTTAGGGACAAAACGGTCATTTAAAAATCGACAAAAATCATGAACATAGGAAATGACTCTAGTGATTGTTTCCCAAAGTTACATGACCATACGACTTCATATAGGAAAGAAATAAATATTCTACGATCCTCCGATGCGTAGAATGCGGGTTGTTACGCTTTGTATTTTGAGTCTCTTAAAGGTGGGCCTGTACTGATATGGAAAAGCTCCCGACCAAGTTCCATGTTTCTTGTATTGCCCTGCTACGGAACTCGATGCACACTAGAGGATGTGTGGTTAAGGCATCGAGTTACAAATGACGATACATATGTGGGACATTCTAGATACATGCATGTCGGCTCTGGGTGGTGTATCATAGACTTGAGGGCATTAGTCTAGTATGAATTTTGATTCGATCGACGATGGCAGTCCATACACTTACGTACCGTACCAATGTCAAACATGTGCAAAAGGTAACATTGTTATATAGAGTTCTGTACGTCTCTCCGGTGTAGGATGAGGGACTGTGTATATTTCGGTGGTATTATGGTGGAGACCGTGCGAGTGGGGTACCATGGGGTGTAACTCAATATTGGGGTAACTACATATATACTGTATTAGGTTAATCCACTGGGAAGTAAATGGGTATGACGTGTGTGTAAGCCTAGAGTGCTGATGACCCAAGTAACCAAATAAATAAGAAAATGTGATTGAAAGGTATATCCAAAGTGTATAGTTTAAATCCAGTCACCAGAACATGTGTTCTGACCCTTTCCTCACAACATACTCGCAGGCTAGATTTGTGGCAGAGACATGATAGCTTTTGAATACTGGTTAGGAAGTATTATTAATACCGTAAGGCTATACTTCGATTATATTATATTTTGTCCATTCCGCTGTGAGACATTTTCTGAGCTTTGACATATTTTATGTCTCTGTCTTTTTTTGCAGGATACCAGAGCAAACCAACACGAATTTCAATAGATTAGAATTTTGAAAAAAATCCGATCTATCAGAATTCAAGTTGTTACATAAACATTATTAAATATTTTTAATTAGCAATCAACAATCAATGTAATTTATTCCCTCTTATGTGCAGATTTAATCTCGTAGAAACACACGCATCTATGCCTATATCAGGTAAAAATGATACTTTTTATTGCCAATTGTCAACTAACGTCATAATAAATTATTATTAACTGATGTTCATCATATAACGGCATAGTAATTTTTTTGTTAACTACTTTCAATCAACGATTAGCGGTTAATTTAATTTAATTCTTTTTAAGCTATGGTTTCTCATTGTCGATACGGTTTTACGTTTGTATATCACATATCCAAACTACTTCTCATATATTAATTAAAAATGATATTTTTAACTTGCTAAACATCATTTAGCATCATAATAATTTTCATTTACTTAACATTACTTATTATTCAACTCAATAATAAACTTGCAAATAGTTAATTTTTAAACCTTTCCCTTTTATAAGTGAGTTTAAATTTCTCATCGAGGTTTCCACTCCACCAATCTTCAATTTGAAAGAAGGTCGGCACGCTACTGTGAAGTCGACAATTTTCCGGCTTCTACATGGCTTTCGATGGTCCATGGAGCTTGAACAACTAGCTAACACTTGTTAACTTGTAGATCTAGGAGATTAGGGCTAAACATGGAAAGAAAGGAGGGTGCTTGGGGCTATTGGGTTTGTGAGGGTCATTGTCCAGGAATTCGCAGCGAAAGGGGAGGAGTTTTGGTGTGTGTAGGGGGTGTAAGAGGTTGCAAAGGAGGAGCTAAAGGTGGTAGGAAGAGAAAAGAGGAAGAAAGGTGGAGTTTTTAGCTCGGGTGAGCAAAGTGGGGCCCACGGCGGTGGCTCAGGCAGCGTAGGGACGTGTGGCGGCTGCGGTTCTTCGGCTGCGAGCTCTTTCAAGCAAAGGGGAGGCAATGGTAAGAGGGAGGTGGCCATTTTTGTGAAGGAGGAAGGAGAAAAGAAGGAAGAAGGAGAAAGAAAGAAAAAGAAGAAAAGGAAATTTATCCCTTTACGCTGATCGTTGAGGTGGCACAATCCAGTGAGTCCAAATAAGACCACCTTGGCCCATTGGATGAGCTTCATTTGATTTGTAGTTTTAAAACGCAACGTTCATAAAAGCGTGCTAATTAGCCTTCACCTCTTTTGATCGCACGTTCACAAATTAATTCCGTTTATTATGACATTTTGGATTCTGATAATAAACATAATTCTATATTCAATTAATAGGTTTCGCTGAATTCTGAGATATTTTGATCTTCCGTTTTATTTTTCGATTGAGTTTTAGTTCGAATTTAATATGCAATTTAATATACATTTTCTTTTCGCACGCTCACATGCTAGCTCCAAAAATTATGAAATTGGAGTTCTACAATTATTCGACGCTACAAATTCAATAAAAAAAACGTTTCATTGAAATCCGAGGTCATTTTGATAATGTTCCTTTGTAAGCTGATAAAATCAGCTTTAAATAATCGAATTATTGAAATTTAATCGTATTTTCGCATAAAGCTATATTAAAAATAATTTTTAAATTGGTTCTAAATTCTCGGGTTGTTACAACTACTGAGATTTATCTATTGCATGTTATATATACTTATTGTTTAAAGATATATTACCACATTTTTACGGGAACACCACTAAATTAGCTGAAGAAATTCAAAAATATCATAATTTGCTCTAGTAATATGTTTTCCTAGGAAGAAATTTTTAACAAAGTAATAATAACAGGTGCGAACCCATGCTACGCACATATAGTCTATATAATTTTTTAGCCGAGCATGTCTTGGAATATTTTAGTTAAGCAAATATAGAACATAAGCTTTTAAAGTTTAATTTTTCCAGATTTGTTTTCTTATTTATTTACAAATCTTAAACAATGAAAATTCCAAGATCGTCATATCAAATTTTATGTTACATTTTGTAAGTGGGAATTAGATCCGGATTGTTACATCAAATTTATGTTTTATTTTTTGTCTTCAAAGCCACTCACATATCTTAAGCATGCAAATTGCGGTTTGAATGGAAAAAAATGCACATGCATTATATTCTTTAGATCAAAAATATTTTAAATACATAATTGATGGTTACTTTCGAATGCAAAGATAAGAGGCAATCATTTTTCAGTTTGTTCTTAACCATTCCTAAAGTGCTGGGAAATAAAACACAAATTAGCCACGATTGTGTGTCTTATCTATTTGTTTGTACGCATAGAAGTGACGATTCAATTTCTTGACCTCTGTGCATGTGAGAATAATTTACATTCACAAAAATTACAGGTTAATCATAAAATTCAAACACACCCATCATTTGCAATAAAAAAGAGTCAAAAATTAATTAATATAATATCCTCTTTATAGCACCACAAAAAACAAAACTTTATCCACTTATTTCATTTTGTTTGAACTAAAATTTGCATGTTCTCATTTAAATCTTAGAGGTATCCTTAAGATAAAAAATAGTAGATGCAAGGTGTAGATGCCAAAATATATGTATTATTGCAATCATGCACATATACCATTAAATATATTTATTTAAATTAATTCATTATTTAAGTTAATTCACACGACATAAAATGCATACAAAAGGTAGTAAGTAAGCATTATGATTGAATTAATAAGTTTCTAAGAGTCGCATAAGTCAAGTTCAATGTGTGAAAAATAAAATCAAAATTGAAATTGAAAGAGTAACTTGAACATATTTTCACGAAATTGAATTCCATGCACTAGTAGCATTCCATGAATTAACTTTTGTAATACAACATTAATGTAATAACCACATATGCTTGTGCAATGAGTGCATCAAATATATAATAAATTAGTAAATTATTATAATTTAAAGTATACACTCTATCTTAGGTTTCTAATTGATTAGGCTTTCCAAAGCAAAAATGTTATTGTAAAAGTATAAATGATGGGTAAAAATATACCTCTAAACTAAATATTCTTTTTACTAAACAATATCAAACATAATCCTCATAAAGGGGTTAAAGATAAGAATATAAGACCTTTAATAGTGAGTTTCTTATTTCTATAAGGGATAGGGAGCAGAAGTTTATAGGGAGGGGGAAAATTCCGTTACTTTCAATTTGTTCTCATGATAAAAACGAATGAGAAAATTCAAGATATTTTGTATCTTTATAATGCAAACTATAAATTTTATTTTAATAAATAAGGATAAACATTATTGACACAAATAGGAAAATATTATTTATATAAAGTACGTTAATTGCTAAAAGAATTCAATTACCAAACATATAATGATATTGTAACAACCCAGAAAATCCGAACCAATTTAAAAAATTTATTTCGGCAATTTTGATGAATTTTGAATATTTAAAATGATTTACTTTAAATAATAACAATGAGAAATTTATTTTAAATAGAATAAGAATGTATATATTTATTTGAATCGACGTTAGAATATAAATATTTATTTTAATTATAAAAGGAATTGAAAATGGCGCGGTAGTTTGAAAATTCGATTTCAAATTTCAAATGAATGTACAGGATTCAAAATAAACCAGATTTTAACGAAACCAAAAATATTAGAATCTATTTGAAAATATCTTTCCAACGAATCTGAAAAATCAAAATTTCATAGCGGGACTAAAAAGTTATGTCCAGTTGAAAATTCAGAATAGTAGCTATGGAAATATAGCCCTTAAAAATAGCCAATTTGCAAACGACCTCCGTTTTCGACGAAACCACTTTTTTTGGATCCGGATGTCAAGATATTGCTAGATTCAAAAATTCATAGTTTTTGGGATTAATATGTGAGCGTGGCGAAGGAAAACGTGTTTGGACAGTTTCACTCAATTTGGACCGACCAGAAAATGGCCATTTTTCGAACGGTCTTCAAATTTGATGAAATTAGTTTTGTTAGGACCGTATCATCAATACGAAGCTAGAAATAATTTTTCAAGAATTTTTAGAGTCCGTATGTGGCCCCGATAAAATAAAATGTATGTTTAAAATTAAAATATATTTATTTATATTTTAAATTTGACAGAAACTGGCCCTAACGGTTGAATTGGGTTACGAAACATATCCCATTATGTTCGGAATAAGGGTAGTGTGCTATGGATGACAGTACGTGGGTTCGATTTGGGGTTCAAATGAAAGGGGTACTTTTTATAAAAATATATATATAATAATTAAATAATTAAATAATATAAAACCCCTCTGCCCTTTATTACTGGTCAACGGTCATTTAATAAAAAAAGAAAAGGGGGCAGATCGATTTTTCCAAATCGACCAGAGGAAATGGCGATGGCAGCGGCGCCGCCTCGCCCCTCCGCTCCACCGCCATTCTACATCATCTCCTCCACCTCCAACCTCTACCTCAACATCGATTCCCCCCTCTTGAACCCGCGCTGTCCACAAACCAGTCTTCGTGCGAGAAACGAGAAACCACCGTGCTCAACTGGAATCGAAGCCGTGCCAGGCGAGATCATTGCCCGTTTCCCCGGTCCATCGCGAGTCCACCTCAAGGCACCTCCTGAGCGTCGCCTGAAGACTGCGACTGCCACTCCTCCCCCGGATGTGGGACGCCCCTCCCTCGTTGAAAACCAATGGGTAATTTTTAATATTAAAAGAATTATTTTTTTATATGTGAATTCTTTTATGAAATGGTTTAAATTAAAAAGGAATTGGATTTTTATATAAATTAAAAACAGTGTATGAAAGATTATATTTTTTATATGAAAGATTATATTTTTTATATGAAAGATTATATTTTTATAATGAAAAAGATTATATTTTTATAATATAAAAGGAGATCATTTTTTATAATGCAAAGTAAAGATTAGATATTTATAATATTTTAGGAATGTAAAAGTTTGATTTTTATAATGTTTTCATTAAGATAAAAATGCGATTTTTTTATATAGAAAATAGGAATATGATTTTTATATAATAGAAAATATAAAAATATGATTTTTATATATGTAGCGAATTAAAAATATATTTTTTAGTGAAGTAAAAATATGATTTTTTATTATAGAAACAATAAAAATATGATTTTTAGATTATGTATGCTATTTTAAAATAACTGAACTATGAAAATATTTTTGGAAGGATAAAAATATAATTTTTATCGTATGAATACTATTTATAAAATTGTCAAACTATGAAATAAAAATTTGATAGTTAAAAATATGTTTTTTAACTTATATATGTTATTTATAAAATAAGCATGCTGGATTCTGGGAATTTTTAAAATTGACAATCAAGGAATGATGGTGTGTATCCCAAAGGTGAGAACTCCTCACTTTTATTTTATTTCTAGTAAAAATATATACTAGGATACAGACGGTGCTTAGCAGCACCCGGCACCTGTCGTCCACAGACAATGGACGACTTGTTTGTTTGTTTGATTTTGTTGTGAAAATCGATTGTGTGATGTGGAATGGAATAAAATATTTGTATTTAAAAGTAGAATTTTTAACGAGTATATTAATAAAATAAAATATTCATTTACAAACGATTTGTTTTTGTACACTGATCCCAACTGTTTAGTGTATGTCAATCGATTGGCTGACAGGCTGTGGTAAGCGTTAAATATTTATATTTAATGAATATGCAGTGTAGAATGCACTCTGTTGATGGTTGACCGTGTTTGATTATTGTTGTATATATGTGTCTATGTAATCCATATAAATCACATTATATAGTAATTGGCAGTGTTTGATTCTAGTTCAGAAAGAATAAATATTTTAAAAAAACGAATATTTTAAAATAACGAATATGTTAAAACAATATTCAATAAAAGATCAAAATATGATATTGATGTCCGATTTGGGATGGACACGAATATATTTAAATATATAAATCCGTGTTGATTAGATTAATTCCATTTTGACGTGAATGATATTTATATCGATTTTATTCATTTTTATAATGAATGTTGAAAAGAAAATGATTTCAAAATCTAATGTTTTGAAAATACTATCATTTATATATCGATGATATGGAATATTCAATTTTGATTAGAAATTGAATATGAAGTTCAAATCATTTTGAAAACGCATTTAAAACGATTTATAAAATACGTTTTAAATGGAAATCGACGAAATATATATAATAAATATTATATATATATATATATAATGGCCTGAATAGAACGCGTCGCACCGCGGCTGTTCGCAAATTTTGACCATTGACTTCGAACGGATATTACGGAAGATCCAACTGTCGGATTCTCCTAAAACCAGAACCGTTGGGTTCGTATCGAAAAGAGCTTTCTAATGAATACTAGAGATTTTAAATCTAATGGTTGGATTTGGAATTATGTCCAAATCAAATTTGGAAAAGATCGTTGTAAGTGCAGTTCGATGGCCGTTTATGGAAATCGACTGTACGGGCCTTGATAAAATTATTAAAAATATTAATACTTAGTTTAAAATCATAAGAGATGATTTTGAAAAAATTGGGATGAAAAACTACATATTTGAAAAGATAAAAATATATTTTTGTCGAAATGAACTAGTTTTGAACTAGAATTAAAAATCCAGTATTTTTAAATAAATAGATTGGATTTGAAATGGTTTAAAAATAACCAAGATTTCCAATATATTAATTGGAATGGATTTGAGTCGAAATTATCTTCAGAATATTTCAATATTGGATTCCGCGATTATATGGATATTGTGGAGGAATTTGGAGGATACAGATATATTGTTATTCCAATACGATATTTGTTGATTTCAGAATTTGATATTGAATATAAGCCGATATATTTTCTATTCAGAGCCTTGTATTTAATATCAAATTGGATTTTGGTTTTGTCGTGAATGGTATCTTTAATAATACTGTTCTTAAACCCTATGGAGTTAAGAAAATTAGAAACTGACTGAGATTAGTTAAGTTGAATGGTTTCCTGGTTATTGATCTGATGTTGGTTTCGGCCTTCGGAGTTAAAACTAAGGGATTTGTTCTCTTACTAATTTACAGTTAGACACTGATGGAATGTGAATTGGGTTTGTAGTGAAATGTATTTTAGCGACATTTATTCTTTAACCCGATTTACAGTGAAATGGGATTTGGAATTTATAAATCTTTTGTTAAGATTTAAAGGAGATTTTCCAAAGTAAAGTTTTCCAATTTAACATATTAAATTGGAATTGAATGGAATTCGATTTGGTAATAATTGAAGTGAGCTTCTGTAGAGGAAGATAGTTAATATATATGGAATTTAAAAGGCCTTGTCGTTATTCCATTTATATTATCGGTTGGATATGGAAGTTTATATTGATTATATATATCGATTTCTTTTCCATGAAGATTCCACTGTTAATGGGATGTGATTTTGGGTTGTCGTGAATGGTATGTTTAATAATATTGTTCTTAGACCCAACGGAGTTAAGAAAATCAGAAACTAACTGGAGATTAGTTAAGTTGAATGGTTTCCTGGGTATTGATTTGATGTTGGTTTCGTCCTTTGGGGTTAATACTTAGGGAATTGTTCACTTGCTAATTTACGGTTAAAGGCCGACGGAATGGAATGTGATTTTGGGTTTATCGTGAAAGGTGTTTTAAAGGACATTGGTTGTTTAACCCAGTTAAAGACAGGATATAATTTCCTAAGTTAAACAATCTTTGATATTGATTTTGAGGAAGATTAAAAGCAAGTGGAGTTTTAATGCATCTTTAATTAGATCTAAATGATATACAAAGGAAGATTAAAGAATAAATTTAAAGAATTTATCTTTGATAAAATTAGTGGGAACCTTTCCCAAAGTTTAAGAATATTTGAATAAAGAAATATTCTGGATTGAAATGAGGCGTATGTTGTGTTCTTATAGCACTTGTTTATTATATATGCGAGTTATTCAGAAAGACAGGGTTTATCCCATTCTGAATAACTGATTCGATGATGTATCGAGGATGAAGACGGTGGCTGAAGACCGGAGATCTTCACATCGTTTGGATGGTTACTGATGTCTTGATTGGGCTATACACCCAAGACAAGGTAATAAGTGGTGATCGTCCGTTCGTACTTGGAGATCGAAGGATATGCGAGGACCTCTCGCTTGTATTGGACATATGAGGGAGGAATAAGGTGCCTTCGGTTTCGTTTAGGCCCAGAACGAACTTGTAAATGGATGTGTGTCTGACATCGGATTTCATTCTGTGTTGATTGATTTCTATTAAATATATATCTGTTTGGCAGCGGATAATTTATTCTCCAGCTTACCGCCATTCTCTGAGACGTATGAGCTCAGAGGTTGTATATCGATAGATATCAGTCGCATGGCCTGTGTGGCATGCTGAGTTGCATGGATCAAGGCTTTTGTTGAAAAGCAAACTCTTATGGTTGATGACCAAAGCACGGCTTTAATATAGCATAGCTATGTGTAGCGTTAATTCGCGAGCCTCGCACTGTAACACCCCACGCCCATTAATGTCACTCACAAAGGGAATGCATTAACTTCCATGGAGGTTTTAAGTGAATATAGAACAGAAAAATTACAACAAGACAGATAATAAGTAGTACTTGGAAATCTAAAATTTATTTCATTGCAGTAGAAATTAAACATGTTTGTTACATCATAAAACCATAAATCAGAGTCATGTACAATATCCATCTTGATAAAACAAAATACATAATCCCATTACATAAATAGCCATTAAAGAAGATAACAAGCTGGACTTTACTTCAACGGTCCAAGCTTTCCAAAAGAGAGATAAAGCAATCCAATCAAGCTCCGCTAGAGCTGAGCCCACCCTGAGGAACTGAAGGGGGAAAAGGATAGAAATAGAGGGGGTCAGACATAAAGTCTGACGAGTATGATAATTCTAACAATACTGTTATCAAAATAATTAGACTGAGGCATAAGCCGGAAAACAAGGAAATGTCTATGATCTATTGGGTAGGGAAGAGCAGATAAAGATAACGTTAAAGGCATACCTAATTACTAACGAATAATTACTACACTGCACCACACCAGTCACTCTAAAGGTTGATCCCACTTGCTTCACTTAGAAATTATATAAATAGCTTCGTGTACCCTAGCTGACTACATAGGTGCCGCCTGCCCCTATCTCCGCTAGGTGTACCCCACTACCCACTTTCGATCGGCACCCTACTCGTAGATACCCGTGCTGGCCCCACAGTGGGGTGTATCACTCCCCGAAAGTGGAAACTCGACACAACTTGAGAATGCACGGCTTATACCTACACGATGCAACAACATCTTACCTACCAGCCCGGGTCCACACACGCATATGAAGCCCATTGGACTTGCGTTTCCACCGCTAACCCGTTTGGCCTCTTATAGTCAAGCCCAGTATGCGTGTCCCGTCCTCGACGTGGGTCGAGCCCACAAAGATACATTTCGGTTACCGGTTGAAATGGGCCCCCACAAGCTATCCACCTAAGCTTGTCCTCACTAGTATATCCCACTTAACCCTCTTCTTAGTCATGTTCATTTACATGTTTGTTTGGTTAAGTCTTACTAATCGTATTTCAAATGCCACTAAAGTCACCCACTAGATTCCTCATGCCACCCAAGGCACCTACTTAACCCCCATGTCCCACTTTACATGTTTATCTGGTTAAGTATTTCTTAATTCATTCAGGCCATAACCTCATAAAGACCTCTCACATTAGACTGGCATTTATGGCAGCTGGATTCGCTGGGCGGGTCCGGGCAGTCATACACCATAAAAGAGTCTAACCTCGTGTCTTTACAACAGTTATGCTTTAATTTAGGCCTAGGACCTCTCACATTGGGCTGACATTTGTGACTACTAGAATTGTCGGGCAGGTCCGGGCAGTTTTACGTCACAAACGAGTCCAACCTCGTGTCCTAAGCATTGATTAACACTTATAATCTTTTACCCCAGTTTTAAATATATCCCTATTCAAATCATTAATTAATTCCAATTTTAATGATGTCCATAATTGACTTAGTTATGGTCATCCACTTATGGTAGGCAAAATCATATCAATTGCACCCCAATTTCTTAATATTAATTCCTTAATATTACCCCTACCCCATGTTATACGTTCGCTTATTCAACGCAAAATATATGTTAGACTCGAATAGTCTAACTCATAGTACAAAGATAAATTATCACAACATATAGACAAATAAAATAGATCTAATCATAATAGGGGTGTAACTTACATAAAACTACACATGCCATGGATCTAAAGGTGTCAACTTGTTTGGTTAAATGTCATAACTTACATAATATGATCATAACCCAATTTCATATATAAACTTACATATGTGGTTTATGCAACACAATGATGGTGTAAACTAGCATCTAACCCCTAGAACTCACACATGTTATAACCTAATTTTAGATCTAAATAGATGTCATAGGCTATGTGAGATTATACATACTAATCAATCTAAACTTGCATAGGTATATGTGATTTATCATGTGAATCATCATAGCCCAAACATATATAATCAACATTATGATTTGATCAAGCATAAGCTAACTATAACATAAATAATAACATTATGACTTTGTAACATCGCAACTTAGCATAGAAACTTGCAACATATATAATATCATCATAGCATGATTTACAACATATAGGATATCATCATCACATAACATAGGATTTACAACATACATGATAGCATATGGTTTACAACAACATATATGACAATTCACATCATTTTCTTATGATCCATATCACATCTTAATCTAATTAGTTTGCCAATAATCTTGTTAAGATCATCATACTCACAATTAGAGAAGAAAGAGAGTCTTGATTTGCTTTAGAGTTGAGTAGAATTAGGGTTTTGATTAGCTTTCTTCCTTCTTAGTTGGCGGCAGCTACACTGAGTTCCATGGTGATGGCATGACGGCGGCTATTCTATTTTTCATGTGAATTAGAGTGAGGGACTACCTAGGTATATATAGAGTTTAGGATTTATGTAGACCTTCAGATCAACTTAGAACCAACCTGAACCGTTAAATTTGCCAACTCAGCCCCAAAGACACATTAGTAGCTCAAGATTGGGCTCTGTTAAACCCTAGCCGAATTGACCAGGTCGACATCCAGGTCGACTGCGCAGTCGACCTGGTCCCTGGGGTGTCGACTCCCCAGTCGACCTGGGTGCTGGGCGGGAAATTTCCCGCCTAGCCTGTTTGACTTCGAATTTTGAATTTTCTGAAATCTGTTTTGAATTTTCTGAAACTTCCGATGGCCATAACTTCTTCATACGAAGTCCAATTCACGCAAACTCGGACTCTATTTCAACCAGAATTCCGAGACGAACACAATGGCACAACTTGTTTCCCACAATTCTCACGTCTGAGATTAGTTATTCTTTAATTTGTGAATATTAATATTAACAGAATTACGGGTGTTACATTCCCCTCCTTAAAGGATTTCGACCCCGAAATCTTCAAGTCAAGAAGAATGTATATCCTAACATCCAATCGTCCATCTACTCAACCATCAAACACAGGCATCCATTGTCCTTATAGACTTATAATGCTTTCATGTTTAAATGCACAGTGTGTGTATATGTCCGTATCTAATGCAAAATCAGGCGGTCCACTGATTCAGTTGACCTCCTTAATGCAAATCATGATAGTGCCATGCGTCCATTATGTATGCAAAAGTTCCTTAATGCTACAAATTATCTCTATATGCGTGCATAATCATCATCTGAATGCAGCATCCATATGATAATACAATCATCATACATCCATTTCACTAAATACATCCATTTATATGCAATATGCAATATGAAGTGACTGAGCCGATCTAGTGCCTAAAGTGTGTGTATATGCATCCACGAGCAACCACTAGCAAACACTTGCATCCACTTTGCATCCATCATACATAACATGTCTCAAACACAAGTTTCAACCATAGGATTATCCTAACTAAAGGTCAAAGATACTAGCGAGAGGACACTCTAAAGGTAAGATAAGTACAAGCTAAGCGATAAAGGAGAAATTAAAAGACATACCCTCAAAAAGAAAAGGGTACAATGAACGCATCTTCGCTTGTGTCTCCCAAGTAGCGTTGCTCTCATCACCTCCCCATTGCACTTTGACTAGTCTGACCTCTCAATTCCTCAACTTCTTGATCTCTGACCCAAGAATGCACGTAGGAGCTCGTAGAATCGTCGCATCACGCTCTATCTCCACCTCTCTAAGCAAGCTCGGCTCTACTACTTCTGCGGTCTCGTGCAAGCACTTCCTCAAATGTGACACATGGAATACGTCGTGTATACCACTAAGTCGCTCAGGCAACTCCACTTTATACGCCATCTGTCCAATCTTCTCCTTAATAGGAAACGACCCTACGAACCTTGGTGCTAATTTCCCAAAGGACCCAAAGCGAATAACATTCCGTAATGGAGACACTTTGATAAAGACCATGTCCCCAACATCAAACTCAAGATCTGTCCTCCTTTGTCTGCATAAGATTTATGCCTATCTTGCGCCGTCTTCATCCTCCTTCGAATCAAATCGATCTTTTCTGAAGTCTCTCTAATCATATCGGGCCCAAGTAAGATCTTATCGGTAGATTCTCACCAACATGTAGGTGAACGACAAGGTCGTCCATAAAGAGCTTCGAAAGGTGCCATGCCAATGCTAGATTGAAAGCTATTATTATATGTGAACTCCACCAATGGAAGATGCTCTTCCCATGAACCCCCAAAGTCTAGGATACATAGCCTCAAAAGATCCTCTAGAATGCGATTCACTCTCTCAGCCTGGCCGTCCGTCTGAGGATGTTACGTGGTGTTCAAACATAATTGAGTCCCTACCGCCTCTTGCAAGCTCTTCCAAAATTCGCTAGTGAAGATAGGATCACGGTCGCTTACTATGTTAGAAGGAACACCATGCAAACGAACTATCTCTCGAACGTATACAGAAGCAAACCATGGAGCAGTCCTCTTACTCTTCACGGGAATGAAATGGGCGCTTTTAGTAATTCTATCTACTATAACCCGAATCCCCGTATTACCCTTCCTTGATCTTGGTAATCCATCCACAAAGTCCATCGAGACACTTTCCCACTTCCATAGTGGAACCTCCAATGGGTGAAGCAACCCACCGGGTTTCTTTTGCTCCGCTTTTACTTGTTGGCACACCAAGCATCTAGCGACATACTCGGCCACATCCCTCTTCATACCGGCCCAAAAGAAAACTCGCTTCATGTCTTTGTACATCTTGTCCCCGCCGGGATGAATGGTCATCTTCGAATGATGTGCATCATCAAGAATAGTCTTCCTCAAGTCCTCGTCTCGTGGTACACAAAGTCTACTATCCCTACGTAACCAACTCTTATCATCTAGGGTATACCTAGGGAGATGGCTTGATGACTCCCCTCTTTTGAGCTTTTCTACTAACTTAACCAACTGTGGGTCGTCTCGCTGTGCCTTACCAATCCATCCCAAAAGCGTAGTTCTGACCTCCAAGGATGCTAGCAAACCGGGTACAAAGTCAACGGAAGGTCTAAAATCAAACATCGAAATGAATTCTAAGCTTCGCCACTCAACAAACAACGGACTCAAGGACAAACTTTTCCTACTTAAGGCGTCTACCACTACATTAACCTTGCCAGGGGTATATGTTATTTCGAAATCGTAGGATGCTAAGAACTCCATCCACCTTTGCTGCCTTAAGTTCAAGTCCTTCTGAGAGAATAAGTATTTTAAAGATTTGTGGTCAGTGAACAATTCGAATTTCTCGCCAAGAAGATAATGGCGCTAAGACTTAAGCGCGAAAACAATAGCGGCCAACTCTAGGTCATGTGTAGGGTAATTTTTCTCATGCGCTCTCTACTGTCTTCCCTCATAGGCTATTACCCTTCCCTCTTGCATTAAGACTGCGCCTAGACCTGTCCTACAAGCATCGGTATAAACAGTAAATGGCTTACTCCCGTATGGCAGCACTAAGGCTGGAGCTGAGGTCAATGCTCTCTTTAAACTTGGAATGCATCATCACAATCTACGTCCCACGCGAAGACTAGGTTCTTCTTCGTCCAGCGTGTCAATGGAGCTGATATTTTTGCGAAATCTTTGATAAACTTCCTATAGTAGCCAGCCAACCCCAAGAAAACTCCTTACTTCGGTAGCATTTTTAAGGACCTTCCAATCTTGGATGGCCACCACCTTCGCGGGATCCACAGCTATCCCTTCTTTGGAAACCACGTGCCCTAAGAATCACACTTTCTCTCTCCAGAAGTGACAATTAGTAAATTTAGCTTTAAGGTTATGCACTCGTAGAGTCTCCAACACTTCCCTAAGATGTAGGACATGCTCTTCTTCATTCTTAGGAAAGATTAAGATGTCGTCTACAAAAGACCGCCACGAATTTATTAAGGTACTCCCTAAACACCCTACTCATCAAATCAACAAAGTATGCGAGGGCGTTTGTCAAACCGAAGGGCATAACTAGCCATTCATAGAAACTGTCCGGAGTCCTAAAGGCAGTCTTGTTAATGCTATCCTCAGCCACTCTCAACTGAAGGAAACCAGTGGCTAAGTCCAACTGCGAAAACACTGAGACGCCAACTAACTGATCGAAGAGATCGTCAATCCTCGGCAGTGTGTGACTATTCTTCTTAGTAAGCTTATTAAGTTCTCTATAGTCCACACAAAGTCTAAGGGACACATCCGCCTTCGTGGCAAATACTACTGGAGCACCCCACTCCGATATACTACTTCTTATGAACCCCTTCTCAAGCAACTCCTTCACTTGCTTATTGAGTTCCCTCCTTTCACAAGGAGCCATGTGGCGTACTGGCAATGATACTGGTTTTAAATTGTCCACAAGATATATTCGAAAATCTATCTCCCGCTTCGGAGGCAAGTCCTTCACTTCCTCAAACACATCCGAATATTTCGGACCACTCTAGCAGATCATAGATTCTCAACAGATGCGTCAAGCGACTCTAAATAACTTAGCATAACGGAATTTATGGGATTACAAAAGATTTCAAGAGCGTTACCAAGGCGAGTCATGAGCCTAACTACTCTTTCACAATCAAGAACGACCCCATTTCTGGATAACCAATCCATTCCTAAAATTAGCCCATAGCCCGTAAAGCCCAAAACATAAGCATCACATCTAAACTCAAAGCTAAGTATAGAAATTTTCAAATCCAAACACATCATGGACAAATAAGCTGAGCCCCCAATTGGATTCGAAACAACTAAGGGATCCTCTACTAAACTGGTGTTTAAGTCAGTGATTCAACTAATGATGTAGAGATAAACGAATGCGATGCGCCCGAATCGAATAAGGTACGGACAGGATGATTAAATAGAAAAACTAAGCTTTCAACAGAAATAGTTCTACCTCGTTCTTGCACCGGTGGGACCGCGAGAGCCTGAACTTGTCCCCTTGCCTGCCCTGGTGCCATAAGTGCCTGCACATGTCCTCCCGAGGGAGACCCTACCCTCTGCCCCTTCTTTGGGCAGTCCTTCACTAGATGTCTCGCTTCACCACAGTGAAAACAACCATTCTTCTTTTTCTTTCTGCAATCCTTGCGGAGATGGCCTGGTGTCCCACAGTTAAAGCATCTTTTCTTTCCTTTGCCATTATTGTCTTTAACACCCTTCTTGTTTTGCTGTTGTGGTTTCTTCTGATCCCCTTTCTTCTCGGGTTCCTTATTAGCATTAGCGCCTTTCTCCTCGTACATGAGTGCCATGACTACTAGCTTCTCAAAGGTGGCCCCCATAGGGATGTGGGTCATAGCCAACCCTTGCAATGGCTCATTCAAGCCATTAACGAACCTCAGAGCCTTCTTCTCCAGCGTGTTAACTAAGTCCAAGCCAAACCTTGATAACTGATTAAATTTGTTGACATATTCTTTCACTAATGAGCTTCCTTGCTTTAATGTCAAGAACCTTTCCATATATAGATTTTCTTCCGCCCGTGAGAGAAACTTCGCCTCGAACGTACGCCCGAAATCCTCCCAAGAGTCAACATGATGCTCCCCATTAGTGACCTCCCACCAAAACGAGGCCTCTCCCTTCATTAACCAAGCTGCTAATTTGACTTTCCTCCCTTCTTCTACTTCAAAGATTTCTAGCAATTCTTCCACCTCCTTAAGCCAATCTCTAGCTTCCACAAACGTTTCTGACCCTTGAAAAGGTTTTCCACCCATAGCCTTAAATTCCTTGCATGTCTTTGCAAAAGTATCAGCGCGAGGAGGAGGAGGAGCGGGTGCAACTGGTGGTGGAGGAACATTGGCTGGACCTGCAGCGGCCCTAGCCTCTAATAACCTCCTATACCATCCTGGTATCGTTACACCATCCGGAATGTTAAGATCTTCAGCCATGCTGAAATGAAAAATGAAAGATTCAAAATGGAGAATTCGAAAGATAAAGATATATGGCTATTGGAGATTATGTTTTTCATAAAAACTTTCCTCTTTAAAATCATTCATTAAGACATGTTTTTGAAAACACTTCTTCCAAAAATACTTTAGAAAAATAGTTTTTCTAAAAATTTTATCTGTTCTGGTAACCTTAAGCTCTGATACCACGTGTAACAACCCACGTCCATTAATGTCACTCACAAAGGGAATGCATTAACTTCCATGGAGGTTTTAAGTGAATATAGAATAGAAAAATTACAACAAGACAGATTATAAGTAGTACTTGGAAATCTAAAACTTTATTTCATTGGAGCGGAAATTAAACTTGTTTGTTACATCATAAAACCATAAATCAGAGTCATATACAATATCCATCTTGATAAAACAAAATACATAATCCCATTACATAAATAGCCATTAAAGAAGATAACATGCTGGACTTTACTTCAACGGTCCAAGTTTTCAAAAAGAGAGATAAAGCAATCCAATCAAGCTCCGCTAGAGCTGGGCCCACCCTGAGGACCTGGAGGGGGAAAAGGATAGAAATAGAGGGGGTCAGACATAAAGTCTGGCAAGTATGATAATTCTAACAATACTATTATCAAAATAATTAGACTGAGGCATAAGCTGGAAAACAAGGAAATGTCTATGAACTATTGGGTAGGGAAGAGCAGATAAAGATAATGTTAAAGGCACACCTATTTACTAACGAATAATTACTACACTACACTGCACCAGTCACTCTAAAGGTTGATCCCATTTGCTTCACTTAGAAATTATATAAATAGCTTCGTGTACCCCTAGCTTACTACATAGGTGCCGCCTGCCCCTATCTCCGCTAGGTGTACCCCACTACCCACTTTCGATCGGCTCCCTACTCGTAGATACTCGTGCTGGCCCCACAATGGGTGTATCACTCCCCTAAAGTAGCAACCCGATACAACTTGAGAATGCACGGCTTATACCTACACGATGCAACAACGTCTTACCTACCTGCCCGGGTCCACACACGCATATGAAACCCGTTGGACTTGCGTTTCCACCGCTAACCCGTTTGGCCTCTTATAGGCAAACCCAGTATGCGTGTCCTGTCCTCGACTTGGGTCGAGCCCACAAAGACACGTTTGGGTTACTGGTTGAAATGGGCCCCCACAAGCTATCCACCTAAGCTTGTCCCCACTAGTATATCCCACTTAAACCTCTTCTTAGTCATATTCATTTACATGTGTGTTAGTTAAGTCTTACTAATCGTATTTCAAATGCTACTAAAGGCACCCACTAGATTCCTCATGCCACCCAAGGCACCTACTTAACCCCCATGTCCCACTTCACAGGTTTATCTGGTTAAGTATTTCTTAATTCATTCAGGCCATAACCTCATAAAGACCTCTCACATTAGACTGGCATTTATGGCAGCTGGATTCGCCGGGCGGGTCCGGGCAGTCTTACACCAAAAAAGAGTCTAACCTCGTGTCTTTACAACTGTTATGCTTTAATTTGGGCCTAGGACCTCTCAGATTGGGCTGACGTTTGTGACTACTGGATTTGTCGGGTGGGTGCGGGCAGTTTTACATCACAAACGAGTCCAACCTCGTGTCCTAAGCATTGATTAACACTTATAATCTTTTACCCCAGTTTTAAATATATCCCTATTCAAATCATTAATTAATTCCAATTTTAATGATGTCCATAATTGACTCAATTATGGTCATCCACTTATGGTATGCAAAATCATATCAATTGCACCCCAATTTCTTAATATTAAATCCTTAATATTACCCCTACCCCACGTTATACGTTCGCTTATTCAACGCAAAATATACGTTAGACTCGAATAGTCTAACTCATAGCACAAAGATAAATTATCACAACATATAGACAAATAACATAGATCTAATCATAATAGGGGTGTAACTTGCGTAAAACTACACATGCCATGGATCTAAAGGTGTCAGCTTGTTTGGTTAAATGTCACAACTTACATAATATGATCATAACCCAATTTCATGTATAAACTTGCATATGTGGTTTATGCAACACAATGATGGTGTAAACTAGCATCTAACCCCTAGAACTCACACATGTTATAACCTAATTTTAGATCTAAATAGATGTCATAGGATATGTGAGATTATACATACTAATCAATCTAAACTTGCATAGGTACATGTGATTTATCATGTGAATCATCATAGCCCAAACATATATAATCAACATCATGATTTGATCAAGCATAAGCTAACTATAACATAAACATTAACATCATGACTTTGTAACATCACAACTTAGCATAGAAACTTGCAACATATATAATATCATCATAGCATGATTTACAACATATAGGATATCATCATCACATAACATAGGATTTACAACATACATGATAGCGTAAGGTTTACAACAACATATATGAACATTCACATCATTTTCTTATGATCCATATCACTTCTTAATCTAATTAGTTTGCTAATAATCTTGTTAAGATCATCATACTCACAATTAGAGAAGCAAGAGAGTCTTGATTTGCTTTAGAGTTGAGTAGAATTAGGGTTTTGATTAGCTTTCTTCCTTCTTAGTTGGCGGCAGCTACACAGAGTTCCATGGCGATGGCATGACAGCGGCTATTCTATTTTTCATGTGAATTAGAGTGAGGGACTGCCTAGGTATATATAGAGTTTAGGATTTATTTAGACCGTCAGATCAACTTAGAACTAACCTGAACCGTTAAATTTGCCAACTCAGCCCCAAAGACACATCAGCAGCTCAAGATTGGGCTCAGTCAAACCCTAGCCGACTAGACCAGGTCGACACCCAGGTCGACTGCGCAGTCGACAAGGTCCCTGGGGTGTCGACTGCCCAGTCGACT
This sequence comes from Allium sativum, assembly GCA_030737875.1. Lineage (NCBI taxonomy): Eukaryota > Viridiplantae > Streptophyta > Magnoliopsida > Asparagales > Amaryllidaceae > Allium > Allium sativum. The sequence goes on along the minus strand of CM060924.1, from coordinate 801,193,484 downwards.
CCCCAGTCGACCTGGGTGCTGGGCGGAAAATTTCCCGCCTAGCCTGTTTGACTTCGAATCTTGAATTTTGAATTTTCTGAAATCTATTTTGAATTTTCTGAAACTTCCAATGGCCATAACTTCTTCATACGAAGTCCAATTCACGCAAACTCGGATCTATTTCAACCAGAATTCCAAGACGAACACAATGGCGCAACCCGTTTCCCACAATTCTCACATCTGAGATTAGTTATTCTTTAATTTGTGAATATTATTATTAACAGAATTACGGGGTGTTACACGCACCCTAGTGTGAACCAGAAACAGGAAAGGATAGCAAGGAGGGCATTGTATTTCCTTCTAGATAGGAGCGGTGTCAGCTTTTTACAAGCCCTGACATTTTACTCATGTAGATGTTGCATATGTTGCTTATTACTTGATGGATAGCGAGGCACCTCAGATTGATTGGCTACTGCGGGAGCCGATGGAGTCATTTGGCTCATTTACACCCCATAGGGCGGGGAAATGCATGCTCAGGAATTATTAATTCCCCATTGCACTTAGTGTGGATCGGCCCTACATGTTGCCTAGGTACAGTTGCAGCTGAGTCCTAAGGCTCGGGCTAGTGAGTCTCGTAACGGTAGGATTGCGCCTTGCCTTGGTTCACAGACGGAAATCCAACATCCAAAACATGACATTGCGGCTTTGAATGTAGAGCCTATTATTGGCGACATGATATATAGTACCCATGCCGTCTAGGATTGATACATTTATATTTGAACTAGTTTTATACCCTATGCACATATAGTAGTATCAAATGATTTGTTTTAACGTACCAAGCATGTTTGGCTATTATAAGGGAAAACCCTATCCCTCGGCTTGCGCTGCATTGTGTGATAGGACCTGGGCCTTATAATAGCTTCATTTTTCCAAAAAGCATTGCGTTGTTTTGTTATATGCAATGGTATTCTTGGGAGGAAACCCGTTCTATGTTATACGGCGTGGTCCCTTGATATATCTGATTTAAAGTAAAGTTTTAAATAACTGTTTTAGTTCTCACACCAGTCACATGACTGACCTGGAGCTTATTGTTTTAACCTAAACTCTGGGTGCCCCTATTTTCCACGGGCAGCTAGTAGTTTTGGTTTTGCGGATTTTTATTCACAGGATCCTATTTTACAGCTGGAATGATATTCAGAGAGCTTTGTATCCATATATTCTTTACAATTGTATTTTGTATTATTTTCCGCTGCATTGTAACTTGTAAATCTCTGATATTTAGTAAATGTGTAAGGTTTATTCATAGTCTGTATATTCTTGTACTCTGATGTAAATTGTTTTGTTGTAATAAGCAATGAATTGTTCTTCTGCTTGTGTTCTGATTTTCATGTTCTCAATTCAATCCGTTATTTCTCTTCTCTACGGAGACTGGGGAAGTTTGGGTCGTTTTAGTTTGGCATCAAATCTTTGGCTTACAGAGCTCGGAGAACAAGACACACTAGAACCAAACGAAAGAATTCATCAAAGATTAGATTAGTAATATCTAGTGAGAATGACTCGTTAGAAATGGGATCAGTAAAATCCTAGAATGAGTTAGAAAAGTGTTGTTTTTCAAATTAAGATGAAATTTGTTTGTTTTGAAAATTTAAAATCTATTATACTTATTTGAATATTATTTTTAAAATGAATTTGGACAATCGGGTATATAAAGATTTTGCGTGTACGTCTAATCCACGTGTATACGAAGTCTTAATATACTGGATGGATATAGAATCACACTCTAGTCGCTCGAAGATGGTTCCGATGATCGCTATAGTACGTACATCATCAAAATTTATGTTCGTGTTTCGAAAGTGAGATATCTTTATATTTCCAGTTGACTGGTGTGAGAACCAAAATATAGTTAGAATATATTATTGTGAATTGGCATCAAAAACATGATGTTTGAGTATGTAAAAAATTATGAATTTGAAACGTTAATCATATAATTGATTGCTAATTGTGTTGTTTGATTATTGTTTTGATTAATTAGAATTTGGGATCATTAAGCCAGATTGTATCAAACGTTGAACCGTATTGAAAATTGTTTGAAATTGCATACATGTACATGCGTATATATTGAACAGGTCATAGCAGGGAAGCTAAGAAGAGGAATAAAATCATTTGCCCGACAAATAGGTGCAGGTTTATTATATTTCTTGGAGTTTTTTATGATTTTATGAGCCGATTGGCTAGCCGCTTGGTTGTTTCCTTTTCTTTTTGGGTTGGAGAGGCCTGTATGGTGATTTCGGGATTTTCCCAATGCTTCCATACAGAGGTTATGGAGAAATTTTTCGAAAATTTAGGATGTTATCCAAATTTTTGAAAAATTTGAAAAGTTTTTAGAAACTGAAAAGTTGAAAAACTTAAGCCATAATTAAAATAATGAAAGTTGAGTTGATAAGTTAAACAACTTTCAGCTCCGTTCCTTTTCGACGATGAATAGAATTTAAGTGGGGGAGATTGTAACAACTCAGAAAATCCGAACCAATTTAAAATGATTTATTTTAAATAATAACAATGAGAAATTTATTTTAAATAGAATTAGAATGTATATATTTATATGAATCGATGTTAGAATATAAATATTGATTTTAATTATAAAATGAATTGAAAATGGCGCGGTAGTTTAAAAATTCAACTTCAAATGAATGTATAGGATTTAAAATAAACAGAATTTTAGTGAAACCAAAAATATTAGACTCTATTTGAAAATATCTTTCCAGCGAATCTGAAAAATCAAAATTTCATGGCGGGAATAAAAAGTTATGTCCAGTTGAAAATTCAGAATAGTCGCTATGGAAATATAGCCCTTAAAAATAGCCATTTTGCAAATGACATCCATTTTCGACAAAGCCACTTTTGTTGGATCCGAGATGTCAAGATATTGCTAGATTCCAAATTCAAAATTTTTGGGATAAATCTATGAGCATTGCGAAGGAAAACGTGTTTGGACAGTTTCAGTCAATTTGGATTGAGCGGAAAATGACCATTTCTCAATCCGTCTTCAAATTTGATGAAATTAGTTTTGTTAGGACCGTATCGTGAATATGAAGCTAGAAATATTTTTTTTGGAATTTTTAGAGTCCGTTTGTGGCCCCTGTAAATTAAAATGTACGTTTGAAATTAAAATATAATGATTTATATTTTAAATTTGACTGAAAATGGCAGTAATCGTTGAATTGGGTTATGAAACATATCCCATTGTGTTTGGAATAGGGGCAATGTGCTATGGACGGAAGTCGATGGATTCAATTTGGGGTTCAAATGAAAGGGGTGCTTTGAATGAAAAATAATAATATAATAATTAAATAATATAAAACCCCCTCTCCCCTTTATTACCTGGTCAACGGTCATTTAATATAAAAAGGGGGGCAGATCGATTTCTCAAAATCGATCAGAGGAAATGGCGATGGCAGCGGCACCGCCTCGCCCCTCCGCTCCACTGCCATTCTACGTCATCTCCTCCACCTCCACCCTCTACCTCAACGTCGATTCCCCCCTCTTGAACCCACGCTTTCCGTGAACCAGTCTTCGTGCGAGAAACGAGAAACCACCGTGCTCAACCGGAACCGCCGCCGTGCCAGGCGAGATCATCGCCCTCTTCGCCAGTCCATCACGAGTCCACCTCGAGGCACCTCCTGAGCGCTGCCTGAAGACAGTGACTGCCTGAAGACAGTGACTGCCACTCCTCCTCCGGCTGTGGGACGCCCCCCCCCACTGTGCGCTGAAATGCAGTGAGTAATTTTTAATATTAAAAGCTTTGTTTTTTTTTATATGTGAAATTTTTTATGAAATGATTTAAATTAAAAAGGAATTGGATTTTTATATAAATTAATAACAGTGTATGAAAGATTATATTTTTTTTATATGAAAGATTATATTTTTTATATGAAAGATTATATTTTTATAAAATAAAAGGAGATGATTTTTGCTAATGCAAAGTAAAGATTAGATTTTTATAATATTTTCAGAATGTAAAAGTTTGATTTTTATATTGTTTTCATTAAGAAAAAAATGCGATTTTTATTTATACAGAAAATAAAAATATGATTTTTATATAATAGAAAATATAAAAATATGATTTTTATATATGTAGCGCATTAAGAATACAATTTTTAGTGAATTAAAAATATGATTTTTATATTATAGTAATAATAAAAATATGATTTTTAGATTATGTATGCTATTTTGAAAATAACTGAACTATGAAAATATTTTTGGAAGGATAAAATATTAATTTTTATCGTATGAACACTATTTATAAAATCGTCAAACTATGAAATAAAAATTCGATAGTTAAAAATATGATTTTTAACTTACAGATGTTATTTATAAAATAGGCATGCTGGATTTTTGGGAATTTTTAAAATTGACAATCAAGGAATGATGGAGTGGATCCCAAAGGTTAGAAATCATCATTTTTATTTTATTTCCACTTAAAATATATACTAGGATGCAGACGGTGCTTAGCAGCACCCGACACCGTCGTCCACAGATCATGGACGACTTGTTTGTTTGATTGTGATATGAAAATCGATTGTGTGATATGGAATGGAATAAAATATTTTGTAGTTAAAAATAGAATTTTTAACGAGTATATTAATAAAATAAAATATTCATTTACAAATCAGATGATTTTTTTATGTACACATATTTGACTGATATGGATTGGGACGATAAATTTTACACGTCGCCCAACTGCACAAATAATATTCAGTATTTGTTTCTTGGAACCCCACATCGGTGTTGGGATGATATTTGACGTACACTAATCCCAACTGTTTAGTGGTATGTCAATCGATTGGTTGACAGGTTGTGGTAAGCGTTAAATATTTATATTTAATGGCTATGCAATGTAGAATGCACTCTGGAGGATGATTGACTGTGTTTGATTATTGTTGTATACATGTGTGTATGAAATCCATATAAATCACATTATATGGTAATTAGCTATGTCTGATTCCAGTTCAAAAAGAATGAATATTTGAGAATAACAAATATTTTAAAATAAGGAATATTTTAAAACAATTTCAGTAAAAGATCAAAATCTGATTTTGATGTCCGATTTGGGATGGACACGAATATATTTAAATATATAAAGCCGTGTTGATTAGATTAATGCCATTTTGATGTGAACTATATTTATATCGATTTTATTCATTTTCGTAATGAATATTGAAAAGAAAATGATTTCGACATCTAATGTTTTGAAAATACTATCATTTATATATCGATGATATGGAATATTCAATTTTGATTAGAAATTGAATATGAAGTTAAAACCGTTTTGAAAACGAATTTAAAACAATTTATAAAATACGTTTTAAATGGAAATCGACGAAATATATATAATATATATTATATATAATGGCCTTAATAGAACGCGCCGCGCCGCGGTAGTTCGCGAATTTCGACCATTGACTTCAAACGGATATTACGGGAGATCCGACCGTCAGATTCTCCTAACACTGGAACCGTTGGGTTCATATCAAAAAGAGCTTTCTACTGAATAATAGAGATTTGAAATCTAATGGCTGGATTTGGAATTATGTCCAAATCAAATTTGGAAAAGGTCATTGTAAGTGCAGTTCGATGGCCGTTTATGGAAATCGACTGTGCGGGCCTTGATAAAATTATTAAAAATATCAATAATTAGTGTAAAATCATAAGAAATGATTTGGAAAGAATTGGGTTGAAAATCTCCATATTTGAAAAGATAAAAATACTTTTTGTCGAACGGAACTAGTTTCGAACTAGAATTAAAATTCCAATATTTTTAAATAATTAAACTGGATTTGAAATGGTTTTAAAAATAACCAGGATTTCCATTATATGAATTGGAATGGATTTGAAACGAAATTATCTTTGGAATATTTTGATATTGGATTCCGTGACTATATGGATATTGTGGAGGAATTTGGAAGATATAAATATATCGTTATTCCAATACGATATTTGTTGATTTCAGAATTTGATATTGAATACAAGCTGATATGTTTTCTATATAGAGCCTTATATTTAATATTAAATTGGCTTTTGGGTTTGTTGTGAATGGTATCTTTAATAATATTGTTCTTAAACCCAATGGAGTTAAGAAAAATAGAAATTGGCTGGAGATTAGTTAAGTTGAATAGTTTCCTGGGTATTGATCTGATGTTGGTTTCGGCCTACAGGGTTAACACTTAGGGAATTGTTCTCTTACTAATTTACCGTTAGAGACTGATGGAATGTGAATTGGGGTTGTTGTGAACTATATTTTAGCGACATTCGTTCTTTAACCCGATTTACAGTGAAATTGGATTTGGAATTCATAAATATTTTGTTTAGATTTAAAGGAGATTTTCCAAATTAAAGTTTTCCAATTTAGCATATTAAATTAGAATTGAATGGAATTCGATTTGGTAATAATCGAAGTAAGCTTCTATAGAGGAAGACGGTTAATATATATGGAATTTAAAAGGCCTTGTCGTTATTCCATTTATATTATCGGTTGGATATTGAAGTTTATACCGATTTTTGTTTTCCATGAAGATTCCACTGTTAATGGAATGTGATTTTGGGTTGTCGTGAATGGTATCTTTAATAATACTGTTCTTAGACCCAACGGAGTTAAGAAAATCAGAAACTAACTGGAGATTAGTTAAGTTGAATGGTTTCCTGGGTATTGATCTGATGTTGGTTTCGGCCTTCAGGGTTAATACTTAGGGGATTGTTCACTTGCTAATTTACGGTTAAAGGCTGATGGAATGGAATATGATTTTGGGTTTATCGTGAACGGTGTTTTAAAGGACATTGGTTCTTTAACCCAGTTAAAGAAAGGAAATGATTTCCCAAGTTAAACAGTCATTAATATTGATTTTTGGGAAGATTAAAACCAAGTGGAGTTTTAATGCATCTTAAATTAGATTGAAATGATATCCAAAGGAAGATTAAAGAATAAATTTAAAGAATTTATCTTTGATAAAATTAATGGGAACCTTCCCCAAAGTATAAGAATATTTGAATAAAGAAATATTCTGGATTAGAATGAGGCATATGTTGTGTTTTTATAGCACTCGTTTATTATATACGTGAGTTATTCAGAAAGACCGGGCTTATCCCATTCTGAGTAACTCATTCGATGATGTGTCGAGGATGAAGACTGTGGTTGAAGACCGGAGGTCTTCACATCGTTTGGATGATTACTGATGTCTTGATTGGGTTGTACACCGAAGACAAGGTAATAAGTGGTGATTGTCCAGACGTACTTTGAGATCGACGGATATGCGAGGACCTCCCCTGTATTGGACATATGGGGGAGGAATAAGGTGCCTCCGGTTTAGTTCAGCCCTACAACGAACTTGTAAACGGATTTGTGTCTGACATCGGATTACATTCTGTGTTGATTGATTTCTATTAAATATATTTATGTTTGGCAGCGGAGAATTTATTCTCCTGCTTAATGTCATTCACTGAGACGTACGAGCCCAGAGGTTATATATCGATAGATATCAGTTGCATGCCATGAATTGCCTGTGTGCCATGTTGATTTGCATGGATCAAGGCTTTTGTTGAAAAGAAATGTCTTGCGGTTGATGATCAAAGCATGACTTTAATATAGCGTAGCTTTGTATAGCGTTAATTCTCGAGCCTCGCACCCCGGTGTGAACCAGAAACGGGAGGGGACAACAAGGAGGGAAATGCATTTCCTTATTGATAGGAGTGGTGTCAGCTTTTTACAAGCCCAGACATTTTACTCATGTGGATGTTGCATATGTTGCTTATTACTTGATGGATAGCGAGGCTCCTCGGATTGATCGGCTACTGCGGGAGCTGATGGAGTCATTTGGCTCATTTACGCCCCATAGGGCGGGGAAACGCATGCTCAAGAATTACCATTTCACTTAGTGTGGATCGACCCTGCATGTTGCATAGGTACAGTTGCGGCTGAGTCCTAAGGCTCGAGCTAGATTGTCTCGAAATAATAGGATTGCGCCTTGCCTTGGTTCACAGATGGAAATCCAACGTTCAATACGTAACATTGCGGTTTTGATTGTAGAGCCTAGTATTGGCGACATGATATATAGTACCCATGTCGTCTAGGATTGATACATTTATATCTGAAGTTGTTTTATACACTATGCACTTATAATAATATCAAATGATTTGTTTTAACGTACCAAGCATGCTTGGTTATTATAAGGGAAAAACCTATCCCCTAGCTTGCGTTGCATTGTGTGATAGGACCTGGGTCTTATAATAGCTTCATTTTTCCAAAAAGCAATGTGCTGTTTTGTTATATGCACTGGTATTCTTGGGAGGAAACCCATTCCGTGTTATACGACATGGTCCCTTGATATATCTGATTTAAAGTAAAGTTTTAAATAACTGTTTTAGTTCTCACACCAGTCACATGACTGACCTGGAGTTTATTGATTTAACCTAAACTCTAGGTGCCTCTATTTTCGACAGGCAGTTAGTAGTTTTGGTTTTGCAGATTTATATTCACAGGATCCTAGTTTACAGCTAGAATGATATTCGGAAAGCTCTGTATCCGTATATTCTTTTCAGTTGTATTTTTTTATTATTTTCCGCTGCATTGTAACTTGTAAATCTCTAGTACTTAGTAAATGTGTAAGGTTTATTCATACTCTGTATATTCTTGTATTCTGATGTAAATTGTTGTAATAAGCAATGAAATGTTCTTCTGTTTGTGTTTTGATTTGTCGTGTTCTCAATTCAATCTATTTTTTCTCTTCTCAATGGAGACCAGGGAAGTTTGGGTTGTTTTAGTTTGGATAGATTTTTGAAAAAAAAAACGAAAATAAAGGTCGTTGAACCTTATAGTAAAAGTGGAAACAAAACTCTTTTAGTTGTAGGGCTATATTAAGTGTATTATGGAAAGTCCTTTCACTTTGCTTCAGTTTGGATTTTTTTCCAAGCCTTATTTTTTTTTTACAAAAAACGAAAAAAACTAGCATACCGAGTTAAACTCGATTTTCATAATATAATGTAACAAATAATATATAGATTATCTATAGCCAGTGATTGGTACATTATTGAAGATATAGATGTCTAAAAGGTAAATCATGTTAGTCATGAAATAAAACAATAAGAAGAGAAGAATGAGAATGCTAATCACAGATTTTTTTTGAAAATTAGGCATAGGTTAGAAGTTAAAAATATTTGGTAAATAGAATAGGAAAAACTTATAGGAAGTTTACAAAGATTTGCTTTAGCAAGATAGACGATTTTCTTGTAAAAATAAGGAATATAATTAGAGATTAAGTTAATAAGCAGAAAGAAAATTGTGCATTTTGAATATACTGGGTACTTCTCTCTTTTGTATCTAAAAGGGAATAAGAAGAAGAGAAATGAAATCATATACAGAAGAAAATAAATGGAGCCATGTAAGTAGAAGTGGAACAGACAACTGCTATAGTTGTTGAGACATAAAAATTAATTACCATGAAATAGAGGGAGTAAGTATTAAGTTCTAAAATCAACAACATATTAGTATATGACATGAGATTGAATGATAAAATAGAATTCTAATAGATAGTTATTGAGATTTATTATATATATGTGTATGTATATATATATGTATATGTATATATATAACAGAATAGATAAAATAGATTTTAGAGAAGATGAACATGCTTAAAATAATGAAGTATAATTATACTATATTTAGGGAAAATGAATAGTGCACATTTTATAGTGGAATTAACTCCTGATTATTACTTTAGATTTAGAACAACAAGAAATATTTTTTATAGTGGTTGGATTGTAAAATGTCTTTAAAAAGTTGAGGGCGAAAGATTTATGTTAAGGATTGCAGAAGTGAATTTTTCTAGGATGGTTAAAAGGGAGAAATTATTTCAACTAGTTGACAACAAAGAATTATAATTGATAATGAATATGCTGGGAAAAACTCGTTAACATCACATTGATTTTTGTCAATAATAGATTAGAAATTCTCTTATTGCAGAACCATTTTCATGAAGCGGATGTCACATTCGGATGTATAAAAGGAGAACATTAACGGAGTAACATTTTCACGGAGTAACCTTCGCATGAAGTGCAAAGTATTTAGTCGATTTGCTGAGTAAAAAAAATTATGGGGTAACCTTTTCATTAAATAACATTCATTACTATAATGTTAAATCTATAGTTTGATTTCCCTGGATTATCTGAATGCAAAATGTATAGTAGATCACTAAGAAAAAAGGATAAGAGTAAATAAGAAAGTAGAGAAATCCTAGCAACAAATTCTCGTTTATACAAAATACAATAGACTGGTAGATAAAAAAGATTTTAAGGGAGATGAGTATGCTTAAAATAATGAAGGACAATTATACTAAATTTTGGAAAAAATGTAAAGGATGTATTTGATAGGGGTTTTTAGGCACATGGACAAAATTAGTGAAAAATTTAGGCACATGGAGAAGAGGCGAAATATTTAGACACAATGACACTTTTTAGTGTAAATCAAGGGATATAGGAGCCCACTATCATTTTCTATTTGTAACAACCTAGAAATTATGAACCAATTTAAAAAAAATTATTTTAGCTATTTAATGGGTTTATAATATTTAAAATGACTTATTTTAAGTAATAATGACTAAAAATTTATTTAAATCAAAGTTAGAACGTATAAATTTATTTTAATTATAAAACGAACTCGAAATGGCATGGTAGTTTGAAAATTCGATTTCAAACTTCAATTTAATATACAAAATTCAATATAAGCCAGAATTTGATGAAACAAGAAATGAAAGAATCTATTTAACTGTATTTTTCTCACGAAGATAAGAAATTGGATTTTTCTTTATAAATTGAAAGTTATGTCCATTTTAAAATTAAGAATAATCGCTATGAAATTTATACATATTTTAAATAATATATAGCCCTTAAAAATAGCTATTTTGCATACGACCTTCGTTTTCGATGAAACCACTTTTGTTGGATCCGGAATGTCAAATTATTGTCAAGTTTCAAATTTCATAATTTTTGAAATTAATACGTGAGAGTGGTAAATTTAAACATGTTTTGTTTATTTAGTTTAAATTTAAGCGACTAGAAAATGGCCACTTTTCAAACGGTCTCCAAATTCGACGAAATTAGTTTTGTTAGGACCGTATCATCAAACCATAGCTAGATTAATTTTTCTGTAATTTTTGGAGTCAGTATGTGTCCGTAATAAATTAAAATATATATTTAAATTCAATATATATGTATTTATATTTTAATTTTGACAAAAACTGATTGAACTAGTTGAATTGGCTTAAGAAACATATTCCATTGTGCCCGAAATGGAGATATTTGGCTACGGGCGATAGACGTCGGGATTGAGTTGGAGTTTAGATACAAAATAGTTAAAAAAAGAAATAAATTATATATATATATATATATATTAGTATATATAATCATTCTCTCGTAAACCCTAAGTCAAAGCTCTACTAGGCAAAAAAATTCCCCTTCTCCTTTATCAATTTCGACGACTAGATTCACGCGACCTTACCCCTCGATTTTCTCAACATCCGATCATCCATCCCTCGAGCCCCCAACGGCAGAACGATTAAGCCCAGTGAGATCTTCCTCCTCAACGGGTATAATCGTGAATCTTGATCTTTGATGGTCGGATTTCCTCTTGAATGCTGCACCGTTCGCATCGATATTGGATACCCGTAGGAGATCGAATTCGACCAAACTCATGGGGATGGGAGGGCGACGCATAGTGCTTTCGAGGGGTGGCGGTTGATGAAGTTCCGGTGGCGTCAGGGTGGTGCGCTGGTGGGATTGATGAAGTCGACGGTTTTTTTGGGGCTCCAGGGAAATAAAACATGATTTGGGAATTTTAAGGTTAATTGTTCAAATTATTTATTTATTAATGATGTACTAAAATGGTTAATGTATAAATGATCATATCTTTCTCATACCATATCGGAATTTAACGATTTCAGAGCCATTGAGATCGTAGGGTCAAGCTCTATAACATGGAACTGACGAGAATGAAAATGGAGCTATTTGGAATTTTTGATAAGATTAAACAATGTCCAGTTTAATTTTATTAAAATAAAATCCTTCATTAGAGATTGATGGAGTGGAACCCAATGTGAGAACTCCTTCTCACTCAAATTTATTTTATCATGTTATTGTATTCATGTATAAAAATATATATAATTGCCAGTGTAGATTTTTATCAGTTTTAACCATTATAAATTATATACAGTGCATGTTAGCTCACCTCCCTCATCCATAGACCATGGACGATTTAATTGACTATATTGCGTTTTGATTATGATGCTGAAATTTTTAAAAATATTAAAAATAATTTATTATTATTTTGTGGTAGTTGAAATTAAATTATAAATATCTATTTAAAATTTAAATAGTGAAAATTGGCTAATTAGAAAAATATTCAAACCGAATTAGAATTGGTTAAATTTGTTAAATAATAATTTATTTAATTATATATGAATCTATGGATCGACAGACTGTGATAAGCATTATTTAATCATTTAATGCTTATACAGTAGTAAATTTCACTCTAGATGAGAATTGGCTGTTTAATAGTTGTTTGACACTATTTTTGAATACAAGTGATGTATGAAATCAGTATAAATAAAATTATGTGGTAATTGATTGAGTTGATTCCGATTCAAAAATAACGAATATTTTAAAATAATGAGTATTTTTAAATAACTAATATTTTAAAATAATATTTAGTGAAGAATCAAAATGTTGTTTTGATTTTGGGATGGACACGAAAATATTGAAATATGGAAGCCAGGTTAAGTATATCTTGAACAATGTTTAAATAACATTTGTTCTTTAACCCAATTGACAGCGAAGTTATGATTTGGAATTTGTAAATCTTTTTATTAAGATTTAGTGGAAATTTTCCAGAGTAAAGTTTTCCAATTTAAAAGATTAATTTGGAAATGAAAGGAATTCGATTTGGTAATAATAGAGATGAGCTTCTGTAAACGAAGACCGTTACTATACATGGAATTTAAAAGGCTTTGCCGCTATTCCATGTATATTATTAGTCAGATACGGGAATTTATATCGATTATACACTATTATGATTTCCGTGTAGATTCCATAGTTAATGGAAGATGATTTGGGTTTATCGTGAATTGTGTTTTAAACGACATTGGTTCTTTAACCCAGTTAAAGATGGGATTTATTTCCTAAATTTGAGTAATCATTAAATAATGATTTTTGGAGATTAAAACTAAGAGGAGTTTTAATGAATCTTTAATTAGATTGAAAAGTTAATGTGGTAGTTAAAATTTCCAAATTTGAGAAGTGATCGAGAATGGCGTACCACTAGTTTTACTCCAGGCGATAGTTCAATCTTTAATTAGATTTGAGCGTGAAATGGTAATTAAATTTACCGATAACTCCATGGGTGTTAGATAAGGAGCACTACCAGTTTTGCTCCTTGGGATGAATAGGTTAGGATTAGGATTAATAAATAAATGATTACTTCGGTAAAGTTTGCTAATCCCGACTAGTTGATAAACCTTAATTTGGTTTAGAATTGTGAAAGGATAAAATAAAATCTTTTGAAATTGATATCAAAGGGAAGATTAAAGAATAAATTTAATGGAATTTATCTTTGATAAAATTAATGGGAACCTTTCCCTAAGGATGTGAATATTTGAATAAAAGAATATTATGAATTGGAATGAGGCGTATGATGTGTTTTTATAGTAGTTGATTATTGATTATAAAATATGCGAGTTATTCGGAAAGACCAGGTTTATCCCATTTTAAATAACTGATACGACGACTAAAAGTTGACGATGAAGACAGTGGTTGAAAACCGTAGATCTTCATATCGTTTTGATGATTACTGATGTCTTGATTGGGCTGTACACCCAAGACAAGGTAATAAGTGGTGGTCGTCCAGATTTACTTGGTGATCGACCGAATATGTGAGGACCTCTCTCATGTATTGGACATATGTGACGAGAAATAAGATGCCCCCGGTTTCGTTCAGACCCCGAATAGACTTGTAAATGGATGTGTGTCTGACATTGGATTTCTTTCTGTATTGATTGATTTCTATTAAATATATGTCTGCTTGGTGGCGGAGAATTTATTCTCTTGCTTAACACCCTTCTCTGAGACGTACAAGCTTAGAGGTTATATATTGACAGACATCAGTCGTATAGCGTGAATTGTCAGTGTGTCATGCTGAGATGCAAATGATCAAGGATTATTGTTGAAAAGAAGAGTCTTGTGGATGATGATCAAAGCACAACTTTAATTAGCACAGTTTTGTGTTTTAGCATTAAATTCGCGAGCCTCACACCTCCGTATGAGTCAAAAATGGGATAAGGGAACGTAGGGAGTGCATGACGTTTCTTTCTAGCTAGGAGTGGTGTCATGGTATGGAGCCCAGACATTTTTACCTATGTGGATGATGGAATGAGGCGCCTTGGATATTGATTCCCTAATGGCTCAGAGATAGGTCCTATAGGACTGAGAAACATGTGTTCAGGAATAATCAATCCACTAATGTTAGTGTGGACTAGCCCTGCAGGATCCAGGGCTCGCCAGCATCCGTCCCTGAGGCATTTGCTAGAGTGTCTCGAATCGGTAAGGAGACCATCCCTTGCCTTGACTCATGATGGAAATCCAATTTCCTATACGACATTTTTTGGCTTTAGATGTAAACCTATATGGCGACATAGTGGGATGGGGCGCTCATGCCGTCTATGGTTGACACATTTATATTTGATGTTGATTTTGACAATATGCACTTATAATAATATCAGAATGATTTGTTTTAAACATACAAAGTTTGTTTGGCTACTGTAAGGTAAAACTCTATTCTCGGCTTGAGTTGCATTGTGTGATGGGACCTGAGTCTTATAGTCGCTTAATTTTCCAAAAAACATTGCGTTGTTTTATTTTAAATTAGTATTCATGTGGAGTAAACCTATTCCGTGTTATACGACATGTTTCCATTATTTCCCAACTTTTAAAGTAAATATTAAATAACTGTTTTAGTTCTCATACCAGTCCCATGACTAACCCGAAGTTTGTTGTTTCTACCTAAACTATGGGTGCCCATATTTTCCACACGGGCAGCTAGTAGTTTTGGTTTTCGTAGATATTTATTTTCTCAGGATCCTTGATTACAGCTTGAGCTATATTCGCAAAGCTTTGTATCCGTGTATTTCTTTCAGTTTTGTTATTGATATGTTTTCCGATGCACATTTTAGTCATGTATTATGTTTCCACTGTTTTGTAATTTAAATCTCTGATATTTTCTGCTGTATTATTTATTTATACTCTGATATATTCTTGTTCTCTGATGTAATTGTTGTAACAACAATGAAATATTCTTTTGTTTGTGTACTAATTAATCCTGTTCTCAAAGCAATTCGATGTTTTCTGTCTCTTCGGAGACCGGGGGATTTCGGATCGTCACAGTTGGTATCAGAGCTTTGGTTTACAAAGTTCAGAGAACATGGCACATTAGAACCAATTGAAAGAATTCATCAGAGATAGGATTAGTAATATCCTATGAGAATAATTCGTTAGAGATATGATTAGTAATACCTTAGAATGAGTTTGAAGAGTGTTATTTCTAAAAATGAATTTAATTTTGAAAATTATATTTTATTATACGTATTTGAGTATTTTATTTCATTTTGAATTTGGACTATCGAGTATATGAAAACTTTTCATATACGCCTGGCCAGCATATGTACGAAGTCACATATATACTTGATAGATATAAAATCACACTCTAGTCGCCTGGCGATAATTATGATGATTGATGCATCATCATCAATGTTTACAGTCGAGTTTCGCAAGTGGTATATGTATATGATTCCATTTGACTGGTGTGATACCCCAAAACATAGATA
Source organism: Allium sativum (assembly GCA_030737875.1). Lineage (NCBI taxonomy): Eukaryota > Viridiplantae > Streptophyta > Magnoliopsida > Asparagales > Amaryllidaceae > Allium > Allium sativum. Next base: position 801,177,588 of record CM060924.1, on the reverse strand, counting down.
GGATTTATTGTTTGTGATTTGGTCTTGAAATTAGAATTTTGAGTATATAAAAAATTTAAATATTTGAAAAGTTAATCAACTAATTGATTGTTGATTATGTTAGGTGACTATTAATTTGAATAATTAAAATATTGAAATGCTCCAACCAATAAGAGAATGAAAGGTAAATTTATCCAAATTGAATCGAATATTGAACTGAATTGAAAATTAATTGGAATAGCATAAATATACACGTATATATTTGAACAGGTCATAGCAAGGAGGCTAAGAAAAGGAATAAAATTGTATGCCCGATAAATTGGTACATATTTACTGTATTTATTGTGGTTTTGATGATTTTATGAGCCGATTGGTTAGCCGCTTGGCTTTTTCTTTTTATTTTTGATTGATGAAGGCCCTGTGAGGCAAGTTGCGGTTTTATCGATCAGCCCATACAAAGGGGGTTATGGCGAAATTTTTCAAAAATTTAGGGTGTTAGCCAAATTTGTAAGAAATTAGGAAATTCTTAGAAACTGAAAAGCTGAAGAATTAAAGCCAGAATGAAAGTTGAGTTGGTTAGTTAAACAACTTTCATCTCCATCCCTTTTTGAGGACGAAAAGATTTTAAGTGGGGGAGATTGTAACAACCCGAAAATTCTAATCCAATTTAAATTTTTTGTTTTAGCTATGTTAATGGGTTTAGGATATTTAAAATGATTTATTTTAAATAATAATGACTAAAAATTTGTTTAAATCGAAGTTAGAACGTATAAATTTATTTTAATTATAAAATGAACTCGAAATGGCATGGTAGTTTGAAAATTCGATTTTAAATTTCAATTGAATATACAGGATTCAATATAAGCCAAAATTTGATGAAACAAAACATTAGAATCTATTTAACTGTATCTTTCTAATGAATGTACGAAATTGACATTTCACTTTATACATTGAAAATTATCTCTAGTTTAAAATTCAGGATAGTCACCATGAAATTTATATATTTTTTAAATAATATGTAGCCCTTAAAAATAGCCATTTTGCAAACGACCTATGTTTACGACGAAATCACTTTTGTTGGATCCAGTATGTCAAATTATTGTCAGGTTTCAAATTTCATAATTTTTGAAATTAATATGTGAGAGTGGTAAATTTAAACGTGTTTTGTATATTCAGTTTAAATTTAAGCGACTAGAAAATGACCATTTTTCAAACGGTCTAAAAATTCGATGAAATTAGTTTTATTAGGACCGTGTCAAAATATAGCTAAATTTATTTTTCTGTAATTTTTGGAGTCAGTATGTGGCGCCGATAAATTAGAATGTACGTTTAAATTCAATATACATTGATTTATATTTTAATTTTGATGAAAACTAATCAAAACAGTTGAATTGGCTTACAAAACATATACCGTTGTGTCCCGAATGGGGTATTTGGCTAGGGGCGACAGTCATTGGGAATGAGTCGGAGTTCAGATGCATAATAGTTAAAACCGAGAATTAAATAATATATATATGTATGTATATATAATCATTCTCTTATAAACCCTAAGTCAAATCACTACTGGGTCAAAATTTTCCGCCGCTCCTCTATCATTTCGACGATCAGATTCGCATGACCTTACTCCTCTATTTTCTCAACATCTGATCATCCGTTGCTCGAGCCCCTAAAGACAAAACGATTAAGGCCAGTGAGATCTTCCTCCTCAACGGGTCTTATCGTGAATCTCGATCTTTGATGGTCGGATTTCCTCTTGAACACTGCACCATTCGCATCGATTTTGGAGAGCCTGTGGGAGCTAGAATTCGACCAAACTCATGGGGATAGGAGGCGATGCACAGGGCCTTCGAGGGGAGGTGGCTGATGAAGTTTCGGCAGTTTCAAGGCGATGCGACGGCGTGATTGATGAAGTCAATGGTTTTTTGGGGCTCTAGGGAAATACAACGAGATTAGGGATTTTTAAGGTTAATGATTCAAATTAATTATTTATTAATGATGTATTAAAAATGGTTAATGTATAAATGATCATATCTTTCTCATACCGTATCATAATTTTACGATTTCAGAGCCGTTGTGATCGTAGAGTCAAGATCTACAACATTGAACTGACCAGAACATAAATGGAGCTACTTGGAGTTTTTGATAAGATTAAACAATGTCCAGTTTAATTTTATTAAAATAAAATCCTTCATTAGAGACCGACGGAGTGGAACCCAATGTGAGAAATCCTTATCACTCAAAATTATTTTATCATGTTATTGTATTAAATATATAGAATTGCCAATGTAAATTTTTACCAATTTTAACCATTATAAATTGTATATGGTGCCTGTTAGCTCACCTCCCGCGTCCACAGGCCATGGACGATTTAATTGACTGTATTGTGTTTTGATTGTGATGCTGAAATGTTTAAAAATATTAAAAATAATTTGACATTATTTTATGGTAGTTGAGATTAAATTATAAATATCTATTTATAATTTAAACAGTGAAAATTGGCTAATTAGAAAATTAATTCAAACTGAATTAGAATTGGTTAAATTTGTTAACCAATAATTTATTTAAATAAACTGTTGTTGTTTGAAAACCCCACACGGATCTAGGGATGATAATTTATTCACATCACCCCAGAATTCAATTATATGTCAATCGATGGATCGATAGATTGTGATAAGCGTTATTTAATTATTTAATGCTTATACAGTAGTAAATTTCACTCTGGATGTGAATTGGCTGTTCAATAGTTGTTTAACACTATTTTTGAATACATGTGAGGTATGAAATCCATATAAATAAAATTATGTAATAATTTATTGAGTCTGATTTCGATTAGAAATGATGAATATTTTAAAATAAAAAATATTTTAAAATAACGAATATTTTAAAATAATATCCAATGAAGAATCAAAATGTGATTTTGATGTCCTATTTGGGATGGACATGAAAATATTGAAATATGGAAACCGGGTTAAGTATGTACGCCATTTTAACCCGAATGGGTTTATCGATCAATTTTATTCATTTTATAATGAATATGAAAGGAAATGGATTTCAACATCTGATATTTTGAAAATATTATCATTTTAATATTATAATGATATTGAATATTCAGTTTTGATAAAAAAATGTACATAAAGTTGAAATCGCTTTGAAATGAATTTATAAACGAATTTATAAATTACCTTTTAAATGGAAATCGACGATATTATATATATATATATATATATATATATATATATATATATATTAAATGGCCTGAATAGTACGCGTCGCGTAGTGACCATTCGCGAATTTCGACCATTAACTTCAAATGGACGTAACGGGAATTTCGACCATTGGATTCTCCTAAAACTGGAACAGTTGGGTTCGTATCGAAAAGAGCTTTCCAATGAGAGATTTAAAATCTAATGGTTAGATTTTAAAATATGTCCAAATTGGTTTTGGAAAAGGTGTTGTAAAAGCAGTTCGATGACCGCGTATGGAAATCGACAGAAATGGCGATATTAAAATTATTAGAAGTTTGAAAAAATTGTGTAAAATCTTATTAAATGAATTGGAAAGAGTTTGGGTGAAAAATTCCATATTTGAAAAGATAAAAGATATTTTTACCTAAATGAACTAGTTATTAACTAGAATAATAATACAAATGATTTTTAAATAAATAAATTTGATTTGTAAATGTGTTTTGAAATAACCAGAATTTTCCAATGAATAAATTGGAATGGATTTGGAGTGGAAATAATTTTCGGAATATTTTTGTAACAACCCGGAAAATCAGAACCAATTTAAAAAATTTATTTTAGTTATTTTAACGGATTTTGAATATTTAAAATGGATTATTTTAAATAATTGCGACGGAAAATTTATTTTAATCAATGTTAGAATGTATAAATTTATATTAATTATAAGACGAGCCTGAAACGGCGTGGCAGTTCGAAAATTTGATTTCAAATTTCAAATGAATATACAGAATTCAATATAAGTCATAATTGGATGAAATAAGAAATATTTGAATCTCTTTAACAATATCTTTCTAACAAATGTATGAAACTGAATTTCGTTTTATAAGTTGAAAGTTACATCCAGAATAAAATTCAAAAAATTCGCTGTGGAATTTATATATATTTTAATATATATAAAGCCCTTAAATATAGCCATTTTGCTAACGACCTCCATTTTCAACGAAACCACTTTTGTTGAAACCAGAATGTGTAACAACCGGAATTTCAGAACCAATTTTATTTTTTTAATTTAAGCTATTTTGGGGAATATGGAGTATAAATTGGTTTTTTTTTATAAAATAAAAATGTAAGAATAACTTTAAAATTAGTTTTTACAAACTATTTGATTTAAAACAATGTTGGTTTAAATATTATAATTAATAGTTTATGTTGTAAATTTATAAAGTATGGAATTTGGCTTGTCTTGTTAAATAATGTATTTCAATAGCTATTTATGAACTTGACTTGTTTGATAATATAATTATGTTGAAGTCGGAAGTTAATACTGAATTAACAATATATAATGGATTAAATAATTTTGAAATTCCATGTATATGGAATTCTTTAATGTATTGAATAAAGTAATAAGATATAATCCATTATTTGTAAAATGAATATTTGCATTGATTGTAAATATAGTTATAAATTGGTTTGTATTGAAATTATTGAATCTTTGGAATCTAATTGAGTCAAGAAATTCACAAATCAGCTTTAAATGGTGTAACTGTGAAAGTAATTAAATTAACATATTTTGACATTTGTGACAATGAATGGGTGGTTTTGTTTATATGGGTAAACAATGAAGGGTGGAATTTAATATTGGAAATAAGCTACAATTAATTGCAATTAAAGTCCATTAAAGTGTATTAATAAGGTAATGGTAGAAGATTGATTAACATATGAAACCATTTGTTTTTGTCCATACACAATAAACATGTAACCATATTTGGATTGCTAATTTGTTTTTAAAATCTTGTAACTCATTGACATAATTAAATCAAACCAAATTTAGTGAAATTAAATATATATATATATATATACTTAATGAAATTTAATTACAATTGAAACCAAACACTGTAAATCGGTGTAATAACTAACTTGAATTTTGGTATGTGAATTTGTTTTAAAAATGTAACGACCCAGAAAATCTGAACCAATTTAAAATTTTTAAATTGGCTAAAATAATGGATTTTAAATATTTAAAATAAATATTTTAAATAATGGCGACGAAAACTGAGTTTGAATCGACAATTGAAAACGAATATAATTAATTACAATTATAAACAAGGCCTGAAATGGCGCTGCAGTTTCAAAAAATTGAATTCAAACTTTGTCGGACTGTACCGGGTGCATAACAATCCGAATTTTAGTGAAACCAAAAATATTTAAATCTGTTAGTGAATACCTTTCTAACGAATCTGGAAAATCGAAATTTGATAGCGGGAATCCAAAGATATGTCCAGTTGAAAATTCTGAATAGTGGCTATGGAATTTAGGCCCTTAAAAATGGACATTTTGCAAACGACCTCGGATTTCGACGAAACCACTTTTGTTGGGTCCATGATGTCAAATTATTGTTAGGTTTCAAATTTCATAATTTTTCGAATCAATATGTGAGCGGGGCAAAGGAAAACGCGTTTGACCAGTTTTAGTTGATTTTAATCGACTGGAAATTGGCCATTTTTCCAACGGTCTCAGAATTCGACGAAACTAGTTTTGTTAGGACCGTATCGTCAATACGAAGCTAGAAAATATTTTTCGAGAATTTTTCTAGTTAGTATGTGACCCCGGTAAATTGAAAAACGCGTTCAAATTCAATATATAGAGTTATATGTTGATTTCAACGGAAACTGATCGAAACAGTCAAATCAGCTTACGATACATATCCCATTGTGTTCGGAATGGGGGTAATACGCTGTAGACGACAGTCGGTGGGCTCAAAAAGGAGTTCGAATTTTTAAAATAACTTTTTGAAGAAAAAATTAAAAAAAAAAAAAAATATATATATATATATATATATATAAACTTTTATACTTAAGCCCCTCCTTCCTTCATAATCCCCACAACAGATTATTTCCCAAATCAGAAAAAAAAAAAACCCGATCCCCTTTTCCCGCTTACCCCCCCCCCCCTCGCGCGATCAACACCACCGACGCCCTCCGGAGCTCCTCACCACCGGCGCCTCCACCTAGCAGGGCCCACGAACCCCAAGGCCCCCCAAACCCTAGAAATCCCTCCGCTGCCTCAACCTGGATGCCACCCTCTCCGACTGCGACCCACCAGCGACGGTCCGCCCCTCCCGCATTCGAACGCGCAAGAGCCTCCGCCCCCTTCCTCCTTAATCCGAGCACCCTCCTTCGATCGATTAAGGAAATTTTTCTTTTTTTCCTTTTACCTTTTTTCCTTTACTTTGTTAAACCAGTTTTAATGCATTTAGAAAATCAGTTTTTATATATTCTACCAAGTTAAAAGGAAGAGATTTTTGCAATATAAAGACGAGATTTTTATAGTATAAAGACGAGATTTTTATAGTGTTAAAGACGAGATTTTTATAGTATAAAGACGATATTTTTATAGTGTTAAAGACGAGATTTTTTTAGTGTTAAAGACGAGATTTTTATAGTGTTAAAGACGAGATTTTTATATATTGAATAGCATGATAAAAATTCGATTTTTATATATTGAACATCGAAGTAAAAATTCGATTTTTATATATTGAATAGCATGATAAAAATTCGATTTTTATATATTGAATAACATAGTAAAAATTCGATTTTTACATATGTAGAGAATACGGACAACGAAAGCGACGAAAGGCGAGATTGGCGAAGATTTTTATAAAGGAAGAGTCGTAGTATTGGATAGCTATTGGTGAGAATTTCTCACTCTTCCATTTCTTTTCCTAGCTATATATATATGTGTTGGAATAAAAGTGAATTGCTATATAAATATATATATATATATATATATATATATATATATATATATATATACGCCCCTCGTCCACAAACCATGGACGATATTTATTGATTGTGATTGGTGTGAAAATTGATTCATAGCGAATGATTGTTTGGGATTGTTTGTGGTTGATATTGATTGATTGAGGTTGAAAAATACCCGTTTGTGGTTGAGAAATATTTAGTTGAAACCACATAGGATTAGTTTGTGGAAATGAAATAAATATATACATGCCGCCTGCGTGCGAACTAGATGCATGATCCCCATTGTCAAAAACCGCGAGGTTTTAAGGTAGAGCGAGGAGCCGTACTAGGGACGGTCCCGGTTTTAACTACCCTGCCGTTATGCTGCCGAAATTTTGAATAATATTCGTATGTTTGAATTATCTTGATTTGCTAAAACTATATTTATTCATTGAATAGGAAACCTTCATGTGTTGAATTGATATTCATTCGTTGATTAGAAATTCATGTGTTGAATGGTATTCGCGTTTTAAATATAAAAATCACATTTCTATCTATATATAGAAACTATAGAAAACCTTCATGTGTTGAATTGATATTCATTCGTTGATTAGAAATTCATGTGTTGAATGGTGTTCATATTTTGAAATAAATTGTTTGATAATAAAAAATCACCTTTTATCGACTATATGAACTATGTAAAATAATCTCGTTTTAAAAGAAATTGTTTTATGATAAAAATCCTATTTTTGTCACCTATATGAACTATATAGAAAAATAGTGTTTTGACATGAATTGTTTTACAATAAAAATCACATTTTTATTGTATGCATGAATCGTTGAAATGTGAAGTGTTAAAAATAGCCACTTGTTCAAAATAAACATATATGAATTGAAATATTCATTAATTAGCTAATGAAATGATTTGCACCTATGTATGTAACATTAGAATGAATGGTGTTTTTAAACCAAATAGAAATCAAATATGAAGTTGAATAGAAAATGATAAATGATAAGAACTGTATATATATGTACATGCATATTCATTGAACAGGTTATAGCAAAGGGGCTAGAGAAGAGGAATAAAATTTTGTGCCCGACAAATAGGTACACATTTACTGTTTTGTTTGGGTGATGATTTTATGAGCCTGTTGGCTAGCCGCTTGGCTTTTTCTTTTTCTTTTTGAGATTAGAAGGACCGGGAAAGCTATTTGCGATTTCCCGATGCTCCCGGTGCAGGGGAGGTTATGGCGAAATTTTCCAAAATTTTAAGGCATTAGTGAAATATTTGAATTGAAAACGATATTGAAATCATTGAATGAACTATATTTATATAAATATATAAATATAAATAAAATTAAAACGAAACGAGGCCGTGCAGTTCGTATTTTGAAAACGTGATTTCAAACAACTAGTGCGGGGAATCCGACCATTGGATTTTCCCGAAACCGCAACCGTCGGGTTCGCCTTGGAAATATCTTCCCAACGGCACCAACTTTGTAAAAATCCAACGGTTGGATTGTCTGGAATGTTTAATTAAAATCTGATGAAAAACAGCGCCAGAAACGATTATATTTTTATATATATATAAATATAATTATATTTAATCGAATAACGACGCTGCAGTTCGTATTTTGAAATCGAAACTTCAAACGATTGTACCGGGAGATCCGACCGTCGGAATTTCCCGAAACTGGAACCGTTGGATTCGTTTTGAAAAGACCTTTCTAACGATGTAAATTTTGTGAAGATCCAACGGTTGGATTTTTAGATATATGTAAATCAAATCTGAAGAAAAACAGCGCCACGGCCGCGTTATGGCCCGAAGCGTCGTTTTGAATAAATGGGCTATTTTAAAATAAATAAAAATAGCGATAAATCATTATAAAGTACCATAAACAATTTGGAGTGGAAATAAATTGAATTTGCTCGATTTATGTTGTATTTGATGGTTGAATGTGTTTGGTGTGAAAATTACATTAAAGAACAATATTGGTGCTGTCGAATAATTTAACCATTGAAATAAATTGATTTGAAATTCTAAATATACGTGAATTATTTTAAAAGGCCGAGTTAATTCTCATTTCGAATAATTGACCGACGATTGAAATTCGAAGATGAAGACGGTGGTCGAAGACCGGAGATCTTCACCTCGTTTGGATGGTAACCGAGGTCCTGATTGGGAGGCATCCTGAAATATGGATAATGAGTGGTGATCGTCCAGGCGTACGTGGTGATCGAAGGGTTTGCGAGGTATTTAGTGCCTCCGGTTTCGTTCAGACCCAGAACGGACTTGTAAATGGACTGTGTGTCTGACATTGGATTTTATTCTATGTTGATTGATCTTTATTAAATATACATCTGTTTGGTGGTGGAGAATTTATTCTTTCGCTTAACGCCCTTCTCTGAGACGCACGAGCTCAGAGGTTGTATATCGATGGACATCAGTCGCATGGCATGAATTGCCTGTGTGGCATGCTAAGATGCAGTGATCAGGGCTTCTATTGAAAAGCAAAGTCTTGTGGTGATGATCAAAGCACCGCCTGTGTGGCGTAGCTTTGTGTATAACGTGAATTCGCGAGCCTCACACCTCGGTATGAACCTAAAACGGGAGAGGACATCAGGGAGGGCCTGCGTTTCCTCCTAGCTAAGGTGGTGTCAGTGACCTACCAGCCCTGACATTTATATACTTTTCACCTATGTGGTTGTTGCTGTTGCGAGGCGCCTCGGTTTGATCGGACGATCCGGGTCCGATGGAGTCATTCGTTGGCTCGTTTACGCCCCAAAGGGCGGGGAAACGCATGGTTCAGGCATTTTAATTGTAACACCCCGTGTATTCTATAACAGTGAAATTCATAAATTAAAGCATAACTAATTTCAAATCAAAGAATTAAGGGAAACGGGATAAGCCATTGTGTTCGTCTCGGAAAAATACGCGAAATAGAGTCAGAGTTTTCGAAAAACGGAGTCCGTATGAAGAAGATATGGCCTCCGGAAGTTTCAGAATTCAGGTTAAAATTCAAACAGACGAAAACAGCTCAGAAAAACAAGTTTAAAATTCAAAATCGGCCCCAATTGGCCAAGGCGGGAAAATTCCCGCCTAAGGCACCCAGGTCGACTTGGCAGTCGACCTGGGCTCAACAGGTCGACAGGGCTGTCGACCTGGGTGTCGACAGGGCTGTCGACCTGGCCCCAGAGCCAGGTCGAACCCAGCCCATCCTGGCTGGCCAGGTCTGTGTTTGGCCGATTTTCTGAGCCTTGCCTTGTCACTAGGGCTAGGTGCAGCTCCTGATTGGTCTCTTTTTCGAATGAGTGGCTACGATTAACCCAAGCTACATCGATGGTCCTAATCAGTTCATAAACTCTATAAAAATGACCCTAGACTCTACCTAATCTATTCATTCAAAAATAAGAATGAGGCCATCATGCTGCTGAGGAACGACTAGGAGTAGCCACCAATTTGAGAGACGATTAGGAGACAAACTCTAAAGCACAAAGCAACTGCAAGTTAAACGTAAACAAATCAAATTAACGCCTACATCAAAGGAATAGCACCTCCAAATCCAGAATTCAGATTCCTGAATTGAAGAATTCGTCACACGATTGTAAGTAGAGTACTATTCCGGTATGAATTAAATAACTGTGTTTGATTTGTGTAAAATGAGAATTACACTTGATTTGTGGTGATAGTAATTCATATTTGTGCGTTGCTATGATTCTAATCGATTTGGAATGTTGTATAACGATTGGATATTCGCAAGTATGTAATTCATGATAAAAACTACATGTTTGCGGTAGTTTATTTGAGATTTATGCAAGTATACGATTGGATATTCGCAAGTATGAAATTCATGTAGAAGCTACATGTTTGTGGTTGTTTAATTGAGATTCATGCAAGTATGTGGTTTTGCTACTATGCCAACATAATGTATATTTTTGTACAAAATCACTTTGTGTGTAATTGGATCAAAATTTGGGGTATTATGATTCATATGAAATTATGTTGGAATTATGATCTATGTATAAAACCATACTTTTGTATTAGAAACAAAAGTAAGCCCCTTTGTGAACTTATGTTGATTTTATGAATATGACTAGGCTATGATTGGTATTATGCCTAATTGAAAAACATGTTAGGCCTATATTGTTAACAAGAATTATATGATAATATATGTGACACATAGCCAAGTTAGATTTACATTCCAATTACAAGTTTGCATGAATAAAGTAAAAACCATGATTTCATGTTTAGGAATATTTATGCCATGATTACATGAATAGATTAAAAACCATGATTTCACGTTTGGGTATATTTGTGCCATGATTATGTGAATAGATTAAAAATCATGATTAAGTTGGAATAATTCTAGTTGAACTATACTTTTCTATTAGTAACAAAAGTAAGCACCTTTGTAAACATATAGTAATTTTATAAACATGATTTGCTTATGTTTGACATTATGCCTAAGTAAAAATATAGGTTTATGTTGTAGTTAAGACTATGTGTCAATGATGATATCTAATTTAGTTAGATTCTTAACTTAACCACAAGTTTACATGGTTTGATTCATGTCACTTATGCTTTATGACCAAAGTATATGTTACTACAATGCAAGTACACCAGTTTCTATTTTGTAGTTTCAACGTTATGCTGCAAGTTCATGCGTTCACTTTCCCCTTTTTGTGTATATAATCACGTTTGAAGCCTCCCCTTTTTCACGTGGCTAAGTTGGGCTTAAAAAGGCTAAGCCCAACATATATTATAATAAACGAACGTATTAAACGGGGGAAATAGCGTTGGGCCCAAATTCAAGAATGGGTTGGCCCCATGATTGGTGTAAACCTTTACACCATTAGCTTAAATTGATTTTTGAATAATGGGCCGCAAATATTTACATATAAAAAGAAGAAAGACAAAATATGTAAATGTAGAAAATACAATGTGTTTAACCCGAGGTTGGATTGAGTTGTGATGTAAACCTGCCCGGAACCGCCCGGCTGTCCAGTAGTCACAACAATACCTATCCAATGTGGGTGGTTAAACATGGAGCCCAATAAGGACCCGAGGTTAGACTGAGTTGTGGCGTAAGACTGCCCGGACCCAACCGGCAACAGGCAGCCACAACAATACCTGTCTAATGTGAGAGGTCAAGGCTTTAATAAGACAATTAAGGTTGAGTCAGGATTGATAGGATTAAGTAAATTATATTAATACTTAATCAAAATGGAACATGCTAAACTAAACAGACTGATTGGGGGTTAGGTTTACAAAACACTTAACCAAATTAGCATGTTGGCTAGAAATAGAAAACCTAGTAGCGGGGGACCCTTTTCAGCAGTAACCCTATAAGGTGTATCATGATACCCTGAAACTAGGCAGGGTGGGGCACGATTACTGGGCTGATTGTAAGAGGTCAAATCGACGGCGGTGGTGCAGTAGTGTAGGTTCTAACGGGGTGCGGGCGTGCACACACTCCGGTGTAGAAAAATAAGGCACTGGGCACCAGTAGCATACTTGTGCATTCTAGGATTGTGTCGGGCCGCCACCATGGGACTTGATACACCCCATGGTGGGACCAGCATAGGTAACTACAACATCGGGGGCCGTAAGACACATGTAACTATGCGAGTAGGAGCCGATCATCGTAAAATAGATCACTTCACCCTGATTATGGGGTGCCTGTTGGGAACTAGTTTATATGGGTACAGAGATTAATATGGGGTACGATAGTCTATTCGACCCTTGACAACTTAACTAATTATATGATACTTTCCCATTTCTAGTTTATACTTATCATACCCAGTTCTTTATTCATAGACTGAATAGTCCTAGACTTACTCAGGCTTTATGTCTGACTCTACTTTTCTTTCGTCTTCTTTTCTTCCGTTTCCCCCCCCCCCCTCAGGTCCACAGGGAGGGAATACCGCAGCTTGACCAGCCTTCATATCCAGCTTGAAGAGAAAGAATGTATTGCTTGGATCTTTTCGTTTTGAACTATGGCTTTGGACAACAACTATGGGACTTTTGCAGTTTATTTATGTTTTCTTTATGCTTCTTTAAATAATGTAATCAAGACAGTTATGAAGATGTTATGTTTTTGGAAGTATTGTAAGACAATTATGGTATGTTGTTGTAACACATATCTTTTATGAAATAAAAGCTGTTGTTTTCCGCTGTTCAAAAATATGTGTTCTTATATTCTGTCTTGTATATCTGTGACTTATACTTATAAACCTCCACCAAAATTAGGGCATTCCTTTTGAGAGTGACCCTAACGGAGGTGGGGTGTTTCACTTGGTATCAGAGCATAGGTTTACCAGATAAGATAAAAAGTTTTGAAAATTTATTTTCAAAAAGGAAATTTAAAGAAGCATTTTTAAAAGAAAAATATTATTTTATTTTAAAAAGGCAAAGTCCCCCCCCCCAAAGCCATAGGTACTATCTCTTATCCTTCGTTTTGAATCTATCCTTTTTGTTTCAGCATGTCCGAAGAACTTAACTTGCCAGAAGGTGTACCAATACCTGGTTGGTTTAGACGGTTCTTAGAAGCAAGGGCCACTCAGCCAGGTCCTACCGTTCCTCCTCCCCCAGCTGTAGGAAATCGTCCAGCTGCAGCAGCACCTCTTCCTCCACCTCCTCCGCGGGGAAACACTTTTGCTAAGATATGTAAAGATTTTAAAGCTATGGGAGGAAAGGATTTTCATGGAACTGAGTCCTTCGTGGCAGCTAGAAATTGGCTGAAAGAAACCGAGGACTTATTCATCATCTTTGAGGTAGAAGATAGACAGAAAGTACAACTGGCAGTGTGGCTACTAAAAGGTGAGGCTTCCTACTGGTGGGAAGTCACTAATGCAGAAAGACCAGTGGAGACATGGAAGGACTTTAGGGCAAGGTTTGAGGCTAAATTTCTCTCAGATGCGGAAAGGAGTTTGCAGTTGGAAAAATTCTAATTTCTTAAGCAAGGGAACAAGACAGTCAAAGAGTATGTTAATCAGTTCGATGAGCTGGCTAGGTTTGGGCTGGACCTAGTCAACACCCCGCACAAGAAGGCTCTCCGTTTTGTCAAAGGGTTGAATGAGCCATTACACAGTTTGGCCATGACCCATATACCCATGGGAGCTACATACAAAAGGTTGGTACAAATGGCATTGCTGAACGAAGAGGATAAGGGCAAGAAGGAGACAAAGGCAGAAAGCTCTCAAGGGAAGAAAGAGGGTTTGCAGCCTAAGAAGACAGACTTTAAGAAGGGCGGGAAAGGCAACAAAGAGAAGAGGAAGTGTAATTTCTGTGGCAAAGTGGGGCACTTAGTGAAAGATTGCCGGAAAAAGAAGGCCAAGGAGAATGGTGGGTGCTTTTCTTGCGGTGAGACAGGCCACAGGGCTAAGGACTGCCCAAAGAAACGAGGACAGGGGCAGAGGGCTGGATCCACCTCTGGGGCACAAGTTCATGTGCTAGAAGCGCCACCTCTGCAACAGCGAGGTATAAATACTTCTGTAGAAAGTGTAGTTTATCTTTATGATCACCCCGTTCGCACTTTATTTGATTCTGGCGCATCACACTCCTTTATCTCGTTTGCTTTAGTAGAATCTCTGCACCTAAAAACTATTATGGTAGAGGACCCCTTAATTGTTTCAAACCCAAATGGGGGCCCAGCTCATTTGTCTATGATCTGTTTGGGATTGAAAATTTCTATTCTAAGCGTAGAATTTCAATGTAGTGCCTTTGTTTTGGGCTTTTCGGGATATGGTTTGATTTTGGGCATGGATTGGCTATCCAGTAATGGGGCCATCCTTGATTGTGAGAAAAGGGTTGTTAGGCTCCTAACCCAGCTCGGTAATACTTTGGAAATTTCTTGTAATCCCTCGTATGCGGTTATGTTTAGTTACCTTGAATCGCTAGATGCCTCTGTTGAAAATTTCCAATCAGTTAGAGTGGTCCGGGAATATCCGGATGTCTTCGAAGAGGTGAAGGGCTTGCCTCCGAAGCGGGAGATAGACTTCCGCATATACCTTGTAGATAATGCAAAGCCCGTTGCGTTGCCCGTTAGACACATGGCTCCACGGGAAAGGAAAGAGCTCAGTAAACAGATTAAAGAGCTTCTAGAAAAGGGGTTCATTAGGAGGAGCATTTCAGAATGGGGCGCTCCAGTGGTGTTCGCTACAAAGGCGGATGGTTCACTCCGTCTATGTGTTGACTATAGGGAGCTCAACAAGCTAACGAAAAAGAATAGGCACCCTCTCCCCAGAATTGACGATTTGTTTGATCAGCTTGTAGGAGCGTCTGTTTTCTCCCAACTCGATTTAGCGACCGGTTTTCATCAGCTAAGGGTGGCTGAAGATAGTATCGATAAAACGGCATTCAGAACCCCAAACCGCTTCTTTGAATGGCTTGTCATGCCTTTCGGCTTGACAAATGCACCTGCTTACTTCATGGACCTGATGAGTAGGGTATTCAGAGATTTCCTCAATAAGTTCGTAGTGGTCTTCGTAGACGATATCCTTATCTTCTCAAAGAGTGAAGAGGAACATGCTCAGCACTTAAGGGCAATCATGGAAACTCTGCGAGTCCATCAGCTAAAATCCAAATTCTCCAAATGCCACTTTTGGAGAGAAGAAGTGAGGTTCCTTGGGCACATAGTATCCAAACAAGGGTTAGCAGTGGACCCTGCTAAGGTAGTGGCGATACAGGATTGGAAGACACCAAGGAATGCAACCGAGGTCCGAAGTTTTCTAGGACTAGCAGGTTTCTAACGAAAGTTCATAAAGGATTTTTTGAGAATCTCAGCTCCGCTCACGAAATTGACCAAGAAGAATCTAGCGTTCAATTGGGACTTGGATTGCGAGTTTGCTTTCCAGCGACTAAAAAGGGCTCTTACAACAGCCCCAGTTTTGACGTTGCCAGATGGAAGCAAGATGTTCACTGTTTATACAGATGCATGTGGGACAGGGCTAGGCGCCGTCTTAATGCAAGAAGGAAGGGTAGTAGCTTATGGCGGGAGGCAGTTGAAAGTGCACGAAAAGAACTACCCGACCCACGATCTTGAGTTAGCTGCCATCGTCTTTGCACTCAAGTCTTGACGACACTATCTCCTAGGTGAGAAGTTCGAACTTTACACTGACCATAAATCGTTGAAATATCTTTTCTCGCAGAAAGATCTTAACTTGAGGCAACAGAGATGGATGGAGTTTCTTGCCTCGTACGATTTCGAGATCTCCTAAACTCCGGGCAAAGGCAACGTAGTGGCAGACGCGTTGAGCCGAAAGAAATTGACCCTAAGCCCGCTGTTTGTTGAAAGACAAAGCCTAGAGTTTATAGCCAGCTTCGACTTTAGGCCTTCCTCCGATTTTGTACCAGGCTTGCTAGCATCTCTCGAAGTGCGCCCGACTTTAGTGGACTCAATAGGGACAACACAACGCGAAGACCCTCAGCTTGTGGAAACGATTGATAGGCTAATTAGGGGTGAGACTTCAAGTCACCTCAACAGATACTCCGTCGACGATAAGGGTTGGCTAAGGCGAGACGGAAGACTATGCGTCCCACAGATAAGGGATTTAGTAAACAGGGTTCTCGAGGAAGCACATCACTCCAAGATGACGATACACCCAGGCGGAGATAAAATGTACAAGGACATAAAAAGAACTTTCTTCTGGAACGGCATGAAAAAGGACGTGGCAGAATTCGTTTCTAAGTGTATGGTGTGCCAACAGGTTAAGGCGGAACAGAAAAAGCCTGGCGGTCTGCTACATCCTCTAGAGGTCCCGTAGTGGAAGTGGGATAGCATCTTAATGGACTTCATCGATGGGCTGCCTAGGTCTAGGAGAGGCAACACTAGCATTTGGGTAATAGTGGATAGGCTTACTAAAAGCGCCCACTTTTTACCTGTCAAAAGTAAAAGAACTGCCTCATCCATAGCATCTCTTTACCTCAAGGAAATCGTTCGACTCCATGGAATACCATCCAGCATTGTTAGTGACCAAGACCCTATCTTCACCAGTGAGTTTTGGCGGAGTCTGCAAGAAGCAGTAGGAACGCAGTTATGCTTGAGCACAGCCTATCATCCCCAAACCGACGGCCAAACAGAAAGAGTGAACAGAGTTTTGGAGGACCTTTTAAGACTGTGCGTCCTTGACTTCGGAGGGACATGGGAAGACCATCTTCCTTTGGTGGAATTTGCCTACAACAACAGCTATCAAGCAACCATCGGAATGGCACCCTTCGAAGCTTTATATGGAAGACTGTGCCGATCGCCCACTTGTTGGTGGGAGTCTACTGATAAGCTCATACTTGGACCAGATGTGATCCGAGAGACTTCAGAGAAAGTAGACTTAATACGAAGAAGGATGAAGACGGCCCAAGACAGACAAAAGTCCTACGCCGACAATAGGAGGACCGACCTTGAATTTGAGGTTGGAGACAGAGTTTTTCTTAAGGTATCTCCGCTAAGGAACGTTGTTCATTTTGGAACCACAGGAAAGCTAGCACCAAGGTTCGTAGGGCCATTCCCTATCATCGAGAAAATTGGGAAAATGGCCTATAGGTTAGAGCTACCCGAAAAGCTGGCCGGAGTTCACAACATTTTTCATGTTTCACATCTCCGAAACTGTCTACATGAGTCTGCTGAAGTGGTAGAGCCAAATATCCTAGAAGAAGCTGAAGTGGAGCGCGAAGCAACCGTGAGGAAAGTTCCAACCCGCAAATTAGGAATGGAAGTGAAAAAGCTATGCAACCGCGAAGTCAAGCTTGTCAAAGTTCAGTGGAGCGACGCCGAAGGAGATGCAACTTGGGAAACTGAAGCTAGAATACGCACTGCCTACCCTTTTCTTTTCGAGGGTACATCCTTGACCTTTCTTTTTCCTTAACTTGCGCTTTTATCTATCTTTTTAGGTATATTTCCTCGACCTTATCTTTTAGGTAGAAACCCTTTGGATGAAAACATGTAATTGAAACATGTTATGGATGATGGTTGCAAGTGGTTGCAAGTGATTACTAGTGGTTGCTCGTGGTTGCATATTCACAAACAATCTAGGTTTTAGATCGGCTCAGTCACTTCATATTGCATATGCATATATGTTTGCATTCGTATGTGGTTGAACTTTAATGTGTTGTCATATGGATGTTGCATTTGTATGAATGATTGTGCACTCATGTAGAATCATGAATAGGAAAATTTGCATACATAATGGATTCATGGCACTTACATAATTCGCATTAAGGAGGTCAACTGAATCAGTAGACCGCCTGATTTTGCATTAGATAAGTACACGTACACACACACACTTCGCATATGATCATGAAGCATTAGAAGTCTTTTAAGGACAATGGATGCTCGTGTTTGATGGATGAGTAGATGGATGTTTAGATGTTAGGATATACATTCTTCCTAACTTGAAGATTTCGGGGACGAAATCCTTTTAAGTGGGGGAGAATGTAACACCCCGTGTATTCTATAACAGTGAAATTCATAAATTAAAGCATAAATAATTTCAAATCAAAGAATTAAGGGAAACGAGATACACCATTGTGTTCGTCTCGGAAAAATACGCGAAATAGAGTCCGAGTTTTCGAAAAACGGAGTCCGTATGAAGAAGATATGGCCTCCGGAAGTTTCAGAATTCAGGTTAAAATTCAAACAGACGAAAATAGCTCAGAAAAACAAGTTTAAAATTCAAAATCGGGCCCAATTGGCCAAGGCGGGAAAATTCCCGCCTAAGGCACCCAGGTCGAATTGGCAGTCGACCTGGGCTCACCAGGTCGACAGGGCTGTCGACCTGGGTGTCGACAGGGCTGTCGTCCTGGCCCCAAAGCCAGGTCGAACCCAGCCCATCCTGGCTGGCCATGTCTGTGTTTGGCCGATTTTCTGAGCCTTGCCTTGTCACTAGGGCTAGGTGTCAGCTCCTGATTGGTCTCTCTTTTGAATGAATGGCTACGATTAACCCAAGCTACATCGATGGTCCTAATCAGTTCATAAACTCTATAAAAATGACCCTAGACTCTACCTAATCTATTCATTCAAAAATAAGAATGAGGCCATCATGCTGCTGAGGAACGACTAGGAGTAGCCACCAATTTGAGAGACGATTAGGAGACAAACTCTAAAGCACAAAGCAACTGCAAGTTAAACGTAAACAAATCAAATCAATGCCTACATCAAAGGAATAGCACCTCCAAATCTAGAATTCAGATTCCTGAATTGAAGAATTCGTCACACGATTGTAAGTAGAGTACTATTCCGGTATGAATTAAATAACTGTGTTTGATTTATGTAAAATGAGAATTACACTTGATTTGTGGTGATAGTAATTCATATTTGTGCGTTGCTATGATTCTAATCGATTTGGAATGTTGTATAACGATTGGATATTCGCAAGTATGTAATTCATGATAAAAACTACATGTTTGCGGTAGTTTATTTGAGATTTATGCAAGTATACGATTGGATATTCGCAAGTATGAAATTCATGTAGAAGCTACATGTTTGTGGTTGTTTAATTGAGATTCATGCAAGTACGTGGTTTTGCTACTATGCCAACATAATGTATATTTTTGTACAAAATCACTTTGTGTGTAATTGGATCAAAATTTGGGGTATTATGATTCATATGAAATTATGTTGGAATTATGATCTATGTATAAAACCATACTTTTGTATTAGAAACAAAAGTAAGCCTCTTTTTGAAATTATGTTGACTTTATGAATATGACTAGGCTATGTTTGTATTATGCCTAATTGAAAAACATGTTAGGCCTATATTGTTAACAAGAATTATATGAAAATATATGTGACACATAGCCAAGTTAGATTTACATTCCAATTACAAGTTTGCATGAATAAAGTAAAAACCATGATTTCATGTTTAGGAATATTTATGCCATGATTACATGAATAGATTAAAAACCATGATTTCACGTTTGGGTATATTTGTGCCATGATTATGTGAATAGATTAAAAATCATGATTAAGTTGGAATAATTCTAGTTGAACTATACTTTTGTATTAGTAACAAAAGTAAGCACCTTTGTAAACATATAGTAATTTTATAAACATGATTTGCTTATGTTTGACATTATGCCTAAGTAAAAATATAGGTTTATGTTGTAGTTAAGACTATGTGTCAATGATGATATCTAATTTAGTTAGATTCTTAACTTAACCACAAGTTTACATGGTTTGATTCATGTCACTTATGCTTTATGACCAAAGTATATGTTACTACAATGCAAGTACACCAGTTTCTATTTTGTAGTTTCAACGTTATGCTGCAAGTTCATGCGTTCACTTTCCCCTTTTTCTGTATATAATCACGTTTTAAGCCTCCCCTTTTTCACGTGGCTAAGTTGGGCTTAAAAAGGCTAAGCCCAACATATATTATAATAAACGAACGTATTAAACGGGGGAAATAGCGTTGGGCCAAATTAATTAATAAATGAAAATATAAAAGTAGAGGGGCCCAAATTCAAGAATGGGTTGGGCCCATGATTGGTGTAAACCTTTACACCATTAGCTTAAATTGATTTTTGAATAATGGGCCGCAAATATTTACATATAAAAAGAAGAAAGACAAAATATGTAAATGTAGAAAATACAATGTGTTTAACCCGAGGTTGGATTGAGTTGTGATGTAAACCTGCCCGGAACCGCCCGGCTGTCCAGTAGTCACAACAATACCTATCCAATGTGGGTGGTTAAACATGGAGCCCAATAAGGACCCGAGGTTAGACTGAGTTGTGGCGTAAGACTGCCCGGACCCAACCGGCAACAGGCAGCCACAACAATACCTGTCTAATGTGAGAGGTCAAGGCTTTAATAAGACAATTAAGGCTGAGTCAGGATTGATAGGATTAAGTAAATTATATTAATACTTAATCAAAATGGAACATGCTAAACTAAACAGACTGATTGGGGGTTAGGTTTACAAAACACTTAACCAAATTAGCATGTTGGCTAGAAATAGAAAACCTAGTAGCGGGGGACCCTTTTCAGCAGTAACCCTATAAGGTGTACCATGATACCCTGAAACTAGGCAGGGTGGGGCACGATTACTGGGCTGATTGTAAGAGGTCAAATCGACGGCGGTGGTGCAGCAGTGTAGGTTCTAACGGGGTGCGGGCGTGCACACACTCCGGCGCAGAAAAATAAGGCACTGGGCACCAGTAGCATACCTGTACATTCTAGGATTGTGTCGGGCCGCCACCATGGGACTTGATACACCCCATGGTGGGACCAGCATAGGTAACTACAACATCGGGGGCCGTAAGACACATGTAACTATGCGAGTAGGAGCCGATCATCATAAAATGGATCACTTCACCCTGATTATGGGGTGCCTGTTGGGAACTAGTTTATATGGGTACAGAGATTAATATGGGGTACGATAGTCTATTCGACCCTAGACAACTTAACTAATTATATGATACTTTCCCATTTCTAGTTTATACTTATCATACCCAGTTCTTTATTCATAGACTGAATAGTCCTAGACTTACTCAGGCTTTATGTCTGACTCTACTTTTCTTTCGTCTTCTTTTCTTCCGTTCCCCCCCCCAGGTCCACAGGGAGGGAATACCGCAGCTTGACCAGCCTTCATATCCAGCTTGAAGAGAAAGAATGTATTGCTTGGATCTTTTCGTTTTGGACTATGGCTTTGGACAACAACTATGGGACTTTTGCAGTTTATTTATGTTTTCTTTATGCTTCTTTAAATAATGTAATCAAGACAGTTATGAAGATGTTATGTTTTTGGATGTATTGTAAGACAATTATGGTATGTTGTTGTAACACATATCTTTTATGAAATAAAAGCTGTTGTTTTCCGCTATTCAAAAATATGTGTTATTATATTCTGTCTTGTATATCTGTGACTTATACTTATAAACCTCCACCAAAATTAGGGCATTCCCTTTGAGAGTGACCCTAACGGAGGTGGGGTGTTTCATTAATCCACATCGGTGGACCGGCCCTGACGATCCTAAGGCTTGACAGAGTACTTGCCTGAGGCTCGGGCTAGGCAGTCTCGAATTCGGTAAGGACTATCTTTTGCCTTGGTTCATGATGAAAATCCAATTTCCAAATACGACATCGTGCGGTTTTGATTGTATATATATATGGCGACATGATATATGGTACCCATGCCGTCTATGATTGATAGTTATGATTTGAAATTGTTTTCAAAACATATAAACACTAGCAATAATATCAAATGCCTTTGTTTTTATTCGTATCAAGCATATTTTGGCCGTTATAAGGTAAAACTCTATCCTCCGGTTTGCGTTGCATTGTGTGATGGGAACTGAGTCTTATAATGGCTTCATTTTTGTCAAAAGCATAGCGATGTTTAAAAGAAAGATTTGTTTTAAAGCACTGGCAATCCAATGGAGTAAACCCATTCCACGAAAGTGGCATGTTCCTGTGATTGGCCAAATTATATATGTGTTAAGTAGATTTCTCATACCAGTCCCATGACTGACTCGTAGTTTGTTTCACTTTCAAACTCGGGTGCCCCTTTTTCTACACGGGCAGCCTTGTATTCAGGTTTAGCTGGTTCTTTTTCTGGATAGCTGGAGCTGAAGATGGATTCTATCATTTATTTCTTTTTATGCTGTTCAGCTCCTATTGTACATATTTTGTTTGTTTTCCGCTGTAGACATTTATGTATAGCTGAACTGTATTTGTACTAAGTAAGATCCTGTATACTGTGTAACTTTGATGATTACTTTTATCCAGTATATTTTGTTGTTCATTATCTGGTATATTTATTTAATTTTTTTCTGCTATTATCTGTTTCTGTGTTATATTCCAAAGATAGCCCTTGTCTCCGTGAGAACGCGATTTCGGGTCGTCTCAAAAAATAGCGTAATTTATTTAAGTAATCAAAACGATATATATATATATATATAACGCAGCATTCTGAAATAAACTTATATGGTTAAGATGATGACTGTGAATTATGAATGTAAAATGTGTAAATAAATACTAATTGGTCATATGGTAATTATGGTGTGGTAAAATCAAAGTATAACAATTCATTAGGAATTTAATTATAATTAAATGGGTCTTTTGTAATAAAAGGATAAAATAGTATTAGTATATATATATATATACCTACCATTTACGTAACCCTAATCTAATATATGTAGCCGCCACTTTCAACAACACCAATGGCCAGAAACTTCTCTCGTTCCTCCCTCTTTTTCGTTGAATTCAAACAACAAAATTCAAATATAAAAAACACGAATTCGAAGAGGACAACAAGCTCATTATTATCAACGGTTATGATCAAATTCAAAGGCTTGGATTTCTCAATTTTTGCACACAAACATGCTGAGTTCGAACTGGATTCTAGGAGCGTAGGGGGGTGCGGATCTCGAGTTGTTGTAGGCGATGTGCGCGCTCACGTAGGCGGTTGGATTGGTGGTGGTTGATCGTCAACTGGAGGCCTCGGGTGCTGTAAGTTTTGGGATTGGAAGGCACGATGTTGGGTTCCTACGGTTCAGCAATTAGCGACGAAGGGGAAAGCATTATCAACCCTTAATCATGTAATTATAATTGTTAATTATAATTAGTTAAATAATTTATGAAATCAAATGTTAAAATGCCATATCTTTTTACTACGTAGTCAGAATTCAACAAAACAAAATGCGATGGACTCGTGTTGATAAGATCTTCGTGATGGAACAGACAAGATCTGAAACAGAGCACATTGAAAATTCAGAATAAAATCAATGTGAGAATTCTGTTTCCTTTTAAATAATTAAAATAAAGTAATTATGATTGTGATATTATCCCTCCACTATTAATTGCTATGTGTTGTTATTTGTGATGTGAAATTGGTTGATTTTGGTGATTGAATCTTTCTAAAATATTTATGTGTTATGAAATATTCATGTTATAATATAGAATTGTGTGAACAATAAAAATTAGATTTTTATTGTATATATATAAAAATATGATCATTATTTAGAAAGAAAATTATCCTACAATGAATTTACATTTGTTAATGTAAATAAACATTAACAGTGAACCTTGTTATATAAAAATGTTTAATACTTTGAATTTACATTTGTTAATGTAAATGAACATTAAAAGTGAACCATGTCATATAGAAATGTTTATACATTTGATTTTACGTTTTCAATGTAAATGCAACATTAAAGATAAACATTATGATATAAGAATGTCTTTAATTTAAAATTTATTATTTTATCGTAAATGAAATATCAAAATGTTCATTGTATATAAAATATATTTTCTTTGAAATTTGCATTTTTTTAATGTAAATGAAATTTTAAAAATGAGCATTAGTTAAATAAAAATGTGTTACACTGAAATTTATATATATATATATATATATATATATATATATATATATATATATATTATGAATCATTAAAAATACACATTGGTTTGAAATGAAAATGTAGTAACAATAAAAATCCATATTTTATTCTATGTGAGAAAACATTAAGATTTACATTTCCAATGTAAATGAATCTTAGGAGAAGGTGCATTGGTTATCAAATGTGTTGACATAAAAGTTACATTTTTCACTGTAATTAGAAATGAAATAAAAAGAATACATTTTTTTCTTTAATGTAATTAAAGATGAAAGAAAAAGATTACATTTTCAATGTAAATAAAGAATGAAAGAAGAATATTACATTTATAATGTAACTAAAGAATGAAAGAAAAATATTTCATTTTTCATGTAAATATGGGAAGAATAGAAAAAATTACATTTTTATTTAATGTAATCAAAAAGTAGAAAAATTACATTTTTATTTAATGTAATCAAAAAGTAGAAAAATTACATTTTTATTTGACGTAGTTAAAAAGTAGAAAAGTTACATTTTTATAATGTAATATAAAGATAGGAAAAGTTACATTTTTATAATATAAGAAAGGAAAATAAAAAGGTTACATTTTTCACTGTAATTAGAAATGAATTAAAAAGATTACATTTTTCTATGTAATCATATATTGTAATGAAAAATTACATTTTTCTATGTAATCATATATGGCAATGAAAAATAACATTTTTCTATGTAATCATATATTGAAATGAAAAATTACATTTTAAATTTAATCAAAGAATGAAAAAAAAATATTTTTATGTTAAGTAAAAAGATTACATTTTCTTTATAATGAAAAATGGATTTAAATTTGCTTTGCAAATAAAAAGAATTACATTTTATTTGTAATGTAAGAAGGTTACATTTTTATGCCAAATCAAAAGATTTCATTTTTATACAATGCAAAGAAATTACATTTTTCAATGTAATATAAGAAATGAACAAAGAAAATACTTGTTTCTATGTAATGATAAAGGAATACATTTTCTATCCAATATAGAAAAGATACATAGTTATTTGTAATGCTAAAAAGAATACATTTCCTGGTTAATATAGGAAAGAGTACATTTTCTATGCAATATAAAAAGAGATTATATTTTTTATATAATATAAAGAGGATTACATTTCATACAATGTAAAGGAATTAACATTTCATACAATGTAAAGGAACTAACATTTTACACACTGTAAAGGAATTAACATTTCATACAATGTAAATTAGAATAAAGGGAAATTTTTGTTAGAAAATGTAAATTAGAATAAAAAGTATAGAAATAAAGATTATATTTTTTTATCGTCATTTTATATGCGATAAAAAGAATAGAAATAGAAGAAATATTTTTATCGTCGTGTTATATATTGTGTAATACACTTCCATTTACAAGTTTCCTGAATTGTTTATGTGATTGGGACGATAATTTTCACACATCGCCCATGTGCACAATAATTTATTCAATTATTTGTTATGGTTATGTGTTGGTTGAAGACCCCACACGGGTCTTGGGATGATATTCACACATCTCCCTTGTGATTAGTTATAAGCGTTATTTATTCGACGCTTATACAATATATGATGCACTTTGGATGTTGTGGATGGTTTTTATAATATTTATCATTAGTATAGTATTCTTGTGGTGGAAATCCATATAATTAAATTATATGGTAATTGTTTGGGCCTCATTCCAATTTTAAATTAAAAGAATATTTTAATATAATATTCAGTTAAAGAAATCAAATAGTGGCTTTGATGTTTTGAATTCAAGAGATTTTATTTTATTTGTTAAGTAGTAGCAACAAAAAGGGTTGAGTTAAAATATGAAATGGGCCATGGCATGAGGTTAAGCCCAAGTTATGGGATAAGTCTGCTTGGAACCAACCGGCATATCCAGCATCCATAAGTCGCAGGCTTAATGTGGGGGGTCTGGCCCAGTATAAAATATAAAAGAACAAAAAAAAGTGATTTAAAAATTTAATATTAATATTTTTAATATTATAAGAAAATAGAATATTCAATTTTGACTTTAAATTAGAAATGAAGTTAAAACCGTTTTAAAGAGAATTTATAAATATTTTATAAAGTATGTTTTAAAAGGAAATCGACGATATAATATATATATATATATATATATTTAATGGCCTGAATAGAACGCGCTGCGCATCGACCGTTAGCGAATTTCGACCATTAACTTTAAATGACGTAACGGGAGATCCGACAGTCGGATCCTCCTAAAACCGGAACTGTTGGGTTCATATCAAAATGATCTTTCCAATGGATATAAGAACTTTAAAATCTAATGGTTGGATTTGGAATTATGTCCAAATCAATTTTAGAAAAGGTCACTGTATGTGCAGTTCGGTGGCCGTTATTGGAAACCGACTGTAAGAGCGAAAATAAAATTATTATAGATATGCAAAAATTATGTAAAATCATAATAAACGATTTAGAAAGATCATAGGTGAAAAATTCCTTTTTTTTGAAATGATAAAAATATATTTTTATCAAATGAACTAGTTTATAACTAGAATAAGAATCCAATGTTTTTAAAATAAATAAATTGGATTTGGGTTGTCGTGAATGGTGTCTTAAATAACCCCGTTCTTAAACCCAGTTGAAAAGAATAAAACTTGTAAATTAAGATTATTAGAATTTCAAATCATATAAAATAATTGGAATAAAATGATTTGTGAATAGGGTTTACTGTGAACTATGTTTTAAATGACATTAGTTCTTTAACCCATTTAAGAATAAGATTTATCTCTTAAATCTAAAGGATCATTTAATAATGATTTTTGAGATTTAAAACCAAATGGTGTTTTGAATAAATCTTTAAAAGAAAGATTTATGAGTAAGTGTAAAGAATGTATTTTTGATTGAATAATTTGAATATTTTATTTAAAAGAATATTCTGAATTGGAATGAGGCGTTGGATGTGTTTTTATAGTACTCGACTTTTAATTATAAAAATACGAAAGTTATTCGGAAAGACCAGGTTTAACCCATTCCGAATAATTACTACGACGATGAAGAGTCGAAGATGAAGACGGTGGTTGAAGACCGATGATCTTCACATCGAATGGATGTGTTGCTACTGAGACCCATGATGGGAGTAGCTACCTAGAAGGGGCCTCAGTGGTGGCCATCCGGACTATTGTTGATTGTTCAGATTAGGTTTTCGCTCAGACCCAGAGCATAAGCTAGTAAATGGATGCGTGTCTGACATTGGATTTCGTTCCATGTGAATTAAATCCGTTTCTATTAATGTGTCTGTTTGGTGGTGGAGAATTTATTCTCTACTTAACACCTTGGTATATATTAATAGTGATTGATCGCATGGCGTGATTTGTCAATGTGGCACGCCAATATGCAATTGATCAAGGCTTTTGTTGAAAAGCAGGGCCTTGTGGGATGATCAAAGCATAGCCTATTACGGCATAGCTTTGTGTGGATCGTGACTTCGCGAGCCTCACACCCCGGTATGAGTCAAAAACGGGATATGGACCGTAGGGAGTGCACACGTTTCTTTCTAGCTAGTGGTTGTGTCAGTGCTTAAACTAGCTGGCATTTTACTTATGTGGATGATGGATTTTGAGGCGCCTCAGATTTTTATAGGTCGTTAGTGGTCATACTATAGGTTCAAAGGAATAGGGAAACATTTGTTCAGGCATAACCAATCCACTGCCGATAGGCAGGGACCGACCCTACCGCTCCAAGGGTTGCCCATAGGTGTGATCCTGAGGCATTTGCTAGAGTGTCTCGAATCGGAGAGGAGCTTGCCCCTAGCCTCGACTCATGATGGAAATCCAATTCCCAATACGACCTTGCAATTTTGATTGTAGAGTTAGTATGGCGACATAGTAGGATGGGGTACTATGCCGTCTATGATTGATACATTAGGATTAAAATGTTTATTATATATATACCCATATATATACACACTAATATTAAATCCGTTTTATCGTATCAAGCATCTTTTGACCATTATAAGGTAAAACCCTATCCTCGAGTTTGCGTTGCATTGTGTGATGGGACTTGGGTCTTATAATGGTTTCATTTTTTTCTAAAAAGCATTGCGTTGTTTAACGATTTACTTTAATTTATGCACTGGAAATCCAATGGAGTAAACCCGTTCCGCGTTAGCGGCGTGGTCCTGTGATTAGCCTTATTATTACATAGTTAAGTTAAGATTTCTCATACCAGTCCCATGACTGACCTGTAGTTTGTTTCACTGGCAAACTCGGGTGCCCTTATTTTCCACATGGGCAGTCGAGTAGCTTTTTGCAGATATATTTACAGGATCCTCGCTTACAGCTGAAGCGGTATTCGGAAAGCTCTGTATCCGTGTATTCCTTTCTGTTGTATATTTGTAATAATTTTCCGCTGCCATTTAAGTGTTATTTAAACCTCTGATATTAATGTTTTACTTTTGTGTAATAAGTTTTCATACTCTGTTATATTCTTGTACTCTGATGTAATTGTTGTAATCAGCAATAAAATGTTCTTCGGTTTGTGTTCTGTTGTGTGTTGTTCTCAAAGCAATCCAGGCTTTCTTTTACTGGGAAGTTCGGGTCGTTTCAGTTGGTATCAGAGCTTTGGTTTACAGAGCTTGAGAACAAAACATATTAGAACCGAACGAAAGAATTCATCAGAGATTGGATTAGTAATATCCAATGAGGATAACTCGTTAGAAATAGGATCAGTGGTATCCTAGAACGAGTGTAAAGAGTATTATTTTCTTTAAAATAAAAACAAATTTAGTTTTGAAATTTTATCTAAAAATACGTATTTGAGTATATTATATTTTAATGTGGACAATCGAGTATATAAAGATTTCGAATATACGAGTAATTAACGGATATTCGAAGTTTTAATATACTGGATAGATATAGAATCACACTCTAGACGCCCAGGGATAATTCTGGTGATGTCCGAACATCATTAGTATTTATGTTCGAGTCTCGAAAGAGGGATTCCTATATATTTCCATTGACTGGTATGAGAATCAACACTTAGTTAGGACACATTGCTGTGCTTTGCACTAAGAATATGATTTTTGACTATATATAAAAGTTATGTATATTTGAAAGGTTAATCACCTAATTGATTGCGGGTTGTGATGTTTGATTATTAGTTTAACTAATAAAAGTATAGAACTGATAATTAATTTAACTAACAAAATTATTGAAACCAATGATTAAAAATTTAAAGTTAAGTTGGTTAATTAAACAACTTTTAGCTACGTTCCTTTTCGAGGACGAAAAGATTTTAAGTTGGGGCGATTGTAACAACCCGGAATTTCAGAACCAATTTTACTTTTTTAATTTAAGCTATTTTGGGGAATATGGAGTATAAATTGGTTTTTTTTTATAAAATAAAAATGTAAGAATAACTTTAAAATTAGTTTTTACAAACTATTTGATTTAAAACAATGTTGGTTTAAATATTATAATTAATGGTTAATGTTGTAAATTTATAAAGTATGGAATTTGACTTGTCTTGTTAAATAATGGATTTCAATAGCTATTTATGAACTTGACTTGTTTGATAATATAATTATGTTGAAGTAAGAAGTTAATACTGAATTAACAATATATAATGGATTAAATAATTTTGAAATTCCATGTATATGGAATTCTTTAATGTATTGAATATAGTAATAAGATATAATCCATTGTTTGTAAAATGAATATATGCATTGATTGTAAATATAGTTATAAATTGGTTTGTATTGAAATTATTGAATCTTTGGAATCTAACTGAGTCAAGAAATTCACAAATCAGCTTTAAATGGTATAACTGTGAAAGTAATTAAATTAACATATTTTGACATTTGTGACATGTATTGATTTAAAATAAATGGGTGGTTTTGTTTATATGGGTAAACAATGAAGGATGGAATTTAATATTGGAAATAAGCTACAATTAATTGCAATTAAAGTCCATTAAAGTGAATTAATATGGTAATGGTAGAAGATTGATTAACATATGCAACCATTTGCTTTTGTCCATATACAATAAACATGTAACCATATTTGGATTGTAATTTTTTTTTAAATCTTGTAACTCATTGACATAATTAAATCAAACCAAATTTAGTGAAATTAAATATATATATATATATATACTTAATGAAATTTATTTACATTTGAAACCAAACACTGTAAATCGGTGTAATAACTAACTGGAATTTTGGTATGTGAATTTGTTTTAAAAATAGCGTAAATTATTTAAGTAATCAAAACGATATATATATATATATAGAACACAGCATTCTGAAATAAACTTATATGGTTAAGATGATGACTGTGAATAATGAATGTAAAATGTGTAAATAAATACTAATTGGTCATATGGTAATTATGGTGTGGTAAAATCAAAGTATAACAATTCATTGGGAATTTAATTATAATTAAATGGTTCTTTAGGAATAAAAGGATATATATACCTACCATTTACGTAACCCTAATCTAATATATGTAGCCGCCACTTTCAACAACACCAATGGCCAGAAACTTCTCTCGTTCCTCCCTCTTTTTTGTTGAATTCAAACAACAAAATTCAAATCTAAAAAACACGAAATCGAAGAGGACAACAAGCTCATTATTATCAATGGTTATGATCGAATTCAAAGGCTTGGATTTCTCAATTTTTGCACACAAACATGCTGAGTTCGAACTGGATTCTGGGAGCGCAAGGGTGTGCGGATCTCGAGCTGTTGTAGGCGATGGGCGCGCTCACGTAGGCGATTGGATTGGTGGTGGTTGATCGTCAACTGGAGGCTTCGGGTGCTGTGCGTTTTGGGATTGGAAGGCACGATGTTGGGTTCCTACGGTTCAGCAATTAGCGACCAAGGATGAAAATGGGTTCCTACAGTTCAGCAATTACGATCCAATATAGAAAAGATACATAATTATTTGTAATGCTAAAAAGAATACATTTCCTGGTTAATATAGGAAAGAGTACATTTTCTATGCAATACAAAAATAGATTATATTTTTTATATAATATAAAGAGGATGACATTTCATACAATGTAAAGGAATTAACATTTCATACAATGTAAAGGAACTAACATTTTATACACTGTAAGGAATTAACATTTCATACAATGTAAATTAAAATAAAGGGAAATTTTTGTTAGAAAGTGTAAATTAGAATAAAAATTATATAAATAAAGATTATATTTTTTTATCGTCATTGTATATGCGATAAAAAGAATAGAAATAGAAGAGACATTTTTATCGTCGTGTTATATATTGTGTAATACACTTCCATTTACAAGCTTCCTGACTTGTTTATGTGATTGGGACGATAATTTTCACACATCGCCCATGTGCACAATAATTTATTCAATTATTTGTTATGGTTATGTGTTGGTTGAAAACCCCACATGGGTCTTGGGATGATATTCACACATCTCCCTTGTGATTAGTTATAAGCGTTATTTATTCGACACTTATACAGTATATGATGCACTTTGGATGTTGTGGATGGTTTTTATAATATTTATCATTAGTATAGTATTCTTGTGGTGGAAATCCATATAATTAAATTATATGGTAATTGTTTGGGCCTCATTCCAATTTTAAATTAAAAGAATATTTTAATATAATATTCAGTTAAAGAAATCAAATAATGGCTTTGATGTTTTGAATTCAAGAGATTTTATTTTATTTGTGAAGTAGTAGCAACAAAAAGGGTTGAGTTAAAATATGAAACGGGCCATGGAACGAGGTTAAGCCCAATTTATGGGATAAGTCTGCCTGGAACCAACCGGCATATCCAACATCCATAAGTCGCAGGCTTAACGTAGGGGGTCTGTGTGACAACAAGGAATTCCGCTCGATCCGAATCAGTCGCTAAACCGACCAAGACCATTCGAAACGCCCGATTGTTTTGAGGACAAGACAAATCATAACATAGACGGAAGAACATTTCATTGTTAATTACAACAATTCCATCAGAATACATGAATATACAGAGTATAAATGAATATTACACATTCAGCAGAAAATAATACAAAATACAACTGAATGAGATATACGGATACAAAGCTTTCCGAATATCCTTCTTGCTGTAAACCAGGTTCCTGTGAATATAAATCTGCAAAACCAAAACTACTAGCTGCCTGTGTCAAAATAAGGGCACCCAGAGTTTAGGTTAAAACAATAAACTCCAGATCAGTCATGGGACTGGTGTGAGAACTCAAACAATTATTAATCTTTATTTTACAGTTAGGTAAACCAAGGGACCACGCCATAACACGGAACGGGTTTCCTCCCAAGAATACCAGTGCATAAAACAAACAGCGCAATGCTAAATAAAGAAAAATGAAGCTATTATAAGACCCAGGTCCCATCACACAATGCAACGCAAGCCGGAGGATAGGGTTTTTACCTTATAATAGCCAAGAATGCTTGGTACGTGAAATTTCATGTTTTATTATTACTATAAGTGTATAGTGTCAAAACAATTTCAAATCATAAGTATCAATCATAGACGGCATGAGTGCCCCATCCCACTATGTTGCCATACTAGGCTCTACAAATAAAACCGCAAAATCACGTATTGGAAGCTGGATTTCCATCTGTGAACCGAGGCAAAAGATAGTCCTCTACCGATTCGAGATGCTCTAGTCCGCCTCTCAGGAACAGCCGCAACTGCCCCTTGGATCGTCAGGGCTGGTCTACCGATGTGGATTATTATGCCTGAACACTACGTTTCCCCACCCTATGGGGTGTAAGTCTGGTCCGTCTGCCTACCAGAATGCATCGGCCGAAACCGATATAACCGAGGCGCCTCGCAACAGCAACAACCACATAAGTCAAACTCGTCAGGGCGTGTAAAACCACTGACGCCACTTCTAACTAGAAAGAAACGCATGTCCTCCCTGAGGTCCTTCTCCCGTTTCTGGTTCACAACCGGGGTGTGAGGCTCGCGAATCAACGTTACACAAAGCTATGCCACACAGGCCGTGCTTTGATCATCACCACAAGACTTTGCTTTTCAACAGAAGCCTTGATCAATTGCCACTTAGGCATGCCACATAGGCAATTCACCCCATGCGTTTAATATCTATCAACATATAACCCCTGAGCTCGTACGTCTCAGAGAAGGGCGTTAAGCAAGAGGATAAATTCTCCGCCGCCAAACAGATATATATTTAATAGAAATCAATCAAATAGACTGAAATCCAATTTCAGACACACAGTCCATTTTCATGTTCGTTCTGGGTCTGAACGAAACCGGAGGCACCTAGTACCCCGCATATCCATCGAACTCTAAGTACATCTGGACGATCACCAATTGATTCTCTCCTCTTGGGTGTACGGCCCAATCAAGATCATCAGTAATTATCCAAACGACGTGAAGACCTCCCGTCTTCAACCACCGTCTTCATCTTCGACACCACGTCAAATTAGTTATTCAGAATGGGATAAACCCGGTCTTTCTGAATAACTCGCGTATATAATAAACAAGTGTTACACAAACATAACATACGCCTCGTTCCAGTTCAGAATACTCTTTTATTCAAATATTCTTATACTTTGGGAAAGATCCCCATTAATTTTATCAAAGATAAATTCTTTAAATTTATTCTTTAATCTTCTTTGAATATCAATTCAAACTAGTCGGGATTAGCGAACCACACCGAAGTAATCATTTATTTCCCAATCCCCACCTATTCATCCCATGAAGTAAAACTGGTAATACTTCATATCTAACACCACGGTGTTATCGGTAAATTCAATTACCATTTCACGTTCAAATCTAATTAAAGATTTAACTATCGCCTGGAGAAAAACTGGTGATACTCCATTCTCGATCTTTTCAATCTAATTAAAGATTCATTAAAACTCCACTTAGTTTTAATCTTTAACTAGGTTAAAGAATCAGTGTCTTTTAAAACATGGTTCACGATAAACCCAAAATCACATTCCATTAATTATCGGGTTAAAGAACAAGTGTTATTTAAAACACTATTCACTATAAACCCAAAAATCAATACCAATTCAATTCCAATTATATATCATTTAATTGGTACACTTCATTAAATCTAAATAAAAAGATTTAATCTTTTTCTCAACTGGGCTTAAGAACAGTGTTAATGAAGACACCATTCACGACAAACCCAAGTAACAATTGTTATTAAATACAAGGCTCTGAATAGAAAATATATCGGCTTATATTCAATACCAAATTCTACGACCAACAAATATCGTATTGGAAATAACGATATTAATATATATTTCAAATTCCCATAACAATATCTGTATCATCACGAAATCCAACATCGAAATATTCCGAAGGCAATTTCGATTCAAATTCATTCCAATTTAATTATTGGAAGTTCTGGTTATTTTCAAAACCATTTCAAATCCACTTTATTAATTAATAAATAAATTATTATTCTAGTTCAAAACTAGTCCATTTCGATAAAAATCTATTTTTATCTTTTCAAATATGGAGTTTTTCATCTCAATTCTTCCCAAATCATTTCTTATGATTTCACACAAATTATTACTATTTATAATAATTTTATCAAGGCCGTACAGTCGATTTCCACCAACGGCCATTGAACTGCACTAACAACGACCTTTTACAAATTTGATTTGGACATAATTCCAATTCCAACCGTTAGATTTCAAATTTCTAATATTCGTTAGAAAGCTCTTTTCGATACGAACCAAACGGTTCCGGTTTTAGGAGAATCCGACGGTCGGATCTCCCGTAATATCCATTCGAAGCCAATGGTCGAAATTCATGAACGGCCGCAGCGCGGCGCGTTCTATTCAGGCCATTATATTATATGTATATAATATATAATATATATTTCGTTGATTTCCTTTTAAAACGTATTATATAAATAGTTTTAAATTCGTTTTCAAAATGATTTCAACTTCTTTTCAAATTCAAATCAAAATTGAATTTTTCCTTATAAATTCGATTTAAATTCATTTCAAATTAATTTCAATTCAAATCGATTTTTAATTCAATTTCAGTTCGTCTTCAATTCCATTCAATTTCAATTCGAATTCATTTCTATTCAATTTCAATTTGAATTCATTCCTATTCAATTTCAATGCGAATTCATTTCTATTTAATTTCAATTCGAATTCATTTCTATTCAATTTCACTTCGAATTCATTTCTATTCAATTTCAATTCGAATTCATTTCTATTCAATTTCAATTCAAATTCATTTCTATTCAATTTCACTTCGAATTCATTTCTATTGAATTTCAATTCGAATTCATTTCTATTCAATTTCACTTCGAATACATTTCTATTCAATTTCAATTCGAATTCATTTCTATTCAATTTCAATTCGAATTCATTTCTATTCAATTTCACTTCGAATTCATTTCTATTGAATTTCAATTCGAATTCATTTCTATTCAATTTCACTTCGAATTCATTTCTATTCAATTTCATTTCGAATTCATTTCTATTCAATTTCAATTCGAATTCATTTCTATTCAATTTCAATTCGAATTCTAATTCTTTTCAAAATATCAGATTTTGAAATCACTTTCGATATTCATTATAAAATGAATAAAATCGATATAAATATCGTTCACATCAAAATGGGGTAAATCTAATCAACACGGCTTCATATATTTCTATTTTTGAATATTCTATTTCAAATATTTCTTTTTTTCAAATATTTATGTTTCAAATATTTCTATTCAAAATTGGAATGAAGCCCAATCAATTACCATAGATTTTATTTCTATGGATTTCCATACAACGCATGTATATATCAACAACGACAAATATTCAACCATCATCCAAAGTGCATTCTACACTTTATAAGCATCAAATACAAATATTTAACGCTCATAACAGTCTGTCCATCAATTGATCGACATACAACTAATTATTGGGACTAGTGTATGTCATATATCATCCCAATACCCGTGTGGGGTTTCAAACAATCAAACACAGGTTTTATTTGTGCAGTTGGGCGAGGTGTTAAATTTATCAACCCAATCAATATCAATCAAATCAGTGTATATAAACAAATCTCCGATTTGTTTATATTAATTTATTTCATTTCATATACACGTTAAAAATTCCATTTTTAACTATGTAATATTTTCCACTATAAAATATTTTATTTCGTTTCACATCACATCACAAAATCAACTACACATCAAAATCAAACAAACAAGCATACAAGCCGTCCATGGTCTGTGGACGACGGGTGTCGGGTGCTACTAAACACCATCTGCATCCTAGTATAAATTTCAACTAGAAAAAAAATAAATTAAGGGTGAGGAGTTATCACCGACTAGCTAATCCAACGCCACGACTCTTCTTATGTAGAACATCTTCACCGTGCTCGCCTTTCATCACTTTCGTCATCCGTATTCACTACACATTTAAAAATCGAATTTTTATTTCAAATCTCTATATGTAAAGATTGCATTTTTATTTCGTTACAGGAATAAAGATAATATTTTTATATTCTCTATTATATAAAAACCATATTTCTAATACTTCTAATTTATAAAAATTATATTTTTATTCTTTTTATAGTATAAAAAACATATTTTTATCCTTCCTATGATATAAAAACCATATTTTCATCCTTTCTAAAAATCATAACTTTATGCCATCGAAAAAATCATACCTTTAAGTAAATAAAAATCATGTCTTTATGCCGCCATCTTATGTAAAAACAATGCTTCATGTTGTTTTTAAAAAAAATCCAAACTTTGTATAAATAAAAATCTAAACTAATTTAAATAAATATCTAACTTAATTGAAATAAATATCTAAAATGATTTAAATAAATAAAACTAATTAGATTTTCTATTAATAAAAATAATAAAAGAAAAACTTACAGTAAGAAATGGAAGGGGGTTTGTTACGTTCATCGGTGGAGGAGGGCTGTCAGGTGGTGGCCATCGGCTATGGGAGTGGCGGCGGTGGCTTTCATGGATGGGGGGGGGGCATTTCCTGCGAATAAGGAAGAGGGGAGAAAGTGCGAGAGGAGGGGGGTCGTCGACGTGGGGCCTGGCTGATGTCAG
Organism: Allium sativum; assembly: GCA_030737875.1. Classification (NCBI taxonomy): domain Eukaryota; kingdom Viridiplantae; phylum Streptophyta; class Magnoliopsida; order Asparagales; family Amaryllidaceae; genus Allium; species Allium sativum. The sequence goes on along the minus strand of CM060924.1, from coordinate 801,140,307 downwards.
AGGGGGTGGGCGACGCTCCGGTGGTGGGCAGGTGGAGGAGGATGGGAGGCGTCGGATCCATCTAGGGGGGTGCAATTGTAATTTTTTTCTGATACACGATTTGGAGAAAAAAAAGGGGGAAGGGTTGACCGTTTAAGGGGAAGAGAGAGAAAGGAGTAAGGGGGGTAAGGGTTTTATTTATTTATTTATTTATTTTATTTATTCTCCAAAAAGCAACTTTTATTTTCGACCTCGAAACGAGACCCACCGCCTGTCGTCGATAGCTAATTACCCCCATTCCGAACACAATGGGATATGTATCGCAAGCTAATTCGATCGTTTCGATCAGTTTTCATCAAAATCAAAATATAACACTATATATTGAATTTGAACGCGCATTTCAATTTACCGGGGCCACGTACTAACTAGAAAAATCTAGAAAAATATTTTCTAGCTTCGTATTGACGACACGGTCCTAAAAAAACTAGTTTCGTCAAATTCAAAGACCGTTTGAAAAATGGCCATTTTCCAGTCGATTAAAATCAACTGAAATTGGTCAAACGCGTTTTCTTTTGCCACGCTCACATATTGATTCGAAAAATTAAGTGAAATTTGGAATCTAACAATAACTTGACATCACGGATCCAACAAAAGTGGTTTCGTCGAAATTCGAGGTCGTTTGCAAAATCTCCATTTTTAAGGGCCAGAATTCCATAGCGACTATTTAGAATTTTCGACTGGACATATCTTTTGATTCCCGCTATGAAATTTCAATTTTTCGGATTCGTTGGAAAGATATTATCAATTAGCTTCAAATATTTTTGGTTTCACTAAAATCCGGTTTATTTTGAATCCTGTACATTCATTTGAATTTTGAAATCGAATTATCGAACTACCGCGCCATTTTCAATTCCTTTTATAATTTAAAATAAATATTTATATTCTAACGACGACGTATATAAATATATACGTTATAATTCTATTCAAAATAAATTTTTCGTCGATATTATTTAAAATATTTCATTTTAAATAATCAAAATCTGCTAAAATTGCCAAAATAAAAATTTTAAATTGGCTCAGATTTCCGAGTTATTACTGTCTGGCCCAGTATAAAATATAAATGAACAAAAAAAAGTGATTTAAAAATTTGATATTAATATATTTAATATGATAAGAAAATAGAATATTCAATTTTGACTTTAAATTAGAAATGAAGTTAAAACCATTTTAAAGCGAATTTATAAATATTTTATAAAGTATGTTTTAAATGGAAATCGACGATATAAAATATATATATATATATATATATATATATATATATTTAATGGCCCGAATAGAACGCGTCGCGCAGCGATTGTTCACGAATTTCGACCATTAACTTTAAATGGACGTAACGGGAGATCCAACAGTCGGATCCTCCTAAAACCGGAACCGTTGGGTTCGTATCGAAATGATCATTCCAACGGATATAAGATCTTTAAAATCTAACGGTTGGATTTGGAATTATGTCCAAATCTATTTTAGAAAAGGTCGCTGTAAGTGTAGTTCGGTGGACGTTATTGGAAACCGACTGTACGAGCAAAAATAAAATTATTAAAAATATGCAAAAATTATGTAAAATCATAATAAATGATTTAGAAAGATCGTACGTGAAAAATTCCTTTTTTTTTGAAAAGATAAAAATATATTTTTATCAAATGAACTAGTCTTTAACTAGAATAAGAATCCAATGTTTTTAAAATAAATAAATTGGATTTGGGTTGTCGTGAATGGTGTCTTAAATAACCCCGTTCTTAAACCCAGTTGAAAAGAATAAAACTTGTAAATTAAGATTATTAGAATTTGAAATCATATTTAATAATTGGAATAAAATGATTTGTGAATTGAGTTTACTGTGAACTATGTTTTAAATGACATTAGTTCTTTAACCTAGTTAAGAATAAGATTTATCTCTTAAATCTAAAGAATCATTTAATAATGATTTTTGAGATTTAATACCAAATGGTGTTTTGAATAAATCTTTAAAAGAAAGATTTAAGAGTAAATGTAAAAAATGTATTTTTGATAGAATAATTTGAATATTTTATTTAAAAGAATATTCTGAATTGGAATGAGGCGTTGGATGTGTTTTTATAGTACTCGACATTTAATTATAAAAATACGAGAGTTATTCGGAAAGACCGGGTTTAACCCATTCCGAATAATTACTACGACGATGAAGAGTCGAAGATGAAGACGGTGGTTGAAGACCGACGATCTTCACATCGAATGGATGTGTTTCTACTGAGACCCATGATGGGAGTAGCTACCTAGAAGGGGCCTCAGTGGTGGCCGTCCGGGCTATTGTTGATTGTTCGGATTTGATTTTCGCTCAGACCCAGAGCATAAGCTAGTAAATGGATGTGTGTCTGACATTGGATTTCGTTCCATGTGAATTAAATCGATTTCTATTAGTGTATGTCTGTTTGGTGGTGGAGAATTTATTCACTACTTAACACCCTGTTATATGTTAATAGTGATTGATCGCATGGCGTAAATTGTCAATGTAGCACGCCAAGATGCAATTGATCAAGGCTTTTGTTGAAAAGAAGGGTCTTGTGGGATGATCAACGCATAGCCTATTACGGCATAGCTTTGTGTGGATCATGACTTCGCAAGCCTCACACCCCGGTATGAGTCAAAAAGGGGATATGGACCGTAGGGAGTGCACACGTTTCTTTCTAGCTAGTGGTAGTGTCAGTGCTTAAATTGGCTGCCATTTTACTTATGTGGATGATGGATTTTGAGGTGCCTCGGATTTTTATAGGCCGTTAGTAGTCATACTATAGGTTCAAAGGAACCGGGAAATGTGTGTTCAGGCATAACCAATCCACTGCCGATAGGCAGGGACCGGCCGTACCTCTCCGAGGGTTGCCCATAGGTGTGATCCTAAGGCATTTGCTAGAGTGTCTCGAATCGGAGAGGAGCTTGCCCCTAGCCTTGACTCATGATGGAAATCTAATTCCCAATACGACCTTGCGATTTTGATTGTAGAATTAGTATGGCGACATAGTAGGATGGGATACTATGCCGTCTATGATTGATACATTAGGATTGAAATGTTTATTATATATATACCCATATATATACACACTAATATTAAATCAGTTTTATCGTATCAAGCATCTTTTGACCATTATAAGGTAAAACCCTATCCTCCGGTTTGCGTTGCATTGTGTGATGGGACTTGCGTCTTATAATGGTTTCATTTTTTTCTAAAAAGCATTGCATTGTTTAACGATCTACTTTAATTTATGCACTGGCAATCCAATGGAGTAAACCCGTTCTGCGTTAGCGGCGTGGTCCTATGATTAGCCTTATTATTAGATAGTTAAGTTAAGATTTCTCATACCAGTCCCATGACTGACCTGTAGTTTGTTTCACTGGCAAACTCGAGTGCCCTTATTTTCCACACGGGCAGTCGAGTAGCTTTTTGCAGATATATTTACAGGATCCTGGCTTACAGCTGAAGCGGTATTCGGAAAGCTCTGTATCCGTGTATTCCATTCAGTTGTATATTTGTAATATTTTTCTACTGCCATTTAAGTGTAATTTAAACCTCTGATATTAATGTATTACTTTTGTGTAATAAGTTTTCATACTCTGTTATATTCTTGTACTCTGAAGTAATAGTTGTAATCAACAATAAAATGTTCTTCAGTTTGTGTTCTGTTGTGTGTTGTTCTCAAAGAAATCCTGGCTTTCCTTTACTGGGATGTTCGGGTCGTTTCAGAATGTCTAATTATTGCTAGACTCCAATTTTCATAATTTTTGGGATCAATATGTGAGCATGGCGAATTTAAACGCGTTTGACCAATTTCAGTTGAATTTAATCGACTGGAAAATGACCATTTTTCAAATGGTCTTCAAATTTGATGAAATTAGTTCTATTAGGACCGTATCGTCAATACGAAGCTAGAAATAATTTTTCTGGAATTTTCAGAGTCGGTATGCGGCCCCGGTAAATTAAAATGTATGTACAAATTGAAAATATATTGATTTATATTCTAATTTAAAGAAAAACTGATCGAAACAGTAGAATTGGCTTACGGGACATATCCCATTGTGTTCGGAATAAGGGTATTTAGCTAGGGCGACAATCGTTGGGTTTGAATTGCAGGTTGGACGCGAAATTTCTCAACAATGTAATTATTGGAATTAAATATTAATTAATATATATTATATATACCGTTACCCTTTCTCTAAACCCTAGCCTCAAAGTAGCCGCCACGAACGAATTAAACGGCAGAAACCATCCCAAAACATTTCGATAATCGTTCTCAATCTAGAAAGAATTAGGACCTGATTTCCATATGAAAATTGAAGCTCTATGTTTGATCTTCGAATTGGTAAAGGAATGACCGATTATTGTGTTGTCATTGTGAATTTCCACCTAGGAGACTCGTCGTTCCCACCGCTTTCTGGAGGAGGAAGGGCAACCGGAATTCTCGGGGTTCATGGAGAGGGGAGGCGACAAGGTGGTTTGTGGGGTGTTTGCTAAAAATATGCGATTTGTTTGCTAAAAATATTATATTTAGCTTATATATGTGATATATAAAATGGTCATGTATTGAATTAATTATTAGATTGTTAAAAATATAATTTTTTACATATACATGCACTTTATAAAATTGTCATGTAATGGAATATTCAATTTTGATTTAAAATTGAAATGGAAGTTGAAATCGTTTTTAAAACAAATTTAAAATGATTTATAAAATACGTTTTGATTGGAAATCGAGGAAATATATAATATATATTTATTTAATGGCCTGAATAGAAAGCGCCGCGCCGCGGCAGTTCGTGAATTTCGACCATTGAATTCGAATTGACGTTACGGGAGATTCGACCGTCGGATTCTCCTAAAAACAGAAATGTTGGGTTCGTTTCGAAAAGAGATTTCTAACGAATATAAGATATTTGAAATCTAACAGTTGGATGTGGAATTATGTCCAAATCAAATTTGTGATAGTCGTTGTAAGTGCAGTTCGGTGGCCGTTATTGGAAACCGACTGTACGGGCCTTGATTAAATTACTAAAAATATTAATAATTTGTGTAAAATCATAATAAATGATTTGGAAAGAATTAGGATGAAATTTTCCATGTTTGTAAAGATAAAAATATATTTTTATCGAAATGAACTAGTAATTAACTAGAATTATAATCCAATTAATTTTAAATAAATAAATTGGATTAGGAATGGATTTTAATATAGCCCAAATTTCCAATATATGAGTTGGAATGTATTTGAATCAAAATTATCTTTGGAAAATTTCGATATTGGATTCTATGATTATACGGATATTGTGGAGGAATTTGGAAGATATATATCGTTATTCCCAATATGATATTTGTTGATTTCAGTATTTGATATTGAATATAAGACGATATAATCTCTATTCAGAGCCTTGTTTTTAGTATCGAATTGGATTTTGGATTTGTCTTGAACTGTGTTTAAATGACGTTGGTTCTTTAACCCAGTTAAAGCAGGATTAATTTCCAGAAAGTTGAACAATCAATAAGAAATGATTTTGGAGATTGAAACCAATTGGAGTTTGAATAGATCTTTAATTAAATGGTGAATGGATATATGGTAATAAATAAATTACCAAAACGTGATTGAATCAAATTTACTTGGTTGTTGATATTCATTGTGATTGATTGATTGTTTGGATTGTGCTCGACCGGTTTATGAGCAGAACATGCTTTTACACTTGACATTGGGTTGGGTAGAAATACTAGTGGGCTAACATCTTGTGAAACACTTCACGATTTGACTATGAGATGTGTAGCGACGTTGTTGTGTTCATTTAAAATTTAATGAATGATTTTGAAATGGTAATTTTCTTAAGTGAAAAGAAATGTATTCCTGATTTTGGACAAGGAATGTTTTATAAAACAGAAAGGATTTCGAGGGCTAAAACCCAATGATTTCGAAATGATTTGGAAATGTATTATGGTTTTACATTGTAGTTCATCATATATTCGATTAGTTGCTATTAACGATGTATCTGTTTGGTGGCGGAGAATTTATTCTCTTGCTTAACACCCTTCTTTGAGACGTACGAGCTCAATGGTTATGTGATTAATAGTGATTGATCATATGTGTGAATTGCTGATGTGAAGTACTATAGATTTGATTATACTTGTGATTATGTTGTGAAATGATTTTCCCTACTTCGGGATATGAAATGATTTGGTATGTGGCTAAAGATTTGGTAATCCGGTCTACTAAAAGTATGGGTAGGATCCAGCGCCTTAGGGTGAGTGGTCAGTGTGTAGCCTACTCCATGTGTGGGAGATGGTGTGTGTGTGTGTGTGTATATATATATATATATATATATATATCGAGTTGCTTAGGTACGTTCCCTTTGCCTTGTCTGAGGGGAGCCCAATATTTGGTTGCATACTTGTTTGTATACATTTGTTTTGGAATTCATATTTCCAAATGATTTGATTTGAGATCCCAAAGTGAAATCTACTTTGATATAAAAGCTAGATATGTATTTCAAATGTTTTGAAATAGAAATCGGGAAATGAAGTCCAAAGAAATAATTTCTGTAAATTGAATTGGATTTGGAAAATCTAAGTGTAGTGATTAATCTAAATGGGTAGATTGGGACATTTCATGTTGATTGATGCATAGTAGATCAATATATCTATATTGATTGTTCTTTATACACTGGCATTCATGGGTTAAACCCGTTCCACGTTGCGGCGTGGTCCTGTGATTTGCCTTATTATTTATATAAGTTTATATCTTTTTAGAGTTTCTCACACCAGTTCCATGACTGACCTGTAGTTTGTTTTTCCCTTGCAAACTCGGGTGCCCCTATTTTCCACATGGGCAGTCGAGTAGTTTTATTTTGCAGATATGTTTAGCAGGATTCTGGATCGAAGCGAAAAGCTGTTTCTAAAGTATTGATAGTCTTCGCCTGTGTTATTTTATTTGTTTCTGCTGCATTGTATTACATTTATTGTAAATAAATCTTCTGCTGTATTATTATTTTTCGATATACTCTAATATTCTATAATCTGATGTAACATTATTATGATGTTTATAAAAGTCTTCTGTTATTTGTTCTGATGTGTTGTATGCCCAAAGTTAGCGTATGCGAGATTCGAATGGTCTTGGTCGATTTATTTATCGATTAGGTCCGGGTGAAATCCCTATCGTTACAATTTCGATATTGGATTCCATGATTATATGGATATTGTTGAGGAATTTGAAAGATACAGATATCGTTATTCCAAATACGATATCTATTAGTCTCAGAATTTGAAACTGAATATAAGCCGATATTATTTTCTATTCAAAGCCTTGTATTCAATACCAAATTGGATTTTGGTTTTGTTGAGAATGGTGTCTTAAACAACACTGTTCTTAATCCCAGCAGAGAAAGGAATAAATCTTTTAATTAAGAGTAATGAATTTTTCCAATTATATTTATTAATTGGAATTGAAATGGAAGTGGATTTTGGGTTTATCGTGAACAATGTTTTAAATTACATTTGTTCTTTAACCCAATTAACAGTGAAGTTATGTTTTGGAATTTGTAAATCTTTTTATTAAGATTTAATGGAAATTTTCCAATTGAAAGTTTTCCAATTTAATAGATTAAATTGAATTGAATGGAATCCAATTTGGTAATAATCGAGATGAGCTTCTGTAAAGGAAGACCATTACCATATATGGAATTTAAAAGGCTTTGCTGCTATTCCATGTATATTTTTAGTCTGATATGGGAATTTATATCGATTATACACTATTATGATTTCCGTGTAGATTCCATAGTTAATGGAAAATGATTTGGATTTATCGTGAACTGTGTTTTGAACGACACTGGTTCTTCAACCCAGTTAAAGATGGGATTTGTTTCCTAAATTTGAATAATCATTAAATAATGATTTTTGGAGATTAAAAAAAAGCAGAATTTTAATGAATCTTTAATTAGATTGAAAAGTTAATGTGGTAATTAAATTTGCCAAATTTGAGAAGTGATTGATGGGATGAATAGTTTGGGGTTGGGATTAATAAATAAATGATTACTTGGGTAAAGTTCGCTATTCCCAACTAGTTGATAGACCTTAATTTGGCTTAGAATTGTGAAAGGATAAAATAAAATCTTTTGAAATTGATATCAAAAGGAAGATTAAAGAATAAATTTAAAGGAATTTATCTTTGATAAAATTAATGGGAATCTTTCCCTAAGGATGTGAATATTTGAATAAAAGAACATTCTGAATTGGAATGAGGCGTATGATGTGTTTTTATAACAGTTCATTATTGATTATAAAATACGCGAGTTATTCAAAAAGAACGGGTTTATCCCATTCTAAATAACTGATATGACGACTAAAAGTCAACGATGAAGACTGTGGTTGAAGATCTTCACATTGCTTGGATGATTACTGATGTCATGATTCAGTTGTACACCTAAGACAAGGTAATAAGTGGTGATCGTTCGGACGTACTTGGAGATTGACTGGATATGCAAGGACCTCTCTCCAGTATTGGACATATGGAACGAGAAATATGGTGCCTCCGGTTTCGTTCAGACCCATAATGGACTTGTAAATGGATGTCTGTCTGACATTGAATTTCTTTCTGTATTGATTGATTTTTATTAAATATATATATATCGTTTTGGTGGCGGAGAATTTATTCTCTTGCTTAACACCCTTCTTTGAGACGTACGAGCTTAGAGGTTATATATTAATAGACATCAGTCGTATAGCGTGAATTATAAGTGTGGCATGCTGAGATGCAAACGATCAAGGATTATTGTTAAAAAGAATATTCTTGGGGATGATGATCAAAGCACAACTTTAATTAGCATAGCTTTGTGCTGTAGCGTTAAATTTGCGAGCTCACACCCCGGTTTGAGTCAAAAACAGGATAAGGGAACGCAAGGAGTGCACGATGTTTTGTTTCTAGCTAGGAGTAGTGTCATGATATGGAGCCCAGACATTTTTTACTAATGTGGATGATGGAATGAAGCGCCTCGGATATTGAGTCTCTATTGGCTTAGAGATAGGTTGTAACAACCCGGAAAATCCAATTTAAAATTTTTTGTTCTAGCAATTTAAATGAATTTTCAAAATTAAAAATGATTTATTTTAAATAATAACGATGAGAAATTTATTTTGAATAGAATTAGAACGTATAAATTTATATAAATCGAAATTAGAATATAAATATTTATTTTAATTATAAAAGGAATTTAATATGGCGCGGTAGTTTGAAAATTCGATTTCAAATTTCAATTGGATGTACAGGATTCAAAATAAACTAGATTTTAGCGAAACCAGAAATATTCGAATCTGTATGAAAATATCTTTCCAACAAATCCGAAAAATTGAAATTTCATAGCAGGATTAAAAAGTTACGTCCAGTTGAAAATTCAGAATAGTCGCTATAGGATTTGAAGGCCTTAAAAATAGTCATTTTGCAAATAACCTCTGTTTTCTACAAAACCACTTTTGTGGGATCCAGAATGTCAAATTATTGCTGGATTCCAAAATTCATAATTTTTGGGATTAGTATGTGACTATGGCAAAAGAAAACGTGTTTTAACAGTTTCAGTCAATTTGGATCGACCGGAAAATGACCATTTTTTAAACGGTCTTCAAATTTGACGAAATTAGTTTTGTTAGGACCTTGTCATCAATACAAAGCTAGAAATAATTTTTCTCGAATTTTTAGAATCAGTATGTGGCCCTGGTAAATTAAAATGTGCGTTTGAATTTAAAATACATTGATTTATATTTTTATTTAAACGAAAACTAATCGTAATAGCCGAACTGGGTTACAAAACATATCCCATTGCGTCCGAAATGGGGTTATTTAGCTAGGGCCGACACTCGCTGGGTTTGAATCGGAGATCAGATCAATAAACAAGTAATTTTGGAAATTAGAAAAATAAAAGAAAAAACATATATATACACACCAACCCTGGTCAAACCCTTATCTCCCAAAGCCGCGGTCAACAGAAGAAAAAAACGCGCCTTCAACCCTCTCAAAAAACCGACAAACAGAATTTCCCAAATCATCCCTCTGATTATTTCAAAATTCAATCGATAGAATTCGAACTTCATAGAGGAAATTGTTCATCTTTTTGAGCTCGAAGTAAGGAGCAGTGCTGATGTGTTTTTTGTGCGACGAAGTGGCAGAAATCAATGCAGGTAGGTGGCGCTTTTCAGAGTGTTCTTAGCACTGACGAAGCATTCGAGTGGGCCCCGGTCGCCACCGCTGGTAGCTGACGTGGAGGTGAATCGCATGGCGACTGCAAATCGCCGTCAGGTGGAGCCATCGGGGTGCGAACTGGAACCCTAGAAGAGGAGGGTGGTTCGAGCTGTTCTGGAGTATGTCAGGAGGAAGGTGATATTTTTTTTACTGTAAATACCATAGTTAAAGATTCTGATTTTTAAATAAATAAGATTGTTTAAAAAAAATGTTTTTATAAAATATATATGAAAATGTTTTTATAAAATATACATGAAGGGCAATATAAAAATGCGATTTTTATATATTTAGTAGCGTTATGAAAATATGATTTTTACTATATATATGGAGCAATATAAAAATATAATTTTTAGCAATATAAAAATCTAATTTTTATATAAGAATTAGCATAATAAAATTATGATTTTTATTGTTTGAATGGCAATATAAAAATATGGTTTTTATATATGAAGTAGTGATATAAAAATGTGATTTTTACATATAAAAATTTGATTTTTATTTATATGTAACATAAAAAGAAGTGATTTTTAATATATATATATATATATAGCGATGTAAAAATCTAATTTCTAATATATATATATATATATATATATATATATATATATAAAGGTATAAAGATATGGTTTTTAAAATATAAACATCGTGTTAAAAATACGATTTTTATAAAGAAAGCGTTGAAATAAAAATGTGAGTTTTATTTATAAACATCATTGTTTAGAAATGTGATTTTTATATATATAGTAGCATTGTTAAAGATATATTTTTTAACATAAACTGCGTGAAACAGATTACGTGGATATCACGAAGAAGAGCGCTACGCGCTGGAAATAAAACCGTTCAGAAATGAAAAATGGAGGATTTTATCCCAAAGGTTAGAACTTCTCACTTTAATTTTGTTTTCTAGCTAAAATATATAATAGAATGCAGACGGTGCTTAGCAGCACCTGACACTCGTCATCCACAGACCATGGACAACTTGTTTGATTGTATTGTGTTATAGAAATTGATTGTGATGTGAAATGGACTGTCTAAAATATTCATGTGTTGAAATAAAATATTTATCATTAAAAATATAATTTTTAATGTGTATATGAATGAAAATAAATATTCATTTACAAATCAGAAGATTTGTTTGTGTACACCCATTTGACTGATGTTGATTGGGATGATATATTTTACACATCGCCCAACCGCACAAATAATATTTAATGTTTGTTGATTGAAACCCCACGTGGGTGTTGGCATGAAATTTGACGTACGCTAATACCAATTGTTTATTTGTATGTCGATCGATTAGTTGAAAGGCTGTTGTAAGCGTTAAATATTTATATTTAATGCTTATACAATGTAGAATGTACTCTGGTTGATGGATGTTTATTTATCACTGTTGTTGTATTCATGTGTTGTATGTAATCCATATAATAACATTATATGGTAATTTGTTGTGTCTGATTCCAGTTCAGAAAGAATGAATATTTTAAAAGAAGGAATATTTTAGAATAACGAATATTTCAAAATAATATTCAGTAAAAGATCAAAATCTGATTTTGATGTCCGATTTGGGATGGACACAAATATATTTAAATATATAAAGCCGTGTTGATTAGATTGACGCCATTTTGATGTGAACGATAACTATATCGATTTTATTCATTTTTATAATGAATATCGGAAAGTAATTGATTTCAAAATCTAATGTTTTGAAAATATATTATCATTTTTATATTAATGATATGGAGTATTCAATTTTGATTTGAAATTAAATATGAAGTTGAAATCGTTTTGAAAACGAATATAAAAGATTTATAAAATACGTTTTAAATAGAAATCGACGAAATATATTATATATATATATATATAATATAATGGCCTGAATAGAATGTGTCGCGCTGCAGTTCGCGAATTTCGACCATTGACTTCGAATGGACATTATGGGAGATCCGACCGACGGATTCCGATGGATTCTCCTAAAATCAGAACCATTGGGTTCGTATCGAAATGAGCTTTCTAACGAATATTAGAGATTTGAAATCTAATGGTTGGATTTGTAATTATTTCCAAATCAAATTTGGAAATGGTCGCTATAAATGCAGTTCAATGACCGTTTATGGAAATCGACTGTACGGGCCTTGATAAAATTATTAAAAATAGCTATAATTTTTGTGAAATCATAATAAATGATTTGGAAAGAATTGGGATGAAAAATTCCATATTTGAAAAGATAAATATATATTTTTATCCAAATGAACTAGTTATTAACTAGATTTGAAATCCAATAATTTTTAAATAAAATAAATTTGATTTTTGAAATGGTTTTAAAAATAACCAGGATTTCAAATATATGAATTGGAATGGATTTGAATTGAAATTGTCTTCGGAATATTTTGATGTTGGATTTCGTGATTGTATAGATATTGTTATGGAAATTTGAAAGATATATTTATATCATTATTTCCAATATGATATTTTTTGGTTTCAGAATTTGATATTGAATATAAGGAGACATATTTTCTATTTAGATCCTTGTATTCAATATCAAATGGGATTTTGGGTTTGTCGTGAACGGTGTCTTTAGTTACACTGTTCTTAAACGCCATGTGAGGAGAACAAATCTTTTAATTAAGATTGTTAAATTTTACAATTATATTTAATAATTGGAACAAAATGAAATGCGAATTGGGTTTATCTTGAAATGTGTTTTTAACGTTCGTTCTTTAACCCGTTTTACACTGAAATGTGATTTGGAATTCATAAATCTTTTATCAAGATTTAAAGCGGATTTTCCAAAGGAAAGTTTTCCAATTTAACATATTGAATTGGAATTGAATGGAGTTTGATTTGGTAATAATTGAAGTGAGTTTCTGTAGAGGAAGACTATTAATATATATGGAATTTAAAAGGCTTTTCCATTATTCCATTTATATTATCGGTTGGATATGGAAGTTTGTATCGATTATATATATATATATATATATATATATATTGATCTGTTTTCCGTGAAGATTCCATTGTTAATGGAATGAGTTTTTGGGTTTATCGTGAGATGTGTTTTAAATGACATTAGTTCTTTAACCCAGCTAAAGATAAGAATAATTTCTTAACTTTGAATTATCATTAAGTAATGATTTTAGGAAATTAAAACTGAATTAGAGTTTTAATGAATCTTTAAATAGATTGAAAGGTGAATTTGATAACTGAAATTATCGGATTCAAGAAATGATTGAGAATGGAGTATCACCAGTTTTGCTCCAAGCGATAGTTTACTCTTTAATTAGATTTGAACGTGAAATGGAAATTAATTTTACCAATAACACCGTGGTGTTAGATATGAAGTATTACCAGTTTTACTTCATAGGATGAATAGGTTGAGATTGGGAAATTAAACAAATGATTACTTCGATAATGTTCGCTAATCCCGACTAGTTTGGATAAACCATTGTTTAGTTTGAATTGATATCCAAAGGAAGATTAAAGAATAAGTTTAAAGAATTTATCTTTGATAAAATTGATGGGAACCTTTCCAAAAGTATAAGAATATTTAAATAAAGGAATATTTTGAATTGGAATGAGGCGTATGTTGTGTTTTTGTAGCACTTGTTTATAATATACGCGAGTTATTCGGAAAGACCGGGTTTATCCCATTCTAAGTAACTGAATCGGCGATGAGTCGACGGCGAAGACGATGGTCGAAGACCGGAGTTCTTCACATCGTTTGGATAATTATTGATGTCTTGATTGGGCTGTACACCCAAGACGAGGTAATAAATGGTGATCGTTCCAGATGTACTTGGAGATCGACCGGATATGCTAGGATCTCTCTCCTGTATTGGACGTACAGGATGAGGAATAAGGTGCCTCCGGTTTCGTTCAGACCCAGAACGAACTAGTAAATGGATGTGTGTCTGACATTGTACTTCATTCTGTGTGATTGATATACATCGGTTGCATAGCGTGAATTGCGTGTGTGGCATGCTGAGATGAAAATGATCAAGGCTTCTGTTGAAAAGCAGAGTCTTATGGTTGATGATCAAAGCACAGCTTTAATATAGCATAGCTTTGTGTAGCGTTAATTCGCGAGCATCGCACCCCGGTGTGAACCAGAAATGGGAGAGGACTTCAGGGAGAACATGCGTTTCCTTCTAGCTAGGAGTGGTGTCTGGGTTTTGCATGCCCATGAATTTTACTTATGTGGATGATGGATAGTGAGGCGCCTCGGTTATGTCGGTCTCTACGGAGTCGATGGATGGTATGGTCTTTATGCAGACCAATTTTACGCCCCATATGGCGGGAAACACAATGTTCAGGCATTTTGATCCACTCCGTGTGGACCGGCCCTGACGATCCAAGGTGCAGTTGCGGCTGTTTCCGAGACACGGGCTAGAGCGTCTCGAAGCGGTAAGGACGAACCCTTGCCTTGGTTCATATACGGAAATCCAACTTCCAATACGTGACATTTGCGGTTTTGATTCTAGAGCCTAGTATTGGCTATATGATATATGGTACCCATGCCGCCTAGGATTGATACATTTATATTTGAAGCTGTTTTGTACACTATACACTTATAATAGTATATAATGATTTGTTTTAACATACCAAGCATGTTTCGCGATTATAAGGGAAAACCCTATCCTCCGGCTTGTGTTGCATTGTGTGATGGGACCTAGGTCTTATAATAGCCTCATTTTTCCAAGAAGCATTGCGCTGTTTTGTTATATGCTCTGGTACGTGGTCCCTTGATATATTTGATTTAAAGTAAAGTTTTAAATAACTATTTTAGTTCTCACACCAGTCACATGACTGGCCTGGAGTTTATTATTTTAACCTAAACTCTAGGTGCCCCTATTTTCCACACGGCCAGCTAGTAGTTTTGGTTTTGTAGATTTATATTCACATGATCCTGGTTTACGACTAGAATGATATTCGGAAAGCTCAGTATCCGTTTATCTTTATTTCAGTTGTGTTTTGTATTAT
This sequence comes from Allium sativum, assembly GCA_030737875.1. Classification (NCBI taxonomy): domain Eukaryota; kingdom Viridiplantae; phylum Streptophyta; class Magnoliopsida; order Asparagales; family Amaryllidaceae; genus Allium; species Allium sativum. The sequence goes on along the minus strand of CM060924.1, from coordinate 801,125,068 downwards.
TTTTCTGCTGTTGAGTATTTAAATGTAATTTAAATCTCTGATGTATAATAAATGTGTATTATTTTTCCATACTTTGTTATATTGTTGTATTCTGATGGAATTTTTGTAATAAGCAATGAAATGTTTTTCTGTTTGTGTTCTGATTTGTCTTTTTCTTAATTCAATCTGGGCTATTCTTCACGGGAAGTTCGAGTCGTTTCATTTTGGTATCAGAGCTTTGGTTTACAGAGCTCGAAGAACAAGGCACATTAGAACCAAACGAAAGAATTCATCAGGGATTGGATTAGTAATATCCAAGGAGAATGACTCGTTAGAGATAGGATCAGTAGTATCCTAGAACGAGTGTGAAGAGTATTATTTTTAAAGTAAAAATGAAGACAAACTTTGTTTTGAAAATTTAATCTAATGATACATATTTGATTGTTTATTTTATATTGAATTTCGACAATCGAGTATATGAGATTTTGCATGTACGCGTCATGAACGTATATTCAAAGTTTTAATATACTGGATAGATATAGAATCACACTCTAGTCACCCGAAGATGATTCTGATGGTTGATATATCATCATCAGATTCTATCTTTGAGTTTCGAAAGTAGGATTTCTATATATTTCCAATTAGCTAGTGTGAGAACTGAAACTAGATAAGGTCTATTGTTGTGATTTGGCATTAAAAATGGATTTTTATATATATAAAAATTATGCATTTGAAACGATAATCAACTAATTGATTGCTGGATGTGTTGTTTGATTATTGGTTGATTAATTAAAAATTGAACTATTTAGCCAAATTGTATCGAATGTTGAACTGAATGGAAAATTGTTTGAGATTGCATGCATATACATGTATATACATCGAACAGGTCATAGCAAGGAGGCTAGAGAAGAGGAATAAAATTGTATGGCTGACAAATAGGTACATGTTTAGAAATTTATTGGGTTTAGATGATTTTATGAGCCGATTGGCTAGCCGCTTGGCCATTTCTTTTTCTTTTTGAGATGAGAGGGCTTATGTGGTGGTTTGGGGATTTTCCCGGTGCTCCCTGTACAAAGGAGGATATGGCAAAAAATTTCGAAAATTTAGGGTGTTAGCCAATTTTTTTAAAAATTGGAAAATTCTTAGAAACTGAAAAGTTGAAGAATGAACGCCAAACTGAAAGTTGAGTTGATTAGCAAAACAACTTTTAACACCATTCCTTTTCGAGGACGAAAAGATTTTAAGTGGGCTAGATTGTAACAACCCGGGAAACCAGAACCAATTTAGAATTTTTATTTTAGCAATTTTAATGAATTTTGAATAATTAAAATGGTTTGTTTTAAATAATAACAACGAGAAATTTATTTTGAATAGAATAAGAATGTATAAATTTATATAAATCGAAATTAGAATATAAATATTTATTTTAATTATAAAAGGAATTGAATATGGTGCGGTAGTTTGAAAATTCGATTTCAAATTTCAATTGGATGTACAGGATTCAAAGTAAACCAGATTTTAGCGAAACTAGAAATATTTGAATCTATATGAAAATATCTTTCCAATGAATCCGGAAAATTGAAATTTCATAGCGGAATAAAAAGTTACGCCCAATTGAAAATTCAGAATAGTCGCTATGGGATTTTAAGGCCATAAAAATATCCATTTTGTAAATAACCTCCGTTTTCGACGAAACCAATTTTGTTGGATCCGGAATGTCAAATTATTGCTAGATTCCAAAATTCATAATTTTTTGGATTAATATGATACCATGGCAAAAGAAAACGGGTTTTGATAGTGAAACGACCCGAACTTCCCCAGTGTCCGAAGAGAAGGGAAAGGGCGGATTGTTTTGAGAACACGACAAAATAGAACGCAAACGAAAGAACATTTCATTGTATATTACTAAAATGCATCAGATTACATGAATATACAGAGTATAAATGAATAAACATTACATAGAAATATTAGAGATTACGATAAATTACATAGCAGCGGAAAATAATACAATACACAACTAGAAGAGATATACGGATACAAAGCTTTCCGGATATCATTCCAGCTGTAAACCAGGATCCTGTGAATATAAATCTGCAAAACCAAAACTACTAGCTGCCCGTTTCAAAATAGGGGCACCCAGAGTTTAGGTCAAAACAATAAACTCCAGGTCAGTCATGTGACTGGTGTGAGAACTAAAACAGTTAATCTTTATTTTTAAAATTAGGTAAATCAAGGGACCACGCCGTTTAACACGGAACGGGTTTCCTCCCAAAAATACAGGTGCATAAAACAACAGCGCAATGCTAAATAAAGAAAAATGAAGCTATTATAAAACCCAGGTCCTATCACACAATGCAACGCAAGCCGGGGGATAGGGTTTTTACCTTATAATAGCCAAGAATGCTTGATACGTTGAAAACAAATCAATTGATACTATTATAAGTGCATAGTGTATAAAACAACTTCAAATCATAAGTATCAATCATAGGCGGCATGAATGCCCCATACCACTATGTCGCGTTTGATATCCATCAGTATATAACCCCTGAGCTCGTACGTCACAGAGAAGGGCGTTAAGCAAGAGAATAAATTCTCCGCCGCCAAACAGATATATATTTAACAGAGATCAATCACACAGACTAAAATCCAATGTTAGACACACAGTCCATTTACAAGTCCGTTCTGGGTCTGAACGAAACCGGAGGCACTTTCCTCGCATATCCATCGATCTCGAAGCACATCTGGACGACCGCCGATTGATTCCCTCCTCTTGGTTGTACAGCCTAATCAAGACCATCACTAATCACCCAAACGATGTGAAGGCTTCCGGTCTTCAACCACCGTCTTCATCTTCGACTTATCGTCGTATCAGTTATTCAGAATGGGATAAACCTGGTCATTCCGAATAACTCGCGTATATTTTAAATAAGTGTTACACAAACACAACATATGCCTCATTCCAATTCATTAGTCACTAACCGTAAATTAATCCAGAGAATCATTTCCCAAATATTAACCTCGAAGGCCGAAACCAACATCAGATCAATACCCAGAAAACCATTCTGCTTGGCTAACCGACAGTTAGTTTCTAAATTTCACATTCATAGGGAAAGGTTCCCATTAATTTTATCCAAGATAAATCCTTTAAATTTATTCTTCAATCTTCATTTGAATTTCGATTCAACTAGTCGGGATTAACGAACCTTACTGAAGTAATCATTTGTTTTAATTTCCCAATCCCAACCTATTCATCCCATGAAGTAAAACTGGTAATACTTCATATCTAACACCACGGTGTTATCGGTAAATTCAATTACCATTTCACGTTCAAATCTAATTAAAGATTTAACTATCGCCTGGAGTAAAACTGGTGATACTCCATTCTCGATCTTTTCAATCTAATTAAAGATTCATTAAAACTCCACTTAGTTTTAATCTTCAACTGGGTTAAAGAATCAGTGCCATTTAAAACACGGTTCACGATAAACCCAAAATCATATTCATTAATTATCGGGTTAAAGAACGAGTGTTATTTAAAACACTGTCCACGATAAACCCAAAAAATCAATATCAATTCAATTCCAATCAAATATTATTTAATTGGTACACTTCCTTAAATCTAAATAAAAAGATTTAATCTTTTCTCAACTGGGTTCAAGAACAGTGTTAGTCAAGACACCATTCACGACAAACCCAAATCACATTTGATATTAAATACAAGGCTCTGAATAGAAAATATACCGGCTTATATTCAATATCAAATTCTACGACCAACAAATATCGTATTGGAAATAACGATATATATATATATATATATATATATATATATATATCTTTCAAATTTCCATAACAACATCTATATAGTCACGAAATCCAACATCGAAACATTCCAAAGGCAATTTCGATTCAAATCCATTCCAATGCAATCATTGGAAATTCTGGTTATTTTTAAAACCATTTCAAAGTCAATTTATTTATTTAAAAATAAATAGAATTATAATTCTAGTTCAAAACTAGTTCATTTCGATAAAAATCTATTTTTATCTTTTCAAATATGGAGTTTTTCATCCCAAATCTTCACAAATCATTTCTTATGATTTTACACAAATTATTACTATTTTTAATAATTTTATCAAGGCCCGTACAGTCGATTTCCGTCAATGGCCATCGGACTGCACATACAGCGACCTTTTTCAAATTTGATTTGGACATAATCCCAAATCCAACCGTTAGATTTCAAATTTCTAATATTCATTAGAAAACTCTTTTCGATATGAACCCAACAGTTCCGGTTTTAGGAGAATCCGACGGTCGGATCTCCCGTAATATCCGTTCGAAGTCAATGGTCGAAATTCGCAAACTGCCGCGGCGCGGTTCGTTCTATTCAGGCCATTATATTATATATATACTATATACTTCGTCGATTTCAATTCAAAACGTGCTTTATAAATTGTTTTTAAATTCATTTTCAAAACGGTTTCAACTTCATATTCAATTTCAAATCAAAATTGAATATTCCAATTTAAATTCATTTTAAATTCATTTCAAATTGATTTCAATTCAAATTGATTTCTAATTCAATTTTAGTTCGATTTCAATTCAATTCAATTACAATTCGAATTCATTTTTATTCCATTTCAATTCGAATTCATTTATATTCAATTTCAATTCGAATTATTTTATATTCAATTTCAATTTGAATTCGTTTATATTCGATTTCAATTCGAATTCGTTTATATTCGATTTCAATTCGAATTTATTTATATTCAATTTGAATTCTTTTATATTCAATTCTTTTCAAAATATTAGATTTTGAAATCACTTTCGATATTCAATATAAAATGAATAAAATTGATATAAATATCATTCACGTCTAAATGGCGTCAATCTAATCAATACGGCTTCATATATTCCTATTTTCAAATATTCTATTTCAAATATTTCTTTTTCAAATATTTCTATTTTAAAACTGGAATGAGGCCCAATCAATTATCATATAATGTTAATTATATGGATTTTCTACAACACATGCATATATCAACAACGATAAATAATCAACCATCATCCAAAGTGCATTCTACACTGTATAAGCATCAAATATAAATATTCAATGCTTATAACAGCTTGTCAATCAATCGATCGACATACAACTAAACAATCGGGATTAGTATACGTCAAATATCATCCCAATACCCATGTGGGGTTTCAAGCAATTAAACACAGATTTTTATTTGTGCAGTTGGGCGATGTGTAAAATTTATCGTTCCAATCAATGTCCTTCAAATAGGTGTACATAAACAAACCGTCCGGTTTGTAAATGAATATTTATTTATTCACATTCACGTTAAAAATTATATTTTTAACGATCAAACTATTTTATTCAACCTATGAATATTTTATTCGGTTCATTTATTAAATAAAATGTTATCTTTATTTTTCCAACTTATTTTTAGAAAATTTCGGCGGCATAACGACTCGATACTAGAAACGGGACAAGGTCTAGCCTTATCCCCGGTCTAGTGAAGGCCCACGCCATTCACACATCAATCAAATCAATTTCATTTCACCAAACAATTCAATTCAAACCAAATAATCTAACCAACTACACAACCAAACAATTAAACAAACAAGCCATCCATGGTCTGTGGATGACGGGTGTCGGGTGCTGCTAAGCTCCGTCTGCGTCCTAGTATATATATAACTAGAAAAAGGAATTGAAGAGTGAGAAGTTCTCACCGAAAGCTATCCAATACCACGACTCTTCATCGATAGAAATCTTCATCGTTCTCGTCTTTTTATCACCTTCGTTGCTCGTATCCTCTACATATGTAAAAATCGAATTTTTACTCCACTATTCAATATATAAAAATCGAATTTTTAATTCGCTATTCAATATATAAAAATCGAATTTTTACTTCGCTATTCAATATATAAAAATCGAATTTTTACTTCGCTATTCAATATATAAAAATCGAATTTTTACTTCGTTGTTCAATATATAAAAATCGAATTTTTTCTATGCTATTCAATATATAAAAATCAAATTTTTACTTCGCTATTCAATATATAAAAATCGAATTTTTTCTATGCTATTCAATATATAAAAATCGAATTTTTTCTATGCTATTCAATATATAAAAATCGAATTTTTACTATTCTACTATATATAAAATTCATATTTTTATTCAACGGTGTTCATATAATAAAGATTATATTTTTATCACGCTATTCTCTATATAAAGATTTTGCCTTTTTAAATATAAAGACTTCTCCTTTTCAGATATAAAGATTTCGCCTTTTCAAATATAAAGATTTCACCTTTTCAAATTTTAATAAAATAAAAATCATATTTTTATTTCCACCTCATATGTATTTTAAAACGCTCCATTCTATATAAAAATCCTATTTTTATATTTCGTATATAAAGATCGCATTTTTTTATTTCTTCACTATAGAGATTACATTTTTACTTCAACATATAAAAGATTATATTTTTATACCTCTACAATATAAAAGATTATATTTTTATACTTCTGTATATAAAAATTATATTTTTCACCTTTCTATATTATAAAAATTATATTTTTTTCTCTCATAAAAATCAAACTCCTTCTTTTATAAAAGTCCGACTTTGTATAAAATAAAAATCCAATTTTTTTTATATGCCCCTTATATAAAAATCATGCCTTTACCAAATTAAAAATCAAAACTTTCTACGATTAAAAATCCAAACTTCCTACGTTAAACAAAATCAGATTTTTATTTTTTATATTTTTTATACGTTAACATCATATATTTAATGTTTAGACCAACGAAAATAAAAATAAAAAGACTTACAAAGTGGCTTGGAGGTAGGGGATGGCGCTGGAGGGGCGCTGCTGCTCGGGGTAGTCGGCTGGGGGTCCGGCAGGTGGTGGCGCTGGCCATCGGTGGGCCACAGGGGGTTGCGTCGATTTAATTCGAAGATGGGGGAGGAGGAAAGAAGGAGAAGCAGGTGGAGGAGGGGGAAGTGGAGGAGATGATCGGAGCAGGGGCAAGGTGGAGGCGTCGGCGGCTGATGGGGGGGAGGCACGCAATCGATTTAGGTTTCCTTCTTTTTATATATATATTTTTTTGAAGCTTATGACCGTGGGGGAGGGATATAGTTTTATATATAATTATTTATATTATTTTATTATTTTAATTTCAAAAGGTTAACTTTTACATACGACCTCTAAACGAGGCCCACCGCCTGTCGTCCATAGTTAATTACCCCCATTCCGAACACAATGGGATATGTATCGTAAGTTGATTCGACTGTTTCGATCAGTTTTCGTCAAAATCAACATATAACTCTATATATTGAATTTGAACGCGCATTTCAATTTACTGGGGTTACATACGAACTCTAAAAATTTCCAAAAAATATTTTCTTGCTTCGTATTGACGATACAGTCCTAACAAAACTAATTTCACCGAATTTTGAGACCGTTGGAAAAATGACCATTTTCCAGTCGATTAAAATCAACTGAAACTGGTTAAACGCGTTTTCCTTTGCCACGCTCACATATTGATTAGAAAAATTATGAAATTTGGAATCTAGCAATAACTTTACATCACGGACCCAACAAACGTGGTTTCGTCGAAATCCGAGGTCGTTTGCAAAATTGCTATTTTTCAGGGCCTGAATTCCACAGCGACTATTCAGAATTTTCAACTGGACATATCTTTTGATTCCCGCTATGAAATTTTGATTTTCCGGATTCATTGGAAAGATATTCTCAATTAGATCCTAATGTTTTTGGTTTCACTAAAATCCGGATTATGTTGCACCCGGTATGTTCAATTGAAGTTTGAAATCGAATTATCGAACTACCGCGCCATTTTCAATTCTATTTATAATTATATATAATTATTTATATTCTAACGACGACGTATATAATATATACGTCGAATTATATTCAAAATAAATTTCTTGTCGATATTATTTAAAATAATTCATTTTAAATAATCAAAATTCGCTAAAATTTCCAAAATAAAAATTTTAAACTGGCCCAGATTTTCGGGTTGTTACAATCTCCCCCACTTAAAACTTTTCGTCTCCGAAAAGGAACAAAGTCGAAAGTGGTTTGATTAATCAACTCTACGTTCGATCTGGCTTCCATTCTCCAACTTTTCAGTTTCTGAGAATTTTCAAATTCTTCAAAAATTAGGCTAACACCCGGAATTTTCGAAAAATTTCGCCATAACCTCCCCTGCACCGGGAGCCACGGGAAAATCCCGAAATTGCCATATAGGCCTTCTGATCTCAAAAAGAAAAAGAAAAAGCCAAGCGGCTAGCCAATAGGCTCATAAAATCATCATCACCAAAACAAAACAGTAAATTATAGTAAACATGTACCTATTTGTCGGGCAAACAAATTTTATTCTTCTTCTCTAGCCTCCTTGCTATGACCTGTTCAATGTAAGTACATGTATATGTAAGCAAATGCGACCAATTTCAATACAATTCACTTCTTGGTCCAATTAGGCATAATGGTTCAAAATTATCAAACAAATAAACAAACAACACAAACATCAATCAATTAGTGGATTAACGTTTCAAATTCATAATTTTGATATATATATATATATATATATATATATATATATATATATATATAGAAAATCATGTTTTTGATGCCAATTCACAACGATAAGCCCTATCTAATTTCGGTTCTCACACTAGTCTAATGGAAATATAGAAATCTCACTTTCGTTACTCGAAAATAAATACTGGCGACAGTGCCCCATCACCAGAATTATCCCCGGGCAACTAGAGTATGATTCTATAACCATCCAGTATATTAAAACTTCGAATACACGTTTGCAAGACGCATATGCAAAATCTTTATATATCAGATTGTCCAAATTCATATAAAATAAATAATCAAATACGAGTAATTGATTTAAATTTTCAAAACAAAAATTGTTTTCATTTTAAAAATATACCCTTCATACTCGTTCTAGGATACTACTGATCCCATCTATAACGAGTCATTCCCATTGGATATTACTAATCCAATATCTGATGAATTCTTTCGTATGGTTCTAATGTGCCTTGTTCTCTGAGCTTTGTAAACCAAAGCTCTGATACCACGATGAAACGACCCGAACTTCCTCGGTCTCCGAAGAGAAGGGAAAGGGCGGATTGTTTTGAGAACACGACAAAATAGAACGCAGAAGAAAGAACATTTCATTGTATATTACAACAATGCATCAGATTACATGAATATACAGAGTATAAATAAATAAATATTACACAGAAATATCAGAGATTACAATAAATTACATAGCAGCGGAAAATAATACAATACACAACTAGAAGAGATATATGGATACAAAGCTTTCCGGATATCATTCCAGCTGTAAACCAGGATCCTATGAATATAAATCTGCAAAACCAAAACTACTAGCTGCCCGTGTCAAAACAGGGGCACCCAGAGTTTAGGTCAAAACAATAAACTCCAGGACAGTCATGTGACTGGTGGGAGAACTAAAACTGTTAATCTTTATTTTTAAAGTTAGGTAAATCAAGGGACCACGCCGTTTAACACGGAACGGGTTTCCTCCCAAGAATATCGGTGCATAAAACAACAGCGCAATGCTAAATAAAGAAAAATGAAGCTATTATAAGACCCAGGTCCTATCACACAATGCAATGCAAGCCGGGGGATAGGGTTTTTACCTTATAATAGCCAAGAATGCTTGATACGTTGAAAACAAATCAATTGATACTATTATAAGTGCATAGTGTATAAAACAACTTCAAAACATAAGTATCAATCATAGGCGGCATGAATGCCCCATACCACTATGTCGCCATATATTGGTTATACAATCAAAATTGCAAAGTCACGTATTTGGAAATTGGATTTCCGTCTATGAACCAAGGCAAAAGATAGTCCTCAACCGATTCGAGACGCTCTAGCCTGCTCCTCTGGATCAGAGCTCGAGTGACCCTTGGATCGTCAGGGCGGTCTACCGATGTGGATTAAAATGCCTGAGCATGCGTTTCCCCGCCCTTTGGGGTGTAAATGAGCCAACGAATGGCTCCATCAGACCCGGATCGTCCGATCTAACCGAGGCGCCTCACAACAGCAACAACCACACAGGTGAAAAGTATATAAATGTCAGGGCTGGTAGGTCACTGACACCACCCTAGCTAGAAAGAAACGCATGCCCTCCCTGATGTCCTCTCCCGTTTTTGGTTCACAACCGGGGTGTGAGGATCGCGAATTCACGTTACACAAAGTTGTGCCACACAGGCTGTGCTTTGATCATCACCACAAGACTTTGCTTTTCAACAGAAGCCTTGATCATTTGCCACTTAGGCATGCCACACAGGCAATTCACTCTATGCGTTTGATATCCATCAGTATATAACCCCTGAGCTCGTACGTCTCAGAGAAGGGCGTTAAGCAAGAGAATAAATTCTCCGCCGCCAAACAGATATATATTTAACAGAGATCAATCACACAGACTAAAATCCAATGTCAGACACACAGTCCATTTACAAGTCCGTTCTGGGTCTGAACGAAACCGGAGGCACTTTCCTCGCATATCCATCGATCTCGAAGCACATCCGGACGACCGCCAATTGATTCCCTCCTCTTGGGTGTACAGCCTAATCAAGACCATCAGTGATCACCCAAACGATGTGAAGACTTCCGGTCTTCAACCAACGTCTTCATCTTCGACTTATTGTCGTATCAGTTATTCAGAATGGGATAAACCCGGTCGTTCCGAATAACTCGCGTATATTTTAAATAAGTGTTACACAAACACAACATACGCCTCATTCCAATTCATCAGTCACTAACCGTAAATTAATCAAGAGAATAATTTCCCAAATATTAACCTCGAAGGCCGAAACCAACATCAGATCAATACCCAGAAAACCATTCTGCTTCGCTAACCGACAGTTAGTTTCTAAATTTCACATTTATAGGGAAAGGTTCCCATTAATTTTATCCAAGATAAATCCTTTAAATTTATTCTTTAATCTTCTTTTGAATTTCGATTCAACTAGTCGGGATTAACGAACCTTACCGAAGTAATCATTTGTTTTAATTTCCCAATCCCAACCTATTCATCACATGAAGTAAAACTGGTAATACTTCATATCTAACACCACGGTGTTATCGGTAAATTCAATTACCATTTCACATTCAAATCTAATTAAAGATTTAACTATCGCCTGGAGTAAAACTGGTGATACTCCATTCTCGATCTTTTCAATCTAATTAAAGATTCATTAAAACTCCACTTAGTTTTAATCTTCAACTGGGTTAAAGAATCAGTACCATTTAAAACACGGTTCACGATTAACCCAAAATCACATTCATTAATTATCAGGTTAAAGAACAAGTGTTATTTAAAACACTGTCCACGATAAACCCAAAAAATCAATATCAATTCAATTCCAATCAAATATTATTTAATTGGTACACTTCATTAAATCTAAATAAAAAGATTTAATCTTTTCTCAACTGGGTTCAAGAACAGTGTTAGTCAAGACACCATTCACGACAAACCCAAATCACATTTGATATTAAATACAAGGCTCTGAATAGAAAATATACCGGCTTATATTCAATATCAAATTCTACGACCAACAAATATCGTATTGGAAATAACGATATATATATATATATATATATATATATATCTATAACTTTCAAATTTCCATAACAACATATGTATAGTCACGAAATCCAACATCGAAACATTCCGAAGGCAATTTCGATTCAAATCCATTCCAATGCAATCATTGGAAATTCTGGTTATTTTCAAAACCATTTCAAAGTCAATTTATTTATTTAAAAATAAATAGAATTATAATTCTAGTTCAAAACTAGTTCATTTCGATAAAAATCTATTTTTATCTTTTCAAATATGGAGTTTTTCATCCCAAATCTTCACAAATCATTTCTTATGATTTTACACAAATTATTACTATTTTTAATAATTTTATCAAGGCCCGTACAGTCGATTTACGTCAATGGCCATCGGACGGCACATACAGCGACCTTTTTCAAATTTGATTTGGACATAATTCCAAATCCAACCGTTAGATTTCAAATTTCTAATATTCATTAGAAAGCTCTTTTTGATACGAACCCAACGGTTCCGGTTTTAGGAGAATCCGATGGTCGGATCTCCCGTAATATTCGTTCGAAGTCAATGGTCGAAATTCGCGAACTGCCGCGACGCGGCGCGTTCTATTCAGGCCATTATATTATATATATAATATATATAATATATACTTCGTCGATTTCAATTCAAAACGCGCTTTATAAATTGTTTTTAAATTCATTTTCAAAACGGTTTCAACTTCATATTCAATTTCAAATCAAAATTGAATATTCCAATTTAAATTCATTTTAAATTCATTTCAAATTGATTTCAATTCAAATTGATTTCTAATTCAATTTCAGTTCGATTTCAATTCAATTCAATTAGAATTTGAATTCATTTTTATTCCATTTCAATTCGAATTCATTTATATTCAATTTCAATTCGAATTCTTTTATATTCAATTTCAATTCGAATTCGTTTATATTCGATTTCAATTCGAAATCATTTATATTCGATTTCAATTCGAATTTATTTATATTCAATTTCAATTCGAATTCTTTTATATTCAATTCTTTTCAAAATATCAGATTTTGAAATCACTTTCGATATTCATTATAAAATGAATAAAATCGGAATAAATATCGTTCAAATATTTCTATTTCTAATATTTCTTTTTCAAATATTCCTATTTTCAAATATTCCAGTTCTAATATTTCTTTTTCAAATATTTCTATTTTAAAACTGGAATAAGGCCCAATCAATTACCATATAATGTTAATTATATGGATTTTCTACAACACATGCATATATCAACAACGATGAATAATCAACCATCATCCAAAGTGCATTCTACATTGTATAAGCATCAAATATAAATATTCAACGCTTATAACAGCCTGTCAATCAATCGATCGACATACAACTAAACAATCGGGATTAGTATACGTCAAATATCATCCCAATACCCGTGTGGGGTTTCAAGCAATCAAAACAGATTTTTATTTGTGCAGTTGGGCAATGTGTAAAATTTATCGTCCCAATCAATGTCCTTCAAATAGGTGTACATAAACAAACCGTCCGGTTTGTAAATGAATATTTATTTATTCACATTCACGTTAAAAATTACATTTTTAACGATCAAACTATTTTATTCAACCTATGAATATTCTATTCGGTTTATTTATTAAATAAAATGTTATCTTTATTTTTCCAACTTATTTTTAGAAAATTTCGGCGGCATAACGGCACGATACTAGAAACGGGACAAGGTCTAGCCTTATCCCCGGTCTAGTGAAGGCCCACGCCATTCACACATCAATCAAATCAATTTCATTTCACCAAACAATTCAATTCAAACCAAATAATCTAACCAACTACACAACCAAACAATATAACAGACAAGCCATCCATGGTCTGTGGATGACGGGTGTCGGGTCCTGCTAAGCACCGTCTGCATCCTAGTATATATATATAACTATAAAAAGGAATTGAAGAGTGAGAAGTTCTCACCGAAAGCTATCCAATACCACGACTCTTCATCGATAGAAATCTTCATCGTTCTCGCCTTTTTTATCACCTTCGTTGCTCATATCCTCTACATATGTAAAAATCGAATTTTTACTCCGCTATTCAATATATAAAAATCGAATTTTTACTTTGCTATTCAATATATAAAAATCGAATTTTTACTTCGCTATTCAATATATAAAAATCAAATTTTTACTTCGCTATTCAATATATAAAAATCGAATTTTTTCTTCGTTGTTCAATTTATAAAAATCGAATTTTTTCTATGATATTCAATATATAAAAATCGAATTTTTACTTCGCTATTCAATATATAAAAATCGAATTTTTTCTATGCTATTCAATATATAAAAATCGAATTTTTTCTATGCTATTCAATATATAAAAATTGAATTTTTACTATTCTACTATATATAAAATTCATATTTTTATTCTACGGTGTTCATATAATAAAGATTATATTTTTATCACGCTATTCTCTATATAAAGATTTTGGCTTTTCAAATATAAAGATTTCGCCTTTTCAAATATAAAGATTACGCCTTTTCAAATGTAAAGATTTCGCCTTTTCAAATTTCAATAAAATAAAAATCATATTTTTATTTCCACTTCATATGTATTTTTAAAACGCTCCATTCTATATAAAAATCCTATTTTTATATTTCGTATATAAAGATCACATTTTTTATTTCTTCACTATAGAGATTACATTTTTACTTCAACATATAAAAGATTATATTTTTATACCTCTACAATATAAAAGATTATATTTTTATACTTCTATATATAAAAATTATATTTTTCACCTTTCTATATTATAAAAATTATATTTTTTTCTTTCATAAAAATCAAACTCCTTCTTTTATAAAAGTCCGGCTTTGTATAAAATAAAAGTCCAATTTTTTTTATATGCCCCTTATATAAAAATCATGTCTTTACCAAATTAAAAATCAAAACTTTCTACGATTAAAAATCCAAACTTCCTACGTTAAACAAAATCAGATTTTTATTTTTTATATTTTTTTTATACGTTAACATCATATATTTAATGTTTAAACCAACGAAAATAAAAATAAAAAAACTTACAAAGGGGCTTGGAGGTAGGGGATGGCGCTGGAGGGGCGCTGCTGCTCGGGGTGGTCGGCTGGGGGTCCGCAGGTGGTGGCGCTGGCCATCGGTGGGTCACAGGTGGTTGCGTCGGTTTAATTCGAAGATGGGGGAGGAGGAAAGAAGGATAAGCAGGTGGAGGACGGGGAAGTGGAGGCGACGATCGGAGCAGGGGCACGGTGGAGGCGTCGGCGGCTGATGGGGGGGGGGGGGGAGGCGCGTAATCGATTTAGGTTTCCTTCTTTTTTTTTTTTTGAAGCTTATGACCTTAGGGGGGAGATATAGTTTTATATATAATTATTTATATTATTTTATTATTTTAATTTCAAAAAGTTAACTTTTACATACGACCTCTAAACGAGGCCCACCGCCTGTCGTCAATAGCTAATTACCCCCATTCCGAACACAATGGGATATGTATCGTAAGCTGATTCGACTGTTTCGATCAATTTTCGTCAAAATCAACATATAACTCTATATATTGAATTTGAACGCGCATTTCAATTTACTAGGGTCACATATGAACTCTAAAAAATTCCTGAAAAATATTTTCTAGCTTCGTACGGACGATACGGTCCTAACAAAACTAATTTCACCGAATTCTGAGACCGTTGGAAAAATGAACATTTTCCAGTCGATTAAAATCAACTAAAACTGGTCAAACGCGTTTTCCTTTGCCATGCTCACATATTGATTCGAAAAATTATGAAATTTGGAATCTAGCAATAACTTTACATCACGGACCCAGCAAAATTGGTTTCGTCGAAATCCGAGGTCGTTTGCAAAATTGCTATTTATCAGGGCCTGAATTCCACAGCGACTATTCAGAATTTTCAACTGGACATATCTTTTGATTCCCGCTATGAAATTTCGATTTTCCGGATTCGTTGGAAAGATATTCTCAATTAGATCCTAATGTTTTTGGTTTCACTAAAATCCGAATTATGTTGCACCCGGTATGTTCAATTGAAGTTTGAAATCGAATTATCGAACTACTGCGCCATTTTCAATTCTATTTATAATTATATATAATTATTTATATTCTAACGATGATGTATATAATATATACGTCGAATTATATTCAAAAAAAAATTCTCGTCGATATTATTTAAAATAATAATTTTAAATAATCAAAATTCGCTAAAATTGCCAAAATAAAAATTTTAAACTGGCCCAGATTTTCGGGTTGTTACAGATAGTTTCAGTCAATTTGGATTGACCAGAAAATGGGGATTTTTCAAATGATCTTCAGACGAAATTAGTTTTGTTAGGACCGTATCGTCAATACGAAGCTAGAAATAATTTTTCGTGAATTTTTAGAATTAGTATATAGCCCCGGTAAATTAAAATGTGCTTTTGAATTTAAAATACATTAATTTATATTTTAAGTTAAACGAAAACTGATCGTAACAGCCGATTTGGGTTACGAAAAATATCCCACTGTGTCTGGAATAGGGGTATTTAGCTAGGGGTGACACTCGCTGGGTTTGAATTGGAGATCGGATCAATAAATCGGTAATTTTGGAAATTAGAAAAGTAAAAGGACAAAAATATATAAATACCAACCCTGGCCAAACCCTTATCTCCTAAAGCCATGGTCAACTGAAGAAAAAAACACGCCTCCAAACCTCTCAAAAAACCAATGAACGGAATTTCCCAAATCATCCCTCCGATTATTTCAAAATCCAATCGATAGAATCCGAACTTCAGAAGGGGGAAATTGTTCATCTTCTCGAGCTCGAAGTGAGGAGCGGTGCTGATGGGCTTTTTGTGCGACAAAGTGGCGGAAATCAACGCAGGAAGGTGGCGCGTTTTAGGGCGTTTATGGCACTGACGGAGCGTTCGAGTGGGGCCTGGTCACCACTGCTGGTAGCTGACGTGGAGGCGAATCATGTGGCGACAGCAGATCGCCGTCTGGTGGAGCCATCGGGGTGCGAACTGGAACCCTAGAAGAGGAGGGTGATTCAAGTTGTTCTGGAGTATGTCGGGAGGAAGGTGATAAATTTTTTTTTATTGTAAATACCATAGTTAAAAATTCAAATTTTTAAACAAATAAGATTGTTTAAATTCTGTTTTTATGAAATATATATGAAAATGTTTTTATAAAATATATATGAAAATGTTTTTATAAAATATATGTGAAAATGTTTTTATAAAATATATATATATATAGGGTGATATAAAAATACGATTTTTATATATTCAGTAGCATTATCAAAATATGATTTTTTTTATATATAGAGCAATATAAAAATGTAATTTTTTACGATATAAAAATCTAATTTTTATGTAAGAATTAGCGTAATAAAAATATGATTTTTATTATTTGAATGGCAATATAAAAATATGGTTTTTATATATGAAGTAGCGGTATAAAAATGTGATTTTTACATATAAAGATTTGATTTTTATTTATATGTATAACAAAAAAAGAAGTGATTTTTGATATATATATATATATAGCGATGTAAAAATCTGATTTCTAATATATATAACGGTATAAAGATATGATTTTTAAAATATAAACATCGTATTAAAAATATAATTTTTATAAAGAAAGCATTGAAATAAAAATATGATTTTTATTTATAAACATCATTGTTTAGAAATGTGATTTTTATGTATATAGTAGCATTGTTAAAAATATAATTTTTAACATAAACCGCGTGAAACAAATTACGTGGAATCACGAAGAAGAATGCTACACACTAGAAATAAAACCGTTCAGAAATAAAGAACGAAGGAGTGGATCTCAAAGGTGAGAACTTCTCGCTTTAATTTTATTTTCTAGTTAAAATATATACTAGGATGCAGATGGTGCTTAGCAGCACCGGACAACCGTCGTCCATAGACCACGGACAACTTGTTTGATTGTATTGTGTTATGGAAATTGATTGTGATGTGAAATGGACTATGTAAAATATTCATGTGTTGAAATAAAACATTTATCGTTAAAAATATAATTTTTAACGTGTATATGAATGAAAATAAATATTCATTTACAATTCAGACAATTTTTTTATGTACACACATTTGACTGATATTGATAGGGACTATATATTTTACACATCGCCTATCTGCACAAATAATATTCAGTGTTTGTTGATTGAAACCCCACACAGGTGCTGGGATGAAACTTGACGTACACTAATCTTAATTGTTTAGTTGTATGTCGATCGATTGGTTGAAAGGCTGTCGTAAGCATTAAATATTTATATTTAATGCTTATACAATGTAGAACACACTCTGGTGGATGGATGATTATTTACCACTGTTGTTGTATACATGTGTTGTATGAAATCCATATAATAACATTATATGGTAATTTGCTGTTTCTGATTCCAGTTCAGAAAGAATGAATATTTTAAAAGAAGGAATATTTTAAAATAACGAATATTTTAAAATAATATTCAGCAAAAGATCAAAATCTGATTTTGATGTCCGATTTGGGATGGACACGAATGTATTTAAATATATAAAGCCGTGTTGATTAGATTAACACCATTTTGACGTGAATGATAATTATATCGATGTTATTCATTTTTATAATGAATATTGAAAAGGAAATGATTTTAAAATCTGATGTTTAGAAAATATTATAATTTATATATTAATGATATGGAATGTTCAATTTTGATTTAAAACTGAATATGAAGTTGAAATCGTTTTGAAAATGAATTTTAAACGATTTATAAAATATATTTTAAATGGAAATCGATGAAATAAATATTATATTATACATATATATATATATAATAAAATTGCCTGAATAGAATGCGCCGCGCCACGGTAGTTTGCGAATTTGGACCGTTGACTTCGAATGGATATTACGGGAGATCCTACCATCGGATTTTCCTAAAACTGGTTGGGTTCGTATTGAAATGATCTTTCTAAAAAATATTAGAGATTTGAAATCTAACGGTTTGATTTGGAATTATGTCCAAATCAAATTTGGAAAAGGTCGCTGTAAGTGCAGTTCGATGGTCGTTTATGGAAATCGACTGTACGAGCCTTGATAAAATTATTAAAAATAGCAATAATTTGTGTGAAATCATAATAAATGATTTGGAAAGAATTAGGATGAAAAATTCCATATTTGAAAAGAAAAAAATATATATTTTTATCCAAATGAACTAGTTATTAACTAGATTAGAAATCCAATAGTTTTTAAATAAAATAAATTGGATTTTTGAAATGGATTTAAAAATAACCAGGATTTCCAATATATGAATTGGAATGGTTTTGAATCGAAATTGTCTTCGGAATATATCCATGTTGGATTTCGTAATTATACAGATATTGTTATAGAAATTTGAAATATATATATTTATATCGTTATTTCCAATACGATATTTGTTGGTTTCAGAATTTGATATTGAATATAAAACGAAATATTTTCTATTCAGATCCTTGTATTTAATATCAAATGGGATTTTAGGTTTGTCGTGGACAGTGTCTTAAGTTACACTGTTCTTGAACCCCATGTGAGGAGAACAAATCTTTAATTAAGATTGTTAGAGTTTCCAATTATATTTAATAATTGGAATAAACTGAAATGCGAATTGGTTTTATCGTGAACTGTGTTTTTAACTACATTCGTTCTTTAACCCGATTTACAGTGAAATGTGATTTGGAATTTATAAATCTTTTGTCATGATTTAAAGGAGATTTTCCAAAACGAAAGTTTTCCAATTTAACATGTTAAATTGGAATTGAATGGAATTCGATTTGGTAATAATCGAAGTGAGCTTCTCTAGAGGAAGACTCTTAATATATATGGAATTTAAAAGGAATTGCCGTTATTCCATTTATATGATTGGTTGGATATGAATGTTTATATCGTTTATATATATATATATATTGATTTGTTTTCCGTGAAGATTCCATTGTTAATGGAATGAGATTTTGGATTTATCGTGAGCTGTGTTTTAAATGACATTAGTTCTTTAGCCCTGTTAAAAATAAGATTAATTTCTTAACCTTGAATAATCATTAAGTAATGACTTTTCAAAATTAAAATCGAATTAGAGTTTTAATGAATCTTTAAATAGATTGAAAGATGAATTTGATAACTAAAATTATCAAATTCAAGAAATGATCGAGAATGGAGTATCACCAGTTTTGCTCCAAGCGATAGTTAAATCTTTAGTTAGATTTGAATGTGAAATGGTAATTAATTTTACCAATAACACCGTGGTGTTAGAATTGAAGTATTACCAGTTTTACTTCATGGGATGAATAGGTTGGGATTGGGAAAATAAACAAATGAGTATTTCGGTAAGGTTCGCTAATCCCCTAGTTTGGATAAACCATAGTTTTGTTTGAATTGATATCCAAAGGAGGATTAAAGAATAAATTTAAAGAATTTATCTTTGATAAAATTAATGGGAACCTTTCCCAAATTATAAGAATATTTGAAAAGGAATATTCTAGATTGAAATGAGGCGTATGTTTTGTTTTTGTAGCACTTGTTTATAATATACGCGAGTTATTCGGAAAGATCGGGTTTATCCCATTCTGAATAACCGAATCGGCGATGAGTGACGACGAAGAAGGTGGTCGAAGACCGGAGGTCTTCACATCGTTTGGATGATTACTGATGTCTTGATTGGGCTGTACTGTAACATCCCACGTCCATTAATGTCCCTCGCAAAGGGAATGCATTAACTTCCATGGAGTATTTTAAGTGAATATAGAACAAAAAATCACAACAAGACAGATAAAAAGCAGTACTTGAAAATTTAAAACTTTATTTATTGCAGTAGAAGGTAAATATGTTTGGTTACATAATCAAAAACCATAAACCAAAGTCAAGTACATAATATCCATCTTGATAAAACAAAGTACATAATCCCACTACTACAAATAGCCATAAAGAAAATGATAGGCTGAACTTTACTTCAGCAATCCAAATCCAAGTGCTCCCAAAGAGATCCCAATCAAGCTCCATTAGTACTAGTCCCACCTTTAAACCTGGGGGGGGGGGGAGAAAAAAGGTGGAAACAAAGGGGGTCAGACATAAAGTCTGGCAAGTCCAATAACTCTAACAACATAATTATTAAAGCAATATGATAAGATATAAGATGGAGAATAAGGTAATGACTGTGTGAACCACATGGGTATGGCAAGGCAATCAGGAGAGACGGAGATAACGTTAATGGCGCTTCCTAATCAATATAGGATACTTACTTTACTCTATCGTACTGTACCGTACTATATTGTACTAACACTAACTGCACCCCTACTAGTCACTCTAGAAATTTGATCCCTCTAGGATAAATAGAATGATGATAGCTTCGTGTACGACTAGATGTACCCACTATCCTCCATGTTTGACTGTATATCTCTAGTTGCTATCATAGGTACCCAGCGTGTACCTATCCCCACTAGACGTACCCCTTCAATAAGTAATAATGGTAATTCCATGTACTCCTAGCTGACGTCATAGGTGTCGCCTGCTCGTATCTCCACTAGGTGTACCCCCTTAATAATTATTAATAATAGTGGTAGCTTCTTGTACCCCTATCTGACTACATAGGTGTCGTCTGCTCCTATCTCCACTAGGTGTACGCTCTACACTGCCCCATTCGATCGGCTCCCTAACTCGTAGATACCCGTGCTGGTCCCACAGTGGGGTGTATCACTCCCCAAAGTGGCAACCCAATACTACCAGAGATGCACAGCTTATACCTACACGATGCAACAACGTCTTACCTACCAGCTCGGACCCATGCATGCACGTGACCCCATTGGACTTGCGTTGTCACCGCTAACCCGTTTTGGCCTCTAACAATCAGACCCAGTAGGACTGTCCCGTCCTCGACTTGGGTCGAGCTCACAAAGATACTTAATGGGCTACTGGAATGAAAAGGGCTCCCCCCATGCTTGACACAAGCTTTCACCCTAGGCTTGGTACCCTCTAGTATATCCCACTAAACCCCCTTCATGTCCACTTACATGTTTTAAATTTGGTTAAGGGTTTCTATTAGTAATTTCACATGCCACCCAAGGCACCAAATTAACCCCTATGTCCCACTTACATGTTTTACCTCGGTTAAGTGTTACTAATCGTATTTCCTCATGCCACCCAAGGCACCCACTTAACCCCCATGTCCCACCACATGTTTTACTTTGGTTAACTGTTTCTTAATTTATTACCACCGTAACCCTTGTAGGACCTCTCACATTAGACTGGCATTTGTGGTTGCTGGATTTGTCGGGCGGGTCCGGGCAGTCTAACACCACAAACGAGCCTAACCTCGTGTCCATACAATTGATACACATTTAGTTTGGGCCTTTGACCTCTCACATTGGGCTACCATTTGTGGCTGCTGGATTTGCCGGGCGGGTCCGGGCAGTCTTACACCACAAATGAGTCCAACCTCGTGTCTTATGCAATTATTTATACATAATTAATTTTCCCCAAATTTGAATTACTTTCACTATTCAAATTTCCATATTTATTTATGTCCATAATTTATCACCTAAATTATGCTCATCAGTTTATGGTTTATAAATTATACCAATTTCATCACTAATTAATTTTATTCCTTAAAATTAATTACATGACTTTTTAGGCCATTACATGCCAAATTCACAATATGTGTGTATCCACTATTATCCCCATCGTACCCCCGTCATTCGTTCGCTTAACATGAAATATACATATTAGACTAGCAAATAGTCTAATACTTAAAAAAGGGAATAAACGTCACAAAGTCACATACACACAATAATAGATCTAATTTGCATCTAACTTGCAATTAAGAATTACAATATACTTGCATAGTCTTTGTATTATCAAGGATCCAAAAATCATAGATCTAAAAGGTGTGAACTTGCATGTATGAACATAGATTTACACCCAATTAGCCTAGGTAATTATCACAAACTTATATAAACTATGTATGTCATCAACCTAAACATAAAGGTGTCATCTTGCGTAACTATGGATCCAATAAAAGGTGTTAACCTGGGTAAACTATGGATCCACATAAAGGTGTAAACTTGCATAACTATGCATGTCATAGTTTCAACATAAAAATGTCAACTTGAATATGGATCTAAACTTTAAAGGTGTGAACTTGTATATATGTGAATCCAATTATCACTTAAACTTGCATATGAACATAATACATATACGAACTAGCATATGTTTCACCTCCATATTCTCATAAAAACTAATGTTATAAACCTAGGTGATTGGATTATAGAAAGGGATTCATTGACACAAGTTAACATCATGAACTACTAGCATATATTTTAAATCCAAACTTACATAACATCATATACCTCGCATACAACTTGTGTGATCCTATTAACTTGCATAACATCATATGTACTACTTGCATAGTCATATTAACTTGCATAAGATCATATATGAAACTTGCATAATCATAATAACTTGCATAACATCATATATCAAACTTGCATAATCATATTAACTTGCATAATCATATTAATTTTGCATAACATCATACATGAAACTTGCATAACATCATATATAAAACTTGCATAACATCATATAAAATGAATCAAGTTAACATACATGATTTAACATATGAATTAGATTCACAACTACAATTTATTATCCAACGTATATCACATTATAATTAGTTTAGCAATTATTTTGTTAAAGTGATCGAACTCACAACTCAAAAGCGGTCTTGAGTTCTGGATTCTGGTTTTTGAAGTTGTATTAGTTCTCCTTTGAAGAAGATTCGTTGTGAGGGTTGAATAGAACTGATTTAATTAGCTGTTCTTCCTCTCTAATTGGTGGTGGCTGCTCTAGGGTTCAAGACGACAGCATGACGGCCATAGTTTTAGTTTTAATTTTGGTTTAGGGTTTGAGTCAATGGGTCTTTTTATAAAGCTTTGAATTAATTTAAGCCGTCGGATCACTCTAGGATCCATCTAGGCCATAGAAAACAAGAAATCGCCATCTAAGCCCTAAAACATAAAATTTCATCATAGACCATTTAGGGCCGACGGGACCAATTCCAAACCTCCTAAGTCGACCCTGGGGTCGGGTCGACCCATAAAATAGGTTGGTTTGGTGTTTTGCCTTCCCACTTCCGCTGTTTTGAATTTTTTACTTAAATTTTAGGTATAATTTTATTTTATATATATATATATATCTTCCTAGTTTACCATTTTCACACTAAACTACTTTTTGAACCGCGTTCACACTAAGCCGCTTTTTAGCCATTCCCCTAAAACAAAAATATGGCGTTGGCGGGGATCGAACTCTGTACCTCTTGTATGCAAGTCACATGTTCCAACCAAATGGGCTACTAAGTCAGTTGCTTACAAACCTTAGAACAGTACTAAACATTTATTCTATAATTTAGTTAATTCGATTATTCAAAAATCTGAGGTGTTACATTCTCCCCTCCTTAAAGGATTTCGCCCCCGAAATCTCCAAGTTAAGGAGAATGCATATTCTAACATCCAAACGACCATCTACTCAACCATCAAACACAGACATTCATTGTCCTTATAGAATTTCTAATGTTGTATGAACATATGCAAAAAGTGCGTGTATATGTTCCTTATCTAATGCAAAATCAGGCGGTCTACTGATTCAGTTGACCTCCTTAATGCAAACCATGATAGTGCCATGCGTCCATTATGTATGTGAAAGAGCCCTATCGATATATATTATTTCTACATGTGTGCACAGCCATTCACCAAAATGCAACATCCATATGATAGCACAACCATTATACATCCATTAGCTTAAATATGCACACACATTTATATGCAATATGCAATATGAAGTGACTGAGCCGATCTAGTGCCTAAATTGTGTGTATATGCATCCACGAGCAACCACTAGCAAACACTTGCATCCACATGCATCCATCATACATAAAGTGTCTCAAACACATGTTACGATCATAGGACTACCCTATCTAAAGGTCAATGGTACTAACGAGAGGACATACTCCACTCTATACGCCATCTGCCCAATCCTCTCCTTAATAGGAAATGGCCCTACGAACCTTGGTGCTAACATCCCAATAGACCCAAAGCGAACGACGTTCCATAATGGAGACACCTTGACAAAGACCATGTCCCAAATATCAAACTCAAGATCTATCCTCCTCTTGTCCGCATAAGATTTCTGCCTATCTTGCATCGTCTTCATCCTCCTTCGAATCAAATCGATCTATTCTGAAGTCTCTCTAACCATATCGGGCCCAAGTAAGATCTTATCTGTAGACTCCCACCAACATGTAGGCGAACAACATGGCCATCCATAAAGAGTCACGAACGGTGCCATGCCAATGCTAGACTGAAAGCTGTTATTATATGCGAACTCCACCAACGGAAGATGTTCCTCCCATGTACCTCCGAAATCTAAGATACACAACCTCAATAGGTCCTCTAGAATACGATTCACCCTCTCGGTCTGGTCGTCCGTCTGAGGATGATATGCGGTGCTCAAACATAACTGAGTCCCTACCGCCTCTTGCAAGCTCTTCCAAAATTCGCTAGTAAAGATAGGATCGCGGTCGCTCACTATGCTAGAAGGAACACCGTGCAAATGAACTATTTCTTGAATGTATACGGAGGCTAACCATGGAGCAGTCCTCTTAATCTTCACGGGAATGAAATGAGCACTCATAGTAAGTCTGTCTACCGCGACCCAAATCCCCGTATTACCCTTCCTCGATCTTGGTAACCCGTCAACAAAGTCCATCGAAACACTTTCCCACTTCCATTGTGGGACCTCCAATGGGTGAAGCAATCCACCGGACTTCTTTTGCTCTGCTTTACTTGTTGGCACACCAAGCATCTAGCAACAAACTCTGCCACGTCCTTCTTCATACCGGCCCAAAAGTAAACTCGTCTCATGTTCATATACATTTTGTCCCCGCCGGGATGGATGGTCATCTTCGAACGATGTGAATCATCAAGGATGGTCTTCCTCAAGTTCTCGTCCTGTGGTACACAAAGTCTACCGTCCCTACGTAACCAACCCTTATCATCTAGGGTGTACCTACGGAGATGGCTCGATGACTCCCCTCTTTTGATCTTTTCTACTAACTCAACCAACTGTGGGTCGTCACGCTGTGCCTCGCCAATCCGTCCTAAAAGCGTAGGTCTGACCTCAAGGACGCTGGCAAACTGGGTACAAAATCAATGGATGGTCTAAATTCAAAGGTAGAGATAAACTCTAAGCTACGTCACTCGACAAACAAAGGACTCAATGTCAACTTATTTCTAATCAAGGCATCCGCCACAACGTTACCCTTGTCAGGGGTATATGCTGTCTCGAAATCGTAGGACGCCAAGAACTCCATCTACCTTTGTTGCCTCAGGTTTAGATCTTTCTGAGATAACAAGTACTTTAGCGACTTATGGTCTGCAAGCAAGTCAAACTTCTCACCAAGCAAATAATGACGCTAAGACTTGAGCACAAAAACTATGGCAGCCAATTCTGAGTCGTGGGTAGGGTAATTCTTCTCATGGACTTTCGACTGTCTTCCAACATAACATATCACCCTTCCCTAGAGACCACATGCCCTAAAATCCTCACTTCTTTCCTCCAAAAATGGTATTTTGGAGAACTTAGCTTTAAGCTGGTGCGCTTGTAGGGTCCCTAAGCTTTCCTCAAGATGTAGGGCATGCTCTTCTCTGCTTCTAGAGAAAACCAGCATATTATTCCATGCAAAATCGCCACAACTATCCATCTCTCACGCAGACCATCCTAGTCGAACTCGACATCCCCCAAGTGCAAGCCCCAAAGGCCTAAACCAATATCAAACAAACACCCAAGGGATACCTCCTTCGAATTCAGACGACCTATGTGAGATGATACTAGTAAGACGGCCAACCAATTGAGCACTTGATCGACTCTGGCTGTCCTTGCCAGTCTTGCTCCAAAACCACCGCTGATCACATAACTGGCTTTGCTTAATCTATTAAGCACATACGAAAACTTAACTCGCGTCTCTGGGTAAACCCCGAACTTTATCAAAAACATCTCCATACTCACGGACCACACAAACAGACTCCCAATCATCGTTGGATGCGTCAGAAGATTCTAGGCAGCTAAGCATCACTGAACCCCTAGGGTCAAAAGAAATATGAGGGTCTTTCCATAACGAATCAATAGTCTAGCTACCCTCCTTTCACAATCTAGGATGGCATCCTGCCTGGCTAGCCAATCCACCCCTAGAATCAAACTATAGCCCGTGAAACCAAGGACGAAGGCGTTGCATTCAAATCCAATGCCCAAGATAGACACTCTCAAATCCCGACAAACCATTGAAGGATGAGCCGAACCACCAATAGGATTTGAGACTAGGATGGGATCCTTAACTAGACTAGTATTTAGGTGTAGTGTTTCAACTAACGAAGAAGATGCTAACAAGTATGAAGTGCCAGAATCAAATAAAGTTCAAACAAGATGATAAGAAAACCAAATTTCAACCTAGACGGTCCTACCCCCATCAGGTATACCAGCTGTGAGGGAATACAACTACCCTCCAGAAGATCCTGTACTTTGTCCTTGCCTCTTTGGACAATCCTAAGGTGTCCTATTTCTCCAAAACAACTAGCCTTCTTCTTCACATTCTCCATTCGTGACCTCCCACCAAGGTGAGGTTTTATCCTTTGTTAACCAAACAGCTATTTGAACCTTCCTCCTATCGTCTATCTTAAAGGTACCAACAAGCCTTCCACTTCCTTGTACTAACTTCTAGCTCGACAAACAGCTAAGTCCCTTGAAGTGGTTTTCCGTCCTTCGTACGGAAGTCCTTATTTATCTTAGAAAAAGCATCTATACGCGGAGGTGGGGGAGACTCAAAAAGAGAAAGAGGAAGAGATTCAAAACGGAGAATCGAAGGAAGGATATATGGCGATATATGGCTCTTGGGGATTATGTTCTTAAAATAAACCTTTCTTTCAAAAATACCCTTCTACAAACATATTTTTGAAAGTATTCTTTATAAAAATGCTTTTGAAAAATAGTTTTTCAAAATATCTTATCTGTTCTGATAACCTTCGGCTCTAATACCACGTGTAACACCCCACGTCCATTAATATAACTCGCAAAGGGAATGCATTAACTTCCATGGAGCATTTTAAGTGAATATAGAATAGAAAATCACAACAAGACAGATATAAAGCAGTACTTGAAAATTTATTTCTTTATTTATTGCAGCATAAGGTAAATATGTTTGGTTACATCATCAAAAACCATAAACCAAAGTCAATACATAATATCCATCTTGATAAAACAAAGTACATAATCCCACTACTACAAATAGCCATAAAGAAAATGATAGGCTGAACTTTACTTTAATAATCCAAATCCAAGTGCTCCCAAAGAGATCCCAATCAAGCTCCACTAGTACCAGTCCCACCCTTAGAACCTGAGGGGGGGGGAAGGAAGAAAAGAGGTGGAAACAAAGGGGGTCAGACATAAAATCTGTTGAGTCCGATAACTCAAACAACACAATTATTAAAGCAATATGATAAGATATAAGGTGGAGAATAAGGTAATGATTGTGTGAACCACATGGGTATGGCAAGGCAATCAAGAGAAATAGAGATAACGTTAATGGCGATTCCTAATCGATATAGGATAATTACTATACTCTACCGTACTGTACCGTACTATACTGTACTAACACTAACTGCACCCGTACTAGCCACTCTAGAAATTTGATCCCTCTTGGCTAAATAGAACGATGATAGCTTCATGTACTACTAGATGTACCCACTATCCTGCATGTTTGACTGTATATCTCTAGTCGGTATCATAGGTACCCAGCGTGTACCTATCCCCACTAGATGTACCCCTTCAATAAGTAATAATGGTAATTCCATGTAATCCTAGCTGACGTCATAGGTGCCGCCTGCTCCTATCTCCACTAGGTGTACCCCCTTAATAATTATTAATAATAGTGGTAGCTTCGTGTACCCCTACCTGACTACATAGGTGTCGTTTGCTCCTATCTCCACTAGGTGGACCCCCTACCCTGCCCAATTCGATTGGCTCCCTAACTCGTAGATACCCGTGCTGGTCCCACAGTGGGGTGTATCACTCCCCAAAGTGGCAACCCAATACTACCAGAGATGCACGACTTATACCTACACGATGCAACAACGCCTTACCTACCAGCCCGTACCCACGCACGCATGTGAACCCGTTGGACTTGCGTTGCCACCGCTAACCCGTTTTGGCCTCTAACAATCAGACCCAGTAGGCGTGTCCCGTCCTCGACTTGGGCCGAGCTCACAAAGATACTTAATGCGCTACTGGACTGAAAAGGGACCCCCTCCCATGCTTGACACAAGCTTTCCACCTAGGCTTGGTCCCCTCTAGTACATCCCACTTAACCCGCTTCATGTCCACTTACATGTTTTAAATTTGGTTAAGGGTTTCTATTAGTAATTTCACATGCCACCCAAGGCACCCACTTAACCCCTATGTCCCACTTACATGTTTTACCTTGGTTAAGTGTTACTAATTGTATTTCCTCATGCCACCTTGGTTACATGTTTTACCTTGGTTAAGTGTTTTTCATATATTACATTTTATGATGTGACAAATAAATTTGTGGTTGATTATTGTGTGTTTGGATGGTTGAATGACATTGACCTGGAGTAAATTGTTATTTAAATACCATAAAATATATTCGAATATATTAGAAATGAAATTAGGGTTTTTAAAAAGGATATTCTATTTTTAAATAGAAATGAAATTTTGATTGAAATAGAACGTAATAACTTGTTTAATTATATTAAAACAAGTGATTTGATTTATTAACGATGTTTATAAATGATATGTGTTTAAATAAGTTGGAATATAATTTCAAAAAAGAATTAAAATGGGAACTGGAAATCGTTTTCAAAGATAAAAGATGGGATTTATTTCGATGTTCGAAATATGAATAGGACAAATAAAACCAATAAGGGATTTAAACTTAATTCAGTGATGTCAAATGTTATTGTATCAATTTATTTTTAGTAATTATATATTATATAATTTGGAATTTGACAAGATAATTAAGGTCTGGTTTGGAATCAATAGATCATAATAGAATATGAAGTCGATATTTAGTTATAAAATTGATTTATAATTAATGAGAGGTTTACTTGAAAACAGAGTTATGAAGTGGAATACAAGTATGAATTATCAAATAACTCGATAAGTGGAATTATTACAACCTGCAATGGTATTTATAAATAAAATACAAGATTTATATTGATATATCAAGTCTGGATTTTGTAAAGAAATAATATTCAGCTTTTAAAGTGAATAATGATTTTAAAGCAAACACTTTGCAAATTTGAAATGAGTAGAAAATGAAATGATAAATGTTTTGGAAGTGAAATTCAAAAATGAATTTTGAAATTGATTTAATCTAAAACGGTAAATTTATTCTGATGTTCGGAACATAACTCAAATAGTGATTATTCGAAAGAGAATTATAAAATGAAATTCGATTATATCAAATTTTGGAATGTATTATTTACTTTCCTGTTTTAATTAGGATATATTTCTTTATTTGTTATTTATTTAATTAAAATAAAAAGTCAAAGTTATATGTTAAATATTTTGGAAGCAGGTATTATAACGCTATCATTATAATCAATGTTTTATACAATATTCATTTAAGTTTCTAAAAAATGTATTTTGGAAATGTTTTCCAAATATAACTAGAGATGTTTTCTAAGTATAGATAATGATATGACGATAAATTAAGAAATGGAATTAAGGAAATTAGATACTGAATGAAGATTAGCTAGTTGAATGATTTTCTGAGTATTGATCAGATGTTGGTTTCGGCCTTCGAGATTGGTACTTAGGGAGTAGTTCTCTTACTAGTTTACGGTTATGGACTTATGGATGTGGAAAATTAGTGATGCGTGAATAAGATATGAAAATGTTTTCCAATGTTAATAAAGTACATTTTTGAAATGCGAGAAATATGAAGGCGTGGAAATATGGAAATGTTTTCCAAGAATCGTGAGAGGCTAAACGAGCTGGAGAAATAGTTAGGCAAAGATATTAAAGGAAATTGGAAAATGAATAATTTAATGATAAATTAAATTAATGGAGCTTAGTGTTGATTGATGATTGATCAGTAAGATTTCCATTTAGAAATACGACCGTTGTTTGTATGTATGTTATACATTGAAAGTTAAATAACCGACTATCAAAGTTTTTTTACCATTTTTCCGTTGTCAATATGGAGAGACCGGGATCAGATTTATTATATGAAATCTACTATATATAGGTATTAGCATTGCAAATAAAATATGATGAAGATAATTGAAGATGGAGTTTACACAAGGGTCGTTCTGATGATCCTAGGTAGAAATTGCCTAAGATGGATTTGTAGAATAGTGCCTTCGGTTTGCCCAGTCCCAGGACAACTTGTATGAACAAATGTCTGACAGGGTATATGTAATAGATCATGTAAGTTGATCTCTTCAAATGTATTTACGTTAGTGGCGGAGGAATTCTTTTCTCTTAGCTTTATACCCGTGGTATTTTAGGGAAATCAATTTGTGATTTGGTGGGTATGACGATGTGGCATTCAAAGTGAATGGCGGCCAGATGTTCCAAAAGATACCTTATTACCTCAAGCCTCATCAACCGAGAAATGACAAAAATCGGGAAGGCAACATGGCTAAGTGGGTCGCACCCAATTAGGGTATACTGTCACCATCTAGAGAATATTCATATTTGTTAGTTTTTTCATTTCTGTATCTCCCGGGAATGGTTATATTGGTATATCAACCGTAAGGTGACAATATATTCAGAACATTCAAGCGAAATGAATGGTCGGTCATGTATAGGCCGAGTTGCCAGATGTTGTTGTTGAACTCCAGTGTATCCCCTCTAGAGTACACTGATCAGAAGGTGGTTCCATACCTTGTCATAATCGGAATCCAATCTCCAGTAAGAGCCCGCGGTTTTGATTGTATATTATATATGTGAATCGTGAGAGCAAGCATTCTGCTAGATTTCTATTTACTTTTATTTATACACTATTATAATATCAGAGTAAATATTGTTTTTAAAAATGTTTTTGATTATCGTAAGATACAAACCATACGTATTTATGTGTCGATCAGTTTTACGATCATCCATTCTTTTGAAAAGGATTTTGGATTGTTAAACTGAATGGTTGGAGTTTACTCACACTACTCCCATGACTAACCCAAGTTTATTTTATTTGTTTTCCCTTAACTCTTTGGTGCCCAAATTTGTGCGGGCAGTCAAGTAATCGGGATTTTACAAATATACTTGGAAGAGCTTGGAGCAAGGGGCTTCAACACTATATATATATATATATATATATATATATATATATATATATATATATATATATAAAGAGAGAAAGAGAGTTTATTTCCGCTGTGATGTTATGTGATAATGGTACGTATATACTGTTACAAGTTGTTTTTCCAAATTATGTTATATAATATTTCATTTGTTCCGCTGTGAGATTCGTATTTACTCTGATTCAGTTCAGTTGTCTTCTTCTTCTTCTATTATATTTTTCTTTCTCTCTAATTCTCACGTTCTTACTTTTCTTTCTATTAATGACTAGGTATTTTTGATATCTGAATAGTCGACATCGTGTCTTATGTCGATTTTCAGGGTCGAAAATCCCTGGGTCGTTATAGAGGTATCAGAGCTGAAGGTTATGTGATTACCTTGGCTCTGTAGCGTAACTAGATAGAGTTGGGATTATTAATACCCTAGATTGAGTTTGAGTATGTATACGATTGAATAGGATTATAATTGAAATGATTATAAATAACCAATCAAGTTCGTACAAACGTAAGATATAAAATCAAGATGAACCAAATTTGGAATTAAATCAGAATTTGGAATCCAGAAAGCAGGGAAAGTTATTTGAAATTGAATTTTGAGTTATATAAGGAAATTTTAATATCCTGGGTAATTCGAAAATGTTTATCAAATATTATAAAAGATATTTTGAAGTAATTTCAGAAATAGAGGGGTTTGAAAATATGTTTTGAAAGTGATATAGTATTGAACTCACTTCGATAGTTAGAAAATAATTCTGATGATGACTACAACATCATCAGTGTTCATTTTCGAGTTTCTAAGTGATGGATGTCTACCAAGGATTTTGTTTTGAATTGTTTTGAGGAAACAAGTTATCAAAAATTTCAAATGTTTTGAATTTACATTATTATGTATAAATATATATGATTTCAAGCTTATTTGAAATGAAACCCAGAAATTCAATTTTTGAAATTTAAATTTAACTGGAATGGAATTGGTTTGTTGGGTAGGAATTTGGAATTAGAGATAATCTAGAATGGAATTGGTTTGTTGAGTACGAATTTGGAATTGAAATTGGAACTGGAGTTTGAAATGTAATTTGCCTTGGGTATAAGCAAATAATTGGATTTGTGGATAAATTGACTGGGATCAATTGCATTAGACGGATATATATTGAGCTGATATTTAATAGAAGCAAATGCGAGAAATAAATGGTATACTCGACAAAAAGGTACAAATTTATATTTTAATTGGGTTTGAGATTTGTGAGCTAATTTGGCAAGCCATTTAGCTATTTGATTTTTATTTGGATTGGAGAAGGCCTAGAGAGGCGAGTTATAGATGTACCGATGGTGCCGTGCAAACGTGACGCTGGCAAAAAAATTTCAAAATTTTAATGTGTTAAAAAAATTTCAGGATTAAAAAAAAAAATCGTTAATTGGAACGAATTAATATTGGAATTAGTTTCTTCAGTCAAAAATGAAATTAAGAAGTAATTTTTTAAACCCAATTTATAGAGTTTGTAGCATTTTCTGACTTAGTAATTTCGGTGACAAAATTCTTTTAAGGGGGAAGGAATGTAACATCCCGGGATTTTAGTAATTTAATAATTAATTAATTTAATTATTTGAATAACGTATTGATAATTTAAATGGTTTGAATTTAAATAAATTTGAATATTTAAACTAATATAAAATAGTGGAATAATAAAGTTTAATTCCAAAATGATTGAAAATAGCTGAATTGGCAATATTGTCTGAATTGGATAATTTAACAGATTTAATTTAGTTTAGAATTGAATTATAATAACTAATTTATTTAATAAATGACAGTTGAACGTATAAATTATAATCTAATTATAATCGAGCTCGTAAGTCACGGTAGTTCGTAATATTAGTTTTGTACTTCAACTGAGTGTAGATGATTCGATATAAGTCGGATTTCTTCGAAACAAGAAACATTCGAATCTGTTGAGATGTATTTTTCTAATGGAAGTGAAAAATCGAGATTTTATCTTATAGATTGTAAGTTATGTACAAATCAAATTTTCAAATAGTCGCTATAGAATCGTTTATAAGCCATAACGATATATTTAATTTTAATTAAATATTGGTTTTGAATTGGGACAAGATTTTTGAGACTTATATTTAATTTAATTTATAGAATTTTTTCTGTAATTTTTATTTTGAAAAATAAGCAACTTTTTAATTGAAGTATTTTACACCCTGTATCAGCGGTTTTGGGGTTTCATAAAATAATTTGACTTGTTTATATTACTATATTTTGGGAATCATGACACATTGCTCGTCACAATGGTATTTTTATTTTTGTCAATAGCGATCCTTGAATGATAAATTTTACATAGCACGATACCCTAAAATCTAACTTAATAAACCTATCATTCTCCAATCAATCAAGCTACTCTTCAACATGTCTAAAAATGTACAAAACGTAGACCTCACCACGCCTATGCTGTCAAGCTCAATATTGATATATGAAATTGCATATCTTTCAAGCATACCTAGTTGCATTTTTCTTTGCCTATCTTATCCTATCATGTGCTACTGTCCTACCAAGATGCAACAATGTATTTTCACTTCAAGGTGATGCTTTCTTAAGTCATCTATGGTCCAACTTCTTCTTTCTCAAAAATTCCAACTCATATGAGGTTTTTTCTTTTCAAAATGAAAAGAAAACTTATCAAATGAATAAATTTTAGGATCCATATAAATATTCTAATATGTCGTTGCTACTTTGAGAGGTAGAGTGGCATTTACCCAAAAATTTATATAACCATTGCTAATGAAACTTGCGTGACAATAAAAAAAGTATAAAAAAAGTAAAATTTAAATAATATATATATGTGGCTTCCATCCTCGGTCTCGTACGTCCTCCTGCACTCTATAGTCCCATATCAACAACCTACGCATTCAACATCCAACAGCCTAAGCCTTCAACATTAAGCAGTGAAATGAATTTTCATACCCATCAAATAAAAATCTCTACAAACGCATACAACCTATTGTTTAAATCTAAAACCTATTGTAACAACCCGAAAATCAGAACCAATTTAGAATTTTTATTTTACCAATTTTATTGAATTTTAAATATGTAAAATGATTTGTTTTAAATAATAATGACTAGAAATATATTTTGAATAGAATTAGAACGTATATATATTTATTTAAATCGAAGTTATAATATAAATATATATATTTTAATTATAAAAGGAATTGGAAATGACACAGTAGTTTGAAAATTCGATTTCAAATTTCAATGAATGTACAGGATTCAAAATAAACTGGATTTTGATAAAACCAGAAATATTTGAATGTGTTTGAAAATATCTTTCCAGGAATGTGAAAAATCCAGATTTCATAACGGAAATAAAAATTTATATCAGTTGAAAATTCAGAATAGCCGCTATGAAATATTGCCCTTAAAAGTGGAGATTTTGCGAATGACCTCCATTTTCGATGAGACCACTTTTGTTGAATCTGGAATGTCAAATTATTGTTGTATTCCAATTTTCATACTTTTTGGAATCAATATGTGAGCATGGCGAATTTAAACACATTTGTAAATTCAGTTTGAATCAATCGACTAGAAAATTGTCCGTTTTTCGAACGGTCTCCAAATTCGACAAAATTAGTTTTGTTAGAACCGTATCATCAAAACATAGCTAGATATATTTTTCTGGAATTTTTGGAGTCAGTATATGGCCTCGATAAATTAAAATGTGCATTTAAATTAAATATATATTGATTTATATTTTAATTTAAATGGAAACCGATCGAAACAGTCGAATCAGCTTACATGACATATCCCATTGTGTCCGGAATGGGGTTTATTTGGCTAAGGGCGACAGTCGATGGGTTTGATTTGGCATTCGGAGGTTAAACTAGCTATTTTAATATTAAATAATATAAAATATAATATACATATATATATTTTCAGGCAAACCGTAATTTCATTTACACACATAGCAGCTGCCCTCCTAAAGCGATCGAAGGCTGAAACCTTCAGGAATTCAAGCGTTGATTTCTCCGAATCCAATCAACGAAATTCAAAGCCTCCAAAGCCAAAATCGATGATCTAGGGGAGATCCAAACATCCAACGGTGGTGATTGGAAATTTCGACCGGTGTTGGCTAGATTTGGAGCAGGAAGGCGCCACCTTAGTTCTCGATTTCTAGAATCAGGGGATGATCGAATTATGTTAGGTTGGGCGATTTGATAGGGGAGGCGAAGGAGCTTCATGGGTGATGGCCGATCAGTGGCGGAGGGTCTGGGGACGTGTGTGCGAGGTGGAGAACGAAGTTGATGCGGTTTTTATCGTTTTGAAAGGTGTTAGCGGGGGAGAAAATCATTAAGGAAGAGATTATTGTAATTAATTAGTTAATTAATTATTTAATTATTCAAATGTTTTAATTAATTTATAAAAATCTATATCTCTTTCATACAAGGTCCTAATTCGACAATTTAAGTTGCATTGGATCTGAAACAACAAACGCTACACATGGAGCAGACCATAACAGAAACGGAAGCAGTCAGGACTTTTGATATAATTAAACGCCAGTTTAATTATATAAAAACAATTGTTTCAAGAAAGATTTTCTGTCCAATCAATGTGAGAACTTCTCACTATAAAGTTTTTTCTGTACAGTTATTTATTTTATAACTGCATATATGAACTCCTCCCTGTCATCCACAGACCATGGACGATTTATTTGATTATATTATGTTGTGATTGTAATGGAAAATATAAATATAAATATATATATATACACGATATGGAAAATATATAAGTGATGTAAAATGGAAAATATATATGTGATGTGTAATGAATATATATATATATATATATATATATATATATATATATATATATATATATATATATGTTAGACCAAAAAATGGTCCTAACACCCAATTGATAATGTTTTGTAGAGAATAATGAGGAATCATGAACAAAAAGCAAGAAAAATCAATCAACACACGGAATTTATAGTGGTTCGGCGTTAACAAGCCTACATCCACTTCATAGCTTCTCAACTCATTCAGAAATTACAAATACAATGAGTATTGACGCTCAAGCACTCAATTACAATGAATAATACTCTCCGAATTCATTAATTTTATTAAAGAGGATGAAGGTTTTTCGTTGGTGGCCATGGCCGAAATAGATAGAGCTTCCTTGAGGCCCAAAAAGTCCCCTTAAATGATGTGTTGTATGTGTATTTATAGGTAGAAATTCGGTTAGGGTTGAGTGGCCACGTGGCAGCTTTAGAGTAAATCTCGGAAGTAGCGGAGAATATGGGGAAATGGTCTTTAACTGCCCAGAATTCGGTTAGGGGTAGAGACCCGATCCGGTTGGCCCGATCCGGTTGGCCCGATCCGGATAACCCGATCCGGATAACCCGATCCGGATGACCCGATCTGGTTTACCCGATCCGGTTTGGTTGGTCAGAAATATTCGCTTTAGCTTGATCCGAAATGGTGGAATCCAACCCGAAGCTTATATGCACAGAAATACGAGTTTTCCCATCCTTCGTTACTTCGTCCAAGCAGATGTCGATCTCTGGCAGTTCATACTCAAGCCCTGAGTGGCCTTCCTGATAGAGTTCTTCGGCTTTGGATAGTCTGGTCACAAAGCAGGCTAACATTTTGCCCCCCAAAGTACATCTTGTTGCAAATAAGATGTGCTTTGAATAAGTCGAGATGAATCTTTTCGGATCTTTTTCTGTATAAATGGCTTGTCATATGCCGCATTGCTTCCGTTGATGCTTATCGGGCCAAATTTCATGGCTAGAGTGGTCAAGATGATCAAGTAATCGTTTAGACTTCGTCGAATCAAGAGGTAGAATTCCTTCATCATAGGTCATGTGGTATGTTTGGCTCCCGTGTGAGATCGTACATGTAAAAGTTGATGCCAAACGACGCCATCTTCCTAAACAAGTCAAGTGCATTACTAAGCTAAGATTTCTTTAATGTATAAGTCAATGTATACAATAGCCGTCCAAGTCATAGTATGGTGTCAGAATCTTCATATCTTTAGCTAACATCTGGACCGTTCGGATAGAGTGCATCAGAGTCGGCATATGAATTTGTCATTTTTGCTTGGATTTGGACTATCTCGATATCAGGATATTAATCTAGGACTCCATGATTGCATCTAATCGTAATAATAGTGCATCCGAAAGCCATGATCACTTCAGATTGTTTTATAGTCCCGTGATCACATACAAGTCAGTACGAGATGTTGTTGAAAACATGCAAGCCAATAGCTGGTAGGATTATCACAATTGTAAGGCAGCAGAGGAGTTCATCATACTCTCCATGTGATGTAGTTGCAGATCAAGTCTTTGAATTCTTGCTTGATCCGTAATTTCGCTCACTTGGATGGTCGGGATGAATCACGTCATATTCTAAAGATATAATGTATATGTTCTGAATCATGCATTGAGTCAGGGTCATGTTTAAAGTCAATCTGTCGATTGAAGTTGATGTTCCTAGCATTAGTGGAGGACGAGCGAAGTCAGTGCTTATGCTCCCAGCATTGTTGGGGGTTATGATAGGTCAATCAGACATCTAATCTTTTAGCCTTTATACTTTTTTCTGCCGCATCGGGTTAGATATGTAGGTTCAACAATCTTAGTCACCCTGTGTCATTATGTGTACATTCCTAAGTCATCAAGGGTTGGAGTTGTATATGCGAATGGTCGACTCACATTCGCGTTGGGGTCAACCCATCTGTTTAGCCAGAAAGCAGTGATCGCCTTATTGAGTATATCAGAAAACTTAGATACTCTCCTCGCATCAGCTGCAGAGTTGAGTAAGCTCGTCAATCTTGCAAGCGAGCGAATGTCGTTAGTGAGTTATTCGAGCTCCTTCGTTCACGCTTTGGCATAATCCGAAATGGCCACCATAGTCTTGTTGAGTCTATCTCCCATGCTTGGTTCCATTAAGCTTGACAATCAAGACCGCGGGCCCGATTAATGACATTGGTCATTTCCAGAATTGTAAATTCCTGTTATTCTTTCCTGGGGCTTTTCTTTTTCCTTTATTATTTCAAGAGTCAGATGGTGCTCCATTCTGTCGTGAAGACATTGAGATCATCCATTTCAACATTAGCACACTCTTATTGCACGAATCTGTCTGTCTCAGGATAGGATTTTCCAACGTTTCTAGGAGAATCTCATGGTAGAGAGATACCAAGGTTTGTTTCAGAGGTGAATCCGTCAAGTCCTCTTGGTGGGTCTCGATGCAAAGAGATTTTGAAGTTTGAGATATCCAGAATACTGGATACTACAGCAATCAATGCTATATATGGTCCAGGTCGATTTACTGATGCCACTGTGGCATTGAATCTTTCAAGGAATGCATGCAGGGTCTCGCCTGATCTCTGTTGAAGCATCAATTAATGTTGCCAATTCGGCCCTCATCTTTGAGAAGTTGTCGCTAATTACCTAATTTAGCGCTAGTGCCCCCGGTATGAAGCCTTAAATTGGGTGGAAGCCGGTTTCTGGCTTCTTGGTTGTGCATATGTAATAGCAGTCAATCAGGCTTCTGTTTTTTAATTCTGGATGGTGATCCGCTACTTGGATGTATGCAGGTTGCTCTTGAGGAGCCATTCTTCTGATTATAGTCTGGGTTGTTGTGAAGCTCAGATAATCGTAAATGTGCCTAAAGCTGGCAGATAGTCAGATGATGATGTTCGAAGCTCTTATCCTGTACTCCCCATCCATGGGGATTTTACTAAACGGTGGTCATTAAATCCACGTATTCTCTGAATTCATACTCCCTCATCGAGCTGTGAGTTAGAGTTTAATAGAAAATGATTTATTCGTGTCCAGCTCATGTTAGTCCTTGGTCTCCCATCCAAGCTTTGAGGTTTGGAGTCGGATGGCAATGAAGTTAGACTATAGCTTTCTCGAATGCTCTCGTCTTCCCCCAACATGGGGAGCCTCATGTTGAGGTTGAGATGGATTTTAAACATTCCTCCAAATTGGAGCAAAGGTTGGTCGGGCTTCGTTTAATTTTTCGGTGGCTCTTGCATATCCATCGTTTTCATCCAAAATGTTACAGTCGGAAGTTGCATGCTACAAATGCCTGGGAGGAGGTTGGTTGCATCTTGTTTTATTAAAGACGACTATGCCAACTTGTCCTAGGGTCCCATATGATCTGGACCATGAGCAGGGAGTGTTTGAGCCAAGTTCGTTGTCGCTTGAATTTCCATGGTGCTCGCTCCAGCGAGTAAGTCGTAATTACTCGGCCTTCCATCTATCCAAGTAGAAAAGTTATCTATCATTTTCTGTCGTTTCCAGAGAAGTTTGTCTCACCGAGCCATCTGAGTTCTCAAATCAGCGAGGGTACCACATATTTCATATCTAGCTTGACATGCCGAGGGATCATTGCAAGAAGAAATTTGCTGACTTCCTTCGTTCCAAGCGCCTTCTGCGCCAATATCCTTAGCACGAAAGAAATTTCTATCTTCCTTCTTCTTAGCCTTTGATTTTGAGTGTCAGGCAATTTGCTTCCTCGCAAGTTAGAGGTCAAAGTAATGGCATCCTCCTTTATATGGGGTCTTTCAACCGGGAATCCGGTCTGGACTAGCAAATGGACGTTCATTCTGCATCCATTTCGTGGCCCTCAAGCAGCAATGTGGCCCCAGTCCAGGGGTAATGGCGAAAGGTTGGTAGTTGTATCACCTCCCATTCAAATTTAGACATGCATGCATGGAAAAGAGACATTGCTTTATAAGCTTATGTGCTCGAGTTATCCAAGTGCTCGAGTTATCACGTTTTCCATTCAATGTATTTGCGAGGTAGCACTCGTCGTTGCACTTGGGCTATGGCCAGTCACACATGGGTGTGTATGTTGATTTGATATATCACTCTTAGGACCTCCTTTCGGTGATTGCATTGAGTCATGTGGGAAGCTTAGCATTAGAAGTCGACGTCATTCCTTCAAACATGACCTCTTTGTTGTTGTACGCGAGTATCCCTTGTGTCTTTGCTTTGTATCTGTACATAATCTTGCAATTCGAAAAAGAATAGTCAGCTTAGTCTTGCAAGCTACAAAGTCAATCTTTAAGTCACAAGAAATTGTAGCTTGAAATGAAAACATGTTGAGTGCTAATCTATCTAGCATAGAATTATTAAATGTCAAAGTGTCAGGTGTCGTAGTTTGGAGGTATAGTGTCTGTAGCCTCCATTTAACTTTGAAACACGGGTCGCGTCCGAAGCGTGTTTGAAGTTAATTCAGAAATCTATGTCCGTGCCCCCAGCGTTGATGGGAACCGGATTAAGTCATTCGGATGTCCAATCCGTAAGTCCTTTATAATCCTGTCCTTAGTCGGAGGGCAATGAAGATTGCATGCACGTCGCAGCATTGTCCTTTATACTCTCTCCCAAGTCATGAGAGTTAGAGTAATGGGTTTAGTGGTCTTAAGTCATGGTGCACCATTCACACTAACCCAACAGATTTATACTCTCTTTCAAGTCGTGAGAGTTAGAGTTATGGACGTCGCGGTTCGTCCTTTATACTCTCCCAAAGTCAGTTTGGGTTAGAGTTGTGGATCGAGTGGTCTTAAATCTTGGCGCGCCTGTCACACTCGTCCTAAATTTATACTCATATCCAAGCTCTAACGATTAGAGTTAGTCGGGCAAACAGTCGGGTCACATTTGCCTTGGCATCGTCCCTTTGTTCCCATGTCAAGGGCAAAGGTCGCCATCGAGGATGATCGGTTCTCACCCCTATTGAGTTTATACTCCTCCCTTCCGAAGCAT
Organism: Allium sativum; assembly: GCA_030737875.1. Taxonomy (NCBI): domain Eukaryota; kingdom Viridiplantae; phylum Streptophyta; class Magnoliopsida; order Asparagales; family Amaryllidaceae; genus Allium; species Allium sativum. The sequence continues at coordinate 801,083,279 of CM060924.1, read as the reverse complement.
GGGAAAGAGTTAGATACGTCGTTAGAGAGCGGTCGAGTCATACTCATCCTCGTCTTAACATATCTCTTTTGCCCCCACTTCGAAGGTAAAAGTTATCTCATTCATGGTATTGTACCCGTCACTGTTGCACTCTTCCCATCAGATCAAGGGATAGAGTCGTCGATCTACCGAGTGATTATGTCACACTCGAATACATTTCTATGTCTTGCGTGGCGAATCAATGGATAGATGATGAGGAGGCCTCATTAGTATGTCCATATATGGATAACACAGGTCGAACTCGTGTGCATTTACTCTCTTGCCCCCACATCAAGGGCAAAAAGTCGGTGAATGAATGGTCGAACTTCTTTTGCTTTAGAATGTTGTCGTTAGGCCAATAGTAAGCGGGTGAAGGGTCGAATCACGTTCACCAAAGCTTTACATTCCTCCGATCAAACTATGGCAGGAGTTGTCGGTACCAAACCTCGGGTACCTGCAACATTCATATACGAATTTGCATGAGTTAATCATGTCAATAACTCAAGAAGTATGTAAAGGAAAAATCCATGATTGGAAAATAAGTATGTTGATTGGCGGTGCTGCCTCCTTTATTTGGATTTATGTAATTCGATGGCATCGACTGCAGGATCTGATTGTATGGACGGTCGAACCGCGTCCATCTGGAGTCGGATCTCAACTCTAAAATGCAATGATCGATGCACAATTATCTTGAGATCTGCCACGTGTTAGCCAAGGAGTGGATGGTCATCTCGGATCCATCTTAACGTATACAACTTCTTTTAGGTGAAGGACGTGGCTCTGTAAACGAGCAGTTCAATCGGGCTCGTTACGACAATGCTCCATAATTCTTCCTGTGGGTGCTCAAAGTTTGATCGGTGCCAGATTCGGGGTACCTACATCATCCACATATAAATTCATCTGAGTTAGTTACATCAAGAACTCATAAAGCATGGAAATATAAGAGTCATGGTTAAAAAGTAATCCTGTTAAAGGAATGAATATCATTTTGTGCGAAGATGGCATTGCACGCTCTTTGCAGGTCCATTTTTCCTCACTACATCTCTGTCAGGGGATGGCTGTCAAAATCTTTAGCTGGAGATGAACGTCTTTTCAAACCGTTGTGGGGTGGCGGTCCTAAGAATAAACAGACCTTGATTGAGGACTTGGAGTGACAAAGGCAACTAGGTAAATACTATAAGCGAATGACGAGGTTGTGTCTCCTTTAAATCGCCTTTTTGCACCCATGCTAAGGGCAAGGGTTGAATGTCAGGGAGTCATGTATGTATTGATAATGGTATCATATCATCACATTGGTGCCAGGACAATAATTGGCAGGATAATAATGGACCCATCCTTATAAGAACTTTTGCACTTTCCATGCTGGGAAATAGGAAATGGCTGCTATGGGAATAGTCATATCTCACCCATCCGTAAATATGCCTTCAATCCCACGACGGGAATAAGATCTAATGCACAGATAATCAATCAGTATCCTGGCTTAAGTGCTCTAAACTTTTACTTCGAGCAAGGCTGAGGTAGTCGATCATGCAAGCCCGTGATGTATCAGCTTTGAATTAGACGATATAGTCACGAGCAATCGACATTTGAATCTCCAGTTGCCCCCAGCATCTGGGGCACGAGTTACTTGACTAATACTCGATGAAGGGAGTGAGATTGTGAATCTTCACTTTTTAACTCCAAAACGTCATCCGTCAAAAGTTTCATTGGCGTTCATCTCCCAACTAGTGGGAGGCTGATTAGTGATTTTGTCGAATCATTCAGGACAGTGAATTAAGCAATGAGACTCATTAATATTTATCTCAGGGTAACCTTTCAAAGGAAATAAGCAATGTCACCTTGCATGTCATATCTTGAGGCATAAAGAACGATGGTATGCCATTTATTCTCCCTGCCGGAAGCATTCCGTGTTGTAGGAAGTTTCTTACGGGGGTTGTCAATTATTCTCTTTTGTGTTTAGTCTCCAACACTAGATCAACTTCCATCTGATCAATGGTCAGAGTTTTCTCGAAGCAATCAACAAGCTGTAAACGAGCTTTTCAATCTTTGGAAGGTTCCTTCGTTAGACGTTGCCCTCTTGCATCCCGAATCTTCATCTTTTCTAGGGTCTATGTCTTCGGGCAGATCATCGGGCAACTCTTTCTGCGATGTCTTCTTTGCTTGCTAAACCCATGCCTATTTCACACTCGATCTCATCATGAGGGGAAGCATTTTTGGGTTTCATGACATCTCCGTTGCATAGCATATTCTATCCAGCCAAGTAGAAGGCTCTTCCAGTGACTTGGTCTTCACAGATCATTCCCGCTCCAGCTTCGGTAGGGAATAAGCAGTAGACACTAGGGTGCAATGTAAGCTCTGAATTATGCTGAAGCTAGTCAGGCTAGACCTTGATCAGATAAGCTTGAGTACGACAGCATAGCTTGCGAGACTTGAAGTAATATTCATGCGTTATGTTACATTGAAAATGATAAATAGAGAGCTAATGGTCGATTCGTATCTGCTTTAATCTCGAGCTCTCATCACTTGACCAAGGTTGTATGGTGGCTGGAAGGCGGTGCAGTTGCTATAATCCGAGAAAGGTCCGTGGGTCCAATCATGGCGTTTGGTGGTTCAACTAGTACCTAACTCTGGGCACTAAAGTATGTTGACCTAACCCTTATTTGATGGAAATCAGTCATCATCGATGTGGTCGACAACAAATAGCCATTGCAAAGGTTTGCCGAGTTTTTCGGGAGGTGAACCACGGGAAATATTTCATTCGTCACATCTTTCAATTAAATTGTAGCTTGGGGATGTTGGGATCCTTAACTACTTTCTGGTATCCCATTATTGACAATCATGGTCACTAAGATCATATGAATCATCTTTGGAGTAGTGCTCAGACTGTTCTATATAACCGTCATTCGGTACTCCGCCGATTGGATAGGTTTAAGTCACATAAATAAGGTAATCACTGGTCGTTAAGGAAACAGTAGTTGCATTAGTGAAATTTATACACCATCAGTGCTATGGAAGAGGAAGTTGCTATAGGACAAGCATTGTATTGTATACTATCATTGATAGCAAGCTGAATTTGATCGACAGCTCCTCACATTGGCTTACTGATGCAAGTAAATGTCATGGCTCTGGGAAGAATCCCAGTCGTTGCCATCATGCTGTCATATTCTTAGATTATCCACCGTATCTTCATTAACAAACTTTGATGACTACTGTTGGTCAAAATATACGTCGAGCCGAAGGCGAGCCGTGCTCCGAGCCGAAGGCGAGGCCGTCAGCGGGTCCGGGCGCAGCGCCGGCGGGGGTCCGGGGCCCCGCAGTCCCGCACGATTTTTTCGATTTTGGAAGATGGAGCCTTTTATGAAATGATCTTAAAAATGTATTTTTTCCAAAAATAGCTGTTTCGGGTCGGATCGGATCATGCCTTCAAATTTGCGGGTCGGAGATTGTCTTCAGGTCGGGTCGGATCGGACTAGTTCCTCCGAGCCGGATCGGAGACGTCATTAGCTAGTTGGTTCGGTATATATGAAAGAGCCGGTTCGGATCTCCTCCTCCTGTTCGGATCGTTCTTCCCTACCCTGCATCTCCACTTTCCTGCGGTTCGGGTCGTGGCACTCTCTTCGGTTCGGAGATGCATCGCCAGGTCGGATCGGAGTATCAACAGCAGCTGGATTCGAGTCCTGCTCAACGGGTCGGGTCGAAGCATTGTCCCCGGGTCGGTTCGTTGTGCCACTCCGGGTTAGACGTCTTCGGGTCGGATTGGATCGGCTATGTCATTGGATCGGGTCGGGGTTACGTCATCAGCAAGCGGTCGGTTCGGATCCCCCTCTCTAGTTCGGGTCGGAGGTTGTTTTTCAGGTCGGGTAGGACCAGATCCGACCCCCTTATGGATATTAGTCTGCACTTCATCTACATCCGATCCAAGAGCTTCATTAGCATCCGACCCGGTCGCTTCGTTTGAACTAGAAACACATCTGATCCGATCCGAAGTCGAGGTCTATGCTGAACGTTGCTGCTGTGCTGGGTGAATCTTTTCGAACCTATGACTTTATTCCAGAGACATCTATTCTTTGGGTAGAATTACTGAAATCGTTGAAAGCTTCGAAAGTGATGAGAATACGGATTATCTCTTCAGACTTGGAGATCCAAACAGTAGATAAAAAATCTGAAAAGCTGAGAATATTCATTTCTCAGTGAAAGCACCAAAATGTCCTAACACCCAATTGATAATGTTTTGTAGAGAATAATGAGGAATCATGAACAAAAAGCAAGAAAAATCAATCAACACACGGAATTTATAGTGGTTCGGCGTTAACAAGCCTACATCCACTTCATAGCTTCTCAATTCATTCAGAAATTACAAATACAATGAGTATTGACGCTCAAGCACTCAATTACAATGAATAATACTCTCCGAATTCATTGATTTTATTAAAGAGGATGAAGGTTTTTCGTTGGTGGCCATGGCCGAAATAGATAGAGCTTCCTTGAGGCCCAAGAAGTCCCCTTAAATGATGTGTTGTATGTGTATTTATAGGTAGAAATTCGGTTAGGGTTGAGTGGCCGCGTGGCAGCTTTAGAGTAAATCTCGGAAGTAGCGGAGAATATGGGGAAATGGTCTTTAACTGCCCAGAATTCGGTTAGGGGTAGAGACCCGATCCGGTTGGCCCGATCCGGATAACCCGATCCGGATGACCCGATCCGGTTTACCCGATCCGGTTTGGTTGGTCAGAAATATTCGCTTTAGCTTGATCCGAAATAGTGGTATCCAACCCGAAGCTTATGTGCACAGAAATACGAGTTTTCCCATCCTTCGTTACTTCGTCCAAGCAGATGTCGATCTCTGGCAGTTCATACTCAAGCCCTGAGTGGCCTTCCTGATAGAGTTCTTCGGCTTTGGATAGTCTAGTCACAAAGCAGGCTAACAATATATACATGCGATGAAAATAATATATATATATATATATATATATATATATGCATTGTGAAAATAAAATATATATGAAATGTGAATAATATATATTTGAAATGAAAATAAAACATATATGAAATGGAAATAATATATATTTGAAATGGAAATAAAATATATATGAAATGGGAATAATATATACATTTGAAATGAAAATAATATATATATATATATGAAATGGAAATAATAAATATTTGAAATGAAAATAAAATATATATGAAATTGAAATAATATATATTTGAAATGAAAATTGTATATATACGGAATGTGAATAATATATATTTGAAATGAAAATAAAATATATATGAAATGGAAATAACATGTATTTGAAAAGAAAATTACATATATATGGAATGTGAATAATATGTATATATGGAATGTGAATAATATATATATATACACACATATATATATGAAATATGAATTATATATATATGAAACGTCAATAATATATATGGAATGTGAATAATATATATATGTATATATATGAAATGTGAATAATATATATATATATATATAATTTGAATAATATATGTATGAAGGGGTAGATATATATATATATATATATATGCGATGAGAATATATATATATATACATGATGTGAAAATAAATAAATAAATATATACACACACGATGTGAAAATAATATATATACAATGTGAATATATATATATATATGATGTATAAAATCTATATATGCGATGTGTAACGACCTAGAAAATCTGAACCAATTTAAAATTTTTTAAATTGGCTAAAATAATGGATTTTAAATATTTAAAATAAATATTTTAAATAATGGCGATGAAAACTGAGTTTGAATCGACATTTGAAAACGAATATAATTAATTATAATTATATATAGAATTGAAAATGGCGCGGTAGTTCGATAATTCGATTTCAAACTTCAATTGAATATACCGCGTGCAAAACAATCCGGATTTTAGTGAAACCAAAAACATTAGGATCTAATTGATGATGTCTTTCTAACGAATCCGACCAATCGAAATTTGATAGCGGGAATCAAAAGATATGTCCAGTTGAAAATTCTGAATAGTCGCTATGGAATTCAGGCCCTTAAAAATGGACATTTTGCAAATGACCTCAGATTTCGATGAAACCACTTTTGTTAGATCCGCAGTGTCAAGTTATTGTTAGGTTTCAAATTTCATAATTTTTCGAATCAATATGTGAGCGTGGCAAAGGAAAACGCGTCTGACCGGTTTCAGTTGATTTTAATCGACTGGAAATTGGCTATTTTTCAAACGGTCTCAGAATTCGACGAAACTAGTTTTGTTAGGACCGTATCGTCAATACGAAGCGAGAAAATATTTTTCTGGAATTTTTCTAGTTAGTATGTGGCCCCGATAATTTGAAATGTACGTTTAAAATTCAATATAAGGATTTAAATGTAAATTCAACAGAAACTGATTCAAACGATCAAATCAGCTTGCAATACATATCCCATTGTGTTCGGAATGGGGGTTAAACGCTATGGACGGCAGGCGGTGAGCCTCGTTTTGAGGTCGTATGTAAAAGTCAACTTTTAAATAGAAATTTAATAATAATAAATATTTATATAAACTCCTTTTGTCTCTCTCTCTCCTCACATTCATTCTCGTTCAAAAAAAAAAAGGAAGGAAAAACCCTAAAACTATCGATCGACGCCCCCTGAAGCATCGCCGCACCACCGGAGCTCCGACGAGACGAAGACATCGCCGCACCACCGGAGCTCCGACGAAGACGAAGACATCGCCGCCCCCCCTCGGTCCAGCTTCCCTCCTCCCAGTGGCGCAACCCCGAAGCCCCCCCCCCCCAGACCGCACGAGCGCGACGAAGACGAGCCCCCCCTGAAGCATCGACGCCACCACCACCGAAGACCACTGCCTGCCGCCGACATCGACGCCCCCCCCTTCTTCGCAGGAATGTAAGTATTTTTTTTTTTTTATTTTTAATTCTGAAATACCTTTTTTTTTAAAGGTTAATACTGTTTTTTTTTTAAGTTAATACTTTTTTTTAACAGGATAAAAACTGATTTTTAAAAGAAATAAAAACTGATTTTTAAAGGAAATAAAAACTGATTTTATTTTAAGATTTAAAATAGGAAAAAGGTTTAATCTTTTAAAAGAAAAAGATTTGAACTTGCAAAAATAAAGATCATATTTTTAAAAAGAGAAAAAGACGGAATTTTTATTAGGTATTAGTAAGATATGATTTTTGTATTTTTAAAGTAATAAAAATATAATTTTTACATCATAGGAATAACAAAAATATAATCTTTATTTTTGAAAAGGCGGAGTATATATTTTTGAAATACAGTTTTTTTATATATTGAATAACATAGTAAAAATTCGATTTTTACATATGTAGAGAATACGGGCAACAAAGCGACAAAAAGAGAGATTGGCGAAGATTTTATGCAAAGAAGAGTCGTGGGATTGAATTAGCTATTCGGTGAGATTTCTGATTTTAAAAAAAAAAATATTATGTATGTGTGAAATGAAAGTGAATTGCTATATATAAATATATATCTATATATATATATACGCCCCTCGTCCATAAACCATGGACGATATTTATTGGTTGAAATTGATTGATAGCGAATGATTGTTTGGGATTGTTTGTGATTGATATTGGTTGATTGTGGTTGAAAAATACCCATTTGTGGTTGAGAAATATTTGGTTGAAACCACATAGGATTAGTTTGTGGAAATGAAATAAATATATATATGCCACCTGCGTGCGAACTAGATGCATGATCCCCATTGTCAAAAACCGCGAGGTTTTAAGGTAGAGCGAGGAGCCGTACTAGGGACGGTCCCGGTTTTAACTACCCTGACGTTATGCTGCCGAAATTTTGAATAATATTCGTGTGTTTGAATTATTTTCATATGCTTAAACTATATTAATTCATTGAATAGAAAACATTCATGTGTTGAATTGATATTCATTCGTTGATTAGAAATTCATGTGTTGAATGGTATTCATATTTTGAAATAAATCGTTTGATAATAAAAATCACATTTTTATTTATATATAGAAACTATAGAAAACATTCATGTGTTGAATTGATATTCATTCGTTGATTAGAAATTCATGTGTTGAATGGTATTCCTATTTTGTAACAAATCGGTTGATAATAAAAATCACCTTTTATCGACTATATGAACTGTGTAAAGTAATCTCGTTTTAAAAGAAATTGTTTTATGATAAAGATCTCATTTTTATCACTAACATGAACTATATAGAAAAATAATGTTTTGAAATGAATTGTTTTACAATAAAAATCACATTTTTATTGTACCAATAAACCGTTGAAATGTGAAGTGTTAAAAATAGCCACTTGTTCAAAATAAACATATATGAGTTGAAATATTCATTAATTAGCTAATGAAATGATTTGCACCTATTTATGTAACAATAGAATGAATGGTGTTTTTAAACCAAATAGAAATCAAATATGAAGTTGAATAGAAAAGGATAAATGATAAGAACTGTATATATATGTACATGCATATTCATTGAACAGGTTATAGCAAAGGGGCTAGAGAAGAGGAATAAAATTTTGTGCCCGACAAATAGGTACACATTTACTGCTTTGTTTGGGTGATGATTTTATGAGCCTGTTGGCTAGCCGCTTGGCTTTTTCTTTTTCTTTTTGAGATTAGAAGGACCGGGAAAGCAATTTGCAATTTCCCGATGCTCCCGGTGCAGGGGAGGTTATGGCGAAATTTTCCAAAATTTTAAGGTGTTAGAAAAATATTTGAAGTGAAAATGATATGGAAATCATTGAAGGAACTATATTTATATAAATATATAAATATAAATAAAATTAAAACGAAACAAGGCCGTGCAGTTCGTATTTTGAAACCGTGATTTCAAACAACTAGTACGGGAAATCCGACCATTGGATTTTCCCGAAACCTCAACCGTCGGGTTCGCCTTGGAAATATCTTCCCAACGGCACCAACCTTGTAAAAATCCAACGGTTGGATTGTTTGGAATGTTTAATTCAAATCTAAAGAAAAACAGCGCCAGAAACGATTATATTTATATATATATATATATATATATAAATATAATTATATTTAATCGAATAACGACACTGCAGTTCGTATTTTGAAATCGAAATTTCAAACGATTGTACCGGGAGATCCGACCGTCGGATTTTCCCGAAACTGGAACCGTTGGATTCGTTTTGAAAAGACCTTTCTAATAATGTAAATTCTTTGAAGATCCAACGGCTAAATTTTCAGATATGTGTAAATCAAATCTGAAGAAAAACAGCGCCACGACCGCTTTATGGCCCGAAGCGTCGTTTTGAATAAAATGGCTATTTTAAAATAAATAAAAATAGCGATAAAAAGTTATAAAATATCATAAGCGATATGGAATGGAAATAAACTGAATTTGCTTGATTTATGTGGTTTGATGGTTGAATGTGTTTGGTGTGAAAATTACATTAAAGAACACAATTGGTTTTGTCGAATAATTTAACCATTGAAATAAATTGATTTGAAATTCTAAATATACGTGAATTATTTGAAAAGGCCGAGTTAATTCTCATTTCGAATAATCGACCGACGATTGAAATTCGAAGATGAAGACGATGGTCGAAGACCGGAGATCTTCACCTCGTTTGGATGGTAACCGAGGTCCTGATTGGGAGGCATCCCGAAATATGGATAATGAGTGGTGATCATCCAGGCGTACGTGGTGGTCGAAGGGTTTGCGAGGTATTTAGTGCCTCCGGTTTCGTTCAGACCCAGAACGGACTTGTAAATGGATTGTGTGTCTGACATTGGATTTTATTCTGTGTTGATTGATCTCTATTAAATATACATCTGTTTAGCGGTGGAGAATTTATTCTTTTGCTTAACGCCCTTCTTTGAGACGCACGAGCTCAGAGGTTGTATATCGATGGACATCAGTCGCATGGCATGAATTGCCTGTGTGGCATGCTAAGATGCAGTGATCAGGACTTCTATTGAAAAGCAAAGTCTTGTGGTGATGATCAAAGCACCGCCTGTGTGGCGTAGCTTTGTGTATAACATGAATTCGCGAGCCTCACACCCCGGTATGAACCTAAAACGGGAGAGGACATCAGGGAGGGCCTGCGTTTCTTTCTAGATAGGGTGGTGTCAGTGACCTACCAGCCCTGACATTTATATACTTTTCACCTATGTGGTTGTTGCTGTTGCGAGGCGCCTCGGTTTGATCGGACGATTCGGGTCCGATGGAGTCATTCGTTGGCTCGTTTACACCCCAAAGGGCGGGGAGACGTAGTGTTCAGGCATAATAATCCACATCGGTGGACCGGCCCTGACGATCCAAGGGGCAGTTGCGGCTGTTCCTGAGGGGCGGGCTAGAGCGTCTCGAATTCGGTAAGGACTATCTTTTGCCTTGGTTCATGACGGAAATCCAATTTCCAAATACGACATCGTGCGGTTTTGATTGTATACCTATATATGGCGACATAGTGGTATGGGGCATTAATGCCGTCTATGATTTATAGTTATGATTTGAAATTGTTTTCAAAACATATAAACACTAGCGATAATAACAATTGCCTTTGTTTTATTCGTATCAATCATATTTTGGCCATTATAAGGTAAAACTCTATCCTCCGGTTTGCGTTGCATTGTGTGATGGGAACTGAGTCTTATAACGGCTTCACTTTTATAAAAAGCATAGCGATGTTTAAAAGAAAGATTTGTTTTAAAGCACTGGCAATCCAATGGAGTAAACCCGTTCCACGAAAGTGGCGTGGTCCTGTGATTAGCCAATTATATATATGTGGTGAGTGGATTTCTCATACCAGTCCCATGACTGACTCGTAGTTTGTTTCACTTTCGAACTCGGGTGCCCCTTTTTCTACACGGGCAGCCTTGTATTCAGGTTTAGCTGGTTCTTTCTGGATAGCTGGAGATGAAGATGGATTATATCATTTATTTCCTTTTATGTTGTTCAGCTCCTATTGTACATATTTTGTTTATTTCCGCTGTAGACATTTATGTATAGCTGAACTGTATTTGTACTAAGTAAGATCCTGTATACTGTGTAACTCTGATGATTACTTTATCCAGTATATTTTGTTGTTCATTATCTGGTGTATTTATTTAATTCTGTTCTGCTATTATCTGTTTCTGTGTTATATTCCAAAGATAACCCTGTTTCCGTCTGAACGGGATTTCAGGTCATCTCAACGTGGTATCAGAGCTTTGGTTAAGCTTAGTTCTGGAATATAACATTTGAACAAACTCGTCAGAAATAGAACCAGTAGTGTTCTAGGAAGGGTAACTCTATACAGATAGGATCAGCAATATCCTAGTATGAGTAAAGCAGAATGAAATTACACCTCGATAGACACATTTACATTGAAGTATGTGTTTCTATATTTTAAACTATCTTTTCTGTGACCTGACACTTGATCTGCCTTTTGCAGAAGTACTAGAAAAATGAGTGCCAGAAACAGAAGGAATACAGAACCCGATCTAGAGGCTCTATTAAAGAAATATCGAAATCTGAACGGAGCGCAATTCTCGGGCAATGAATTTATTATTCAAACTCAAGCTTGGGTGAGCTCTGCCGAAAGAATCTTTGAGCATATCCAGCTGAGAGATGACTAGAAACGGTTAGTAGCATCTTGGGCACTTAAAGAAGAAGCTTTAATCTGGTGGGAATCAATCATCAAAGATAATCCAGAAGGTGATATCACCTGGGACAGATTTAAAGTGATTTTCCTACAAAGATTTACTCCTCCCGAAGCAACCGAGAGATTAACTGATGAATTTTCTTATCTAATACAAGGTGACATGACCATCCCAGAATATCATAAGAAATTCAATGAACTTTCTCACTTTGCCCATCATCTAATTCAAAATCCGAAGAGGAAAAATCTGAGATTTATTCATGGGCTTCAAAGGAAATACCAGAATAAAGTATTGGGGCATGTGAAGCTTCCTTTCACAGAAATGATTTACATGGCTTATCAGTATGAAGATCTTCATAAGAAAGGAATGTTACACGATGAAGAAGAAGTCTGTTCTAATGACAAAGAAAAGTCGGAAACTGATATTCCTGAAGCCAGTAAGAAGCCCAGTGCCAAGAGAAAAAGGGCTGAATCTGGGAACAAACGAATAACGACCGCCACGTGCTCAAGCTGCAATAGAAAAGGACATTTGGCGATAAGTTGCAAATCTTGGAACGAACAAAGAAAGAGTGGATCTAAAATTAAGAAGGATTTTCAAGGGAATCAAAGGTGCAATCAATGCCATCAGCTTGGTCATGTAAAGCAAGATTGCTGGAAGAGGAAGAAGACTGAAATAGTTCAAGTGAATGAAGTAGCAGAAACTTCGGATCCCTCAGCAAGTCAAGAAAGGGCGGATGTTTTGGAAGGCACGCTAACTGTCAAAAACATTCCAGTTAAAGTACTGTTTGACACAGGTGCGTCGTGAAGCTTTATTTCAAAGAGTGCCGCTAAGAAACTTGATTTGAACTTGAGGAAGCTTAAGGAACCAATGACTGTCCGAAATCCAGTTGGGGGTTCTATCAATCTCAGTTGGGTTTGTGCAGTACCCGTCTCTTTTTCTTGCTATAAATTCCCTATTATCTCTGTTGTCATGAATTTTGATGAATTCGATCTTATTCTGGGATTGGATTGGTTAACCAAATATGAAGCAGAGGTTAGATGCGCCGAGAGAGTTGTTAGAGCTAAGATTAAATCAGGGAGTTATATAACAATACCGTGGGCAGCTCTAAATGTTTCTCCAGCCCGAATTGAAAATGTCCCTGAAGTCACAGAGAATATTCCCGATCTAGTCAAAGATATCCCTGTCGTCAAAAATTATGCGGATGTGTTCGAAGAAGTCGTTCGTTTACCTTCGCAGAGAGAAATAGATTTCAAGATTGCTTTAATTCCCAATGCAAGGCCGGTAGTTCACGCTATTCGAAGAATGTCCTTGAAAGAGAAGGAAGAATTAGACAATCAAACACGACAGCTAGTATGGAAGGGTCTGATCAGGCCTAGTTTCTCTGATTGGGGTGCAGCAGTGGTGTTTGTCCCAAAATCTGACGGTACTCTACGTCTATGTGTGGATTATCGTGATTTGAACAAACAGACAATAAAGAACAAGTATCCATTGCCGCGGATTGATGATTTGTTAGATCGATTAAATGGAGCACAAGTATTCTCACGAATGGACCTAGCTACAGGATTCCATCAACTTCGAATTGCCGAAGAGTGTGTTCCAATGACAGCGTTCAGAGGCCCCGACTTATTCTACGAGTGGTTAGTAATGCCGTTCAGCTTATGTAACGCTCCAGCTTATTTCGTCGATCTGATGAACAGAGTATTCAGAGGAGTATTGAATAAATTTGTTCTGGTTTTCATTGACGATATTCTAATCTTCTCTAAATCAAAGGCCGAACATGGAAAGCACCTGGAACAGGTTCTAGAAATTCTGAGACGGAATGTGTTAAAAGCCAAATTTTCCAAATGTATCTTCTGGCAAGATGAAGTAAAATTTCTGGGCCACGTCGTATCGAAAGAAGGAATCGCTGTGGATCCAAGTAAAATCACAGCCATTCAGAATTGGAAGCAGCCCAGTACTCCCACTGAAGTCCACAGTTTTCTCGGATTGGCTAGCTATTACCGGAAGTTCGTTAAAAACTTTTCGAAGATATCTGGTCATTTAACAAAGCTTACAAAGAAGCATTCTAAATTCAAATGGACTTCAGAAAGTGAGGAGGCTTTCGAAGAGCTGAAGTTGAGATTAACGACAGCTCCAGTGTTAACCATCATCGATGGCAACCAGGATTTAAAAGTATGGACTGATGCTTCTAGAGAAGGCCTTGGCGCAGTGTTAATGCAAAGAGGCCAAGTGATAGCTTATGCTAGTCGTCAACTGAAGCCACACGAGAAGAACTACGTAACTCATGATCTTGAGTTATTGGCTATAGTATTCGCTTTGAAAATCTGGAGGCACTATCTTCTGGGTGAGAGATTTGAACTGTTTACAGATCACCAATCATTAAAGTACCTGTTCACTCAGAAGGACTTAAATTTGAGGCAGCAGCGTTGGCTGGAGTTTCTTGCAGCATACGACTTTGAAATTATATATACTCCAGGGAAAGCCAATGTCGTGGCCGATGCGCTGAGCAGAAAGAATGTAATGATCGCCAGCTTTATTATCACGACATCCTTGATTGACAAAATATCTATTCTTCAGAAGGAGGATAACTTTATAAAAGATATGATCAAAAGGATTCAGAAAGGCGAACCCTCGTGTTTTCAAATAGATAACGACGAGACCTTGAGGTTGAAAGGAAGGATTTGTGTTCCTGACATCCCAGAGTTAAAAAGGGAAGTGTTAGACGAGTGTCACAAGTCCAAGCTGAGTATCCATCCTGGCGTGGCCAAAATGTATAACGATCTCAAAAGAACATTCTGGTGGAAGGCTATGAAAAGAGACGTTTCAATATACGTTAGCCGATGCCCTACTTGCCAGCTAGTTAAAAGCGACCAACAGAAATTGGCTGGATTATTACAACCACTAGAGGTTCCTGGTTGGAAGTGGGAACATATTTCGATGGATTTCATCGATGGTCTTGCCAGAACCAGAAAAGAAAATGACAGCATTTGGGAGATCGTAGATCGCTCCACGAAGATCGCCCATTTCATACCTGTCAGATCAAATAGAACCGCTCAGAGCCTGGCGCAGATATACGTCAGGGAAATAGTTAGACTACATGGAGTGCCGCTCAGTATAGTCAGTGATAGAGATACAATATTCACTAGTAAATTCTGGGAAGCATTTCAAGTCGAGCTAGGAACGAAGTTGAACTTGAGCACCGCTTATCATCCTCAGACAGACGGTCAGACTGAGAGGGTGAATCGCATTTTAGAAGATCTATTGCGGGCTTGTGTTCTAGATTTCGGTGGATCATGGGAAGACCATCTGCATTTGGCTGAATTCTCTTATAACAACAGCTACCAGGCGAGTCTGACAATGTCGCCATTCGAAGCATTGTATGGTAGACCATGCCGATCTCCTGCTTATTGGGTCGAGCCTGGAAATAGACTTGTATTGGGTCCTGATATGATTCGAGAAGCTGCCGACAAAGTCGATTTTATTAAGAAGCTATTACTCGCCGCTCAAAGCCGACAAAAGAGCTATGCCGATAGAAGAAGAAGAGATATATCCTTCGAAGTTGGCGACTATGTATATTTGAAAGTATCGCTGATGAGAGGAGTTATCCGGTTTGGTAAAACTGGAAAGTTAGCGCCCAAATTCATTGGTCCGTTTCCTATTCTGGAACGGATTGGAACTCTCGCTTATAGGGTCAAACTGCCTGACTGGTTGCCTGGAGTGCATGATGTATTTCATATATCTCAACTTCGAAAGCACGTTCATGATCCAGACTTGATCATGGAAGAAGCAGCTCAGCAGGACATTGAAATTACTCCAGAATTGGCCGTGAGACGTGAGCCGCTAAAGATTATCGGCAAAGAAACCAAAGAGCTGAGAAGCAAGAAGGTTCACTTAGTCAAAGTGCAATGGAGTGGAGATCCACGAGACTGTACTTGGGAAACTGAGGAGAGCATTCAGAAAGCTTATCCTAGATGCCGAGTAGATATCTCTGATTGACTCTGGTGCAAGGTACATTTACCCTACTTTGCATTACCATTCATTTCTCTACTCTATTGTTATTTTCTTTTCATAGATGTGCACTTTTAATTATATAGTCTGAATGATTTTTAAGGGGCATAGGATTTGATTAGTATATTTTTGAAGGTTAAAAACAATTGGATTGGTTGTTGTGTTGTGTGATTGTAGATTTATCAAACCACTTTCGACTTTGTTCCTTTTCGGGGACGAAAAGTTTTAAGTGGGGGAGATTGTAACGACCCAGAAAATCTGAACCAATTTAAAATTTTTTAAATTGGCTAAAATAATGGATTTTAAATATTTAAAATAAATATTTTAAATAATGGCGATGAAAACTGAGTTTGAATCGACATTTGAAAACGAATATAATTAATTATAATTATATATAGAATTGAAAATGGCACGGTAGTTCGATAATTCGATTTCAAACTTCAATTGAATATACCAGGTGCAAAACAATCCGGATTTTAGTGAAACCAAAAACATTAGGATCTAATTGATGATGTCTTTCTAACGAATCCGACCAATCGAAATTTGATAGCGGGAATCAAAAGATATGTCCAGTTGAAAATTCTGAATAGTCGCTATGGAATTCAGGCCCTTAAAAAATGGACATTTTGCAAATGACCTCGGATTTCGATGAAACCACTTTTGTTAGATCCGCAGTGTCAAGTTATTGTTAGGTTTCAAATTTCATAATTTTTCGAATCAATATGTGAGCGTGGCAAAGGAAAACGCGTCTGACCGGTTTCAGTTGATTTTAATCGACTGGAAATTGGCCATTTTTCAAACGGTCTCAGAATTCGACGAAACTAGTTTTGTTAGGACCGTATCGTCAATACGAAGCGAGAAAATATTTTTCTGGAATTTTTTTAGTTAGTATGTGGCCCCGGTAATTTGAAATATACGTTTAAAATTCAATATAAGGATTTAAATGTAAATTCAACAGAAACTGATTCAAACGATCAAATCAGCTTGCAATACATATCCCATTGTGTTCGGAATGAGGGTTAAACGCTATGGACGGCAGGCGGTGGGCCTCGTTTTGAGGTCGTATGTAAAAGTCAACTTTTAAATAGAAATTTAATAATAATAAATATTTATATAAACTCCTTTTCTCTCTCTCTCTCCTCACATTCATTCTCGTTCAAAATTAAAAAAAAAAGGAAAAACCCTAAAACTATCGATCGACGCCCCCTGAAGCATCGCCGCACCACCGGAGCTCCAACGAAGACGAAGACATCGCCGCCCCCCCTCGGTCCAGCTTCCCTCCTCCCAGTGGCGCAACCCCGAAGCCCCCCCCCCCCCCCCGACCGCACGAGCGCGACGAAGACGAGCCCCCCCCCCCCCCTGAAGCATCGACGCCACCACCACCGAAGACCACTGCTTGACGCCGACATCGACGCCCCCCCCCCTTCTTCGCAGGAATGTAAGTATTTTATTTTTTTTATTTTTATTTTTAATTCTGAAATACCTTTTTTTTTAAAGGTTAATACTGTTTTTTTTTTAAAGTTAATACTTTTTTTTAACAGGATAAAAACTGATTTTTAAAGGAAATAAAAACTGATTTTTAAAGGAAATAAAAACTGATTTTATTTTAAGATTTAAAATAGGAAAAAGGTTTAATCTTTTAAAAGAAAAAGATTTGAACTTGCAAAAATAAAGATCATATTTTTAAAAAGAGAAAAAGACGGAATTTTTATTAGGTAGGAGTAAGATATGATTTTTGTATTTTTAAAGTAATAAAAATATAATTTTTACATCATAGGAATAACAAAAATATAATCTTTATTTTTGAAAAGGCGGAGTATATATTTTTGAAATACAGTTTTTTTATATATTGAATAACATAGTAAAAATTCGATTTTTACATGTGTAGAGAATACGTGCAACAAAGCGACAAAAAGAGAGATTGGCGAAGATTTTATGCAAAGAAGAGTCGTGGGATTGAATTAGCTATTCGGTGAGATTTCTGATTTAAAAAAAAAAATTATATATGTGTCAAATGAAAGTGAATTGCTATATATAAATATATATCTATATATATATATATATATATATATATATATATATATACGCCCCTCGTCCACAAACCATGGACGATATTTATTGGTTGAAATTGATTGATAGCGAATGATTGTTTGGGATTGTTTGTGATTGATATTGGTTGATTGTGGTTGAAAAATACCCATTTGTGGTTGAGAAATATTTGGTTGAAACCACATAGGATTAGTTTGTGGAAATGAAATAAATATATACATGCCGCCTGCGTGCGAACTAGATGCATGATCCCCATTGTCAAAAACCGCGAGGTTTTAAGGTAGAGCGAGGAGCCGTACTAGGGACGGTCCCGGTTTTAACTACCCTGCCGTTATGCTGCCAAAATTTTGAATAATATTCGTGTGTTTGAATTATTTTCATATGCTTAAACTATATTTATTCATTGAATAGAAAACATTCATTTGTTGAATTGATATTCATTCGTTGATTAGAAATTCATGTGTTGAATGGTATTCATATTTTGAAATAAATCGTTTGATAATAAAAATCACATTTTTATTTATATATAGAAACTATAGAAAACATTCATGTGTTGAATTGATATTCATTCGTTGATTAGAAATTCATGTGTTGAATGGTATTCCTATTTTGTAATAAATCGGTTGATAATAAAAATCACCTTTTATCGACTATATGAACCGTGTAAAGTAATCTCGTTTTAAAAGAAATTGTTTTATGATAAAGATCTCATTTTTATCACCAACATGAACTATATAGAAAAATAGTGTTTTGAAATGAATTGTTTTACAATAAAAATCACATTTTTATTGGACGCATAAACCGTTGAAATGTGAAGTGTTAAAAATAGCCACTTGTTCAAAATAAACATATATGAGTTGAAATATTCATTAATTAGCTAATGAAATGATTTGCACCTATTTATGTAACAATAGAATGAATGGTGTTTTTAAACCAAATAGAAATCAAATATGAAGTTGAATAGAAAAGGATAAATGATAAGAACTGTATATATATGTACATGCATATTCATTGAACAGGTTATAGCAAAGGGGCTAGAGAAGAGGAATAAAATTTTGTGCCCGACAAATAGGTACACATTTACTGCTTTGTTTGGGTGATGATTTTATGAGCCTGTTGGCTAGCCGCTTGGCTTTTTCTTTTTCTTTTTGAGATTAGAAGGACCGGGAAAGCTATTTGCAATTTCCCGATGCTCCCGGTGCAGGGGAGGTTATGGCGAAATTTTCCAAAATTTTAAGGTGTTAGAAAAATATTTGAAGTGAAAACGATATGGAAATCATTAAAGGAACTATATTTATATAAATATATAAATATAAATAAAATTAAAACGAAACAAGGCCGTGCAGTTCGTATTTTGAAACCGTGATTTCAAACAACTAGTACGGGAAATCCGACCATTGGATTTTCCCGAAACCGCAACCGTCGGGTTCGCCTTGGAAATATCTTCCCAACGGCACCAACCTTGTAAAAATCCAACGGTTGGATTGTCTGGAATGTTTAATTCAAACCTGAAGAAAAACAGCGCCAGAAACGATTATATTTATATATATATATATATATAATTATATTTAATCGAATAACGACGCTATAGTTCGTATTTTGAAATCGAAATTTCAAACGAATGTACCGGGAGATCCGACCGTCGGATTTTCCCGAAACTGGAACCGTTGGATTCGTTTTGAAAAGACCTTTCTAATAATGTAAATTCTTTGAAGATCCAACGGTTAGATTTTCAGATATGTGTAAATCAAATCTGAAGAAAAACAGCGCCACGGCCGCTTTATGGCCCGAAGCGTCGTTTTGAATAAAATGGCTATTTTAAAATAAATAAAAATAGCGATAAATAGTTATAAAATATCATAAGCGATATGGAATGGAAATAAACTGAATTTGCTTGATTTATGTGGTTTGATGGTTGAATGTGTTTGGTGTGAACATTACATTAAAGAACACAATTGGTGTTGTCGAATAATTTAACCATTGAAATAAATTGATTTGAAATTCTAAATATACGTGAATTATTTGAAAAGGCCGAGTTAATTCTCATTTCGAATAATCGACCGACGATTGAAATTCGAAGATGAAGACGATGGTCGAAGACCGGAGATCTTCACCTCGTTTGGATGGTAACCGAGGTCCTGATTGGGAGGCATCCCGAAATATGGATAATGAGTGGTGATCGTCCAGGCGTACGTGGTGGTCGAAGGGTTTGCGAGGTATTTAGTGCCTCCGGTTTCGTTCAGACCCAGAACGGACTTGTAAATGGATTGTGTGTCTGACATTGGATTTTATTCTGTGTTGATTGATCTCTATTAAATATACATCTGTTTGGCGGCGGAGAATTTATTCTTTTGCTTAACGCCCTTCACTGAGACGCACAAGCTCAGAGGTTGTATATCGATGGACATCAGTCGCATGGCATGAATTGCCTCTGTGGCATGCTAAGATGCAGTGATCATGACTTCTGTTGAAAAGCAAAGTCTTGTGGTGATGATCAAAGCACCGCCTGTGTGGCGTAGCTTTGTGTATAACGTGAATTCGCGAGCCTCACACCCCGGTATGAACCTAAAACGGGAGAGGACATCAGGGAGGGCCTGCGTTTCTTTCTAGCTAGGGTGGTGTCAGTGACCTACCAGCCCTGACATTTATATACTTTTCACCTATGTGGTTGTTGCTGTTGCGAGGCGCCTCGGTTTGATCGGACGATACGGGTCCGATGGAGTCATTCGTTGGCTCGTTTACGCCCCAAAGGGCGGGGAGACGTAGTGTTCAGGCATAATAATCCACATCGGTGGACCGGCCCTGACGATCCAAGGGGCAGTTGCGGCTGTTCCTGAGGGGCGGGCTAGAGCGTCTCGAATTCAGTAAGGACTATCTTTTGCCTTGGTTTATGACGGAAATCCAATTTCCAAATACGACATCGTGCGGTTTTGATTGTATACCTATATATGGCGACATAGTGGTATGGGGCATTAATGCCGTCTATGATTGATAGTTATGATTTGAAATTGTTTTCAAAACATATAAACACTAGCGATAATATCAAATGCCTTTGTTTTATTCGTATCAATCATATTTTGGCCATTATAAGGTAAAACTCTATCCTCCGGTTTGCGTTGCATTGTGTGATGGGAACTGAGTCTTATAACGGCTTCACTTTTATAAAAAGCATAGCGATGTTTAAAAGAAAGATTTGTTTTAAAGCACTGGCAATCCAATGGAGTAAACCCGTTCCACGAAAGTGGCGTGGTCCTGTGATTAGCCAATTATATATATGTGTTGAGTGGATTTCTCATACCAGTCCCATGACTGACTCGTAGTTTGTTTCACTTTCAAACTCGGGTGCCCCTTTTTCTACACGGGCAGCCTTGTATTCAGGTTTAGCTGGTTCTTTCTGGATAGCTGGAGCTGAAGATGGATTCTATCATTTATTTCCTTTTATGCTGTTCAGCTCCTATTGTACATATTTTGGTTATTTCCGCTGTAGACATTTATGTATAGCTGAACTGTATTTGTACTAAGTAAGATCCTGTATACTGTGTAACTCTGATGATTACTTTATCCAGTATATTTTGTTGTTCATTATCTGGTGTATTTATTTAATTCTGTTCTGCTATTATCTGTTTCTGTGTTATATTCCAAAGATAACCCTGTTTCCGTCTGAACGGGATTTCGGGTCGTCTCACGATGTGAAAAATATTTTCGCTAAAAATATTATTTTTAGCTTATGTATGCGATATATAAAATGGTCATGTATTGAAATGATTATAGATTGTTAAAAGTATAATAACATATACATGCACTATATAAAATTGTCATGTAATGGAATATTCAATTTTGATTTAAAATTGAAATGGAAGTTGAAATCATTTTAAAATGATTAATAAAATGTTTTTAAATAGAAATCGACGAAAAATATATATTATATTATTAAATGGCCTGAATAGAACGTGCCGCGCTGCGATCATTCGCGAATTTCGACCATTGACTTCGAATTGACATTACGGGACATTCGACCGTTGGATTCTCCTAAAACCAGAACCGTTGTGTTCATATCGAAAAGTGATTTCCAACGAATATAAGAAATTTGAAATCTAATGGTTGGATTTGGAATTATGTCCAATTCAAATTTGAAAAGGTCATTGTAAGTGCAGTTTGGTGGCCGTTGTTGGAAACCGACTGTACGGGCCTTGATAAAATTATTAATAATTTGTGTAAAATCATAATAAATGATTTGAAAGAATTTGGATGAAAAAACACAATCTTATAGAGATTAAAATATATTTTTATCGAAATAAACTAGTTATTAACTAGAAATAATAATCCAATATTTTTATATAAATAAATTGGATTGAAATGGTTTTAATATAACCAGAAATTCCCAACATATAAATTGGAATGGATTTGAATGGAAATAATCTTTGGAATATTTCGATATTGGATTTCGTGATTATACGGATATTGTTGTGGGAATTTGGAAGATATTGATATCGTTATTCCAATACGATATCTGTTGGTTTTAGAATTTGATATTGAATATAAGCCGATATATCTATTCTGAGCTTTATAATTAATATCGAATTGGATTTTGAGTTTGTCATGGATTGTGTTTAAACAACATTGGTTCTTTAACCCAGTTAAAGCACGATTAACTTCCAGAAAGTTGAACAATCAATAAGAAATCATCTTTGGGATTAAAACCAATTGGAGTTTGAATAAGTCTTTATTTCGATTGTGAATGAATAAATGGTAATTGAATTTACCAAAACACATGATGTGATTAAACCAAATTTACTTGGTTGTTGATATTCATGATTGTGATTGACTAATTGTTTGGATTGTGCTCGACTATTTTGTGAGCAAGATATGCTTTTACATTTAGCATTGGATTGTGTAGAAATACTGGTATGCAAACATCTTGTGAAACCCTTCATGATTTGACTATGAGATGTGTAGCGATGTTGTGTTCATTTCAAATTTAATGAATGATTTTGAAATGATATTTTTCTTAAGTGAAAGGAAATGTATTCCCGATTTTGGACAGGGAATGTTTTATAAAAATATTTTATAAAACAGAAAGGATTTCGATGGCTAAACCCGATGATTTCGAAATGATTTGAAAATGTATTATGGTTTACATTATAATTCATCACATATTCGATTAGTTGCTATTAATGATGTACCTGTTTGGTGGCGGAGAATTTATTCTCTTGCTTAACACCCTTCTTTGAGACGTACGAGCTCAAAGGTTATGTGATTAATAGTGACTAATTATATGAGTGAATTGTTGATGTGAAGTACTATAATTTGAAATTACTTGTGATTATTATGTGTGAAATGATTTTCCTTACTTCGGGATATAAAATTGTTTAGTGTGTGGCTAAAGATTTGGGTGACCCGAGAGCGACTAAAAGTATGGGCTCGATCCAGTGCCTTAGGGTGAGTGGTCAGGAGTGTAGCCTGCTTCATGCGCAGGAAGTGCATATATATACACACATACATACATACATACATAAATATATATATATATATATATATATATATATATATCGAGTTGGAGGGGCGTTTATTGCCCTTCCCGAGGGAAGATTCCCGATATTTGGTTGCATACTTTTTTGTGTGCATTATTATGTTTTGGAATTCATATTTCCCAATGATTTGGTTTGAGATCTCGAAGTGAAATCTACTTTGATATAAAAGTAAGATATGTATTTCAAATGATTTGAAACAGAAATCGGGAAATAAAGTACAAAGGTCTGCAAATTGAATTGGATTTGGAAAATCTAAGGGTGGTGATTAATCTAAATGGGTAGATTGGGATATTGCATGTTGATTGATGCATAGTAGATCCATATCTCTATTACTGATTGTTGTTTATACACTGGCATTCATGGGGGTAAACACGTTCCACGTTAGCGGCGTGGTCTTGTGATTTTCCTTATCATTTATATAAGTTAATTTTAACTGTAGAGTTTCTTACACCAGTCCTATGACTGACCTGTAACTTGCTTTTCCTTTGCAAACTCGGGTGCCCCTATTTTCCACATGGGCAGTCGGGTGGCTTTTTTGCAGATATCATATGCTTTATGCACTGAGTGAGAGATGGGGGGATGGTTGCTATGCTTGATTGTTTTACATCACTATGGCATACACACCCCACCCCCGTATCTTTACACCATATGTTAGTGTCACCTTAGAGTATTGTGCATCTTGTTGTGCTAACTCTTTGGTTGCAGGTTCAGGTTCAGGTATGGTTTAGTATACCTGTTATTGTTTTGTTTTGCTGTTTATCGCTCATACCAGACTTTTGTTAGACCTAGAGTTTTATGTCTCTTCTTATTACTCTGGGTGCTCTTAAACGGGAAGACTAGAGACAGGTTAGGTGGTATGCACGAGTAGTTGTACTGGAGACGAGCATGAGGCTTCCACTTATGATATATATACATACATATATATGAATATTCTCCCTGTGTCGCTGCTAGTCACTACTTTGGGCATTAGTAGTGTACATTTTTTATTTTTGCTTTAGAGACAGTTTGAGAAGTTGTAATAATGATAATGTGGAACATAAGCTGTATTTTGAATTTTCCGCTGCTATCATGGTTTAATTTTCAGCTTATGCACTATCTCGCTTGTTTTATGTCAAGTATGTTATTATTATATTTTATTCCATGCGCTATGAGACATTTTACAGGTTCCTTTCTAGTTCAAATTCCCTTCTTCCCTTTCTTTGGCGACCGTCCCATGCTGGTTGGACATCGGCACAATGCACTTTCATTGGAAATGTCGGCTGGTGCGAGGCGGGCCATCACATTTGGTGTCAGAGCTTGTTAACCTAGGGAGAGATATTGTACGTATATGAGGGCGCGTATTTGTGATATTTTGGTTTTCAAAAGATATATATACTATTATTATAGATGAGGATGAAGTCGCACTGCATTGGCAGAACTAAGGAGATAGTAAATCGTTTTCTCTTTACAGATTGAACGATGAATCGAAATACGGGAAAGGCGATGAGGAACTCCACATCAGAAGTTAAAGAAGAAGTAGGTTCAGAGGCCAATAATGGGAATGTCCCTGACATAAGGGAGATGTTTAATGCCTTCATGCGAGAGATGGTTAGGGATGCTCTGGGAGCAGTTCCTAATGCTAGTAATGGTGGTGGTATAGTAGTGCAGGCACCGAGAATTGGTCTCGCCAAGATTAACGAGGAGTCCCAGAAAAAGAGGAAACAGAACCAAGCTAAGGATGGCCAGAAAAATAAGAACAAGAAAGATGTAGAATTCTTTAGCTGTGGCAAGAAGGGCCACTATGCCAAAGAATGTCGAGCAAAGCCAGGGGAAAGGAAGTGCTTCAATTGCGGCCTATTGGGACATCTCAAGAAAGAATGTCTGCAACCCCCTAAGAAGAAGCAGAGTGTGGAAGTATATGCTATCAACGTTGTTCCTTCTTCGTCGAATGCCCCAACTGCGGCAGAGAAGGGAAAGGGTGTTGTTATTCAAGGTATGATTTCCATTTATGAGGTTCCAATTCTAGTTTTTTTTTTGATATCGGGGTTTCCCATTCCTTCGTATCTAGTGACCTGGTAGATAGATTAGGATTGGAACCTGATATTGTCAATAGACCTTTAGTTGTGACGAACCCAATCGGTGGTTCGATTAGCCTTAGTATGACTTATCATAATGCAGTCCTATCGAGTCATGGACGTATGTTTGCTTGTGATTGCTTTGTTTTGGGCTTTACTGGGTTTGGCATTATTTTGGTTGTAAATTGGCTCCAAAGGTACGGGGTGGTGGTATACTGTGAGGGCTTTTCAGTGATAGTTAGTGCAGATGATGGGCGGAGGGGTAGTGTTTGGTGGTCTACCTAGTGATGGGGTAATGGCTAATTTTCTAAATTCCCTTGACATTCTGCATGATGAGTTGTCAGATGTGCCCATAGCTGGCCAGTTTCCTGACGTCTTCGAGGAAGTGACCGGACTTCCACCACACCGAGAGATTGAGTTTCGTATTGGTTTAGTGAAAGATGCCAGACATATAGTGATGCCAATTTGTCGTATGGTGCCAAGGGAGCAGCGAGAGCTCGGGTGCATGTAAGCGATCTTTTGAAGAAGGGTTTTATCAGGAGAAGCGTCTCTGAGTAGGGAGCACCAGTTATATTTGCCATTAAGGCCGATGGGTCCCTTTTCTTATGTGTGGACTCGAGTTAAAGATGGAGTTTAGGGTAGCTCTTCAGATGGAGTGACAAGGAATCATCGATAGTTTGGAGTGTTCTAGGCAGACTCGAAGCATGGGCATCTGAGGACGCCCACTTACCTTGGATCCGTTGGACGTGATCTAGTTATCCTTGGAGGATAAACGTGCATTGGACGTACGGTAGTCCGTTTGGAGCCTAGGCTTCCATTAGCCCTTGATACTGGTTGGACCATTCATTTGGGTATCGATGTATTCATGGTTTTAGACGATGATAGATAGGACTTGTTCGATGAATGCTATGGATTGTTTAGGACCTTACGTTGATGTTCTCTTTGGTTCAAAGATGGTAATAACTTCAAAGTGAGATTCTTGGGCCATGTTGTTTCAGAGAATGGTATTGCCGTGGACGCTGCAAAGGTGGCTACGGTACAAGATTGGTCTACGCCCAAGAATGTAACAGACGTAAGAAGTTTCTTGGGGTTGGCTAGATATTATTGTAAGTTTATCCAAGACTTCTCCAAGATAGCAGCACCGTTGACTTAGTTGACCAAGAAAAAAAAATCAAGCTTTCGTCTGGGACGAAAAGTGCGAGAATGCATTTAAGAGTCTAAAGGAAAAGTTGACATGTGCACCAGTGTTAGTCATTCCTAAAGGGAATGAAGAGATGACGGAATACACAGATGCCTGTGGTACTAGACTAGGTGCTGTATTGATGCAAGGAGGTAGGGTTTTAGCTTATGATAGTCGGCAACTGAAACCGCATAAGTAAAGGTATCCTACTCATAATTTGGAATTGGCAGCGATTGTATTCGAATTAAAGATGTGGTGACATTATCTCTTGGGAGAAATATTCGAGTTGTTTACCTATCATAAGTCGTTAAAGTATCTTTTCTCTCAAAAGGATCTAAATCTCCGACAACAAAGATGGTTAGAATTCTTGGCTTCATATGATTTTGATATCACATATACACCAGGAAAAGGCAATGCAGTAGCTGATGCATTGAGTAGAAGACATGCCAGTTTATTGGCTATGTTTCTTGAGTGGAAGCAACTGGAGTACATCGTTGGGTATGATTTCAGGCCAAAGTGCGAATTGGATCCATAAGTATTAGCAAGTTTGACGGTCAGACCCACTTTGATTGAGTGGATTGGTTCAAGTCAGAAGAACGATCCTAACTTATTGGAAATCATCTCCAAGTTTTAGATGGGTATCGATGAGGAGATGAACAAGTATGGGCTTGATCGAGATAGATGGCTTAGAAAGAATGGAAGACTAGTTACGCCCAATGTCAATGGATTAAGAGATGAAGTGCTTAGAGTATGTCATCACTCAAAACTGACTATACATCCCGGTGGTAACAAAATGTATCGAGACATGAAGCAGACCTACTACTAGGAAGGAATGAAAAGAGACATTGGGAAGTTTATATCCAAATACATGAACTGCTAGTTGGTTAAAGTTGAGCAAAAGAAGCCTAGTGGTTTGTTGCAACCATCAGAAGTTCAAGAATGGAAATGGGAACAAGTCTCAATCGATTTTGTAACACTCCGTGATTCTGTAACGCTAAGATTCACAAATCAAGGAAGAATTATAATTTAAAATCAAAATCAAGGGAAACGGGCTGCGCCATTGTGTTTGCCTCGGAATTCTGCATGAAAACGAGTCCGAGTTTGCATAAATCGGAGTCCGTATGAGGGAGATATGGCTTCCGGAAGTTTCAGAATTCAGTTTAAAATTCGAACAGACTCAAATTTCAAAAATCGGGCCGGATTGGCCAGGGCGGGAATTTTCCCGCCCAAGACACCCAGGTCGACTGGGTAGTCGACCTGGGCTACCCAGGTCGACTGGGTAGTCGACCCGGGGGTCGACCCCCCTGCTTTTTCCAGCTTTCTGCACTGGTTCGTTCTGATGTATCTGGTTACGTTTTCTGACCAGGTTCGTCCACCTAACACTATATAAACAGCCCTGGTCTTCTTCTCTATTCACAATTCTTCTCTACCCTTATGCTGCAAAGATTCTTAGTGAACATGGCTTCCTCTCCTCCTCTTAATCAAATAATAAATAAAATAATATATATAAAATAAATCAAGACGAGGAGGTGCTGCTCAAAGACTTTCAAAGAGGATATTCAAGCTAGAATTCAAGTGGAGATTCGAACGACTGCAACGACTGTTTTTCTACGAATCATAGCAATGCCATCTTACTGTTCTAATCTCTGTAAGTCAGTTATTTCTAGATTTGAACGTTTCTCTTTTCGTGACATGAGATTAAAGGAATAAAAGAGTATGATAATTCTTTCTATCTGAATCAGTGCCTATTCCTTTGGACCAAATTAAGAACTTTTATGATTCGAGGACAAGTAAGACCGTGACTATGAAACTATAGACCTTAAAACCATATGCCTATGACTATGGACATTTCCTATGACTATGGACATTGCCTATGACTATGAACATTGCCTATGACGGTGACTGTGACTATGAGGATTATTTCCTTGACCAAACCTATGCTTTTGATTAGAAAACATAAACTATTGCCTATGACATAACAAGGACATCTGTGATTAAACACCTATGATTCATGACTAGGAAAGTGTTTAAGTTTTGTGGCTGTGAAATTGGGTCTAAACCCGATTATCTATTCTGTCTGTTCTTTGTTTTCTTTGGATTTAGACCTTGGGAATTTACCTATTAAGTTAGGTCTACCCATGTTCTTGAACATACGTCTCTATTCTGTCTATTCTTGGTTTTCATTGGTTTTAGACCTTGGGAATTTACCTATTAAGTTAGGTCTACCCATGTTCTTGAACCAACGTCGTTATTCAACCCTTTTTATGCCAGTTAGTATGTCTATCTTTTGCATAGCATCTTTGGTTCATTCCCTATTTTCTACGAACCTAGCTTTATTTATAATCTAGACTGAATCACGATTATACGAACGGTGGGAATGCGGTTTGGGCAAAATATGAAATTTACTAAAAACATAGTTTAACATGGAAATTGGCATAAATTGGGAACTTGTATTATGGCATGTTCATAGAAATGCAAATTGGATAAATTTGACATGAATTATAAGATGTGTAATTTGAATCTAGTATTGACGTGTAAATCTAGCATCTACATGAATAGTGAACTAGAGTAATAAGTCTAGAATTAGAATGTTGAATCGGAATTGGATTAGCTAATTTGGCACGGTAAGTACATTGGCATAAATGTGAAATTGGCCATAATTAGGAGTAATTGGCAGGTTTAGCAAAATCATGGTTAGTGACACATAATTTGGTATAGTCCACATAACAAAAAGCATAAATATGATTTAGAAGGGGAAATGGGCCATAAGAATGAATGTAGACAATTTACATTAAAAGAATAATTAGGAAATAAGTAAATTAGAAATAATTTACTTATAGAATTTGGCCTGAATGAGGAAATATAAATTTAGACAAATTAAAGGTTTATTAACGACATCTCTTTTAATGACACACCAGAAAGTTTTAGGGTGACAGAGAGGATAGTGTCTAGGCTTGGGTTTGGAAAATACAAGTTTCCTGCTCTCCCTGGCTATCCCTAACTGATCCGACGGACGGGATGGTTACTTTCAAAACCTTATTTGAAAATTAGTCAAAACCCTTTGAACTAGAAAACACGAATAGGCCTAACCCGAGGTTAGATTGAGTTGCGATGTAAATCTGCCCAGAACTAACCGGCACATCTATTAATCGCAACAATATTTGTCTAATGTGAGTGGTTGTGGCTTTAATCTATTTAATTAAAACTAGAACAAGAGTGGTAGGGTTAAGTTCACTAAGACACTTAACCAATACAACATGATAACCAGACTGGTGGTTGGGGTTAGGGCCATACAGTTAAGCTAGAATGGGAGGGTTAAGTCCATAAGAACACTTAACCAATTTAACATAGTTAATCTAGGATGGGAGGGCTAAGTCCATAGGGACACTTAACCAACTTCACATGGTAACAAGACAAGATTTGTAGGGGATAAGTAAAGTTAATACACTTAGCCAAACTAACATGTTAACTAGACTAGGAGGTGGGGTTAAGTAAAGTTAATACACTTAGCCAAATTAACATGTTAACTAGACTAGAGGTTGGGGTTAAGTAAATACACTTAGCCCGTTTGATATGTTAGCTGGTCTAGACCGTAGGGTTAAGTAAGCTTAAACACTTAACTATCGGATTGTGATAAAGGAATAGGGTTAAGTCTAAAACCTGAAGGGATAATACTTAGCCATTAATAACATGTTAGTTAAAAACAAATGGGCAAGGTTAAGTTAAAAAGGAACACTTAACCAATACAGGGTGAATTGGTAGGGTTAAGTAATAAATACTTAACCAATATAACTTGTTTTGTAGTAGGGTTAAGTCAACATGAGTTACTAACAACACTTAACCAGTTTAACAGGGTTAATGAAGAGGGTTAAGTCGGCTTGAATTGACTAATGATACTTAACCAATCCAAATTGACGGGAAAGGGAACTAAGTAGTAAACTTGGTTAAGAAAATAACGATTCTAGAAACTAAGTGGTAAATCTTAGTTAGTAGAACTAAGTAGTAATTCTTAGTATAACACGGGAAGGAACGAATGTCAGTCTGAGTAAAAAGAAGGCTCCAACGAATTGGGTTACGAAGCCCGAGGCTTCAAGGGGACATGTGGGTACTCTTGGTATCCCTCTGTGAGGCTGCAGATGATCCGCCTGGGCCCACTGAGGTTAAGGTCTGCGTAGAAGAACCAGGGGTATGCCTTGGTTGCAATACATGGCAACCTAAAGACTAGGATGGACCGACGTAATTCAGCGAGCAAACGATAGTCCTGTGATAGCGACTCGTCGTCTACCATCCATCTTAAGTCAATCGAGATACGGGAAGCGGAAAGGCGGAGAACTCCAAAAGACCATATACTTGCTATCTAGTTATGGGTGAGGATGGCCATAGGATAGTGGGGCACCGGGGGCCGGCGTATAGTTCTCATTTTACAAGGGGTGCCTTTCATTAGTTGAGGGAGGGGTCAAGTGGGACCATAGCCACTGGAACAAAAACAGACCTTAGCATCTGCATTGGCAGATATCTGAAAGCTCCCGACCGAGTTCTGTATTCCTTGATTTGCCCTGACACAGGACTCGGACCGCACATTAGGGGACTTGTGCATCTAGACAAGCGATAACGATTCGCGATACATGCGTGGGGAAGTATGGGAACATATACCACTCTAGGTAGTGTGTCCTAGACTTGGGGGCATCATTCGACAGGTAGCATAATTCCTAGTTGAACTAGGTGGCATAAATCCTGAATCCGAGAAGCGTTCAGCAGACAGCATAAACTCTAGTTGAATCTAGAAGGCACTTGGTAGAAAACCCTAGATTAAATCTAGGTAACAATTAAATAAATGGATGCCTGAAGGCGATGGAAAATACAGGGATTGAGATCACGTTATCATTACTAGTTGGGACACTAGCTAGGCGGTGCAGAGATATAGAAACCAATATATCAAGGAAATAGCGAGGCGGCGAAAGTATCAGAGCATATCCAGTTTATCTTATCTTAGCATATCTTGTGATTATCTTGTCTAATCTTGTTGACCCTATCGTCATGGTGTAATCTTGTATTCAGTTAATTCATGTCGTTTTGTTGTTCCATGTTCATATGCTAGAAGTTACTGAACTTACTCAGGCTTTATGTCTTACTCTGTTTTTCTTTCGTCTTCTTTTCTTCCATTCCCCCCCCCCCCCAGGTAGTAAAGGAGGGAATAGTTTAGCTCAGGTTAAATTGGACTGCCACTCTTTCCGGCTTGAAGAATTGTCGAAGTTTGCTTGGATTCTCTTTTCAGATGCTATGCCTAGCTTTTGCTAAAATCGGGGAATATAAATGTTGTTTTTGTGCTTCTTTATTTTGTAAGACAGAAGATACTCTGATATTGTAAAGAAAACATTGTACAAATCATTTTATCAATAAAGCAAAGTTTTATTTTCCGCTGTTTAATTTTTGTCTGCCTTTTAATTTATCTGCATCTTTTACCTTAAAATGCTCCACAGAACTTAGTGCATTCCCTTTGTGAGTGACATTAACGGACGTGGAGTGTTACACGTGGTATCAGAGCTGAAGGTTACCGGATCAGATAAAAGATTTGAAAAATTGTTTTCAAAATGATTTTAAAAGAAGCATTTTCAAAAGAAAAGATTTGTTTTAAAGGCATATTCCCCAAAAATCCATACGTATTATCTTCTCTTCCTCTGTTTGAATTCTTGTCTCCTTCTTGAGTCTCTGGGGCTCTTGGCTTTCTGGGAGGTAACCTCATCGAAGGGCGAAGTAGTGTTTGACTTCCATCTATAACCGTAGTAGTTTCACCTACGGCCAGTTTTCTTTCAAGCTTTGTAGGTGATTCTGTACGATGGAGGCAGCTTTCGAGAGATTAGTCAACATGATTACAGACGGAAGAGGATGAGGAGTTTGGCTAAGGAGCATAACCCAAGGATGAGGAATTATAAAACCTAAGACAAGAGGAAGTATCTTTACTAGGGTATAATAGGGCATATAATTAAGGACAAGGGCAAGAACGAGGAACAAGATTTTTAGAAGGGCAAGTACATACTTTCACCTCTAAGCATACCTAGGAGAAAGGTAGTAATGTGCTGTTGGAAGAGTCTAGTTTTTCTGTTCGTACTATTTCGATTTTAGCGCTTCGCATTTGTTCATGTCTACTTCCATAGTTGGGTCTCTGCACCATAGTACTTGTATTGTAGAAAGATCCCACTAGAGTCTCAAATCCAATTGGTGGTCCGACCAGTTTATTTTTGGTTAGTAGGGATTTGAGAATAGCTATCGAGTTTGCTTATATCATCTAACGTAGATCATCTAAATTCGGGGGAGATATTCCTTGGGTGCTTGTCTGATATTGGTTTAGGCCTTTGGGGCTTGTACTTGAGGAATGTCGAGTTCGGTTTGGATGGTTTGCGTGAGTGATGAATAGTTGTGGCAGGCACTCCAAAGAGCACGTAGTGACCTTTCGACTCTTATAGTTATGGCACGGCGGATAAGAGGGAAACCTCTAATCATCTTAGTAAGTATACCTGGTACCGTGATTGACATCTGTTTATTTTGGAAATGGAGATCCGGAACTTCACAATCGTGAAGTTAAATTAGTTAAGATACAGTGGAGTAAAGCTCAAGAAGGATAGATACTAGCATCGTACCCTTTTCCTTGAGGGTGCATCCTTGATTTCTTCGTTTTAGGAGCTTTAAGCATAATTGTTTCCCTCTTTCCGAAGTATATCACCTAGGTCGTATCTTCGATCCTTAGGTAGAAGCCAATGGACGTAAACATGTATTTGAAACATGTTATGGTTGATGATTGCAAGTGGTTGCTAATGGTTGCTCGTGGATGCATATGCATACGTATTAGGCACTAGATCAAGTTCGGACGCTTTCATCTTGCATTTACAGATATATATTTGGTTGTAAGTTGAACTTGGTATGTGATCATATGGATGTTGCATATGGATGAATGGCTATGCATGCATGTAGTATTTACATAACTAGGGACGCTTGCATACATGATTGGACGCATGGCACTGACATGATTCGCATTAAGGAGGTCAACTGAATCAGTAGACCACCTGATTTTGCATTAGATAAAGACATATACACACACTATGCATATGAACATGAAAGAATTAGAAATCTTTTAAGGACAATGACTGCCTGTGATTGAATGGTTGAGTAGATGGGTGATTGGATGGTAGGACACATTCTTCCTAACTTGAAGATTTCGGGGACGAAATCCTTTTAAGTGGGGGAGAGTGTAACACTCCGTGATTCTGTAACGCTAAGATTCAAAAATCAAGGCAGAATTATAATTTAAAATCAAAATCAAGGGAAACGGGCTACGCCATTGTGTTCATCTCGGAATTCTGCATGCAAACGAGTCCAAGTTTGCGTAAATCAGAGTCCGTATGAGGGAGATATGGCCTCCGGAAGTGTCAGAATTCAGTTTAAAATTCGAACATACTCAAATTTCAAAAATCGGGCCGGATTGGCCAGGGCAGGAATTTTCCCGCCCAAGGCACCCAGGTCGACTGGGTAGTCGACTTGGGCTACCCAGGTCGACTGGGTAGTCGACCTGGGGCACCCAGGTCGACTACATAGTCGACCTGGGGGTCACCCCCTACTTTTTCCAGCTTTCTGCAGTGGTTCGTTCTGATGTATCTGGTTACGTTTTCTGACCAGGTTCGTCCACCTAACACTATATAAACAGCCCTGGTCTTCTTCTCTATTCACAATTCTTCTCTACCCTTATGCTGCAAAGATTCTTAGTGAACATGGCTTCCTCTCCTCCTCTTAATCAAATAATAAATAAAATAATATATATAAAATAAATCAAGACGAGGAGGTGCTGCTCAAAGACTTTCAAAGAGGAGATTCAAGCTAGAATACAAGTGGAGATTCGAACGACTGCAACGACTGTTTTTCTACGAATCATAGCAACGCCATCTTACTGTTCTAATCTCTGTAAGTCAGTTATTTCTAGATTTGAACGTTTCTCTTTTCGTGACATGAAATTAAAGGAATAAAAGAGTATGCCAATTCTTTCTATCTGAATCAGTGCCTATTCCTTTGGACTAAATTAAGAACTGTTATGATTCGAGGACAAGTAAGATCGTGACTATGAAACTATAGACCTTAAAACCATATGCCTATGACTATGGACATTGCCTACGACTATGGACATTTCCTATGACTATGAACATTGCCTATGACTGTGACTGTGACTATGAGGATTATTTCCTTGACCAAACCTATACCTTTGATTAGAAAACATAAACTATTGCCTATGACATAACAACGACATCTGTGATTAAACACCTATGATTCATGACTAGGAAAGTGTTTAAGTTTTGTGACTGTGAAATTGGGTCTAAACCCGATTATCTATTTTGTCTGTTCTTTGTTTTCTTTGGATTTAGACCATGGGAATTTACCTATTAAGTTAGGTCTACCCATGTTCTTGAACATACGTCTCTATTCTGTCTATTCTTGGTTTTCTTTGGTTTTAGACCTTGGGAATTTACCTATTAAGTTAGGTCTACCCATGTTCTTGAACCGACGTCATTATTCAACCCTTTTTATGCCAGTTAGTATGTCTATCTTTTGCATAGCATCTTTGGTTCATTCCCTATTTTCTACGAACCTAGCTTTATTTATAATCTAGATTGAATCACGATTATACGAACGGTGGGAATGCGGTTTGGGCAAAATATGAAATTTACTAAAAACATAGTTTAACATGGAAATTGGAATAAATTGGGAACATGTATTATGGCATGTTCATAGAAATGCAAATTGGATAAATTTGACATGAATTATAAGATGTGTAATTTGAATCTAGTATTGACGTGTAAATCTAGCATTTACATGAATAGTGAACTAGAGTAATAAGTCTAGAATTAGAATGTTGAATCGGAATTGGATTAGCTAATTTGGCACGGTAAGTATATTGGCATAAATGTGAAATTGGCCATAATTAGGAGTAATTGGCAAGTTTAGCGAAATCATGGTTAGTGACACTTAATTTGGTATAGTCCACATACCAAAAAGCATAAATATGATTTAGAAGGGGAAATGGGCCATAAGAATGAATGTAGACAATTTACATTAAAAGAGTAATTAGGAAATAAGTAAATTAGAAATAATTTACTTATAGAATTTGGCCTGAATGAGGAAATATAAATTTAGACAAATTAAAGGTTTATTAACGACATCTCTTTTAATGACACACCAGAAAGTTCTAGGGTGACAGAGAGGATAGTGTCTAGGCTTGGGTTTGGAAAATACAAGTTTCCTGCTCTCCCTGGCTATCCCTAACTGATCCGACGGACGGGATGGTTACTTTCAAAACCTGATTTGAAAATTAGTCAAAACCCTTTGAACTAGAAAACACGAATAGGCCTAACCCGAGGTTAGATTGAGTTGCGATGTAAATCTTCCTAGAACCAACCGGCACATCCAGTAATCGCAACAATATCTGTCTAAGGTGAGTGGTTGTGGCTTTAATCTATTTAATTAAAACTAGAACAAGAGTGGTAGGGTTAAGTTCACTAAGACACTTAACTAATACAACATGATAACCGGACTGGTGGTTGGGGTATGGGCTATACAGTTAAGCTAGAATGGGAGGGTTAAGTCCATAAGAACACTTAACCAATTTAGCACAGTTAAGCTAGGATGGGAGGGCTAAGTCCATAGGGACACTTAACCAACTTCACATGGTAACAAGACAAGATTTGTAGGGGTTAAGTAAAGTTAATACACTTAGCCAAATTAACATGTTAACTAGACTAGGAGGTGGGGTTAAGTAAAGTTAATACACTTAGCCAAATTAACATGTTAACTAGACTAGAGGTTGGGGTTAAGTAAATACACTTAGCCAGTTTGATATGTTAGCTGGGCTAGACCGTAGGGTTAAGTAAGCTTAAACACTTAACCATCGGATTGTGATAAAGGAATAGGGTTAAGTCTAAAACCTGAAGGGATAATAGTTAGCCATTAATAACATGTTAGTTAAAAACAGACGGGCAAGGTTAAGTTAAAAAGGAACACTTAACCAATACAGGGTGAATGGGTAGGGTTATGTAATAAATACTTAACCAATATAACTTGGTTTGTGGTAGGGTTAAGTTAACATGAGTTACTGACAACATTTAACCAGTTTAACAGGGTTGATGAAGAGGGTTAAGTCGGCTTGAATTAACTAATGACACTTAACCAATCCAAATTGACGGGAAAGGGAACTAAGTAGTAAACCTTAGTTAAGAAAAGAACGATTCTGGAAACTAAGTGGTAAATCTTAGTTAGTAGAACTAAGTAGTAATTCTTAGTATAACACGGGAAGGAGCGAAAGTCAGTTTGAGTAAAAAGAAGGCTCCAACGAATTGGGTTACGAAGCACGAGGCTTCGAGGGGACGTGAGGGTACTCTTGGTATCCCTCTTTGAGGCTGCAGATGATCCGCCTGGGCCCACAGAGGTTAAGGTCTGCGTAGAAGAACCAGGGGTATGCCTTGGTGGCAATACATGGCAACCTAAAGACTAGGATGGACCGGCGTGATTCGGCGAGCAAACGGTAGCCCTGTGATAGCGACTCGTCATCTACCATCCATCTTAAGTCAATCGAGATACGTGAAGCGGAAAGGCGGAGAACTCCAAAAGACCATATACTTGCTATCTAGTTATGGGTGAGGATGGCCATAGGTTAGTGGGGCACCGGGGGCCGGCGTATAGTTCTCATTTTACAAGGTGTGCCTTTCATTAGTTGAGGGAGGGGTCAAGTGGGACCATAACCACTGGAACAAAAACAGACCTTAGCATCTGCATCGGTAGATATCTGAAAGCTCCCGACCGAGTTCTGTATTCCTTGATTTGCCCTAACACAGGACTCGAACCGCACATTAGGGGACATGTGCATCTAGACAAGCGATAACGATTCGCGATACATGCGTGGGGAAGTATAGGAACATATACCACTCTAGGTAGTGTGTCCTAGACTTGGGGGCATCGTTCGACAGGTAGCATAATTCCTAGTTGAACTAGGTGGCATAAATCCTGAATCCGAGAAGCGTTCAGCAGACAGCATAAACTCTAGTTGAATCTAGAAGGCACTTGGTAGAAAACCCTATATTAAATCTAGGTAACAAATAAATAAATGGATGCCTGAAGGCGATGGAAAATACAGGGATTAGGATCACGTTATCGTTACTAGTTGGGACACTAGTTAGGCGGTGCAGAGATATAGAAACCAGTATAACAAGGAAATAGCGAAGCGGCGAAAGTATCAGAGCATATCCAGTTTATCTTATCTTAGCATATCTTCTGATTATCTTGTCTAATCTTGTTGACCCTATCGTCATGGTGTAATCTTGTATTCAGTTAATTCATGTCGTTTTGTTGTTCCATGTTCATATGCTAGAAGTTACTGAACTTACTTAGGCTTTATGTACGACTCTGTTTTTCTTTCGTCTTCTTTTCTTCCGTCCCCCCCCCCCAGGTAGTAAATGAGGGAATAGTTTAGCTCAGGTTAAATTGGACTGCCACTCTTTCCAGCTTGAAGAATTGTCAAAGTTTGCTTGGATTCTCTTTTCAGATGCTATGGCTGGCTTTTGCTAAAATCGGGGTATATAAATGTTGTTTTTATGCTTCTTTATTTTGTAAGACAGAAGATACTCTGATATTGTAAAGAAAACATTGTACAAATCATTTTATCAATAAAGCAACGTTTTATTTTCCGCTGTTTAATTTTTGTCTGCCTTGTAATTTATCTGCATCTTTTACCTTAAAATGCTCCACAGAACTTAGTGCATTCCCTTTGTGAGTGACACTAACGGACGTGGGGTGTTACAGATTTCATTGATGGGTTACCAAGAACTAGATCAGGCCATGATAGCATTTGGGGGATTGTGGACCGATTAACCAAGAGTGCAAGGTTTAAACCCGTCAAGTCGAACAGAACAGCAGCTAAGTTAGCAGAACTACATATAAGGTGGGTAGTGAGATTTCATGGAATACCAAAAGGCATTGTGAGTGACCGAGATCCTTGTTCACTAGTGGATTTTGGAAGAGCTTATAAGAGGCATTAGGATCAGAATTACATCTCAGTACCACGTATCATCCTCAAACTGACGGTCAGACAGAGAGGGTGAATCGAGTATTAGAAGATCTCTTGAGAGCTTGCATATTGGATTTTGGTGGATCGTGGGATGACCATTTGCATCTGGAAGAGTTTGCATATAATAATAGTCACCAGTCCAGTATTGGTATGGCTCCATTTGAAGCTTTGTACGAAAGAACGTGCAACTCACCGTCATGTTGGTTAAAAACTGATGAGAAGTTTGTGCTTGGACCAGATGTGATAAGAGAAACTTCGGAAAAGATTAAGGTTATCTAACAGCGAATGAAGGCTGCTCAAGATAGATAGAAGAGTTATGCTGATAAAAGGAGAAGAGATCTAAAATTCTCCATTAGCGACTTTGTGTTTGTCAAAATTTCTCCGTTAAAGAGCGTGATTCCATTTGGCAGGAGAGGCAAGTTAGCACCAAGATTTGTTGGACCATTCCCAGTCCTCGAGCAAGTGCGAATTTAGCATATAAAATTCAGTTACCAGAGAAGATGGCGGAAGTTCATGACGTATTTCATGTTTCCCAGTTAAGGAAATTCATGCACGACCCAGATATGACTATTTCACCTGATCAGTTGGATGATATCGAAGTAAAACACGAGGCGGTTGGGAACCGCAAGCCGATTCGTATTGTCGAGCACGATACGAAGAAACTTCGAAGGAAAGCGGTCAATCTAGTCAAGGTTTAGTGGGGCGAGGATGAGAATGACTGTACTTGGGAGACAAAGGAGACCATTTGGAAGACGTATCCAGAACTCTTTGCCTGGTAAGATTCTAATCGCGACTTAGTTTACCGCATGCTATGATAGGATTGTTGAGTTGTTTTGTATGCTTTATTGTTTTGTGAATGGTTGATCGGCATGTGGGGTCCTTTGCTTGTTTCTTAGTTAAGGAATTTCGAGGGCGAAATTTCCTAGGGGGAGAATATAATGACCCGCATTCTACGCGTCGAAGGATTGTAGAATATTTATATCTTTTACATACGAAGTCGTATGGTCAAGTAACTTTGGGGAACGACTATTGGGGTCATTCCCCATGTTCACGATTTTTGCTGATTTTTAAATGACCGTTTTGCCTCTAGCTGATCTTGTTTTGGCCATAACTTTTGATTGGTAAGGATTTTTGACCTAAAACCACTTCCATTAGATCCGGATGATGGTTTACCTTTCTGTAGAGTGGTCACATTAGCCAAACGGACTTAACATATGGGAGATATGGTTGAAACAAGGTTT
This sequence comes from Allium sativum, assembly GCA_030737875.1. Lineage (NCBI taxonomy): Eukaryota > Viridiplantae > Streptophyta > Magnoliopsida > Asparagales > Amaryllidaceae > Allium > Allium sativum. Next base: position 801,043,483 of record CM060924.1, on the reverse strand, counting down.
AGAAGGTGAAAAACAGCTTTACCGAGCCTAATTAGGGTGATTTGCAAGAGGGCCCATAACCTATTTCGGGATTAGGGTTATGGGGAGGCTGAGAACAGTAGGCAAATGCATTTTATTTCATTTTTCAGCTACCTAAAACATTTCTCTAACTCTAGCCATGGCCTCCACCTTCTAATTTCATCCCAAATCGCTTCTAATCGCTTCCTAATTGAAGATTATGCCAAGATACATCAAATCAAGGAAAATTAGCATCAAATTGGGAACAGAAATGCTGTGTTGCGTGAAGATTCAATGCAAATCAGATAATATTTCAGATCTAAAGTTAATTTGTGGCAAAGGTGAGTGATTTGCATAGTTCCTCACTAATTATGGTTAATTAAGGGTAATTAGTGTTAATTAGCGAATTTAAACATGATTAAATTCTAGAAAAATATTTATAAATTTCGAAATATTGTTTTAGGCCTCTATTAGAAAATTTGGTTAATTTGGTTAAGTTTTGCTAATCATATCATTAGTTATGCTTAAACATGATTAAGCGAAAATATGGGTTTCTGGCTATGTTTGATCCATTTTAATACATCATATTGTTGTTTTGATATTTGTGGTTGATTATAAATGTTGCTATGACTGTATGGTGTGCTTTGTGATTGATTAGAACAGTTAGATTGGTCGAAAACGCCATCGTATGGCATAAAGCAGTCGCTGGAAAAGTTGGAGGAAATGTGCAGAGTTTCGGATCGGATCGGGTATGGGGCTCGGATCGGATAAGGGAACTGGGCAAAGGGATTTGATTTGGATCGGAACTTGGCACATGAGAAGACTTGGCAAGAAGGAAGGCCATTTGCGTTGAGTTGGGGTTGGGATCGGACCTAAGCTTGGCGTGGGGATCAGATCGGACTAGAGCTAGGGAGCGGAATCGGATCGGATCTGGATGGAACATGGGATCAGATCGGAATGAGTAAGCCGGAGCAAGAGGAACGAATCAAACTAATGCGACATGGTAGACCTCATATATCGAACCGACACCAGAGACATGGAATCCAAACCGAAAAGGGGACGTTGGACTGGAATGAGGTGATGTACAAGAGACGAACCAAGAGATACGAACCGAACCTAGGCAGAAGACATCCGAACCGAACCGAGCCAAAAGGGGAGCACTGAACCGAACCACACCCTGGAGCATACTAGGAAGCAATGGACCAAACCGAACTGATGATGACTGGAGCACTTTGCATATTCGAACTGAACCGGACGTGTGCTATTACTACTACGTGACGACTTTTTTGAAGACCAACTCCAATTCAACCAAAACCCGAGATGCAAAGGAAGTCTAGATGGGAGGTTATTACTCAGGACCCAAATGGGAACCAATGAGTTAACTTCATGAGTTGGGCTTTGCTGCGGGACGTGTGCTAAGGGGTTATCGATGTCTATAACTTTGGATCACTATGGAGTATGGGGTATGTGGACGGATTCAGGGCCACAGTGGCCTAGGTAGGACTATTGGCTATGGGCCAATGAGGTAGGGTCATTTGTAGGGATTTAGTCATGACTCCATGGGGCAAGATTGGTGGTAGCAATAGTTATACAAGTTGGACTTCGTCACTACCTCAACGGGTCTAGTGATCGAGGTAGTGGATATCGCATGCTTTACGCACTGAGTGAGAGATGTGAGGATGGTTGCTATGCTTAATTGTTTGACATCATTATGACATGCAAACCCCACCCCCGTATCTATACACCATATGTTAGTGTCACCTTAGAGTATTGTACATCTTGTTGTGCTAACTCTTTGGTTGCAGGTTTAGGTTCAGGTATGGTTTAGTATTCCTGTTATTGTTCTGTTTTACTGCTTATCGCTCATACCAGACTTTTGTCTGACCTAGAGTTTTATGTCTCTTCTTATTACTTTGGGTGCTCTTAAACGGGTAGACTAGAGACAGGTTAGGTGGTATGCACGAGTAGCTGTACCGGAGACGAGCAGGAGGCTTCCACGTGTGATATATATAGATATTCTCCTTGTGTCGCTGCTGGTCACTACTTTGGGCATTAGTAGTGTACCTTTCTTATTTTTGCTTTAGAGAAAGTTTGAAAAGTTGTAATAATGATGATGTGGAACATTAGCTGTATTTTGAATTTTCCGCAGCTATCATGGTTTAATTTTCAGCTTATGCACAGTCTCGCCTGTTTTATGTCAAGTATGTTATTATTATATTTTATTCCATGCGCTGTGAGACATTCTACAGGTTCCTTGCTAGTTCAAATTCCCTTCTTCCATTTCTTTGGCGACCATCCCGTGCTGGTTGGACATCGCCACAGCGCACTTTCATTGGAAATGTCGGCTGGTGCTGGGCGGGCCGTCACAATATACATATATGAAATGTGAAAAATATATATATGAAATGTGAATAATATATAAGATGTGAAAATAAATAAATATATATACAATGGGAAAATAATATATATACGATGTGAATATACATATATATATATATATATATGCGATGTGAAAAATATTTGTATGCGATATATAAAATGGTCGTGTATTGAAATGATTATTAGATTGTTAAAAATATAATTTTTAACATATACATGCACTTTATAAAATTGTCATGTAATGGAATATTCAATTTTGATTTAAAATTGAAGTGAAAGTTGAAATCATTTTAAAATGAATTTATAACAATTTATAAAATGCGTTTTAAATGGAAATCGATGAAATATATATATATATATATGTATGTATCATATATATATATATACATACATACATATATATATATATATATATATATTAAATGGCCTGAATAGAACGCACCGCGCTGCGACCGTTCGCGAATTTCGACCATTGACTTCGAATTAACATTACGGGAGATCCGACCATCGGATTCTCCTAAATTCAGAATCGTTGGGTTCGTATCGAAAAGAGCTTTCCAACGAATATAAGAAATTTGAAATCTAATGGTTGGATTTGTAATTATGTCTAAATTAAATTTGGAAAAAGGTCGTTGTAAGTGCATTTCGGTGGCCGTTGTTAGAAACCGAATGTACGGCCTTGATAAAATTACTAAAAATATTAATAATTTGTGTAAAATCATAATAAATGATTTGGAAAGAATTTGGATGAAAAATTCCAATTTTTTAAAGTTTAAAATATATTTTTATCAAAATGAACTAGTTATTAACTAGAAATAATAATTCAATATTTTTATATAAATAAATTGGATTGAAATGGTTTTAATATATTCATAAATTCCCAATATATAAATTGGAATGGATTTGAATGGAAACAATATTCGAAATATTTTGATATTGGATTTCGTGATTATACGGATATTGTTGTGGGAATTTGAAAGATATTGATATCGTTATTCTAATACGATATCCGTTGGTTTCAGAATTTGATACCGAATATAAGCCGATATAATTTCTATTCCGAGCCTTATATTTAATATCGAATTGGATTTTGTGTTTGTTATGGACTGTGTTTAAACGACATTGGTTCTTTAACCTTGTTAAAGCAGGATTAATTTCCAGGAAGTTGAACAATAAAAAAGAAATGATCTTTGGGATTAAAATCAATTGGGGTTTGAATAAATCTTTAATTAGATTGTGAATGAATAAATGGTAATTGAATTTACCAAAACATGTGATGTGATTAAACTAAATAAACTTGGTTGTTGATGTTCATGATTGTGATTGATTGATTGTTTGTATTGGGCTTGACCAGTTTATGAGCAAGATATGCTTTTACATTTTGCATTGGGTGGGGTAGAAATACTGGTATGCTAACATCTTGTGAAATACGTCACGATTTGACTATGTGTTCATTTCAAATTTAATGAATGATTTTGAAATGATATTTTCTTAAGTGAAAAGAAATGTATTCCCGATTTTGGATAGAGAATGTGTTATAAAAATGTTTTATAAAACAGAAAGGATTTCGAGGGCTAATGCCGATGATTTCGAAATGATTTGAAAATGCATTATGGTTTTGCATTATAATTCATCACAAATTCGATTAGTTGCTATTAATAATGCATCTGTTTGGTGGCGGAAAATATATTCTCTTGCTTAACACCCTTCTTTGAGACGTACGAGCTCAAAGTGTAATAACCCGGAAATTCCGAGCCAATTTAAAATTTCTATTTTAGCAATTTTGATGAATTTTGAATATTTAAAATAAATTATTTTGAATAATAACGACGAGAAATTTATTTTTAATAGAATTAGAAGTACATATTTATATAGATCATCGTTAGAATATAAATATTTATTTTTAATTATAAAAGGAATTGAAAATGGTGCGGTAGTTTGAAAATTCGATTCCAAAGTTCAAATGACTTTACATGATTCAAAATAAACTGGATTTTAGCGTAACCAAAAATATTAGAATTTATTTGAAAATATCTTTCCAACGAATCCGAAAAATTCAAATTTCATAGTAGGAATAAAAAGTTATTGTAACGTCCCAGATTGTTCGGCTATTTAAATTCGAATATTTAAATAAGTTTATATATTATATTGGATATATAATGGATTTTTAATTAAATTCAGAATATATATACATATTTATATATTATATAAAACCGGGATGTTAGTGTCGAATTTGAATTCTACCATTAGAAGTTGAAAACTTCGTTTAAAAATATGATGATATTAATTTATCGTTAAATTTAGTTGGCTAAAATATAATTTATATTGAATAGAAATTATATGGGATTTAACGTAATAACCCAAAAATGCGTATACATGGTAAACACGGACCATATTTTTATATTGATATACCCATCAACATTTTGAATTGATTACGCAAAACAAATGGAAACTGAATTCATACTTTTACCGTGTCTGTCTAACATATAAACGGTTGCTCAACAAGCATAAGCACATATTATATTTTCAGTACCCTTTTTGGGAATTCATACCTATATACATATAAAAACTGGAACGGACAAAATGATAAACAATTGGAACATATACATCATGAAACTCAAACTATATATTGTATGAATATCAAATAAGAAAACACGTAAAATAGAAACTGGAACTAGAAAGATATTAATACAAAGAAACAAAATGTATTCATACTTCGTTGGTACACAACACAAGGAAAGGGAAGAAAAATATACTTGATATTATACAAGTTCTCGAATGAAAAAAGAAAAAAAACAAAGAGGAAAAAAATCAACATTGGTAAATCAACTTCTGCATGTCTCGCTCCTTTCCAGTACCAGTGAACCCATCGGTTTTGACCTGCGAAAAAGAAGAAGGAAAAACCCATCAGGAATGAACAGAAAAAAAAGGAAAAAATAATTTGTACAAATAAAAACACATGAAAAAAATATGACGGTGTAGTTATACTTCTCAGTACAAGCAACAGTTATCGAGCAATAAAAAGTAGCTGTGAAAATCCATGAATTCAATGTCATTGATGATTAGCAAAACATTCAAAGTATTCAATGTATATTTGTTTCTGCCACATACCAAACAAGGAACCAGAGGGATTCATATTTAAAATCAATGTCATGTATTATTTCTTTCATGAAACAGTGAGATGAATATATTCCCCCACAAGCACAAACAGCTAAAAAGATATACCATAAATTTATACAAGAAAAGCTAGGAAAACAGATCTGAAAATCTGAAAATATATCAAGTCTCCAAAGAACATGAGCAGCTAATATACCTATATATATAAATAACTAGGACAGCTACAACAGCTAGATTGACACATCAATTTAAAACAGCATAAAAGAACAGAGAAAAAAAGAAAGAAAGAAAAACAGTGAATGAATATGCAAAATGCACATGTAAAACTGTGCCATAAATTTGAAAAAAAAAAATCTGTTCATCAAAGTCAGTTTTCAAATCTCTGAACTTGACAACTCATAAACAGCTAAGAAGGAAGGCCTGATATGAGTACACAAAATTGTATGGCCAAATCAAACAATTATTGCACATGTATGTACAGGGATTCTGTGATACAAAGTTCACTGTTTATGTATTTTAAAAATGGAAATCAAATCTATAATACAGTTCAAAAAAAAGATTTTTGAAATGAATAAACAAGTCATAGATCAATCTAACCAAATCTATACATAGTGAATAGATCGACTGTGCTTCAAAATCTAAACATAAAATCTACAAGACACATGTTCAAATCTCTGAATTTAATTAACTACTCAGAAGTATTCAAACAGACCAATAGTACCCTAAAATTCTATACCAAAAATCCGAACAAAATCTAAATTTTAGATTCAATTTTGATTGAAACAACAAATCAGAGCTGATGATAGATGTTGAACTAATCTGAACCAGAACCGCAACTATAAATACACACATTCACACAAGATTGTTTTCATCCAATTCAAACCCCACTCGAAACCATACAGAAAACCAAATCAAAGTAGTACAGCAAATAAAGAAATCAAGTGAAGAAAACTTAGCTTAAGACGGAGGGGTTTCGGTCAGGCGCTCGTCGTAGGTCTAGATGGAGTGGCTGTTGACGTTGAAGCTGATGGGATTGGGTGCGACGCCATAACTCTCGAGCTAGCAGAAGAGAAAAGGGGATTTAGGGATTTGAGTTTTGGCTTAGGGTTTTTTGATTAGAGAATTTTGGAGGCAGCCGTATGAATGAGGAAAAGGAAACGATGGTGAGGGTTTAAAAGGAGGCGGGTCGGGTTCATTTGTGAGCCGAATATTTTAAGGTAAAGGCCCAAGATTTTATTTTTAAATTTCAGTTTAAATAATTTAATTAGTTTATAAACTTGTTTAAACAGTTTATTACTCATACGATATCAGATTCACGCACGGTCAGTTGCGTTGGGACCGTGAAAACGAGGACTTCGAGATGGAGCTTGACCAGTCAGGACCGGAAGCAAGAAGAATTTTTATTTGAATTAAACGCTTTTTAATTTAATTAAAAATCAGCAATTGAACGACCAAACTAGATCAAGGTGAATTAAACTCACTCAACTCTTCCCACTTATATTTTATGTAATTTGGGTTATTATTTTGCGTGTTCTGATTTGCTAGTGGTTGGCTGTTTGATGGTTAAATATATTTATTGTTGATTCAAATTCTGAAATTAAACGGTCACTAAATTTCATAAAAACACCAATCGTTTTGATCTGACACGAATAAAGAAATTTCTCTTGATTGGTCACATTTATAGACGTGTTTTAAATTGTTTGAATTGTTGAATTGGCTGTTGATTGATGGATGATCGTCATGGAAATTATCAGTCAAATAAAAAAGAATGGTTGATTATTATTGATTATTGAACCTTATTTCAACATTTGGTCTAATAGTAACCAATGGATGGTACGGGTTGGGTAATTGGCATCACCTGGTCTATAAATCAATCGATTTATAGATTATCGACAGTGAATTGATAATATTTAAATGTATTTTTAACGAAGATAGGTTTTGAAAGTTATTACATCGAAAGGTTATTTAAAAAGAAAATAAATATTAATTATATAAAGTTATAAGAAATTATGAAATTTGTTTTGTAAAACGAATTCTTATGTCGATGAGGATTATAAATAAAGAGCAGGAAATAACCTAGCGATTAGGTATTTGATTAATCGTGAATGATTAAAAGAGTTATTTTAATTAATTATATTTAATTAATTTAAAGGAGGAATTAACTAGAAAGGGGCTAAAGAAAAAGTTGTGTTTTGAATTGACCAAGTGAGTTTCGAAAGAAGTTTTAAACAAGTTTATATTTGAACTCGGGTTTTAAAATAAAGTAATAAAAGGTTGTAAACGAATACGATAGATTAAATGGAGATGTTACTTAATATTTGAATTAAGTAAAAGGAGATGTAAATGTAAAGGGTTTATTTAAACCTGAAATTTATAGACAAGGTTTATAAATGGAATGTGAGTTAAACGTTGTCTTGAATTGGAAGTACTTAATAATGGAATTAAGTTGAGCCAATAAAATTGAAAGGAGATCCCCCGAAAGAAAAAGGGATTGGAAAAAGGGATTTAAATTTGGGTTTGGTAAGAAAGGTGGGAAAAGGATTTGTAATAATCCAGTTTGATAAACAAAATTACTTAAATAAGTCGAGAATTTATAAAAGTGATGTTTAGTAAGAAATTATTTAATTAAGCGATATTAATTATATTCAAGGAGAAATGTCCAAAAGATAAGGAGTACTGTAAATCCATATTTTAAACTGGTAAGGTGTGATTTGTTCTTGAATTTCAACTCCTATTTACCTGAAGATAAGAACGTCGGTGATCAAGATCTGAGAGGTAATTAAAATACCCCAACTTGAACGGCTTCGGGACTATCCAAGGGTAATACTGGTTGTTAATGGCAAGAATGGGTAATAAGATTTCCAAAGTAGTGGAAATGATATGTGGTAATATTTTACCCAGTAACGAAATTAAACGATTGGGAGATTAATTTAAAATGCCAAGTGATGCTGAGTACCAGACTAGTAAATCTATTTTTGTGATTTTCATGGATGTTTACTAGATAGTTAAATAACTGACTATCAAGTCTAACCTTTACGATTGTTGGTATGGAAAGACCGGGATCGAACGTATATTTGAAACCCATTCCAACCAACAAATACGAAATATGTAAAGGAAGATCAGGCAACGATCGAGATGGAGCATTTGAAGACCATAGTTTTCATAAAGCGGAAGAACCACTTATAATCTCTGATTCGACCAGGAGATATACTGGGTTTCTGTCGTGGTTGGAATCTGTGGATTGCAAGGACTTCTCGCTATTGATCCATGGGGTGATTCCTATATTGGATGCAGTAGAAGAGTACCTTCGGTTCATCCTCTTCCTGGATGAGTTGTATGGACGAATGTCTGACAGATTATTTACCAAAGTATCACGTACGTTGATTTCTACAAATGTACCTCGGTAGCTCCCAAATAGAGTATGTTTGTGGATGTCAATTAGTGATATCTGGCGGATCTAACGATGTGGCATTCAAAGTGAATGGTGGCCAGGTGTTCCAAAAGATAATTCTGACCTCAAGCTTCACACCCCGGAAATGACAAAAAATCGGGCAGGCAGCATGGCTATGTGGGTCACTCCCATTAGGGTGTATAATCACCTATCTAGAGAAAATCCATTTCATTCTTTAATCTATTTCGATGTTGTCCCTTATCGGGAAACGATGGTTTGAGTCCAACCGTTGGCGATATACATTCGATACACTCAAGCGAAATGAGTGGTCGATATTGTGAGGGCTGGGTTGCAAGACGTTCTTGTTGAACCCAGTGTATTCGCCTCTAGAGATACACGATCGGCAGGTGGTCCCATACCTTGTTAAGGTCGGAATCCAATCTCCAATAAGTGCCCATGTTTTTGTTTTGTATATATATATACGTGGAGCGTGAGATGCAAGCGTTCCACTAGATTGATATTTACTTGTATTTAGACACTAGTATAATATCAGAAAAGATATTGATTTCGAAAACTGTATTGGGTTATCGTTAGGTAAAAACCGTCTGTATTTATGTGTGGATTTGCTCTTACGATTATCTTTTTCTTTCGAAAGGATTTCAAATTTAAAATCAAGTTGTGTGATACCTTAATGCTATGCGAGTTTTTCTCACTCTGGTTCACCAGACTGACCCGGGGTTTTGTAAATGCTCGGGTTAGCCCGAGATGTACAGGTTTAGGTTATCAGGTTCTGAGAAGTCCAGAGACGAGCTGGAGATTTTCATACATAAAAAAATATGGTATTTATTCCACTGTGTATATGAGGAAAGATTATCAAATTGTCCAGATGTGGGTTGTACTCTGATATTGTAAGTATTTTCAAAAGCTCTCAATAAAGATTTATTTCTGTATTATATTTTATTCCACTGCGATGTGAGACTCTGTGTTGGTTCTTCTCCTTCTTCTATTCTAATATTTCTTTCTTTCTTATCTCACCCTCTAATTTCTTTCTATAATCATTCAGTGTTATCGGTGTTTGGGAGGTCGACATAAGTTATGGTAAAGGTATTTATGTTGATTTTCAGGGCCGGAAATCCCTGGGTCGTTACAGTGGTATCAGAGTTATTGGTTGAGTAATAACCTTGGCTCTGTGGTGTAACTCAATAGAGATGGGGTTAGTAGCACCCTAGATTGAGTTTGAGTGTATATATATGAGAGCGTATTTGTAGATTTTATATAAAAATGTTTTGTACTGTGTTATTTGACTGGTTCAAGTGTTGGGAAGCATTGAACTAGTGAATAGATATAATATTGTTTTATAAAGGGGGTATATGAAATAATTTTACCCAAGGTATATTTTTATAGAAGAAGGTATTTATTTTCTATATTATAGTAATGTAAGTTATTTGTTTGTTTTGATTGATTTGGTTTGAAATCAAATTTGAAATATGAAATAAAGGTTGAACCGATTAGAAAATCAATTCGTCAGCTCGATCGAATAAAAAAGTAAAACTGAACCCGGTTAACTAGAACCAGTTTAAGAATAAATTCAGAAAGAATGAGTTCAAATAAATTGGGATTTAAAAATTTAATGGATTAAAAAAAATTGAAATTCAAATAGAGTGGATTGCCATACGAATTTTGATTTTTCTTTTTGAAGAAGTTGAGACCCAGAACGCTGTGTAGTTGTAATGGTCGAACCATGCAAAGGAAGTACTGGGAAAATTTTAGAAAATTTTTAGAGTTCGAATTTATTTTGGATTTAATTCAAAAGTAATAATTTTAAAATAATATGGTTCGTAATATTCTTCTTACTTTGCAATTTCGAGGACGAAATTATTTTAAGGGGGGAAGAATGTAACGTCCTAGATTTTTCAGCTATTTAAATTCAAATATTTAAATCAGTTTATATATTATATTGGAAATATATTTGATTTTTCATTAAATGTAGAATATATACATATATATTATATAAAACTAGGATGTTAGTGTCGAATTTGAATTCTACCGTTAGAAGTTGAAAACTTTGTTTAATAATATGATGATATTAATTTATCGTTAAATTTAGTTGGCTAAAATATAATTTATATTGAATAGAAATTATATCGGATTTAACGTAATAACCCAAAAACTCGTATACAAGGTAAACACGGACCATATTTTTATACTGATATACCCATCAACATTTTGAATTGATTACGCAAAATAAATGGAAAATGAATTCATACTTTTACCGTGTCTGTTTAACATACAAACGGTTGCTCAACAAGCATATGCACAGATTATATTTTCAGTACCTTTTTGGGAATTCATACCTATATACATATAAAAACTGGAACAGACAAAATGATAAACAATTGGAACATATACATCATGAAACTCAAACTATATATTGTGTGAATATCAAACAAGAAAACACGTAAAATAGAAACTGGAACCAGAAAGATATCAATACAAAGAAACAAAATGTATTCATATTTCGTTGGTACACAGCACAAGGAAAGGGAAGAAAAATATACTTGATATTATACAAGCTCCCGAATGAAAAAAGAAACAAAAAACAAAGAGGAAAAAAAATCAATATTGGTAAATCAACTTCTGCATGTCTCGCCCCTTTCCAGTACCACTGAAGCCATCGGTTTTGACCTACGAAAAAGAAGAAGGAAAACTCATCAGGAATGAACAGCAAAAAAAGGAAAAAATACTTTGTACAAATATAAAACACATGAAAAAAATGACGGTGTAGTTATACTTCTCAGTACAAGCAACAGTTATCGAGCAATAAAGAGTAGCTGTGAAAAGCCATGAATTCAATGTCATTGATGATTAGCAAAACATTCAACATATATTTGTTTCTACCACATACAAAGCAAGGTACCAGAGGGATTCATATTTAAAATCAATGTCATGTATTGTTTCTTTCATGAAACAGGGAGATGAATATATTCCCCCACAAGTACAAACAGCTAAAAAGATATACCATAAATTTATACAAGAACAGCTAGGAAAAACAGATCTGAAAATGTAAAAATATATCAAGTCTCCACAGAACATGAGCAGCTAATATACCTATATATATACATACATACATAACTAGGACAGCTATAACTGCTAGATTGTGTAACACCCCGTATGTTAAATAACTTGTTATAACATAAATCAGAGCAGAATTAAATTTAATATTCTGAATCAGGGGAAACGGGCTGTGCCATTGCGTTCGTCTCGGAAAAATACGCGAAATAGAGTCCGAGTTTTCGTAAATCGGAGTCCGTATGACCAAGTTATGGCCCGTCAAAGTTTCACGAAAAATCAAAAACGAAAACTGCTCATGTTTTGAGGCCCGGGATGAGTTTTGGGCTGTTTTTTTTGGGCCCTAAATGGTTCCTACACTTGACTTCTTCCCCAAGACATGCTTTAAAGGCTAGGATTGGTTCTAGGGTATATCCTATGGTCCTAAAACATCTAACTAATCTATATATACACCCTAATACCCCCCTTATCCTTACCAAAAATAGATCTAAGGCCATTATGCCACCACTTAGAAAATTGGAGAGCCTCCACTAAAAATCCTAAGAGGGTTTGCAAGCTAATCTACATCTTCTTCTACTTAATCATTGGGATTTGCTTCATTTAACTTGCTAATCTTGTTTTGGTGAGCTTCTATCCCCTTAATAATCAATTATTGAATTGATTATGATAAGATGTGATAAAGTATGGCTATGTTTGTGGATCCATATTTTTATGCAAGCTTGATGTAGTGAATATTATGTGTTTTGCAAGTTATATGCCTTATGTCATGCAAGTTTCATAATATGTAATCATGATATTTTTATGCAAGTTGTTTCATGATGTTTATGATGCAAAACACTAAGTGAATATGGATCCATTATGCAAACATGTTATGCAAGTATGTGAGTACTTATGCAAGTCATGTATATGCTTATATGCATGTTTAACATCTTATGCAAGTATATGAATGTTTATGCAAGTTATGTATATGTTGAAATGCAAGTTTAACATAATATGCAAGCCTATGCAAGTATGTGAATGTTTATGCAAGTTATGTATATGTTGAAATGCAAGTTTAACATAATATGCAAGCCTATGCAAGTATGTGAATGTTTATGCAAGTTATGTATATGTTGAAATGCAAGTTTAACATAATATGCAAGCTTATGCAAGTATGTGAATGTTTATGCAAGTTATGTATATGTTGAAATGCAAGTTTAACATAATATGCAAGCCTATGCAAGTATGTGAATGTTTATGCAAGTTATGTATATGTTGAAATGCAAGTTTAACATAATATGCAAGCCTATGCAAGTATGTGAATGTTTATGCAAGTTATGTATATGTTGAAATGCAAGTTTAACATAATATGCAAGCTTATGCAAGTATATGAATGTTTATGCAAGTTATGTATATGTTGAAATGCAAGTTTAACATAATATGCAAGCCTATGCAAGTATTTGAAATGCAAGTTTAACATAATATGCAAGCCTATGCAAGTATGTGAATGTTTATGCAAGTTATGTATATGTTGAAATGCAAGTTTAACATAATATGCAAGCCTATGCAAGTATGTGGATGTTTATGCAAGTTATGTATATGTTGAAATGCAAGTTTAACATGATATGCAAGCTTATACAAGTATATGAATGCTTATGCAAGTATGTGAGTGCTTATGCAAGTTAAGTATATGCTAAAATGCAAGTTCTACATGTTATGCAAATCACATGTATGATGATATGTAAGTTCATATGCAACATGTTATGCAAATCACATGTTTGATGATATGTAAGTTCATATGCAACATGTTATGTAAGACACATGTTTGATAATATGCAAGTTTGGGTTGAATATAGTTGGGTTAATACATGCTCATATATGCAAGTTGACATCCTCTTAACCCATGATAAAGTTATATGCTAAACCCATGTTATGTGTGGTAAATCTTCCCTTTATTATGTTATGTCATAATGATGATTTACGTGGGGAACGATGGGGTTAATTAATATGTTAATTAAAAGTATGTTGAAATGGGTATGATTAAGCATACCATAAAAAATTAATTAACATAAGTGGGAATTTACCTATTGAGTTAGGTCTACCCCATGGGAATTTACCTATTGAGTTAGGTCTACCCATGTTATGAATAAATTGATATTAATTAGGGATAATTAATATGGGGGTGATTAATTAGGTGTAATTAATCGACTAAGACACGAGGTTAGGCTCTGTTATGACGTAAGACTGCCCGGACCCTACCGGCTTAACCAGGCGGTCATAACAGCCAGTCTAATGTGAGAGGTCTTAGGCACAAATTAAATACGTGATTAAAGTAAAGACACGAGGTTAGACTCTGTTATGACGTAAGACTGCCCGGACCCTACCGGCTTAACCAGGCGGTCATAACAGCCAGTCTAATGTGGGAGGTCTTTATGGGAGATCACGGTCTTAATTAATTAAGAAACACTTAACCATATTAGCATGTAGTGGGACATGAGGGGTTAAGTGGGTGCCTTGGGTGGCATGAGAAAACTAGTGGGTTGCCTTGGGTGGCAATAGAAAATACGATTAGAATACTTAACCAGAGTGGAACATGTAACTAAACATGATTAAAGGGTTAAGTAAGTGCCTTGGGTGGCATGGGGGAATCAAGTAAGTGCCTTGGCTGGCATGCGGAAATCTAGTGGGTGCCTTAAGTGGCAATTGTAATATAATTGGATGACTTAACCAAACCTTAACATGTAAGGGGGCATGATTATAAAAAGGGGTTAAGTGGAATGCACTAGATAAAATGACAAGCTTAAGTAGTAGCTTGTGGGGGGCCCGTTTCAACCAATATCCCAAACGTATCTTTGTGGGCTCGACCCATGTCGAGTGACGGGACACGCATATTGGGCTTGATTATAAGAGGCCAAAACGGGGTAGCGGTGGCAACGCAAGTCCAACGGGTTTCATATGCGTGTGTGGGCCCGGGCTGGTAGATAAGCCGTTGTTGCATCGTGTAGATATAAAGCCGTGCACCGTTGATAGTATTGGGTAGCCACTTTAGGGGAGTGATACACCCCACTGTGGGACCAGCACGGGTATCTACGTTAGGGAGCCGATCGCTTGGGGTGGTGGGGTACACCTAGTAGAGATAGGGGCAGACGGCACCTATGTAGTCAACTAGGGTACAGGAAACTACTGGTTATATCTATCTTTGTTATCCTTGGGTGGGATCAACCTTTGAGTAGGAGTGACTGGTGTGGTGCAGTTAGTAATTATCCTTGGGTGGGTAGATGCGTCTTTACGGTTATCTTAGTTCGTCCTGTGTTCGTGGGCAACTTAGTGTAGTCATCATCCCCAAAGATACCATACCGAGTTCATATCATACCCTAATTACTTTAATAATTGTATTATTAAGGAGATAGGGTTCACTCAGGCTTATGTCTGACCCCCGTTGTTTTTATCTTTTTCCTTCAGGTCCTCAGGTTGGGCCTAGTGCTAGTGGGCTTTGATCAGTTTGCTTTATCTATCTCTTGGAGCTTGGACCGTAGATGTAGAGCTCAGCTTATCTTATCTTTTCTGTTATGGCTATTTGTTATGAGTGGTGGGATTATGTACTTATTTTATTCAGGATGGATATTTTGTACTTGACTCTTGTTATGGTTTTATGATGTAACCAAACATGTTTTCCTTTCCGCTGCTATGAGATGATGTTTTAAATTTTCAAGTATTACATTATATCTGTCTTGTTGTAATTTTACTGTTCTATACTCACTAAAAATACTCCACCGATGCTATGGCATTCCCTTTATGAGTGACTATAGCGGGTGTGGGGTGTTACACGTGGTATCAGAGCTTAAGGTTACCGGAACAGATAAAATTTTTAGAAAAACTATTTTCTAAGAATACTTTTGGAAAGGAGTATTTTCAAAAACATGTCTTTTAAGAGAAAAGTTTTTGAAAGGAAAGCATAATCCCCAATAGTCATATCTATATCTTTCGAATTCTCCATTTTGAATCTCTTCCTTTCTCTCGTTTTGAGTTTCCCCTCCGCGTATAGATGATCTTTCTAAGATAGATAAGGATGGAAAACCACTTCAAGGGACTTAGACGTTAGTCGGATTAGAAGTTGGTTCAAGAAGGAGGAGGATTGGTAGGTATCTATTGGATAAACGATGGGAGGAAGGCTCAAATAGTTGTTTGGTTAATGAAAGATGAAACCTCATTGGTGGGAGGTTACGAGTGGAGAATAGGGAAGAAGAAGGCAAGTGGTTATCCTTTTAAGAGGAATAGGACACCTTATTAGGATTGTTCAAAGAAGCAAGGGCAAGGTATGGAATCTTCTGGAGGGTAGTTGTATTCCCTCACGACTAGGGTACCAGATAAGGATATGACCGTCTAGGTTGGAATTTGGATTTCTTTATCATCCGATTCAAGCTTTATTTGATTCTGATATATTGAGTTCGTTTATCCCACCATTGTTAGTTGAGTCACTGCACTTAGACACCAGTTTGGTAGATGATCCCTTAGTTGTTTCAAACCCAGTTGGGGCTCCATGATATGTTTGGGTTTGAAAGTTTCTATACTTAGCGTTGAGTTTAGATGTGATGCTTGTTGGGCTTCGCGGGCTATGGGTTAATTTTGGGCATGGACTGGTTATCCAGTAGGAGTGCTGTTCTTCATTTTGAAGGGAGAGTTGTTAGGCTTATGGGCCGCCTAAGTAACACTCTCGAGATCTCTTGTAATCCCATAGAATCTGTTATGCTAAGGTATCTAGAATCGCCTGACACGTTGGTCTAGAGTCTGCGATCTGTTAGAGCGGTCCGGGAATACCCGGATGTGTTTGAGGAGGTGAAGGGCTTACCTCCGAAGCGAGAGATTGACTTCCGAATATATCTGGTGGATAATGCCAAACCAGTATCTTGGCCAGTGTGCCACATGGCTCCTAGTGAGAGGAGGGAACTCCATAAGTAAGTAGGCGATTTGCTTGAGAAGGGGTTCATAAGACGAAGTATATCGGAGTGGGGCGCTCCAGTAGTTTTTGTTATGAAGGCGGATGGGTCCCTCAGACTTTGTGTAGGCTAAAGGGAACTAAAGAAACTCACAAAGAAGAATAGATACCCATTGCCGAGGATTAATGATCTCCTTGATCAGTTGGCTGGCGCCTCAGTATTTTTGTAGTAGGACTTAGCCACGGGATTTCATCAGTTGAGAGTAGCTGAGAATAGTATAGAGGAGACTGCCTTTGGGACTCCGGATGATTTCTTTTATGAGTGGCTGGTGATGCCATTGGGTTTGACGAACGCCCCCGCATACTTTGTTGAGAAGGGTGTTCAGGGAGTACCTAAATAAGTTCGTGATGGTCTTTGTAGATGACATCTGGGTCTTTTCTAGGAGCGAAATAAGTTTTCATATGTGCTCAATAGGCTGAGCAGGGCCAGTATAGGATAAACGACGGTTTTGGAGCGAGACTGGCGAGAACATCCAGAATTGGTCAAAGGCTTAATTATTTAGCCATTTTTACTAGTATCGTCTCACGTAGGTCGTCTGAATTCGAAGGAGGTATCCCTTGGGTGTTTGTCTGATATTGGTTTAGGCCTTTGGGGCTTGCATTTGGGGGATGCCGAATTCGACTAGGGTGGTCTGCGTGGGAGACAGTTGTGATGATTTTGGATGATATTCTGGTGGAGAAGAGCATGCCCTACATCTTAGGGAAGTGTTGGAGACTCTTCGAGCGCATAGTCTTAGGACAGCAAAAGTGGATGGGATCCTTAGCATCCTATGAGTAAGGGTAACATGGTAACGGACACCTTAAGTAGAAAAAGGTTGTCCTTGAGTTCATTGTTCGTTGAACGACGGAGCTTAGAGTTTATTTCTAAGTTTGACTTTAGACCTTCCGTTGACTTTGTACCCGGTTTGCTAGCTTCTTTGGAAGTTAGACCTACTCTTTTGGGGCGGATTGGAGAAGCACAGAGGGGCGACCCACAGTTGGTTGAGTTAGTAGAGAAGCTCATAAGGGGGGAGTCGTCCAGCCATTTGAGTAGGTACACCCTAGATGATAGAGGGTGCTTGCGTAGAGACAGTAGACTTTGTGTACCGCAGGACGAGGGTTTGAGGAAGGCTATTCTTGATGACGCACACCGTTTTAGGATGACCATTCATCCCGGTGGGGGTAAGATGTACCAAGACATGAAGAGGGCTTTCTTCTGGGCCGGTATGAAGAAAGATGTGGCCGAGCATGTCGCTCGATGCTTGGTGTGCCAACGAGTGAAGACGGAGCGAAAGAAACCAGGTGGGTTGCTTCACCCATTGGAGGTTCCGCAATGAAAGTGGGACAGCGTCTCGTTGGATTTTATTGACAGGTTACCCAGATCGAGAAAGAGTAATACAGGAATTTGGGTGGTGGTAGACAGACTTACTAAGAACACCCATTTCATACCTGTGAAGAGTAAGTGGACTGCTCCATGGCTAGCTTTTGTATATCTTCGATAGATAGTTCGATTGCATCGGGTACCCTCCAGTATAGTGAGTGATCGAGATCCTATCTTCACTAGAGAGTTTTGGAAGAGTTTGCAAAAGGCGGTAGGGACTCAGTTGCGTTTGAGTACCGCATATCATCCTCAAACGGACGGCCAGACCGAGAGGGTGAATCATATTTTAGAAGACCTTTTGAGGCTATGTATCTTGGATTTTGGAGGTACATGGGAGGAGCATCTTCCATTGGTGGAGTTGCCCGACAGACTTAGTGGTGTACATAATGTATTCCATGGGAGGAAGTGCCTACATAAGACCGCAGAGGTGGTATAGCCAAGTTTGCTTAGAGAAGTGGAAGCAGAGCGTGATGCGACTATTCGACGAGCTCCTACTCGCATCCTTGGGTCAGAGACTAGGAAATTGAGGAATCGAGAGGTTCAGCTAGTCAAAGTGCAATGGGGAGAAGAGGAGAGCAACGCAACTTGGGAGACGAAAGCGAAGATGCGTTCTTTGTATCCATTTCTTTTTGAGAGTATGTCTTTTAACTTCTCCTTTATCGTTTGACTGGTACTTATCTTATCCTTAGTATGTCCTCTCGTTAGTACCTTTGACCTTCAGATAGGATAGTCCTATGGTTGAAACATGTGTTTGAGACATGTTATGTATGATGGATGCAAGTGGATGCAAGTGTTTGCTAGTGGTTGCTCGTGGATGCATATACACACACTCTAGGCACTAGATCGGCTCAATCACTTCATATTGCATATTGCATAAAATTGTGTGTAGGAAGCTATATTTATGGATGTATAATGATTGTGTTATCATATGAATGATGCATTTTGGTGAATGATTGTGCACTCATGTAGATGTTGTATGTGTCGATAGGGTTCCCTCGCATACATAATGGATGCATGGCACTATCATGGTTTGCATATGTTCATACATTAGATAGGGAACATATACACACACTTTTTGCATATGCTCATACATCATTAGAAATTGTTTTAAGGACAATGGATGCCAGTGTTTGATGGTTGAGTAGATGGTTGTTTGGTTGGTAGGATACGTTCTTCTTGACTTAGAGATTTCGGGGACGAAATCCTTTAAGTAGGGGAGAATGTAACACCCCGTATGTTAAATAACTTGTTATAACATAAATCAGAGCAGAATTAAATTTAATATTCTGAATCAGGGGAAACGGGCTGTGCCATTGCGTTCGTCTCGGAAAAATACGCGAAATAGAGTCCGAGTTTTCGTAAATCGGAGTCCGTATGACCAAGTTATGGCCCGTCAAAGTTTCACGAAAAATCAAAAACGAAAACTGCTCATGTTTTGAGGCCCGGGATGAGTTTTGGGCTGTTTTTTTTTGGCCCTAAATGGTTCCTACACTTGACTTCTTCCCCAAGACATGCTTTAAAGGCTAGGATTGGTTCTAGGGTATATCCTATGGTCCTAAAACATCTAACTAATCTATATATACACCCTAATACCCCCCTTATCCTTACCAAAAATAGATCTAAGGCCATTATGCCACCACTTAGAAAATTGGAGAGCCTCCATTAAAAATCCTAAGAGGGTTTGCAAGCTAATCTACATCTTCTTCTACTTAATCATTGGGATTTGCTTCATTTAACTTGCTAATCTTGTTTTGGTGAGCTTCTATCCCCTTAATAATCAATTATTGAATTGATTATGATAAGATGTGATAAAGTATGGCTATGTTTGTGGATCCATATATTTATGCAAGCTTGATGTAGTGAATATTATGTGTTTTGCAAGTTATATGCCTTATGTCATGCAAGTTTCATAATATGTAATCATGATATTTTTATGCAAGTTGTTTCATGATGTTTATGATGCAAAACACTAAGTGAATATGGATCCATTATGCAAACATGTTATGCAAGTATGTGAGTACTTATGCAAGTCATGTATATGCTTATATGCATGTTTAACATCTTATGCAAGTATATGAATGTTTATGCAAGTTATGTATATGTTGAAATGCAAGTTTAACATAATATGCAAGCCTATGCAAGTATGTGAATGTTTATGCAAGTTATGTATATGTTGAAATGCAAGTTTAACATAATATGCAAGCCTATGCAAGTATGTGAATGTTTATGCAAGTTATGTATATGTTGAAATGCAAGTTTAACATAATATGCAAGCTTATGCAAGTATGTGAATGTTTATGCAAGTTATGTATATGTTGAAATGCAAGTTTAACATAATATGCAAGCCTATGCAAGTATGTGAATGTTTATGCAAGTTATGTATATGTTGAAATGCAAGTTTAACATAATATGCAAGCCTATGCAAGTATGTGAATGTTTATGCAAGTTATGTATATGTTGAAATGCAAGTTTAACATAATATGCAAGCTTATGCAAGTATATGAATGTTTATGCAAGTTATGTATATGTTGAAATGCAAGTTTAACATAATATGCAAGCCTATGCAAGTATTTGAAATGCAAGTTTAACATAATATGCAAGCCTATGCAAGTATGTGAATGTTTATGCAAGTTATGTATATGTTGAAATGCAAGTTTAACATAATATGCAAGCCTATGCAAGTATGTGGATGTTTATGCAAGTTATGTATATGTTGAAATGCAAGTTTAACATGATATGCAAGCTTATGCAAGTATATGAATGCTTATGCAAGTATGTGAGTGCTTATGCAAGTTAAGTATATGCTAAAATGCAAGTTCTACATGTTATGCAAATCACATGTATGATGATATGTAAGTTCATATGCAACATGTTATGCAAATCACATGTTTGATGATATGTAAGTTCATATGCAACATGTTATGTAAGACACATGTTTGATAATATGCAAGTTTGCGTTGAATATAGTTGGGTTAATACATGCTCATATATGCAAGTTGACATCCTCTTAACCCATGATAAAGTTATATGCTAAACCCATGTTATGTGTGGTAAATCTTCCCTTTATTATGTTATGTCATAATGACGATTTACGTGGGGAATGATGGGGTTAATTAATATGTTAATTAAAAGTATGTTGAAATGGGTATGATTAAGCATACCATAAAAAATTAATTAACATAAGTGGGAATTTACCTATTGAGTTAGGTCTACCCCATGGGAATTTACCTATTGAGTTAGGTCTACCCATGTTATGAATAAATTGATATTAATTAGGGATAATTAATATGGGGGTGATTAATTAGGTGTAATTAATCGACTAAGACACGAGGTTAGGCTCTGTTATGACGTAAGACTGCCCGGACCCTACCGGCTTAACCAGGCGGTCATAACAGCCAGTCTAATGTGAGAGGTCTTAGGCACAAATTAAATACGTGATTAAAGTAAAGACACGAGGTTAGACTCTGTTATGACGTAAGACTGCCCGGACCCTACCGGCTTAACCAGGCGGTCATAACAGCCAGTCTAATGTGGGAGGTCTTTATGGGAGATCACGGTCTTAATTAATTAAGAAACACTTAACCATATTAGCATGTAGTGGGACATGAGGGGTTAAGTGGGTGCCTTGGGTGGCATGAGAAAACTAGTGGGTTGCCTTGGGTGGCAATAGAAAATACGATTAGAATACTTAACCAGAGTGGAACATGTAACTAAACATGATTAAAGGGTTAAGTAAGTGCCTTGGGTGGCATGGGGGAATCAAGTAAGTGCCTTGGCTGGCATGCGGAAATCTAGTGGGTGCCTTAAGTGGCAATTGTAATATAATTGGATGACTTAACCAAACCTTAACATGTAAGGGGGCATGATTATAAAAAGGGGTTAAGTGGAATGCACTAGATAAAATGACAAGCTTAAGTAGTAGCTTGTGAGGGGGCCCGTTTCAACCAATATCCCAAACGTATCTTTGTGGGCTCGACCCATGTCGAGTGACGGGACACGCATATTGGGCTTGATTATAAGAGGCCAAAACGGGGTAGCGGTGGCAACGCAAGTCCAACGGGTTTCATATGCGTGTGTGGGCCCGGGCTGGTAGATAAGCCGTTGTTGCATCGTGTAGATATAAAGCCGTGCACCGTTGATAGTATTGGGTAGCCACTTTAGGGGAGTGATACACCCCACTGTGGGACCAGCACGGGTATCTACGTTAGGGAGCCGATCGCTTGGGGTGGTGGGGTACACCTAGTAGAGATAGGGGCAGACGGCACCTATGTAGTCAACTAGGGTACAGGAAACTACTGGTTATATCTATCTTTGATATCCTTGGGTGGGATCAACCTTTGAGTAGGAGTGACTGGTGTGGTGCAGTTAGTAATTATCCTTGGGTGGGTAGATGCGTCTTTACGGTTATCCTAGTTCGTCCTGTGTTCGTGGGCAACTTAGTGTAGTCATCATCCCCAAAGATACCATACCGAGTTCATATCATACCCTAATTACTTTAATAATTGTATTATTAAGGAGATAGGGTTCACTCAGGCTTATGTCTGACCCCCGTTGTTTTTATCTTTTTCCTTCAGGTCCTCAGGTTGGGCCTAGTGCTAGTGGGCTTTGATCAGTTTGCTTTATCTATCTCTTGGAGCTTGGACCGTAGATGTAGAGCTCAGCTTATCTTATCTTTTCTGTTATGGCTATTTGTTATGAGTAGTGGGATTATGTACTTATTTTATTCAGGATGGATATTTTGTACTTGACTCTTGTTATGGTTTTATGATGTAACCAAACATGTTTTACTTTCCGCTGCTATGAGATGATGTTTTAAATTTTCAAGTATTACATTATATCTGTCTTGTTGTAATTTTACTGTTCTATACTCACTAAAAATACTCCACCGATGCTATGGCATTCCCTTTATGAGTGACTATAGCGGGTGTGGGGTGTTACAGATTGATACAACAATTTGAAACAACATAAAAGAACAGAGAAAAAAGAAAGAAAGAAAAACAGTGAATGCATAGGCAAAATCCACATATAAAACTGTGCCATAAATTTGAAAAAAAAAATCTCTTCATCAAAGACAGTTTTCAAATCTCTGAACTAGACAACTCATAAACCGCTAAGAAGGAAGGACTGATATGAGTACACAAAATTGTATGGCCAAATCAAACAATTAATGCACATGTATGTACAGGGATTCTGTGATACAATATTCACTATTTATGTATATTTAAAATGGAAATCAAATCTATACTACAGTTCAAAAAAAAAAATATTTTTGAAATGAATAAACATGTCATAGCTCAATCTAACCAAATCTATACATAGTGAATAGATTGACTGTGCGTAAAAATCTGAACATAAAATCTACAAGACAAAGGTTCAACTCTCTGAATTTAATTAACTACTCAGCAGTATTCAAACAGACCAATAGTACCCTAAAATTCTATACCAAAAATTCGAACAAAATCTAAATTTCAGATTCGATTATTATTGTAACAACAATTCATGGCTGATGGTAGACGTTGAACTAATCTGAACCAGAATCGCAACTATAAATACACACATTCACACAAGATTGTTTTCATCTAATTCAAACCACGTTTGAAACCATACGGAAAACCAAATCAAATTAGTACAGCAAATAAAGAAATCAAGTGAAGAAAACTTAGCTTAAGATGGAGGGGTTTCGGTCTGGCGCTCGTCGTGGGTCTGGATGGAGTGGTTGTTGACGTTGAAGCTGATGGGATCGGGTGCGACGCCATAACTCCCGAGCTAGCAGAAGAGAAAAGGGGATTTAGGGATTTGAGTTTTGGCTTAGGGTTTTATGATTAGAGAATATTGGAGGCGTCTGTATGAATGAGGAAAAGGAAATGATGGTGAGGGTTTAAAAGGAGGCGGGTCGGGTTCATTTGTGGGCCGAGTATTTTAAGGTAAAGGCCCAATTTTTTTTTAAATTTAAGTTTAAATAATTCAATTAGTTTATAAACTTGTTTAAACAATTTCTCACTCATACAATATCATATTCACGCAAGGTCTGTTGCGTTGGGACCGTGAAAACAAGGACTTCGAGATGGAGCTAGACCAGTCAAGACCGGAAGCAAGAAGAATTTTTATATGACGGCCCACCCCGCACCAACAGACATTTACTCCAAAAAGTGCGCTGTACACATGTCCAGTTAGCACAGAATGGGTCGTCAGAAGGAAAAAGGAAGAAAGAAATGAACTATAAAGAACCTGTAGAATGTCTCACAGCGCATAGAATAAAATATAATAATAACATACTTGACATAAAACAGGTGAGAAAGTGCATAAGCTGAAAACCAGAACTAAACATCATAGCAGCGGAAATCCAAAATACAGCTTATTACAACTTTTCAAACTGTCTCAAAGCAACAGTAAGATAAAAGAGGTACGCTACTAATGCCCAAGTAGCGACCACCAACGACACAGGGAGAATGTGCATATATATATATATATCATACGTGGAAGCCTCTCGCCCGCCTCCGAATCAGCTACTCGCGCATCACCAGCTAACCTGTCTCTAGTCTGCTCGTGTGAGCACCCAGAGTAATAAGAGGAGACATAAAACTCTGGGTCATACATAAAGCCTGGTATAAGCGATAAGCATCTAAAGTGAACAATAACAGGTAGACTAAAACATACCTGAACCTGGACCTGCAACCAAAGAGTTAGCACTACATACTGTACAACACTCTAAGGTACATATCAAACGGTGTAAAGATACGGAGGTGGGGGAGGTGTGCATGTCATAATGATGGCGAACAATCAAGCATAGCATCCATCCTCACATCTCTCACTCAGCGCGTAAAGCATACGATATTCACCACTTCGATCACCCAACATACCTTGCTATGATCACTCTGCCCCCATGAAGTCATAAATGGCTTCACTGCACTGATAACGTAGCCACTAATTCCTCGCTATGTCCACTTGCCCCATAAAGTTATTCAACCCATCTTCTCTGGCTCATAGCCTTACCAATCCTTACTATGTCCACTTGCCCCATGGAGTTATTCACCCCATCTGCGCTGGCTCATAGTCTTACTACGCATCACCTTGCCGCTCAGGTCATAATGACCCTACTGCACTGATAACGTAGTCTTGCTACTATCACCTTGCCCCTCAGGTCATAATGACCCTACTGCACTGATAAGTAGCCATCCTTCATTTTTAGTGGTGAATCGAAGTTATGAACGTCAACAACTCCTTAGCACACGTCCCGCAGCAAAGTCCAACCATGAAGTGAACTCATTGGTTCCCAACTGGATCCTGAGCTCTAACTTCCCATATTGGACTACCTTTGCATCTCGGGTTATTGGTCAATACTGGGTTGGGTCGGGTTCCTCTTCAAGCCATCGGTTCGGGTCGGGTGTCCTCCATCAGTTCGGGTCGGGTCTTCTTCTGGTACGGTTCGGTTCAGGTGTCCAACATCGGTTCGGGTCAGGCGTTTCTCCTCGGTTCGGGTCAGGCGTTTCTCCTCCAGTTCGTGCTTCCACTCCGATCCGCCTCCTCATCCTTCTCATACTCCTATCCAATCCATCTTCTGGCTTCCGCTCCGATCCGTCCTCCTTAATCCGATTTGATCCCAGTTCAGTTAGCGTGGCCTTCCTTTTTGCCACTTTTCCCAAGTGTTGGGTTCCGATCCGATCGAATTCTTTACTCAGTTCAACATATCTGATCCGAGCCCCCTATCTGATCCGATCCGAACCTTGCACTGTTTTCTGAAACTGTTCCAGCAAGTGTTTATGCCATTCGACGACGTTTTCGACCATTCTAACTATTGAAATCAATCACAAAGCATTTCATACAGTCATAGCAACATGCATAATCAATCACAAACATCAAAACATCAATATGATAGGTTAAAATGGATCAAATATACCCAAAATCCCACATTTCCCCTTAAGCATGTTTAGGTGAAACTAATGATAGGATTAGAAAAACTTAACCAAATTAACCCAAATTCATATCAGAGGTCTAAAACATTATTTAAGAATTTATGAACATTTTTCCTGAATTTTATCATGCTTAAATTCGCTAATTAACACTAATTACCCTTAACTAGCCATAATTAGTGTAAAACTATGCAAATCACTCACCTTAGCCACAAATAAACTAAGATATGAAATAATTCTCTGATTTGATGTGAATCTCTATGCTAAACAGCAGCTCCAATGTTGATTTGGTGTAGATCTTCCTTGATTAGGGGTTGCTAAGCCAAATCCTTGACCAAAAGATGATTTGGAGGTGATTTAGAGTTTGGAGGCCATTTTTAGGGTTCCTTGGTGATAAGTGGAGGCTAGAAAACTGAAATGGAATGATCCTCTATCTCATTTCAGCCTCCCCAAAACCCTAATCCCGAAACGGGTTATGGGCCTATCCACTAATCACCCTATTTGGCCCGGTTAAGCAGTTTTTCACCTTCCAAACCTTATTTCAGCGATATCTCCAAAGGGTAAGTCCGTTTGGCTATTATGACCACTCTACGGAAAGGTAAACCATCAAACGAATCCAATGGAAGTGGTTTCAGGTCAAAGTTCCTTACCAATCAAAAGCTATGGCCAAAACAGTACCAACTAGGGGCAAAATGGTCATTTAAAAATCGACAAAAATCATGAACATGGGAAGTGGCTCTAATGGATGTTTCCCAAAGTTACATGACCATACGACTTTATACGGGAAAGAAATAGATATTCTACGATCCCCCGATGCATAGAATGCGGGTCATTACACTCTCCCCCCCTTAAGAAATTTCGCCCCCGAAATTCCCTAATCAAAACATACACAAAGGTCCCGCATGCCTATCAATCATAAAACAACAATCAAACATGCAAACAAGAAAAACAAATCTACCCTAGCATGCGGAAAAACTAAATTACGAAGTAAGTTTTACCAGGCAAAGAGTTCTGGATATGCCTTTCTAATACCCTCCTCTGTCTCCCAAGTACAATCATTCTCGTTCTCGCCCCACTGAACCTTGACTAGCTTCACCGCCTTCCTTCGAAGTTGCTTCGTATCGTGCCCCACAATACGAATCGGCTTGCGGTTCCCAACCGCCTCGGGTTCTACTTCGAAGTCCTCTAACTAATCAGGTGAAATAGTCACATCTGAATCGTGAACGAACTTCCTTAGTTGGGAAACATGAAATACATTGTGAACTCCCGCCATTTTCTCTGATAAGCCAACTCTATAGGCCAAATTCCCGACTAGTTCAAGAACAGGGAATGGGCCAACAAATCTTGGTGCCAACTTGCCTCTCCTGCCAAATCGTATCACGCTCTTCAACGGAGAGATCTTGACAAACACCAAGTCACCAACGGAGAATTTCAAGTCTCTTCTCCTCTTATCAGCATAACTCTTCTGCCTATCTTGGGCAACTTTCATTCGTTGCCGAATGATCTTGATCTTATCCGAAGTTTCTCTCACCACATCTGGTCCAAGCACAAACTTCTCGCCAGTCTCTATCCAACATGATGGTGAGTTGCACGGTCTTCCGTACAAAGCTTCATATGGAGCCATACCGATACCAGATTGGTAGCTATTATTATATGCAAACTCTACTAGATGCAAATGGTCATCCCACGATCCACCAAAATCCAATATACAAGCTCTCAAGAGATCTTCCAATATACGATTCACCCTCTCCGTCTGACCGTCGGTCTGAGGATGATATGCGGTGCTGAGATGTAATCCTTACCCTAGAGCCTCTTGTAAGCTCTTCCAAAACCCACTAGTGAACAACGGGTCTCGGTCACTCACAATGCTTTTGGGTACTCCATGAAATTTCACTACGCACTTCATATACAATTCTGCTAAATTGGCTGCTGTTCTGGTCGATTTGACTGGTATAAATCTTGCGCTCTTAGTCAATCAATCCACAATTACCCAAATGCTATCATATCCCGATCTAGTCCTTGGTAAACCATCGATGAAATCCATCGAGACATGCTCCCATTTCCATTCGGGAATTTCTAATGGTTGCAACAACTCACTAGGCTTCTTTTGCTCGGCTTTAACTAGCTGGCAATTCATGCATTTGGATATAAACTTCCCAACGTCTCTTTTCATCCCTTCCCAGTAGTAGGTTTGCTTCATGTCTCGATACATCTTATTACCACCGGGATGTACAGTTAGTTTTGAGTGATGACATTCTTTAAGCACTTCATCTCTCAAACCATTCACGTTGGGCACAACTAGCCTCCCATTCTTCCGAAGCCATCCATCTCGATCAAGCCCATACACATTCATCTCCTCATCGATACCCATCTCTAACTTGGAGATGATTTCCAATAGGTTAGGATCGTCCCTCTGGCTGGAACAAATCCGCTCTATCAAAGTGGGTCTGATCGTCAAACTAGCTAGCATGACTGGATCCAATTCGCACTTTGGTCTGAAATCAAACCCCGCGATATATTCCAGTTGCTTCCATTCAAGAAACATTGCCCCTAAGCTGGCGTGTTTCCTACTCAAGGCATCAGCTACCGCATTACCCTTCCCAGGTGTGTATGCGATATCAAAATCATACGAAGCCAAAAACTCTAACCATCTCTGCTGACGGAGATTCAGATCTTTCTGAGAGAAGAGATACTTTAACGATTTATGATCGGTAAACAACTCAAATCTTTCTCCCAAGAGATAGTGTCTCCACATCTTCAATGCGAACACAATCGCTGCCAATTCCAAATCATGGGTAGGATACTTCTTCTCATGCGGCTTTAGCTGTCGACTAGCATATGCTACAACCCTACCTCCTTGCATCAATACTGCACCCAGTCCGGTACCACAAGCATCCGTGTATACCGTCATCTTTTCATTCCCTTTAGGAATGACTAACACTAGCGTACGCGTCAACCTCTACTTTAGACTCTTGAAGGCTTCCTCACACACTCCGTCCCAGACGAAGGACTGATTCTTCTTAGTCAACTGAGTCAACGGTGCTGCTATCTTGGAGAAGCCCTGGACAAACTTACGATAATATCCAGCTAATTCCAAGAAACTTCTCACATCTGTTACATTCTTAGGTGTAGGCCAATCCTGTACCGTAGCCACCTTCGCAGGGTCCACGGCAATACCACTCTCTGAAACAACATGACCCAAGAATCTTACTTCCCTTCTCCAAAAATGATACTTAGAGAATTTCGCTTTCAATTGGTGTTTCCTCAACACCTCCATCACTATCCTCAAGTGTCCCTTGTGTTCTTCCTCTGCCCTTGAGTAAACAAGGATATCATCCACGAACACAAGAACAAACTTATTCAACTGATCTCTGAATACTCGATTCATAAGATCCACAAAGTAGGATGGTGCATTGGTCAACCCAAACGGCATGACCAACCACTCATAAAATCCAGACGGCGTCCTAAATGCCGTTTTCGGAACACTCTCATCCGCTACTCGAAGCTGATGAAATCTTGTCGCGAGGTCCAACTGGGAGAACACTCTTGCTCCTTCCAGTTGATCAAACAAATCATCAATCCGCGGTAGAGGATACTTATTCTTCCTCGTTACCTTATTCAACTCGCGATAGTCCACACACAAATGAAGGGAACCATTTGCCTTAGTGGCAAACACAACTGGTGCTCCCCACTCGGAGACACTTCTTCTAATAAATCCCTTCTTCAAAATATTACTGACTTGCACCCCGAACTCTCGCTGCTCCCTTGGTGCCATACGACGAAGTGGCATCACAATAGGTCTAGCATCTTTCACAAAATCAATACGGAACTCAATCTCTCGGTGTGGTGGAAGCCCGGTCACCTCCTCGAAGACGTCCGGATACTGGCCAACCACGGGCACATCTGACAACTCATCCTGCGGGGTGTCGAGGGAATTTACAAAACTAGCCATAACCCCATCACTAGGTAGACTACCAAACACTACCCTCCGCCCATCACCCGCCCTTACTGTCACCAAAAAGCCCTCACAGTCTACCACTACCCCGTATCTTTGGAGCCAATCGACTCCCAATATAATGCCATACCCAGTAAAGCCCAAAACAAAGCAATCACATACAAACATACATCCATGACTCGATAAGACCAAATTCTTGCAAATCATACTAAGGCTAGTCGAACCACCAATCGGGTTCGTCACAACCAATGGTCTATCGACTATCTCGGGTTCCAGTCCCAACCTATCTACCAGGTCACTAGATATGAAGGAACGGGAAGACCCAGTATCAAACAAAACTTGAACTGGTACATCATAAATAGAAAGCATACCTTGAATAACAACATTCTTTCCTTTCTCCGCCGCAGTTGGGGCATTCGATGAAGAAGGAACATCATCAATAGCATATGCTTTCACAATCTGCTTCTCCTTAAGAGGTTGCGGACACTCATCATTCTGATGTCCCATTTGACCACAGTTGTAGCACTTCCTTTCTGCTGGCTTGGCCCGACATTCCTTAGCATAATGGCCCTTCTTACCACAGCTGAAGCACTCAACGTCTTTCTTGCTCTTTTTCTGGCCACCCTTAGATTGGTCTTGCTTCCTCTTATTCTGAGAGTTATTCTTGCCTCCACCGCCTGCTTGCGGCTTTGGCCCTTCTGTAGATGCAGCCTCAGTCTTTGACTTAGGGTAAAGACTCTCTGATCTCAAAGCTTTCCCCACGATCGATTCAAAAGTCTCATCGATGTGGTTGATAAGCCTTTCCCCCAAGTATCCATCCAAACCAGTAATGAACTTCTCATTCTTCTTCTCAGGAGTATCGACAAGAGACAGTCCATACTTCGACAAAGTGTTGAACTCAGCAATATAATCAGAAACTGCCCTCCGTTTTGCTTGAGTTCCAAGAACTTCTTAAACAACACTGACTTCTGGGCAGCTGGAATAAACTTCTCGCTAAAGCGAGCCTTGAACTGATCCCAAGTAACCTGGTCCTCTGGAGTAGCTGTTCTAATAGCATTCCACCAATTCATCGCTCGCCCTTGCAGCTGACGAGACGCTAGCCTTCTCTTCATCGCATCCTCAAGACCCAAGTCATCGAAGGTATGATCACAGCTATCCATCCAATCTTGAACATCTGTGGCCGACTCCGTTCCGTGGAATGGCTTTCCACAAAGATTAGTGTAATCCTTGCACAATTTGGCGAAATCGACCCTAGGCGCCTGCACTACTGGGCCAACACCAACTCTGGGATTGGGAACTGCCCCTTGCACTTCTCTAAGCATATCTCTCATGAGGTTAGTAAACATTGCCCTCATGTCAGCGGCATTCCCTTGGTTGGTCCCTCTACCAGCACCCCTCGTGTCTCGGCTCATCGTCAATCTGAAAAAGGAAACGATTAACGACCCCATAGTGGTGTTAGTGCAGTGTGACTTCATTCTTATACTACTAAGAGTATATATATATAGCTTTTGAAAACCAAAGTAATCACAAATACGCACTCTCAAATACGTACTATCTCTCCCTAGTGTCTTTCCCTAGGTTAACTACGCAACCTAGAGCTCTAATACCAAGTGTGACGGCCCACCCCGCACCAACTGACATTTACTCCGAAAAGTGCGCTGTACACATGTCCAGTTAGCACGGAATGGGTCGTCAGAAGGAAAAAGGAAGAAAGAAATGAACTATAAAGAACCCGACGAATGTCTCACAGCGCATAGAATAAAATATAATAATAACATACTTGACATAAAACGGGTGAGACAGTGCATAAGCTGAAAACCAGAACTAAACATCATAGCAGCGGAAATCCAAAGTACAGCTTATTACAACTTTTCAAACTGTCTCAAAGCAAAAGCAAGATAAAAGAGGTACGCTACTAATGCCCAAGTAGCGATCACCAACGACACAGGGAGAATGTGCATATATATATATATATATCATACGTGGAAGCCTCCTGCCCGCCTCCGAATCAGCTACTCGCGCATCACCAGCTAACCTGTCTCTAGTCTGCTCGTGTGAGCACCCAGAGTAATAAGAGGAGACATAAAACTCTGGGTCAGACATAAAGCCTGGTATGAGCGATAAGCGTCTAAAGTGAACAATAACAGGTAGACTAAAACATACCTGAACCTGGACCTGCAACCAAAGAGTTAGCACTACATACTGTACAACACTCTAAGGTACCATATCAAACGGTGTAAAGATACGTAGGTGGGGGAGGTGTGCATGTCATAATGATGGCGAACAATCAAGCATAGCATCCATCCTCACATCTCTCACTCAGTGCGTAAAGCATACGATATTCACCACTTCGATCACCCAACATACCTTGCTATGATCACTCTGCCCCATGAAGTCATAAATGGCTTCACTGCACTGATAACGTAGCCACTAATTCCTCGCTATGTCCACTTGCCCCATGGAGTTATTCACCCCATCTGCGCTGGCTCATAGCCTTACCAATCCTTACTATGTCCACTTGCCCCATGGAGTTATTTACCCCATCTGCGCTGGCTCATAGTCTTACTACGCATCACCTTGCCGCTCAGGTAATTATGACCCTACTGCACTGATAACGTAGTCTTGCTACCATCACCTTGCCCCTCAGGTCATAATGACCCTACTGCACTGATAAGAAGCCATCCTTCATTTTTAGTGCTGAATCGAAGTTATGAACGTCAACAACTCCTTAGCACACGTCCCGCAGCAAAGTCCAACCATGAAGTGAACTCATTGGTTCCCAACTGGATCCTGAGCTCTATCTTCCCATATTGGAATACCTTTGCATCTCGGGTTATTGGTCAATACTGGGTCGGGTCGGGTTCCTCTTCAAGCCATCGGTTCGGGTCGGTTGTCCCCCATCAGTTCGGGTCGGGTCTTCTTCTGGTACGGTTCGGGTTGGGTGTCCTCCATCGGTTCGGGTCAGGCGTTTCTCCTCGGTTTGGGTCATGTGTTTCTCCGCCAGTTCGTGCTTCCGCTCCGATCCGTCTCCTCATCCTTCTCATACTCCTATCCGATCCATCTTCAGGCTTTCGCTCCGATCCGTCCTCCTTAATCCAATCCGATCCCAGTTCAGTTAGCGTGGCCTTCCTTTTTGCCACTTTTCCCAAGTGTTGGGTTCCGATCCGATCGAATTCTTTGCTCAGTTCAACATATCCGATCCGAGCCCCCTATCCGATCCGATCCGAACCCTGCACTGTTTTCTGAAACTGTTCCAGTAAATGTTTACGCCATTCGACGACGTTTTCGACCATTCTAACTATTGAAATCAATCACAAAGCATTTCATACAGTCATAGCAACATGCTTAATCAACCACAAACATCAAAACATCAATATGATAGGTTAAAATGTATCAAATATACCCAAAATCCCACATTTCCCCTTAAGCATGTTTAGGTGAAACTAATGATAGGATTAGCAAAACTTAACCAAATCAACCTAAATTCATATCAGAGGTCTAGAACATTATTTAAGAATTTATGAACATTTTTCCCGAATTTTATCATGCTTAAATTCGCTAATTAACACTAATTACCCTTAACTAGCCATAATTAGTGTAAAACTATGCAAATCACTCACCTTAGCCACAAATAAACTAAGATCTGAAATAATTCTCTGACTTGATGTGAATCTCTATGCTAAACAGCAGCTCCAATGTTGATTTTGTGTAGATCTTCCTTGATTAGGGGTTGCTAAGCCAAATCCTTGACCAAAAGATGATTTGG
Source organism: Allium sativum (assembly GCA_030737875.1). Taxonomy (NCBI): domain Eukaryota; kingdom Viridiplantae; phylum Streptophyta; class Magnoliopsida; order Asparagales; family Amaryllidaceae; genus Allium; species Allium sativum. Next base: position 801,009,564 of record CM060924.1, on the reverse strand, counting down.
AGGTGATTTAGAGGTTAGAGGCCATTTTTAGGGTTCCTTGGTGATAAGTGGAGGCTAGAAAACTGAAATGGAATGATCCTCTATCTCATTTCATCCTCCCCATAACCCTAATCCCGAAATGGGTTATGGGCCTATCCACTAATCACCCTACTTGGCCCGGTTAAGCAGTTTTTCACCTTCCAAACCTTATTTCAGCCATATCTCCCAAACGATAAGTCCGTTTGGCTATTATGACCACTTTACGGAAAGGTAAACCATCAACCAAATCCAATGGAAGTGGTTTCAGGTCAAAGTTCCTTTCCAATCAAAAGTTATGGCCAAAACAGTACCAACTAGGGGCAAATTGGTCATTTAAAAATCGACAAAAATCATGAACATGGGAAGTGACTCTAATGGATGTTTCCCAAAGTTACATGACCATACGACTTAATACGGGAAAGAAATAAATATTCTACGATCCCCCGATGCGTAGAATGCGGGTCATTACATTTTAATTGAATTAAATGCTGTTTAATTTAATTCAAAATCAGCGATTGAACGAGCAAACTATATCAAGGTGATTTAAACTCACTCAGCTCTTCCCATTTATATTTTTGTAAATTGGGTTTTTATTTTGCATGTTCTGATTTGCTAGTGGTTGGCCGTTTGATGGTTAAATATATTTATTGTTGATTCAAATTATGAAATTAAACGGTCGTTAAATTACAGAAAAACACCAATCGTTTTGATCTGACCCGAATAAAGAAATTTCTCTTGATTGGTCACATTTATAGACATGTTTGAAATTGTTTGAATTGTTGAATTGGCTGTTGATTGATGGATGATCATCATGGAAATTATCAGTCAAATAAAAAAGAATGGTTGATTATTGTTGATTATTGAACCTTATTTCAAAATTTGTTCTGATAGTAACCAATGGATGGTACGGGTTGGGTAATTGGCATCACCTGGTCTATAAATCAATCGATTTATAGAATATGAGTTTTATCGACAGTGAATTGATAATATTTAAATATATTTTTAATGAAGATAGGTTTTGAAAGTTATTACATCGAAAGGTTATTTAAAAAGGAAATAAATATTAATTATTTAAAGTTATAAGAAATTATGAAATTTGTTTTGTAAAACGAATTCTTATGTCGATGAGGATTATAAATAAAGAGCAGGAAATAACCTAGCGATTAGGTATTGGATTAATCGTGAATGATTAAAAGAGTTATTTTAATTAATTATATATAATTAATTTAAAGGAGGACTTAACTAGAAAGGGGCAAAAGAAAAAGTTGTGTTTTCAATTGACCAAGTGAGTTTTGAAAAGAAGTTTTGAACAAGTTTATATTTGAACTCAGGTTTTAAAATAAAGTAATAAAAGGTTCTAAATGAATACGATAGGTTAAATGGAGATGTTACTTAATATTTGAATTAAGTAAAAGGAGATGTAAATGTAAAGGGTTTATTTAAACCTGAAATTTATAAACGAGGTTTATAAATGGAATGTGAGTTAAACGTTGTTTTGAATTAGAAGTACTTAATAATGGAATTAAGTTGAGCCAATAAAATTGAAAGGAGATCCCGCGAAAGAAAAATGGATTGGAAAAAGGGATTTAAATTTGGGTTTGGTAAGAAAGGTGGGAAAAGGATTTGCAATAATCCAGTTTGGTAAACAAAATTATTTAAATAAGTCGAGAATTTATAAAAGTGATGTTTAGTAAGAAATTATTTAATTAAGCGATATTAATTATATTCAAGGAGAAATTTCCGAAAGTTAAAGAGTACTATAAAGCCATATTTTAAACTGGTAAGGTGTGATTTGTTCTTGAATTTCAACTCGTATTTACCGGAAGATAAGAATGTCGGTGATTAAGGTCTGAGAGGTAATTAAAATATCCCAACTTGAACTTATTCGGGACTATCCAAGGGTAATACTGGTTGGTAATGGCAATAATGGGTAATAAGATTTCCAAATTAGCGGAAATGATATTAGATAATATTTTACCCAGTAACGAAATTAAAAGATTGGGCGATTAATTTTAAAAGCCAAGTGATACTGAGTACTAGACTAGTAAATCTATTTTTGTGATTTTCATGGATGTTTACTGGATAGTTAAATAACCGACTATCAAGTCTCACCTTTACGATTGTTGGTATGGAAAGACCGGGATCGAATGTATATTCGAAAACCATTCCAACCAACAAATAAGAAATATATAAAGGAAGATCAGGAAACAATCGAGATGGAGCATTTGAAGACCATAATTTTCAAAAAGCGGAAGAACCACTTACAATCTCTATTCGACCCGGAGATATACTGGGGTTCTATCGTGGTTGGAATCTGTGGATTGCAAGGACTTCTTGCTATTGATCCATGGGGTGATTCCTATATTGGATGCAGTAGAAGAGTACCTTCGGTTCATCCTGTTCCTGGATGACTTGTATGGACGAATGTCTGACAGAGTATTTACCAAAGGATCACGTACGTTGATTTCTACAAACGTATCTGGTTAGCTCCCAAATAGAGTATGTTTGTGGACATCAATTAGTGATATATGGCGGATCTGACGATGTGGCATTCAAAGTGAATGGTGGCCAGGTGTTCCAAAAGATAATTCTGACCTCAAGCTTCACACCCCGAAAATGACAAAAAATCGGGCAGGCAGCATGGCTTTGTGGGTCGCTCCCATTAGGGTGTATAATCACCTATCTAGAGAAAATCCATTTCATTCTTTAATCTATTTCGATGCTGTCCCTTATCGGGAAACGGTGGTTTGAGTCCAACCGTTGGCGATATACATTCGATACACTCAAGCGAAATGAGAGGTCGGTCATGTGAGGGCCGGTTTGCAAGACGTTCATGTTGAACCCAGTGTATTCACCTCTAGAGATACATGATCGGCAGGTGGTCCCATACCTTGTCAAGGACGGAGTCCAATCTCCAATAAGTGCCCACGGTTTTGTTTTGTACATATATACGTGGAGCGTGAGATGCAAGCGTTCCACTAGATTGATATTTACTTGTATTTAGACACTAGTATAATATCAGAAAAGATATTGATTTCGAAAACTGTATTGGGTTATCGTAAGGTAAAAACCGTCCGTATTTATGTGTGGATTTGGTCTTACGATTATCTTTTTCTTTCGAAAGGATTTTAACTTTAAAATCAAGTTGTGTGATACCTTAATGCTGTGCGAGTTTTTCTCACTCTGGTTCACCAGACTGACCCATGGTTTTGTAAATGCTCGGGTTAGCCCGGATGTACAGTTTCAGGTTATCAAGTACTGAGAAGTCCAGAGATGAGCTGGAGATGTTCAGACCTAAAAAAATCTAGTATTTATTCCGTTGTGTATATGAGGACAGATTATCAAACTGTCCAGATGTGGGTTGTACTCTGATATTGTAAGTATTTTCAAAAGCTCTCAATGAAGATTTATTTCTATATTATATTTTTTTCCACTGCGACGTGAGACTCTGTATTGGTTCTTCTCCTTCTTCTATTCTAATATTTCTTTCTTTCTTATCTCACCCTCTAATTTCTTTCTATAGACATTCCATTGTTTTTGGTGTTTGGGAGGTCGACATAAGTTATGGTAAAAGTATTTACGTCCATTTTCAGGGCCTGAAATCTCTGGGTCGTTACAGTTATGCCCAATTGAAAATTCATGTAACAACCCGAAAATCGGGGCCAGTTTAAAATTTTTATTTCGGCGATTTTAGCGAATTTTGATTATTTAAAATGAATTATTTTAAATAATATCGACGAGAAATTTATTTTGAATATAATTCGAACGTATATATTTATACGCGTCGTCGTTAGAATATAAATATTTATATATAATTATAAATAGAATTGAAAATGGGCGGTAGTTCGATAATTCGATTTCAAACTTCAATTGAATGTACCGGGTGCAAAACAATCCGGATTTTAGTGAAACCAAAAATGATAGGATCTAATTGATAATATCTTTCTATCGAATCCGAAAAATCAAGATTTCATAGCGGGAATCAAAAGATATGTCCAGTTGAAAATTCTGAATAGTCGCTATGGAATTCAGGCCCTTAAAAATGGACATTTTGCAAACGACCTCGGATTTCGACGAAACTAGTTTTGTTAGGACCGTATCGTCAATACGAAGCTAGAAAATATTTTTATGGAATTTTTAGAGTTAATATGTGCCCCCGGTAATTTGAAATGTACGTTTAAAATTCAATATAATGATTTAAATGTAAATTCAACGGAAACTGATTGCAACTATCGAATCAACCTACGATACATATCCCATTGTGTTCGGAATGGGGGTAATTAGCTAGGGGCGACAGTCGTTGGGCCTCGATAGGTGTTCGAATTAAAAGTCAACATTTAGGGTTTTGAAAAAAAAAAATATATATATATATAATAAAATACCCCCTCCTTAACTACCCAGGCCCCCCCTTCTTCAAACCAACCCGATTCAGAATAATTAAAGAAAAAAAAACGTCGAGATTAAAGAACCTGCCGCCGCCCTCCTCCGATCAGCCCACCGTCGACGCACCTTTCCTCCGCCTGAGCCGCGACCCTCCTCTCGCCTCCTTCCCAGTTTGAGCGCTCCCCGATGTCCCCCAAACCCTAAACCGAGCCCCAATCCCACGACAACCGACGTCGAGCCATCCTCCTCCACCAGCACCCAGCGCCGACGCCGTCTATACCCTCCGACGAACCATGAAACCCCCCTCTTCTGCGCGCAAAAGAAAAACTGTAAGTTAGTTTTTTTTTATTATTTCTTTATTAAATTTTATATTGTTTTAAAACTGAAATTTTTATTGTTTAAAAACTGAAAATAACATTGTTAATTAAAATCAGTTTATAAAAAAATGGTTTATTATAAAAATGTAATTTTTATAATAGGAAAGGCAGGATTTTTATAGTAGAAAAAGGTTAGATTTGCTTATTAAAAAGATTAGATTTTTGAATCAAGAAAGATTTGATTTTTTGGTATAGGGAAGACGAAATTTTTATCGTTAGAAAGGCGGGATCTTTATCAAATCAAAATATGATTTTTATATATTGAACATCGAAGTAAAAATATGATTTTTATTTATTGAACATCGAAGTAAAAATATGATTTTTATATATTGAACATCGAAATCAAAATATGATTTTTATTTATTGAACATCGAAGTAAAAATATGATTTTTATTTATTGAACATCGAAGTAAAAATATGATTTTTATATATTGAACATCGAAGTCAAAATATGATTTTTATATATTGAATAGCAAAGTAAAAAATTCGATTTTTACATATATAGTGGCTACAGCAGCGAAGATGACGAAGATGCGATAGCGATGAAGACTTCTATCAATGAAGTGCCGTGGAGCTAGGATAGCTATCTGTGAGAATTTCTCACCTTTCAATTTCTTTTTCTAGTTATATATATACTAGGATGCAGACGGTGCTTAGTAGCACCCGACACAATCGTCCACAGACCATGGACTTGTTTGTTTGGTTGCATAGATTAGTTGGATATTTGATTTGAATTTGGTTGTTTGGTGAATTTGATTTATGTGTGAATGGCGTGGGCCTTCACTAGACCGGGGATAAGGCTATGCCTTGTCCCGTTTCTAGTATCGTGCCGTTATGCCGCCGAAATTTTATAAAATAAGTTAGAAAAATAACAATATCATTTTATAGAATAAATGAATTGAATAAGAATTCATATGTCGAAATAAAATGTTTTGTCGCTAAAAATATAATTTTTAACGTGAATGCAAATAAATAAATATTCATTTACAGACCGGACGGTTTGTTTATGTACACCTATTTGAAAGACATTGATTGGGACGATAACTTTCACACATCACCCAACTGCACAAATAAAATCTGTGTTTGATTGTTTGAAACCCTACACGGGTGTTGGGATGAAATTTGAAGTTCACTCATCCTGATTGATTAAATATGTCGATCGATTGATTGACAGGCTGTTGTAAGCGTTAGATATCTATATTTGATGCTTATACAGTGTAGTGCACTTTGGTTGATGGTTGATTATTTTTCAATGCTATTATATACGTGTGATGTATGAAAATCCATATAATTAACATTATATGGTGATTGATTGGGCCTCATTCCAATTTGAAAAATAAAGAATATTATAAAATAAAAGTTCATGTGTTGCAGTACTCATCCATTGAGATTGGTCATGTGTTGAACGAAATATTTTGATAATAACAACTATTTTGAAAAAGAAATATTTGAAATGGAATATTTGAAAATAGAAATTTATGAAGCCGCGTTGATTAGATTGACGCCATTTTGACGTAAACGATATTTATATCGATTTTATTCATTTCGAAATGAATTGAATTGAAAACGATTTCGAAATGAATTGAATTGAAAACGATTTTGAAATGAATTGAATTGAAAACGATTTCGAAATGAATTGAATTGAAAACGATTTCGAAATGAATTGAATTGAAAACGAATTCAAATTGAATTGAAAGTGAATTGAAATGAATTCAAATTGAATGGAAATTTGAATTCAATAGAAATGAATTTTAAAACGAATTTATAAAGAAGAATTCAATTTTGATTTGAATTGAAAAGAAAGTTGAAATTGCTTTTGAAACGATTTTAAAACTAATTATATAATTCATTTTAAATAGAAATCGACGAAATATATATTATATATATTATATATATAATATAATGGCCTGAATAGAACGCGCCGCGCCGCGGCAGTTCGTAAATTTCGACCATTTATTTCAAACGGACATTACGGGAGATCCGACCGTCGGATTCTCCTAAAACCGGAACCGTTGGGTTCGTATCGAAAAGAGCTTTCTAACGAATATTAGAAATTTGAAATCTAACGGTTGGATTTGGAATTATGTCCAAATCAAATTTGAAAAAGGTCGATGTAAGTGCAGTTCGATGACCGTTGATGGAAATCGACTGTACGGGCCTTGATAAAATTATTAAAAATAGTAATAATTTGTGTAAAATCATAAGAAATGATTTAGAAAGAATTGGGATGAAAAACTCCATATTTGAAAAGATAAAAATAGATTTTTATCGAAATGAACTAGTTTTGAACTAGAATTATAATTCTATTTATTTTTAAATAAATAAATTGAATTCAAAAAGGGTTTTTAAAATAACCAAAATTTCCAATGATTGCATTGGAGTGGAATTGAATCGAAATTGTCTTCGGAATATTTCGATGTTCGAATTTGGGATTATACGGATGTTGTTATGGAAATTTGAAAGATATATATTTATATCGTTATTTCCAATACGACATTTGTTAATCGTAGAATTTGATATTGAATATAAGCCGATATATTTTCTATTCAGAGCCTTGTATTTAATATCAAATGTGATTTGGGTTTGTCGTGAATGGTGTCTTCACTAACACTGTTCTTGAACCCAGTTGAGAAAACATTAAATCTTTTTATTTAGATTTAATGAAGTGTACTAATTAAATAATATTTAATTGAAATTGAATTGATATTGATTTTTGGGTTTATCGTGAACAGTGTTTTAAATAACACTTGTTCTTTAACCCGATAATTAATGGAATGTGATTTTGGGTTTATCGTGAACCGTGTTTTAAATGACACTGATTCTTTAACCCAGTCGAAGATTAAAACTAAGTGGAGTTTTAATGAATCTTTAATTAGTTTGAAATGATCTAAAATGGAGTATCACCAGTTTTGCTCCAGGCGATAGTGAAATCTTTAATTAGATTTGAACGTGAAATGGTAATTGAATTTACCGATAACACTGTAGTGTTAGATATGAAGTATTACCAGTTTTACTTCATGGGATAAATAGGTTGGGATTGGGAAATTAAAACAAATGATTACTTCGGTAAGTTTCGTTAATCCCGACTAGTTGAATCGAAATTCAAAAGGATTGATTAAAGAATAAATTCAAGAAATTTGTCTTGGATAAAATTAATGGGAACCTTTCCCTATGAATGTGAAATTTAGAAACTAACTGTCGATTAGCCAAGCAGAATGGTTTTCTGGATATTGATCTGATGTTGGTTTCGGCCTTCGAGGTTAATATTTGGGGAATTATTCTCTTGATTAATTTACGGTTAGTGACTAATGGATTGGAATGAGGCGTATGTTGTGTTTGTGTAACACTTATTTAAAATATACGCGAGTTATTCGGAAAGACCGGGTTTATCCCATTCTGAATAACTGATACGACGATAAGTCGAAGATGAAGACGGTGGTCGATGACCGGAAGTCTTCATGTCGTTTGGATAATTACTGATGATCTTGATTGGGCTGTACACCCAAGAAGATGGAAACAGTTGGTGATCATCCAGACGTACTTGGAGATCGATGGATATGCGGGGTACTAGGTGCCTCCGGTTTCGTTCAGACCCAGAACGGACTTGTAAATGGACGGTGTGTCTGACATTGGATTTTAGTCCGTGTGATTGATCTCTATTAAATATATATCTGTTTGGCGGCGGAGAATTTATTCTCTTGCTTAACGCCCTTCTCTGAGACGTACCAGCTCAGGGGTTATATATTGATGGATATCAAACGCATGGAGTGAATTGCCTGTGTGGCATGCCTAAGTGGCAATTGATCGAGGATTCTGTTGAAAAGCAAAGTCTTGTGGTAATGATCGAAGCACGGCCTTTGTGGCGTAGCTTTGTGTAACGTTTACTTCGCGAGTTTCACACCCGGTATGAACCAAAAACGGGAGACGGACCTCAGGGAGGGCATGCGTTTCTTCCTAGTTAGAAGTGACGTCAGTGGTTTTACACGGCCTGACGAGTTTGACTTATGTGGTTGTTGCTGTTGCGAGGCGCCTCGGATTGATCGGTCGTTCTCGAACCGATGGAGTCATTTAGTTGGCTCATTTACGCCCCAAAGGGCGGGGAAACGTAGTGTTCAGGCATTTTAATCCACATCGGTGGACCGGCCCTGTCGCTCCTAGGGTCACTCGAGCTCTGATCCTGAGACTCGGGCTAGGCAGTCTCGAATCGGTTGAGGACTATCTTTTGCCTCGGTTCATAGATGGAAATCCAATTTCCAAATACGTGACATTTGCGGTTTTATTTGTAAACCTATATATGGCGACATGATATATGGTACCCATGCCGCCTATGATTGATACTTATGATTTGAAGTTGTTTTATACACTATGCACTTATAATAGTATCAAATGATTTGTTTTAAACGTATCAAGCATTCTTTGGCTGTTATAAGGGAAAACCCTATCCCCCGGCTTGCGTTGCATTGTGTGATAGGACCTGGGTCTTATAACAGCTTCATTTTTCTTTATTTAGCATTGCGTTGTTTGTTTTATGCACTGGTATTCTTGGGAGGAAACCCGTTCCGTGTTATACGGCGTTGTCCCTTGATTTACCAAACTTTAAAAATAAAGATTAACTGTTTTAGTTCTCACACCAGTCCCATGACTGACCTGGAGTTTATTGTTTTAACCTAAACTCTGGGTGCCCCTATTTTGACACGGGCAGCTAGTAGTTTTGGTTTTGCAGATTTATATTCACAGGATCCTGGTTTACAGCTGGAATGATATCCGGAAAGCTTTGTATCCATATATCTCTTCTAGTTGTGTATTTTATTATTTTCCGCTGCGATGTATTTAAATGTAATTTAAATCTCTGATATTTCTGTGTAATATTCATTTATACCCTGTATATTCTTGTAATCTGATGCGTTGTTGTAATATGCAATGAAATGTTCTTTTATATGCGTTCTGATTTGTCGTGTTCTCAAACGATAGGGCGTTTCGAACGGTCTGGGTCGGTTTAGCGACTGGTTCGGACCGAGCGAAATTCCTTCTCGTCACAGTTGGTATCAGAGCTTTGGTTTACAAAGCAGAGAACAAGACACATTAGAACCATACGAAAGAATTCATCAGATATTGGGTTAGTAATATCCAATGGGAATGACTCGTTAGAGATGGGATCAGTAGTATCCTAGAACGAGTGTGAAGAGTAAATTTTTAAAAATGAAAACAAATTTTTGTTTTGAAAATTTAAATCAATTATTCGTATTTGGTTATTTATTTATATTGATGTGGACAATCCAGTATATATAGATTTTGCGTATACGTCTGATCCGCGTGTATTCAAAGTTTTAATATATTGGATAGATATAGCATCACACTCTAGTCGCCCGAAGATGATATTGATGATAGCGATCGCATCATCAACATTTATGTTCGAGTTTCGAAGGTGTGATACCTATATATTTCCATTAGACTGGTGTGAGAACCAAAACTAATATAGCTAGAATACATTGTTGTGATTTGGCATCAAAAATCTGATTTTTGACTATATATCAAAGTTATGAATTTGAAACTCTAATTCACTAATTGATTGATGTTTGTGTTGTTTGTTTAGTTGTTTGATAATTTTGAACCATTATGCCTAATTTGATCGAATAATGAATTGTATTGAAAATTGGTCGCATTTGCTTGCATATACATATATATCATTGAGCAGGTCATAGCAAGGAGGCTAGAGCCAGAGAATAAAATTTGTTTGCCCGACAAATAGGTACATGTTTACTACATAATTTACTGTTTTTTTTGGGTGATGATGATTTTATGAGCCTATTGGCTAGCCGCTTGGCTTTTTCTTTTTCTTTTTGAGATTTGAAGGACCGGGGAAGCTACTTGAAATTCCCCGATGCTCCCGGTGCAGGGGAGGTTATGGCGAAATTTTTCAAAAATTTAGGGTGTTAGCCAAATTTTTGAAATTTTGAAAATTCTCAGAAACTGAAAAGTTGGAGAATGGAAGCCAGATCGAGCGTAGTGTTGATTAATCAAACCACTTTCGACTTTGTTCCTTTTCGGGGACGAAAAGTTTTAAGTGGGGGAGATTGTAACAACCCGAAAATCTGGGCCAGTTTAAAATTTTTATTTCGGCGATTTTAGCGAATTTTGATTATTTAAAATGAATTATTTTAAATAATATCGACGAGAAATTTATTTTGAATATAATTCGAACGTATATATTTATACGCGTCGTCGTTAGAATATAAATATTTATATATAATTATAAATAGAATTGAAAATGGGCGGTAGTTCGATAATTCGATTTCAAACTTCAATTGAATGTACCGGGTGCAAAACAATCCGGATTTTAGTGAAACCAAAAATGATAGGATCTAATTGATAATATCTTTCTATCGAATCCGAAAAATCAAGATTTCATAGCGGGAATCAAAAGATATGTCCAGTTGAAAATTCTGAATAGTCGCTATGGAATTCAGGCCCTTAAAAATGGACATTTTGCAAACGACCTCGGATTTCGACGAAACTAGTTTTGTTAGGACCGTATCGTCAATACGAAGCTAGAAAATATTTGTATGGAATTTTTATAGTTAATATGTGCCCCCGGTAATTTGAAATGTACGTTTAAAATTCAATATAATGATTTAAATGTAAATTCAACGGAAACTGATTGCAACTATCGAATCAACCTACGATACATATCCCATTGTGTTCGGAATGGGGGTAATTAGCTAGGGGCGACAGTCGTTGGGCCTCGATAGGTGTTCGAATTAAAAGTCAACATTTAGGGTTTTGAAAATATATATATATATATATATATATATATAATAAAATACCCCCTCCTTAACTACCCAGGCCCCCCCTTCTTCAAACCAACCCGATTCAGAACAATTAAAGAAAAAAAAACGTCGAGATTAAAGAACCCGCCGCCGCCCTCCTCCGATCAGCCCACCGTCGACGCACCTTCCCTCCGCCTGAACCGCGACCCTCCTCTCGCCTCCTTCCCAGTTTGAGCGCTCCCCGATGTCCCCCAAACCCTAAACCGAGCCCCAATCCCAAGACAACCGACGTCGAGCCATCCTCCTCCACCAGCACCCAGCGCCGACGCCGTCTATACCCTCCGACGAACCATGAACCCCCCTCTTCTGCACGCAAAAGAAAAACTGTAAGTTAGTTTTTTTATATTATTTCTTTATTAAATTTTATATTGTTTTAAAACTGAAATTTTTATTGTTTAAAAACTAAAAATAACATTGTTAATTAAAATCAGTTTTATAAAAAAATGGTTTATTATAAAAATGTAATTTTTATAATAGGAAAGGCAGGATTTTTATAGTAGAAAAAGGTTAGATTTGCTTATTAAAAAGATTAGATTTTTGAATCAAGAAAGATTTGATTTTTTGGTATAGGGAAGACGAAATTTTTATCGTTAGAAAGGCGGGATCTTTATCAAATCAAAATATGATTTTTATATATTGAACATCGAAGTAAAAATATGATTTTTATTTATTGAACATCGAAGTAAAAATATGATTTTTATATATTGAACATCGAAATCAAAATATGATTTTTATTTATTGAACATCGAAGTAAAAATATGATTTTTATTTATTGAACATCGAAGTAAAAATATGATTTTTATATATTGAACATCGAAGTCAAAATATGATTTTTATATATTGAATAGCAAAGTAAAAATTCGATTTTTACATATGTAGTGGCTACAGCAGCGAAGATGACGAAGATGCGATATCGATGAAGACTTCTATCAATGAAGTGCCGAGGAGCTAGGATAGCTATCTGTGAGAATTTCTCACCTTTCAATTTTTTTTTTCTAGTTATATATATACTAGGATGCAGACGGTGCTTAGTAGCACCCGACACAATCGTCCACAGACCATGGACTTGTTTGTTTGGTTGCATAGATTAGTTGGATATTTGATTTGAATTTGGTTGTTTGGTGAATTTGATTTATGTGTGAATGGCGTGGGGCTTCACTAGACCGGGGATAAGGCTATGCCTTGTCCCATTTCTAGTATCGTGCCGTTATGCCGCCGAAATTTTCTAAAATAAGTTAGAAAAATAACAATATCATTTTATAGAATAAATGAATTGAATAAGAATTCATATGTCGAAATAAAATGTTCTGTCGCTAAAAATATAATTTTTAACGTGAATGCAAATAAATAAATATTCATTTACAGACCGGACGGTTTGTTTATGTACACCTATTTGAAAAACATTGATTGGGACGATAACTTTCACACATCGCCCAACTGCACAAATAAAATCTGTGTTTGATTGTTTGAAACCCTACACGGGTGTTGGGATGAAATTTGAAGTTCACTCATCCTGATTGATTAAATATGTCGATCGATTGATTGACAGGCTGTTGTAAGCGTTAGATATCTATATTTGATGCTTATACAGTGTAGTGCACTTTGGTTGATGGTTGATTATTTTTCAATGCTATTATATACGTGTGATGTATGAAAATCCATATAATTAACATTATATGGTGATTGATTGGGCCTCATTCCAATTTGAAAAATAAAGAATATTATAAAATAAAAGTTTATGTGTTGACAGTACTCATCCATTGAGATTGGTCATGTGTTGAACGAAATATTTTGATAATAACAACTATTTTGAAAAAGAAATATTTGAAATAGAATATTTGAAAATAGAAATTTATGAAGCCGCGTTGATTAGATTGACGCCATTTTGACGTAAACGATATTTATATCGATTTTATTCATTTCGAAATGAATTGAATTGAAAACGATTTCGAAATGAATTGAATTGAAAACGATTTCGAAATGAATTGAATTGAAAACGATTTCGAAATGAATTGAATTGAAAACGATTTCAAAATGAATTGAATTGAAAACGAATTCAAATTGAATTGAAATGAATTCAAATTGAATGGAAATTTGAATTGAATAGAAATGAATTTTAAAACGAATTTATGAAGAAGAATTCAATTTTGATTTGAATTGAAAAGAAAGTTGAAATTGCTTTTGAAACAATTTTAAAACTAATTATATAATTCATTTTAAATAGAAATCGACGAAATATATATTATATATATTATATATATAATATAATGGCCTGAATAGAACGCGCCGCGCCGCGGCAGTTCGTAAATTTCGACCATTTATTTCAAACGGACATTACGGGAGATCCGACCGTCGGATTCTCCTAAAACCGGAACCGTTGGGTTCGTATCGAAAAGAGCTTTCTAACAAATATTATAAATTTGAAATCTAATGGTTGGATTTGGAATTATGTCCAAATCAAATTTGAAAAAGGTCGCTGTAAGTGCAGTTCGATGACCGTTGATGGAAATCGACTGTACGGACCTTGGTAAAATTATTAAAAATAGTAATAATTTGTGTAAAATCATAAGAAATGATTTAGAAAGAATTGGGATGAAAAAATCCATATTTGAAAAGATAAAAATAGATTTTTATCGAAATGAACTAGTTTTGAACTAGAATTATAATTCTATTTATTTTTAAATAAATAAATTGAATTCAAAAAGGGTTTTAAAAATAACCAAAATTTCCAATGATTGCATTGGAGTGGAATTGAATCGAAATTGTCTTCGGATTATTTCAATGTTCGAATTCGGGATTATACGGATGTTGTTATGGAAATTTGAAAGATATATATTTATATCGTTATTTCCAATACGACATTTTTTAATCGTAGAATTTGATATTGAATATAAGCCGATATATTTTCTATTCAGAGCCTTGTATTTAATATCAAATGTGATTTGGGTTTGTCGTGAATGGTGTCTTCACTAACACTGTTCTTGAACCCAGTTGAGAAAACATTAAATCTTTTTATTTAGATTTAATGAAGTGTACCAATTAAATAATATTTAATTGAAATTGAATTGATATTGATTTTTGGGTTTATCGTGAACAGTGTTTTAAATAACACTTGTTCTTTAACCCGATAATTAATGGAATGTGATTTTGGGTTTATCGTGAACCGTGTTTTAAATGACACTGATTCTTTAACCCAGTCGAAGAATAAAACTAAGTGGAGTTTTAATGAATCTTTAATTAGATTGAAATGATCGAAAATGGAGTATCACCAGTTTTGCTCCAAGCGATAGTTAAATCTTTAATTAGATTTGAACGTGAAATGGTAATTGAATTTACCGATAACACTGTAGTGTTAGATATGAAGTATTACCAGTTTTACTTCATGGGATAAATAGGTTGGGATTGGGAAATTAAAACAAATGATTACTTCGGTAAGTTTCGTTAATCCCGACTAGTTGAATCGAAATTCAAAAGGGTAGATTAAAGAATAAATTCAAGAAATTTGTCTTGGATAAAATTAATGGGAACCTTTCCCTATGAATGTGAAATTTAGAAACTAACTGTCGGTTAGCCAAGCAGAATGGTTTTCTGGATATTGATCTGATGTTGGTTTCGGCCTTCGGGGTTAATATTTGGGGAATTATTCTCTTGATTAATTTACGGTTAGTGACTAATGGATTGGAATGAGGCGTATGTTGTGTTTGTGTAACACTTATTTAAAATATACGCGAGTTATTCGGAAAGACCGGGTTTATCCCATTCTGAATAACTGATACGACGATAAGTCGAAGATGAAGACGGTGGTCGATGACCGGAAGTCTTCACGTCGTTTGGATAATTACTGATGATCTTGATTGGGCTGTACACCCAAGAAGATGGAAACAGTTGGTGATCGTCCAGACGTACTTGGAGATCGATGGATATGCGGGGTACTAGGTGCCTCCGGTTTCGTTCAGACCCAGAACGGACTTGTAAATGGACCATGTGTCTGACATTGGATTTTAGTCCGTGTGATCGATCTCTATTAAATATATATCTGTTTGGCGGCGGAAAATTTTTTCTCTTGCATAACGCCCTTCTCTGAGACGTACGAGCTCAGGGGTTATATATTGATGGATATCAAACGCATGGAGTGAATTGTCTGTGTGGCATGCCTAAGTGGCAATTGATCGAGGCTTCTGTTGAAAAGCAAAGTCTTGTGGTAATGATCGAAGCACGACCTTTGTGGCGTAGCTTTGTGTAACGTTTACTTCGCGAGTTTCACACCCGGTATGAACCAAAAACGGGAGACGGACCTCAGGGAGGGCATGCGTTTCTTCCTAGTTAGAAGTGGCGTCAGTGGTTTTACACGCCCTGACGAGTTTGACTTATGTGGCTGTTGCTGTTGCGAGGCGCCTCGGATTGATCGGTCGTTCTCGAACCGATGGAGTCATTTAGTTGGCTCATTTACGCCCCAAAGGGCGGGGAAACGTAGTGTTCAGGCATTTTAATCCACATCGGTGGACCGGCCCTGTCGCTCCTAGGGTCACTCGAGCTCTGATCCTGAGACTCGGGCTAGGCAGTCTCGAATCGGTTGAGGACTATCTTTTGCCTCGGTTCATAGATGGAAATCCAATTTCCAAATACGTGACATTTGCGGTTTTATTTGTAAACCTATATATGGCGACATGATATATGGTACCCATGCCGCCTATGATTGATACTTATGATTTGAAGTTGTTTTATACACTATGCACTTATAATAGTATCAAATGATTTGTTTTAAATGTATCAAGCATTCTTTGGCTGTTATAAGGGAAAACCCTATCCCCCGGCTTGCGTTGCATTGTGTGATAGGACCTGGGTCTTATAACACCTTCATTTTTCTTTATTTAGCATTGCGCTGTTTGTTTTATGCACTGGTATTCTTGGGAGGAAACCCGTTCCGTGTTATACGGCGTGGTCCCTTGATTTACCAAACTTTAAAAATAAAGATTAACTGTTTTAGTTCTCACACCAGTCCCATGACTGACCTGGAGTTTATTGTTTTAACCTAAACTCTGGGTGCCCCTATTTTGACACGGGCAGCTAGTAGTTTTGGTTTTGCAGAATTATATTCACAGGATCCTGGTTTACAGCTGGAATGATATCCAGAAAGCTTTGTATCCATATATCTCTTCTAGTTGTGTATTTTATTATTTTCCGCTGCGATGTATTTAAATGTAATTTAAATCTCTGATATTTCTGTGTAATATTCATTTATACCCTGTATATTCTTGTAATCTGATGCGTTGTTGTAGTATGCAATGAAATGTTCTTTTATATGCGTTCTGATTTGTCGTGTCCTCAAACGATAGGGCGTTTCGAACGGTCTGGGTCGGTTTAGCGACTGGTTCGGACCGAGCGAAATTCCTTCTCGTCACAATTCAGAATAGTCGCTATGGAATTTTCGGCCCTTAAAAATGGAAATTTTGCAACCGACCTCTGTTTTCGATGAAACCACTTTTGTTGGATCCGGGATGTCAAGTTATTGCTAGGTTTCAAAATTCGTAATTTTCTTAATTAATATGTGAGCGTGGCAAAATAAAACAAGTTTTGTCAATTTCGATTGACTAGAAAATAGCCTTTTTTCAAACGTTCTTGGAATTTGGCGAAATTAATTTTGTTAGAACCATATCGTCAATACGAAGCTAGAATATATTTTTCAGGAAATTTTAGATCCGTATGTGGCCCCGGTAAATTGAACTGTGCGTTCAAATTCGATATATAGATTAATATTTTGATTTTGATGGAAACTGATCGAAATGATCGAATCGGCTTACGATACATATCCCATTGCGTTCGGAATAGGTGTAATTAGCTATGGACGACAGTCGGTGGGTTCGATTTTGAGTTTGAAATAAAAAGTTACTTTTTGAAATTAAATAATATATATATATATATATATTTACTTCCGTCTCCCCCTCTTCTCTCTCATATTCAAATTGATAGAAATAAAAAAAAGAAAAGAGGAAAGAGGAGCCGCGCTCCTCCCAGCTGCGCGCCACCGCACCTGCGGCGCCGCACCTCAGGCGATCGCCGCCCTCCCCTTATCCCCCTCCTCTTCACTGTTCTTCTCCATCTCCTTTCTACTTCTCCAATCGCGACGCCGACGCCCCCAAAACCCCTAGCCCTGAAACAACACCGCCGCCTGCCCCCCTCCACCGTGACGCCCTCCGACCTGCGCACCCCCTCCGACCTTCATCCGACAGCCCTCCGACCAACTCCAACCCTTTCCTCTGCGAATCGGGGACAAAGTGAGTATTTCCCTCTTTCTTTTACTATTTTGATTTAATTTAAAGGCATTGTTTTTGTGTGTGAATCCTTTTATGAAATGGTTTAAAACATAAAGATTATATTTTAAAGAACATGAAGATCATATTTTTAAAAGTAAGAAGATAATATTTTTAAAAGTAAAAAGATTTTATTTTTATATTGAGAATGATTCGATTTTTATATTTTAGAAAGATTAAAAATATTATATTTATAATATAGAGATAATAAAAATATTATTTTTATATAGTAGAGATTATAAAAATGTGATTTTTATAAGACAGAGAATATAAAAACACAATTTTTATATATGTTGCAGCGAAATAAAAATTCGATTTTTATATGAGTAGCGGACTGGAAATAGAATTTTTATATAATAGAGAATATAAAAATCTAATTTTTTTACACATATGTTGAAATAAAAATACAATTTTTATAGTGTCGAAATAAAAATTCGATCTTTATATTAGAAGTAGATATATAGAAATATAATTTTTATATAGGAAGGAGTGTTGTAAAAATATATGAATCATAAATGAAATGTGATTTTTATTTATTGGAATGAAGCAATAAAAACATAATTTTTATTATGAATAGTGTGGTAAGGACTGCATTGGAATTTCAAACAAATCCAAACGGTTCAAAAGTTCAGAAGTAAAATTGGCGGAGTGGAACCCAATGTGAGAACTCCTCATTTTAATTCTTGTTTTCTAGTTAAAATATATACTAGAATGTAGACGGTGCTTAGCAGCACCGGACACCCGTCGTATACAGACCATGGACGACTTGTTTGATTTTGTTGTGTTGTGAAAATTGATTGTGATGTGGAATGAAATAAAATATTTATATAGTTAAAAATATAATTTTTAACGTGTATATGAATAAAATAAATATTCATTTACAAATCAGATGATTTGTTTATGTACACCCATTTGAGTGATATTGATTGAAATGATAATTTTTACACATCGCCCAACTGCACAAATAATATTCAGTGTTTGTTGATTTTAAACCCCACACGGGTGTTGGGATGATATCTGGCGTACATTGATCCCAATTATTTAGTTGTATGTCGATCGATTGGTTGACAGACTGTGTAAGCGTTAATTATTTATATTTAATGCTTATGCAGTTATATGGTGCACTTTGGATGATGGTTGATTATTTATCATTGCTATTATATACATGTGTTGTATGGAATCCATATAATTAACATTATATTGTAATTGATTGGGTCTCATTCCAATTTAGAAAATAAATTATATTCATGTGTTGAATAAACAAAATAGTCATGTGTTGACAGTACTTATGTGTTGAGAATATTCATGTGTTGAAACGATTCATGTGTTGAACAAAATATTTATACAATAAAATTCACATTTTTATTATAAGTAAAAATTAATAAATATTCATGTGTTGAATAAAATATATATTCATGTATTGAAGAAAATATTCATTTGTTGAATAGAATAACGAAGTTATTGAAATATATAAAGTCGTGTTGATTAGATTTGTGCCATTTTGATGCGAACGATACTTATATCGATTATATTAGTTTTTATAATGAATATAGAAAAGGAAGTGATTTCAAAATATAACATTTTGAAAATATTATCATTTATATATTAATGATATGGAATATTCAATTTTGATTAAAAATTGAATATGAAGTTGAAATTGTTTTGAAAATGAATTTAAAACAATCAATAAAATACGTTTACAATGGAAATAGATGAAGTATATATAATATATTATATATATATATATATATTAAATGGCCTGAATAGAACGCGCCGCACCGCGGCAGTTTGCGAATTTCGACCATTGACTTTGAAGTGACATTACAGAAGATTAGGCCGTCGGATTCTCTTGAAACCGGAACTGTTGGGTTCGTATCGAAAAGAGATTTCCAATGAATATTAGAAATTTGAAATCTAACGGTTGGATTTGGAATTATGTCCAAATCAAATTTGGAAAAAGTCGTTGTAAGTGCAGTTCGATGACCGTTATTGGAAATCGACTGTACGGGCCTTGATAAAATTACTAAAAATGTTAATAATTTATGTGAAATCATAATAAATGATTTAGAAATAATTGGATTGAAAAAATCCCATATTTAAAAAGGATAAAAATATATTTTTATCGAAATGAAATAGTTATGAACTAGAATTATAATCCAATTTTGTTGAATAAATAAATTGGATGTGAAGTGGTTTTGAAATAATCAGAATTTCCAGTATACGAATTGGAATGGATTTGAATCGAAATTATCATCGGAATATTTCAATGTTGGATTTCGTGATTATACAGATATGGTTGTGGAAATTTGAAAGATATATTTATATCATTATTTCCAATAAGATATTTGTTGGTTTTAGAATTTGATATTGAATATAAGCCGATATATTTTCTATTCAGAGCTTTGTATTTAATATCAAATGTGATTTTGGGTTCGTCGTGAATGATGTCTTAAATAACACTGTTCTTGAACCCAGTTTAGAAAAGAATAAATCTTTTAATTAATATTTAATGAAATTGTCCAGTTAATTAGTATTTAATTGGAATTGAATTTAAATTGGTTTTTGGGGTTTATCGTGAGCGGTGTTTTGAATAACACCTGTTTTTTAACCCGATTAACAAAGGAATGTGATTTTGGTTTATCGTGAACCGTGTTTTCGAGGACATTGGTTCTTTAACCCAGTTAAAGACAGGATATTGATTTTTGGGAAGATTAAAACTAGGTTGAATTTTAATGAATCTACAATTAGATTAAAGTGATCGAGAATGGAGTATCACCAGTTTTGCTCCAAGCGATAGTTAAATCTTTAATTAGATTTGAACGTGAAATGGTAATTAATATTCACCGATAACACCACGGTGTTAGATATAGAATATTTCCGGTTTTGCTCCATGGGATGAATAGGTTGGAATTGGGAAATAAAATAAATGATTACTTCGGTGTGGTTCACTAATCCCGACTAGTTTGGAAAAACCTTAACATGGTTTGAAATGATATCCAAAGGAAGACTAAAGAATAAATTTAAAGGAATTTATCATTGATAAAATTAATGGGAACCTTTCCCTAAGAATGTGAATATTTGAATAAAAGAATATTCTGAATTGGAATGAGGCGTATGTTGTGTTTGTGTAGAACCTGTTTATTATATACGCGAGTTATTCGGAAAGGCCGGGTTTATACCCATTTTGAATAACTAATTCGGCGATAAGTCGAAGATGAAGACGGTGGCTGAAAACCGGAGGTCTTCACATCGTTTGGATGACTACTGATGATCTTGATTCGGCTATACACCTAAGAGGAGGGAATTAGTTGGTGATCGTCCAGACGTACTTGGAGATCGATGGATATGCGAGGAATAAGGTTCCTCCGGTTTCGTTCAGAACAAGAACAAACTTGTAAATGGACTGTGTGTCTGACATTGGATTTCATTTTGTGTGATTGATTTCTATTAAATATATATCTGTTTGGTGGCGGAGAATTTATTCTCTTGTTTAACGCCCTTCTTTGAGATGTACGAGCTCAGAGGTTGTATATTGATGGATATCAATCACATGGCATGAATTGCCTGTGTGGCATGCCTAAGTGGCAGATGATCAAGGCTTTTGTTGGAAAGCAAAGTCTTGTGGTTGATGATCAAAGCACGGCCTATGTGGCATAGCTTTGTGTATAGCGTTAATTCTCGAGCCTCACACCTCGGTATGAGTTAAAAACGGGATAGTGACTGCAGGGAGAGCACGACGTTTCTTTCTAGCTATGGGTGATGTCAGTGACCTACCAGCCATGACATTTATATACTTTTTACCTGTGTGGTTATTGGAATGCGAGGCGCCTCAGATATAGGTCTGATAGGACCGGGAAACGTGTGTTCAGGAATAACTAATCCTCAAAAGTAAGAGAGGACCGACCCTGAAGATCCAGGATCGCTGTGTGTGGTCCTGAGACATTTTCTAGAGTGTCTCGAACGGAGGGGAGCTTGCCCCTTGCCTCGACTCATGATGGAATCCCATTTCCAATACGTGATAATTCGGTTTTATTTGTAGAACCTAGTATGGCGACATAGTAGATGGTAGTTATGCCGTCTATGATTGATACTTATGATTGAAATTGTTTTGACACTATAAATTTATAGTAATATCAAAATAATCTGTTTTTAAACGTATCAGGCATTCTTTGGCTATTATAAGGTAAAACCCTATCCTCCGGCTTGCATTGCATTGTGTGATGCGACCTAGGTATTATAATAGCTTAATTTTTCTTTATTTAGCATTGTGCTATTTGTTTTACGCACTGGTATATTTGGGAGGAAACCCGTACCATGTAATACGGTGTGGTCCCTTGATTTACCTAACTTTAAAAATGAAGATTAATAAATATTTTAGTTCTCACACAAGTCACATGATTGACCTGGAGTTTATTGTTTTAACCTGAACTCTGGGTGCCCCTATTTTCCACACGGGCAGCTAGTAGTTTTTATTTTGAAGATTTATATTCACAGGATCCTGGTTTATAGCTGAAGTGATATTCGGAAAGCTCTGTATCCGTGTATTTCTTTCAGTTGTGTATTATATTATTTTTCTGCTGCTATGTATTTAAATGTAATTTAAAACTCTGATATTTGTCAAATGTGTAATATTTATCCATACTCTGTACATTCTTGTATTCTGATGGAATTATTGTAATTAATAATGAAATGTTCTTCTGTTTGTGTTACAATTTGTCGTGTTCTCAAAACAATCAAGGGTTTCGAACGGTCTTGGTCGGTTTAGCGATCGATCTGGATCGAGCGAAATTTTCAATTGTTACATTTGGTATCAGAGCCTTGGTTTACAGAGCTTGAGGATAAGACACGTTAGAACCAAACGAAAGAATTCATCAGAGATTGGATTAGTATTATCCAATGAGAATGACTCGTTATAGATGAGATCAGTAGTTTCCTAGAACGAGTGTAAAGAGTAAATTTTTTGAAATAAAAATTCGAAAACAAATTTTGTTTTGAAAGTTAAATTCAAGTATACGTATTTGAATATTTTATTTGTATTGAATTTGGACAATCGAGTGTATAAAATTTTTGCATATACGCGTCATGAACGTATATTCGAAGTTTTAATATATTGGATAGATATTGAATCATACTCTAGTCGCGCAGAGATGGTACTGATAATTGTCATGAATCATCAATATCTATGTTCGAGTTTCGAAGGTGTGATATTTATATATTTCCATCTGACTGGTGCGAGAACCAAAACTATATAGGGCTTATTGTTGTTATTTGGCATCGAAAATCTAATTTTTGGACTATGTATCAAAGTAATGAATTTGAAATGATAATCAATAAATTTATTGATGGTTGTGTTGTATGATTATTGTTTTGATTAATTAAAATTTTGAACCATTTAGCCTAATGGAACAAATATTGAACTGTATTGAAAAATGATTACAATTGCATGCATATACATGTATATCTATTGAACAGGTCATAGCAAGGAAGCTGGAGAAGAGGAATAAATGTAACGACCCAGAAAATCTGAACCAATTTAAAAAATTTAAATTGGCTAAAATAATGGATTTTAAATATTTAAAATAAATATTTTAAATAATAGCAATGAAAAGTGAGTTTGAATCGACGTTTGAAAACGCATATAATTAATTCTAATTATAAACAAGGCCTGAAAAGGCACTGCAGTTTCAAAAATTGAATTCAAACTTTGTCGGACTGTACCAGGTGCAAAACAAAACAGATTTGAGTGAAACCAAAAATATTTAAATCTGTTAGTGAATACCTTTCTAACGAATCAGAAAAATTGAAGTTTCATAGCGGAAAGCAAAAGTTATGGCCAAATGAATTTTCAGAAAGGTCGCTATGGAATTTATATAGCCCGTGAAATTGGCCATTTTGCAAACAATCTCAAAATTCGCCGAAACCACTTTTGTGAGATCCGGGATGGGAAGTTATTGCTAGGTTTCAAATTTCATAATTTTTGAAGCTAGTATGTGAGCGTGGCAAAGGAAAACGTATTTTGGTCAATTACAATTAAATTGGATCGACCAGAAATGAGCCTTTTTGCAAACGGTCTCAGAATTCGACGAAACTAGTTTTTTTGGGATCGTATCATCAAAACATAGCCAGATTTATTTTTCTGGAATTTTTCGAAACAGTTTGTTGCCCTGGCAAATTGAAATGCACGTTCAAATCGAATATTAAATGTTTTATATTTTAATTTAAAGGAAAACTGACTGAAACAGTCGAATGGGCCTACGAAACATATCCCATTGTGTTCGGAATAGGGGTAAAATGCTAGGGATGACAGTCGTTGGGTTTAGATTGGTGGTCGTGTTAGAAAACCCCTTTAAAACCCACCGGCCAATCATAATTTTTATAAAAAAAAGAAAAAAAATCCCTTTTCTCTCTCCCCGACGAAAGGCGGAAGCACGTTCAAATCTTCCCGTTCATTTTCCGATCAATCCACAAAAAATTAGCCCCTCCTCCAGTTGAAGATTTTGTAGAGCTCCTCGAGATCTTCAAATCCATATAAAGTTTGAAATTTTTCGTGGCCTGTGGAGTGCGAATCGATGCCAGGAAGTCTGGCCATTCAAACCGCCGCCGCCATCAACCAGGACCACCGAGTTGTACCCCACCTCCGGCGAACTAGCGCCTCCCCTCCCCTTTCGACGCTGCGAACACCGATCGACGAATAGCTGCACAGATTTCGACATAAATACAAACCTAGTTTTGAACGAAACAGCTGAGGTACGGCTTGTTTTATTTTCAAATGTTTTAATACCTTTAAACCGTTGCAAACTTTGAAAAATCATATCTTTTTCGTTTCTTATCGAAATTCAGTGAAACAAGTGACAGTGGACTCGTGTGGATGTCTTCTACATTCTAGAAGAGACCACATATTTTTCTGAGCCTTCTGCTATTTTTGGTGGAGTGGAACCCAATGTGAGATTTCTAATTTATAAACGATATGGAAAACGACGATGTATAAATTATATGGTCGATGTATGGGTTATATAAGCGTTGTACACCTCATGTATAAGTGTTGTATAAGTTGTACGTTCGATGTATAAGTTATATATGCGTTGTAAAAATTATATATGTGTTGAAATAGAAGTGAATTGCTATATATAAATATATAAATATACGCCCCTCGTCCACAAACCATGGACGATATTTATTGGTTATGATTGGTGCGAAAATTGATTGATAGCGAATGGTTGATTGGAATTGTTTGTGGTTGATATTGATTGTTTGTGGTTGAAAAATACCCGTTTGTGGTTGAGAAATATTTGGTTGAAACCACATTGGATTAGTCTGTGGAAATGAAAAATATATACATGCCGCCTACGTGCGAACTAGATGCATGATTCCCCATTGTCAAAAACCGCGAGGTTTTAAGGTAGAGCGAGGAGCCGTACTAGGGATGGTCCCAGTTTTAACTACCCTGCCATTATGTTGCCGAAATTTTGAATAATATTCATGTGTTTGAATTATTTTCATTTGTTGAAACTATATTTATTCGTTGACTAGAAAGCCTTCATGTGTTGAGTCGATATTCATTCGTTGGATAGAAATTCATGTGTTGAATGGTATTCGTGTTTTAAATATAAAAATCACATTTTTATCATCTATATGAACTATATAAAATAATCTTGTTTTAAAAGAAATTGTTTTATAATAATAATCCTATTTTTATTACCTATATGAACTATATAAAATAATAGTGTTTTGAAATGAATTGTTTTACAATAAAAATCACATTTTTATTATATACATGAATTGTTAAATATAGTGAAGTGTTGAAATAAAAGACAGTTAGATAAAAATATCATTTTTATCAAATGTATGAAAAGAATATAGCTTTGAAATCGAAGAATCGATATATATATATATATATATATATATATATATATATATATATATATATAGAATTGAAATATATCGAATAACGACGCTGCAGTTCGTATTTTAAAATCGTGATTTCAAATGATTAGTGCGGGAGATCCGACCATCGGATTTTCCCGAAACCGCAACCGTTGGGTTCGCTTTGGAAATATCTTTCCAACGGCACCAACTTTGTAAAAATCCAACGGTTGGATTGTCTTGAATGTTTAATTCAAATCTGAAGAAAAACAACGCCAGAATCGATTATATGTATATATATATATGTATAATTATATTTAATCGAATAACGACGCTGCAGTTCGTATTTTGAAATTGAAACTTCAAACGATTATACCGGGAGATCCGACCAGCGGATTTTCCCGAAATTGGAACCGTTGGATTCGTTTTGAAAAGATCTTTCTAATGATGTAAATTTTGTGAAGATCCAACAGTTAGATTTTCAGATATGAGTAAATCAAATCTGAAGAAAAACAGCGCCACGGCCGCGTTATGGCCCGAAGCGTCGTTTTGAATAAATTGGCTATTTTAAAATAAATAAAAATAGCGATAAATCGTTATAAAATATCATAAACGATATGGAATGGAAATAAACTGAATTTACTTGATTTATGTGGTATTTGATGGTTGAATGTGTTTGGTGTGAAAATTACGTTAAAGAGCAAAATTGGCGTTGTCTAATGATTTAACCATTGAAATAAATTGATTTGAAATTCTAAATATACGTGAATTGTAACACCCCACCTCCGCTAATGTCACTCACAAAGGGAATGCACTAGGTTTGGTGAAGCATTATCGAGGTAAACATGCACGGAAATATTATAAGACAGAACATATACAAAACAGCGGAAGTAAAACAAATTTCATTACCTTATAAAATAAGGTCTAAAGCCTTTTACATCAGAATACATCAAAACCTGTCTTGTAATAATAAAGAAGCATAAAACCTTTTCATAAATTATTCCCCAAAATAAAGCGGTGAAGCAGCCATAGGGAAAAGAAGACCAAGCTATACATGATAACCTTCAAGCATAAGAGGTCCGAACTAACCAACATCATTTCCTCCCTGAAACCTGGTGGGGAACGGAAGACAAAGAGGCGAAACAAGATGGGATCAGTCATAAAGACTGGTAATTCCTATCTACTTCCAGTATAAAAACAGGTAAAGATAACATGACATGCATAAACTGAAAGTAAACATAAGGATGATGACAAGATAGATAAGCCAAACCAAGATAACTGGATGAACTACTGTAGCAAGATAGGCTAAGGTATCATGATAAACTACATGTCAAGATAAATCAAGGTATCACATCGTCAAGTTTCTATCAAGTATACTATCCCAAGGTATCTATCAAGTATAGCATTCCACGGTATCTATCACGTATAACATCCCAAGGTATTTACCATGTGTATTTGCTCTGCACCTCTCGTACTAGTATCCCAACCCGCGTCATGTGTCAACTATGAATGTCCCTTGCCCAATGTCATGTAATGGTCCATGTCAACCCAATATATATATATAGCATATGTAGGTTTTCCGAACTCGTATGTTTCTTTCCATGTATAAGTTCAGTCCTTTGCCGTAGGCCATACGGGCTTTCCCATGCAAACGTTTTATCCTTGAGGTTATTTTGGACTGCTACCCTTGATCTGGTTATGTTTTCTTACCATGAACTATCGCGTGTTCACTTAGGATTTATGCCACCTAGGACCACAAGGGGTTATGCTACCTAATGAACGTTTCCGTGTCTCGGTTTGGGTTCAAGCCACCTAGGGCCACAAGGGATTATGCCACCCGTCAACCGCGCCCTTTATCCCACGTATGTATCGTGAATCGTTTTCCATGTCTAGACGCACATGTATCCCAATGTGCCATCCGAGTTCCGTGCCAGGGCAAATCAAGAAATACGAAACTCGGTCGGGAGCTTTAAGTCGTCTGCTGATGCAGATATCAAGGTCTGTTTTTGTATCAGTGGCTATGGTCCCACGTGACCCCTCCCTCAACTACTTAAAGGCAATCCAAGAAAAATCATGTATGAGAACCACATCCCGGCCCCACTATAGCCCCTCTTTCCTATGGGCCAACCTCACCCATGACTCGATAGCAAGAACATGGTCTGTTTGGAGTTCTCTGCCTTTCCGTTCGCGCACGATTGACTAAAGATGGTAGGTAGTCGACGATGTGCTATCCAGGGCAAAAATCAAGTATCGTCGACTCCACGCTAATCCATCCCATTCTTTAGGTCGCTCGCATAGCAACCAAGGCATACTCTTGGCTCTTCTATCGCAGACCTTAATCTCTGTGAGGCCGGGTTTCATGGACCACCTGCCACCTCACCGAGGGATACCAAGAGTACCCTTACGTCCCCCGAAGCTACCGCTTCGTCACCTAGTTCGTTGGAGCCTTTGTTCCAGTCAGATAATTTGCCCCTCCACGTGTCTTTAAGCGATGACCTACCGTATCGGGTTACTCATCTATCTGTTAACTGATCCAAATCTCTTGACTAAGAATTATTACTTAGTTTCCCAAACTAAGGTTTACCACTTAGTCTCCTTTCTCGTTATCCTTGTTAATCCCGGTTTTCCACCTAGTCCCCTGAACTAGGGTTTTGTCTAATGGGTTAAGTATTGTCATTTAAGTTCATGACTTGACTTGCCTACGAATCATGTCAAGATTTGGCTAAGTATTCAAGTACAAAACCTAGCCCAACAAGTTGGTTAAGTATACCAAGAAGCTCATGACTTAACCCTATTCAATCCTCAAGTCAAATTGGTTAAGTATTTGTTTATCTTAACCCTATCAGATTATCGTGTTAGATTGGTTAAGCATAGATTATCTTGACCTCATCGGATTATTGAGTCGGATTGGTTAAGTATAGGTTAACTTAAACCCATCCACTAATCGTATTAGAATGGTTAAGTATATTTAAACGGTCTTGTGACTTAACCCTATCAAGTTCTCATATTAGATTGGTTAAGTATGGTTGCTTAACCTCATCCAATCATCATGTATAATTGATTAGTGTAAGTTACTTAACCTCATTAAATTATCATGTTAAGTTGGTTAAGTATTTGTTACTTAACCACATTGAATTACCAAGTTTAGATTGGTTAAGTGTTTAACTTAACCCCCTCTAATTACCGTGTTTAGATTAGTTAAGTGTAGGTTACTCAACACCATCTAATTACCGTGTTTAGATTAGTTAAGTGTAGGTTACTTAACTCCATCTAATTACCGTGTTTAGATTAGTTAAGTGTAGGTTACTTAACCCCATCTAATTACCAAGTCAGATTAGTTAAGTGTAAATTACTTAACCCCATCCCCTAATCGTCTTGTATGGTTAAGTGTCATTAAGAAATCCAGCCCGGTCCCACTTAACCTACCCATTCGTGTCATATCGGTTAAGTGTCATTAGTCAAATTTACTTAACCTTATCATATGGCATTAACTTAATTAATACACTCCCAACCACTCACATTAGACCTTGTTGTGGTTACTAGTTAATCCGGGCGGGTCCGGGTAGTTTTACACCACAACCTAGTCTAACCTCGGGTCTTAAGCGCGACATGACCAACTTCTCACATTAGATCCTATTGTTTGTAGCCACTAGTTAAGCCGGGCGGGTCCGGGTAGATTTATGCTACAAACTCAACCCAACCTCGCATTGGCCAATTTCATGTCTGGTCTAGTGTCTTATTACACTTACAACCCACCCATGTCTAGTTTAAGTTCCATGTTTTCCCCACGTGTCATGACCATATTTAAATGTATCATGAATGTCATGTTCTCATGTAAACCCCATGTCATGTTTTTCATGTCATACCCACGTTTTTCCTAAGCTACCCAAACGTATTTCCAACCCAAGTGGAAGCGGGTCACATAGTAGGGTATTATGCCAACATATTGGCCACAAACATGCATAGTATCATAAGGGGATATGGCCACAAACATGCATAGTATCATAAGGGAATTTGGCCATAAGCATGCATAGTGTCATAAGGGAATTTGGACACAAATATGCATAGTATCACAAGTGAATTTGGTCACAAACATGCATGGCATTCTAAGGTAATTTGGCCACAAACATGCATAAGCCCCAAAGTCAAGTCTTTGCCCATGTTTCACAAGTCAAGTGGTTCCCAAAGGTTCATGCTAACATTTCATAGATAAAGATTCAAACTTGCAAGATATACTAGGTTAAACATAGCATGAATAGCATGATTAAGTCGCTACAACTTAGCCCAAGGTCATAGATCATAGAAAAGGGGCAAATTTAGGTTCACATAAGCTAGCATACTTATGTTTCATCGCATTTTATCCCATGTCACATTAGAACCACCGTTAGAATCTACAAGTAGCTAGAACTTACATAGCGAGGCTTAGAGGGTGCGCATGAATCGTCTTGACGATGAAAGGTGACTCCTTTGATGAAGAACCGTCATGAAATCGCCGTAGCAACGTTGATCGAGCCTCGATTTGGTGTAGCAAGCTTGCTCCTTTCGATTCGGATGCGATTTTCATGCATAGTCTCTTGGAGTTGGAGATGGAGGCCATGATCACTTGGCATTTGGGCAGCACTTCGTGGCATGAGAGAGTTTGAGTGATTTAGGTTAGGGGGTTAGGGTCGTTTTATAGAGTTTAGGAGCATTTTAGGCCATAGGATTAACCCTAGATCGAATCCAAGCCCTCCAGAATCGTCACAACCCTCCAAAACCGAGCCAACATGACAAGCAGGTGCACCAGGTCGGAGTTCTACAGGGGGGGGGGGTCGACCCAGGGGTCGACACCCATGTCGACCCCCTGGGGGGGGGGGGGTCGACACCCATGTAGGCATGGGTGTCGACCCTGAGTGTCTGACGGGAATTTTTCCTGCCTCTCTTTTTGGGCTGAATTTCAAATCTGTTTTTAGATTTGAATTTTTGTGAAACTTCGTTGGGCCTTAACTGGGTCATACGAACTCCTTTTTACGAAATTTCGCACTCTATTTCGCGTATTTTTCCGAGACGAACGCAACGGCGCAACCCGTTTATCCTTATTCAGATTTTATAATTTAATTCTGCCTTGATTCTTGTCTTAACACGTTGTTTAAAATTCCGGTTGTTACATTCTCCCCTCCTTTAAGGATTTCGTCCCTGAAATCTCCAAGTTAGGAAGAACGTATCCTGCCATCCATCATCCATCTACTCAAAACATCATCCACAAGCAACCATGGTCCTTAAAAGGCTTCTAATGCTTTTTGAACACATGCAAGAAAGTGTGTGTATATGTTCCTTAGCTAATGCTAATGATCAGGCCTGAATGATCTTTCTAATGCAAAATATGTTTAGTGCCATGAATCCAACATGTATGCAAATAGTCCTAGTCATATAAACACTATATGTGTGCACAACCATTCATTCATATGCAACATCCACATGATAACACATTCAATTTCATCCATAAACAGGTATAAATACTCGTGCATATGCAATATGAAATGTGAGTGTGTCGATCTAGTATCTAATGTGTATTCGCGCATCCACGAGCAACCACTTGCAACCATTTGCAGCCATATCAATCATAACATGTTTCAAACACATGTTTACATCCATAGAGTTCTACCTAAGGTTCTCAAGATAGGATTGAGAAGATAAACAAGACAAACTCCCTACGGGGTTTGCAACAGAAACAGGACCGAGAGGATATTCACCAAAAGATAACATGCGAGCAAGCTCTACAAGAAAAACCAGGGATCAAGGATACACTCTTTAAAAAGAGGTACAATGCGCGTGTCTAGCCTTACGTCTTCTAAGTTGCGTTTCCTTGAGCTTAATTCCTCGGTGCCTTGACCATCTTTTTAACTCCATGATCTCGTAGCTCCTAGATTCCTATTTCCAAGATATGAGTTAGAACTCATTTCATTGTCGCCTCTTATTCCACTTTCACTTATCCTTTTCCTAGTATACTTGGCTCGAACGTATCCACTTACTCATGCAAGCTCTCCAAAATTCACTAGGGAATTCTGGATCTCGTCTGCTGATGCCAATCCATGTTGCCAAGTGTACTTACTAGGGTGATCCCCATAACTCATGCATAAGCGAAACGAACCATCCGACTTAGCGGCGAATTCTACTCGAACGGATTACCAACAACTGCATCATGAGATTCTAGGTAACTAGCCATGACAGAACCTAGAAGGTTACACGAGACTTCGAGGGATTTACCAAAGCAAGTCAAGAGTCTAACTATCCTCCTTTCAAAACCGAGAATGGCACCCCTTATTGGGCGACCACTTTATCCCTAGAATCTATCCGTAGCCGAGACATGTCATTCTCAAATCCAAACAAGTCATGAAGAAATGGACCAACTCTCCAACCAGATTTTTGGGACAAAAACTGGGATCCTCTACCATGCTTGTACTAGGGTGCAGAGACTCAACTATCCAAGCAGATTTAAACGATACGATGATCAAGACAAAGTCTGGACGGGATGATAGAAAAGAACAACTAAACCTTTACCAGAAACGGTACCATCTCTTTTAGTTACCCTAGAAATGGGAGCGTACAATTGCCCCCTCCGATGATCTTGTCCTTGTCCTCCTTGATGGACTAAGCCATACCAACAAGTTGCTTATCCTTAAGCTTGCATCCTTTTCCCTTACTCTTATTATCCTTCCTTGTACCACGGCAACAGGTCTCTCGAGAACCACCTCCATCGTACGGAAGACACCCCGTGGCTAGACAAAGATTAGTCACAGTTAGAACTACTGTGACTACAAATGGAGGAAAGAAAGGAAAAGAGATTCAATCAAGGAATCAAAGGATAGTGCTAATGGCTTTTGGGGAATAGCCTTTAAAAACTTTTCTTGAAAACTGCTTCTTTGTAAACGGTTTTTCAAATAGTTTTCAGAAGGTTTTAAAAACTTTTGCCCAGTCTGGTAACCTTCTGCTCTGATACCAAATGTAACACCCCACCTTCGCTAATGTCACTCACAAAGGGAATGCACTAGGTTTGGTGAAGCATTATCGAGGTAAACATGCACAGGAATATTACAAGGCAGAACATATATAAAACAGCGGAAGTAAAACAAATTTCATTACCTTATAAAATAAGGTCTAAAGCCTTTTACATCAGAATACATCAAAACCTGTCTTGCAATAGTAAAGAAGCATAAAACCTTTTCATAAATTATTCCCCAAAATAAAGCGGTGAAGCAGCCATAGGCAAAAGAAGACCAAGCTATACATGATGACCTTCAAGCATAAGAGGTCCGAACTAACCAACATCATTTCCTCCCTGAAACCTGGGGGGGGGGGGACGGAAGACAAAGAGGCGAAACAAGAAGGAGTCAGTCATAAAGACTGGTAAGTCCTATCTACTTCCTGTATAAAAACAGGTAAAGGTAACATGACATGCATAAACTGAAAGTAAACATAAGGATAATGACAAGATAGATAAGCCAAACCAAGATAACTGGATGAACTACTGTAGCAAGATAGGCTAAGGTATCATGATAAACTACATGTCAAGATAAATCAAGGTATCACATCGTCAGGTTTCTATCAAGTATACTATCCCAAGGTATCTATCATGTATAACATTCCACGGTATCTATCATGTATAACATCGCAAGGTATTTACCATGTGTATTTGCTCTGCACCTCTCGTACTAGTATCCCAACCCGCATCATGTGTCAACTATGAATGTCCCTTGCCCAATGTCATGTAATGGTCCATGTCAACCCAATATATATAGCATATGTAGGTTTTCCCAACTCGTATGTTTCTTTCCATGTATAAGTTCAGTCCTTTGCCGTAGGCCATACGGGCTTTCCCATGCAAACGTTTTATCCTTGAGGTTATTTTGGACTGCTACCCTTGATCTAGTTATGTTTTCTTACCATGAACTATCGCGTGTTCACTTAGGATTTATGTCACCTAGGACCACAAGGGATTATGCTACCTAATGAACGTTTCCGTGTCTCGGTTTGGGTTCAAGCCACCTAGGGCCACTAGGGATTATGCCACCCGTCAATCGCGCCCTTTATCCCACGCATGTATCGTGAATCGTTTTCCATGTCTAGACGCACATGTATCCCAATGTGCCATCCGAGTTCCGTGCCAGGGCAAATCAAGAAATACGAAACTCGGTCGGGAGCTTTAAGTCGTCTGCTGATGCAGATATCAAGGTCTGTTTTTGTATCCGTGGCTATGGTCCCATGTGACCCGTCCCTCAACTACTTAAAGGCAATCTAGGAAAAATCATGTATGAGAACCACATCCCGGCCCCACTATAGCCCCTCTTTCCTATGGGCCAACCTCACCCATGACTCGATAGCAAGAACATGGTCTGTTGGGAGTTCTTTGCCTTTCCGTTCGCGCACGATTGACTAAAGATGGTAGGTGGTCGACGACGTGCTATCCAGGGCAAAAATCAAGTATCGTCGACTCCACGCTAATCCATCCCAGTCTTTAGGTCGCTCGCATAGCAACCAAGGCATACTCTTGGCTCTTCTATCGCAGACCTTAACCTCTGTGAGGCCGGGTTTCATGGTCCACCTGCCACCTCACCGAGGGATACCAAGAGTACCCTTACATTCCCCGAAGCTACCGCTTCGTCACCCAGTTCGTTGGAGCCTTTATCCCAGTCGGATAATTTGCCCCTCCTCGTGTCTTTAAGCGATGACCTACCGTATCGGGTTACTCATCTATCTATGAACTGATCCAAATCTCTTGACTAAGAATTATTACTTAGTTTCCCAAACTAAGGTTTACCACTTAGTCTCCTTTCTCGTTATCCTTGTTAATCCCGGTTTTCCACCTATTCCCCTGAACTAGGATTTTTTCTAATGGGTTAAGTATTGTCATTTAAGTTCATGACTTAACTTGCCTACGAATCATGTCAAGATTTGGCTAAGTATTCAAGTCCAAGACCTAGCCCTACAAGTTGGTTAAGTATACCAAGAAGCTCATGACTTAACCCTATTCAATCCTCAAGTCAAATTGGTTAAGTATTTGTTTATCTTAACCCTATCAGATTATCGTGTTAGATTGGTAAAGCATAGATTATCTTGACCTCATCGGATTATCGAGTCGGATTGGTTAAGTATAAGTTAACTTAACCCCATCCACTAATCGTATTAGAATGGTTAAGTATATTTAAATGGTCTTGTGAGTTAACCCTATCAAGTTCTCATATTAGATTGGTTAAGTATGGCTGCTTAACCTCATCCAATCATCATGTATAATTGATTAAGTATAAGTTACTTAACCTCATTAAATTATCATGTTAAGTTGGTTAAATATTGGTTACTTAACCACATTGAATTACCAAGTTTAGATTGGTTAACTGTTTAACTTAACCCCCTTGAATTATTGTGTTTAGATTAGTTAAGTGTAGGTTACTCAACCCCATCTTGTTACCGTGTTTAGATTAGTTAAGTGTAGGTTATTTAACTCCATCTAATTACCGTGTTTAGATTAGTTAAGTGTAGGTTACTTAACCCCATCTAATTACCAAGTCAGATTAGTTAAGTGTAAATTACTTAACCCCATCCCCTAATCGTCTTGTATGGTTAAGTGTCATTAAGAAATCAAGCCCTGTCCCACTTAACCTACCCATTCGTGTCATATCGGTTAAGTGTCATTAGTCAAATTTACTTAACCTTATCATGTGGCATTAATTTAATTAATGCACTCTCAACCACTCACATTAGACCTTGTTGTGGTTACTAGTTAAGCCAGGCGGGTCCGGGTAGTTTTACACCACAACCTAGTCTAACCTCGGGTCTTAAGCGCGTCATGACCAACTTCTCACATTGTATCCTATTGTTTGTAGCCACTAGTTAAGCCGGGCGTGTCCGGGTAGATTTATGCTACAAACTCAACCCAACCTCGAGTTGGCCACTTTCATGTTTGGTCTAGTGTCTTATTACACTTACAACCCACCCATGTCTAGTTCAAGTTCCATGTTTTCCCAAGTGACATGACCATATTTAAATGTATCATGAATGTCATGTTCTCATGTAAACACCATGTCAAGTTTTTCATGTCATACCCACGTTTTTCCTAAGCTACCCAAACGTATCTCCAACCCAAGTGGAAGCGGGTCACATAGTAGGGTATTATGCCAACATATTGGCCACAAACATGCACAGTATCATAAGGGGATTTGGCCACAAACATGCATAGTATCATAAGGGAATTTGGCCACAAGCATGCATAGTGTCATAAGGGTATTTGGCCACAAATATGCATAGTATCACAAGTGAATTTGGCCACAAACATGCATAGCATTCTAAGGTAATTTGGCCACAAACATGCATAAGCCCCAAAGTCAAGTCTTTGCCCATGTTTCACAAGTCAAGTGGTTCCCAAAGGTTCAGCTAACATTTCATAGATAAAGATTCAAACTTGCAAGATATACTAGGTTAAACATAGCATGAATAGCATGATTAAGTTGCTACAACTTAGCCCAAGGTCATAGATCATAGAGAAGGGGCAAATTTAGGTTCACATAAGCTAGCATACTTATGTTTCATCGCATTTTATCCCATGTCACATTAGAACCACCGTTAGAATCTACAAGTAGCTAGAACTTACATAGCGAGGCTTAGAGGGTGCGCATGAATCGTCTTGACGATGAAAGGTGACTCCTTTGATGAAGAACCGTCATAAAATCGCCGTAACAACGTTGATCGAGCCTTGATTTGGTGTAGCAAGCTTGCTCCTTTCGATTCTGATCCAATTTGCATGCATAGTCTCTTGGAGTTGGAGATGGAGGCCATGATCACTTGGCATTTGGGCAGCACTTCGTGGCATGAGAGAGTTTGAGTGATTTAGGTTAGGGGGTTAGGGTCTTTTTATAGAGTTTAGGAGCATTTTAGGCCATAGGATTAACCCTAGATCGAATCCAAGCCCTCTATAATCGTCACAAGCCTCCAAAACCGAGCCAACATGACAAGCAGGTGCACCAGGTCGGAGTTCTACAGGGGGGGTCGACCCAGGGGTCGACATCCATGTCGACCCCCTGGGGGGGGGTCTGTTGGATCTAGAATAACCCTAGAGGGGGGGTGAATAGGGTTTTTCACAGTTTTTAACTGAATTAAAAATTTAAGGAGATATATAATAATAAACTGATCACAGAAAATAGCAGAAACTGAAATGCAGAAAATAAATCACACACAGATATACCCAGCTTCGGCAAAACCCTGCCTACTGCTGCATTTCTAAGGTTTCTACTAGGTGATAGAACAGTTCCCGCATACAAGACCATGTACACTCGCAAACACTGCTCCTATTCTAACCCTACGCTCAAATCCCTAGACTGATCCAATCCCCTAGATCAGATTTCCCGAATCACAAACCCTGTAACTCGTAATTCCAGATTTTACAGACACTGAAACTGGCAGTCAACACCTTGACTGATATCCTAGACTTAACAGATCTAGACACTGATTCGTTTGTTTACAAAGGAAATTCAAAATGCAAAAATAAAAAAAAAACAATACAATTTAAAATAAAAAAGAAAAAGAACTAAGGAGATTAATTTAAAGAGGTCATCCCCTTATCCATGGCCGGCCCATTATTCATTTTTCTTTCACCCGATCTCTTTGCTTTAAAGAAAAAGAATGGCGGCGGCTTTGGCGATTTCTAGGGTTTCTGGAATCGATTCCCAAATCCAGATCGATGTTATGATGGAATGATTCTCTGATGAACTTCGAAAGCTTGAGTTGTCCTCTTTCTGACGATTTGGCTTGGGTCTTTGATCGAAATCGATTGTAAGTAAAATAAATAAATCAATTCTCTGTATGCTCTTCGATTTTGTTGTTGGATTTCGATTTCAAT
Organism: Allium sativum; assembly: GCA_030737875.1. Classification (NCBI taxonomy): domain Eukaryota; kingdom Viridiplantae; phylum Streptophyta; class Magnoliopsida; order Asparagales; family Amaryllidaceae; genus Allium; species Allium sativum. The sequence continues at coordinate 800,971,916 of CM060924.1, read as the reverse complement.
TGCTTGTGTTTTTCTACTATTTGCCAGTGATGAAATGCGTGTACATATAGGGTTAGAAAATAGAAAACCCTAAATCACTGATTTCATATATGACCCGATCTGATTTCGCTGCTTTCCTCGATTGAAATTCTCGGCTTTGATTGAAAGAGAAATTTGCGTGATTTTGCCCTCTGATTTTCCCAGCTTTGAAAATGATTTGCGTGGCTGATTTTAGTTCCTTTCCTCTTTTGGTTTGCCTGTGATGAATCGGTGTATAATATAGGATTATAAAAATCCTTTAATTCCTGATTTCCTCTAATTGACTTGATTTGATTTCGTGTGTTTCCACTTCTGGCTTAGTCACCTCGGCTTTGATTGACACTCTACAATGTTTGCTCCAAGATTTTGATTGAATTTGTGGCCTTGATTTTTCTAACTGATTTCAGCCCTGTTCTTAGCACACTGTGATTTTAGTAAGTCATTCAATTGATTTTCCTGGCCCTTCTTTGATTGTTGAATGCTGGAAATAAATTCTGAAATCATTAAGCTCTTTCCATAAAAAAAATTGTGATTGAATTTGCATGAAATTCCATGATAGATGCTTGGGATAAAATTGGCTTTGAAAAACAAATATTGGAAATTTCCTTGATTTAAAAACTGCCTTGAAATAACTCGGATTTTCTGAAAATCTTCTTGCCAATTTTACACTACTGTAAATCGGATGAAATTGATTTTCTTGTATTGTCACATTCCATATATGTTGGAGAGATTCCTGAAATGCATTTGAACCCCTTGTATGAACTCGGCTTTTATGTCCCTTGGCAATTCTGGAAATAAATCAGAAAAGAATTTTTGCCAAAACAAAAATTAATTTCCGTTTTCTGATTTCTTGAATGGTGATTTCAAAAAAAAACTTTTGAAAATTTCTTGCAAAAAAAATATTATTCAAAAAAGAACTCTCTGATTTTCTGGAAAGAAAATTTAAATGAAAATTATTTGTTTCCAAAAAAAATCTGAAATTCGAATTTTCATATTTCTGGAAGAAAATGAAAGATTTGCCCAACCAAAAATATTGTGACTCCTGCTACTTGATAGCTTGCCAAATACTGATCCTTGATTGAATCTATTTCATGACTGTTTTGCTTGTGTGCACCATTACATCATGCTGTTTTGAGCACTGAATATTTGTTGAGCTGATCACCATGCTTTCCTAAAAGCTTGTGAGTCAATTTCCTCAAACTCCCATTAAATAGTTGCCAAAAAAAAATGCTTGCTCTTGCTTTTGACAACAGTATACTGTCTTGACTATTGCACTTGCTATATTCACATCCTTCTTGAAACTAGCAGTGAATGCTATTCACCATTTTACTGTTGCCATTTTTACTCTTTTGGCTCCCTGTGCATTGCTTTGTGCCACTCCAGTTTTGTGCACCCTTTCATGTACACATGTATGTTGCTGTGTAAACATCTTGCTCCATTGGTTCATGCAGTATACACTAGCTGCTTTGTTCATGGATATATATACATATATTTCCATTTTTTTTTTTTTGCCATGTAATTGTTGACTCATGTCTGTGAACCATGTTGACTTGTCCACTTCAGTATCTTGCTGAAACTTGTTTGAGTTTGTTGATTGTCTTGACACTTTGGATACACGTATATATACACGCCATTTTTTGTATACATGTATATGCTCATGAACTTGCTGTTGTATTTGCACCATGTTACATTCATGTTTGACTACTTTGACCTGTGTTGCACTTTGTATTATGTCGGCCACTTTGGCTTGCATTGTTGTTTTGCCATATCATCCACTGTGTTTGCTGAAACACATACTTGACTAGCATCCATGACAGTTTGAATTTGATGTATTCCATGAACATGTGCTATTTTACTTGTAACCTGAACCATTGATCATTGCTGTAGTATTGTGCCGTTTTGCTTCTACATTTCTGGCTCGACCATGCTTGGTTTCACTGTTTTGTACCTGAAATATGAGCATACCATCTCTTGTGCTCGACCATTTTGAATTTTAATGTTTGATATTTTGTTTTTAAGATATATCAGCAGACTAGTCACACTATGTTGAGGCTGATCAAAATTCAGCAAACTAGTGTGATTATGTCGAGGCTGATCAAATCAGATCAAGTCAGAAAAATGATGAGAAACACACCGAAATTCTGAGGCAAATAAAATTTTTAAAATAAAAATTATATTTTCATGAATTTTATTTCTATTGCAGTGTACTGTGTGTGTGTTTATGTGAATGACAGGTATGAAGACGATGACTGGACTGACAGAGCTGTGACAACTGAAGACAAAAGACAAAAGAAGACAGGAACACAGAGTGTCAGTGTATATATGTAACAATGTATGTATAGATGAAAAAAAATGTACATCAGTGAAATGTATGAGAGTTGCAGTGAGGAGCTGTGTATATACATATAAATTGTACTGATGTTTGTAATAAACAAAATTGATTGAAATAAAATATCATTTTATTGTTGTCAAACGAACTTGTCTATTTTATTCTGTTTATATACAAGTACAAATATTCTGTGAATGTATAAATAGTGGAGTTACAAATAGTTGTACTGTTTGAATATTGAAATAAAATATTCTATTTAAATAAAATACTGTGTTAATATTTGTACAGTCGTATTTTATTTAAATATAAATATTATATTCATTGCTGTGATGTATATATATAACAGTACAGTACCAAACACATTTATAATAGAAATATATTTGGTTGTTATCATCAAACAAAAATCATATAATTGTGTATACAACACGGTTATATACAACAATCTCCCCCTTTTGATGATGACAAACAAATAAAAGATTTTGAATATAATAAATGTGTTTGTTCGTGGATATTTGAACTCCCCCTATTTAAATGCTCCCCCTACAACAGAAACTCCCCCTATAACTATGCATGAGTGAAATGTATGAATAATTAAATTTTCAAAATTAAAAATATTTATAAAATATTCACTCATAAATCAAAATCTAATCCATTCTCCCCCTTTTGTTATCATCAAAAGGATACAGATTTTAAAATACAGATGAAAATTGAAAAAATATAATTTTAGCTGAAGAGGAAGAACAGTCATCATAAATCTCAATCAGTCAAACAAAAATCATAATAAACTAAGAACTGGTGGCATATTTCACATTGTAGAAAATGACGGATATACGATGAATTTTTATATGAAATGGAGAGAGTTTTAAGACCAATTCATTTCCAATTATTTTCAAAAAGGATTTTAAGAAATTGAGGCACAAAACAGTGATGGATTTTGACTATAATTATAAATTCAACTTAAGTGACAAAATTAGATAGTCTCAAATCCTAGTAACTATCAATCAACAAAACATAATACTTCATAAGGTATTAACACATTTCACAGATTAGAGAGACGGATAGATAGGCTGATTTTTATAAATACCAAGGAGATTTTCACATTAATTTATTTTTATCCAAATTATTTTCTTTTCCCTTTTTTTTTTTAAAATTTAAGAGCACACTGACCACGCATAACCAGAGCTTGGATTTTTAAATGAAGTCAGTCGCAGCTTAAATTATAAGTTGTCTCTTAACCATTCATGACCAGAGCTTGGATTTTTAAATGAGGTTAGAAACACACTTATAAATTAATTATATCATTTTCAGCCCCTTTTTTTAAAAAAAACTCCTCGATATATAAAACCAGTATGGATGATAGAAATGTGGTAAGTACAGAAATGGACTGTGAAATAAATTTCTAAATTAATTATATTATGAGATATGCATGAACTGTACCGGGATTATTGAAAAATTTCATTTATCACTAATTCTGAATAATAATATAACCACAATTCCATCACAAATATTTTCACTGTTTATTTAAAATGATTTTTTTTTTAAAAAAAAATTAAACCCTCCACATTTATATAAAATCATAACGGATGGCAGAAGGATGATAAGTAATGAAGATGGCCGTGAAATAATTGCCAGTTCAAAGATATTATAATAAATATTCAACCATCATGAAAATCTAAATAAAATTCTCCTCATGTTGTGAAATATACTGCAGTCACAATTCATCACAATTTCTAAATCTGATTATAATTTTGATGAATTATAAATACAGTTTAATTTGGATATTGATTTCAATTTCTGAAAGAATAATCAATAAATAATTTTAAAATTGAAAATCAATTACAAGTGTAATATGCTGAACTATACATGACAAGAGGGAAAATATATATATATACAGCAAAAAAAAAATATGCAGCACTTTTAAGCTGATACCACATGATGTCTCTACGAAGTGAAAAATCAGAACAGATGGATGAAATAAATATAAGGCACTTCTGATACCAAATGTTCTCGCTTTCTCAAGGATTTTAATGACACCCCGGTGGCAAACAATGGTACCTCAGTCAACAGAAAAGACTTAATTACAAAGCAAACAACTCAAGCACACAAATTTCATTTATCAGAACACGATAAATCTTTGATACCAAATCAAGCATTCCAAAACAAAATATTTACAAATCAATTTCTTATAGTCAGAGCAGCATGATTCCAAAAACAAACATTTTTCAAAAAACAGTATCAGAGCAGCACAGAAAAATCAATATCACAACAGACTTGTCAAACGATGTTTCTGAAGGTCACAAAAAAAAACAATATATTCCATGATCCATGATTATAAAATTTAGTTTATTTTAAATCATTTGAAGAAATGTGAATATATCAGGATTTAATGAATCAATCACACAATATTATATTTCAGATTCAAGATATGTGTGTGATTCAATAAATCAATAATTTCAAATGATTTTAAACAAACATATATTCAAATCAAATAATCATGAAATAACAATGATTTTCAAAGATCATTTTCAAAAAGAACATTTTCAAGAATTTCTCAAAACTATTTCCGACAAGCCCAAGAGAAATTTCAGGTTATTTACATCAAATTTGAAAATATTCATGATCAGGATAATTTATTTGAAATCACATGAATCAATGTAAAGTTTTGGTATATAATGAATCAGTCACACGAGATTGACAACTTCAAAAATAAGAGGTGTGTGATATTCAAAATATCTAGAATTTCAGATGATCTCAAACAAACATATTTCAATATAATGATCATGAATAAAGATGAATTCCAAGATGTATCACTGATACAAGCCAATCTGAAAATCAATGAAATTATCACAACTGATAAATAACAGAGTGTTGTAATGAGTATAATATTTTGAGCTTTTCTAAAATGAATTTGAATAAACTCAGAACAACAAAGGTGTGTGACATTTCATTAAATATTCAGATCTTCAAAAATTTAGAATTCTAGTTAACAGTGTTCAAGATATGATATGAATGCATTAACACTGTTATGAATTCAACAATCAGAAAATAAACTTCGAAACAATTGCAGATATATACAAGTTCAAATTCTGGATATGGAAAACACATGATGATTTTATACAAGTAGGACAAATTTCCAGAAAATCATTAATTCTGCAACTAGAAGTTTAAGAAGTACAGACAAAGAAGAATATGACAGTGTCAAATAAAAAAAAACAGAAGGAGATAGAGGAAGGAATAAACACAGAAAATAAAAAACAAACAAAGAGAATATACAAAGGTGAGTTTAGAGATCATACCAGAATCCAATGTAAAGCAGAATCTCTAACTCAACAGATGTGGCTAAGGAACTATGAATGACTCTGTGATATGAAGCAGTTTGAATCCGTTTCTCTTTTCAGCACAGTTGTTCCCCAGCCTCCTTTGGTACCTAATGATTGAGATGATCAAGTGGTCGAACAAAATTAGTAAAACCACTCACAGTTGTATTTATTTGTTTTGGTACCCAAGCCTGTTTACATAACAAACCATCAGAATAAACCTTTGTACCCTTAGGAACCCAAATCTGTTTGAATTTCACGAAGTTTGGTTTGTTTCCTTTTGGGATCCAGGATTGTTTAGAAGGATTATAAAACAATTTCTCATTTTGATTTTGACTCAAAAAACCTTTGAAATTATAGGAGCTCAAATTTTCAAATTGGTTCTTTTCAAGGTTGTTTGAAGAATTTTTCAAATCATTCGAAATTCGTCTTTCAAAATCATTATTTTTCTCAAACCCAAGTCCACGTTTATTTTGAACAGAGAATTGGTTTTTCAACAACATATTCAAAGATTTTTCACCGTTTGAGAAATTAGACAAGATTGTTTCAAGTTGTTGAATTTCAGTTTTAAGATTACCATTTTCTTTTAATAAATCTGAACAACGATTTTTAGTGATCTCACATCTTTCAAAATCAGATTTCAAAACCAAATTTTCATCATTGAGTAACTTTATTTTGGTTTGGGATTCGGAAATTTCAAGTTCAAATCGTTTTTGTTTTTCAGACTCAAAATTCTTGGATTTTTCAATCTCATTTTCAAGTTCTTCTAAAATCAAATTTGATTTCAACAAATTCTCCTTTTCAGCAATTTCAAATTTGGAATTTATATCTGTTTTAAAATTTTCAAATTCCTTTTGCAGAAGATTATTCAAATTTGACAGCTCAGTCTTGTTCTCATTTAAGATCAGAATTTCATCTTCAAACTTTTGGATACTTTTATTGAGATGAACAAGATTTGCTTTCAATTTCAAACAATTTTTGCAAACAGAGTTTGAAGAATTTTTAACATATTCAAGTTGTGATTCCAAATCATCAATTTTGCTGATCAACTCAGAATTCCTAGATTTCAGAGATTTATTTTTAGATTGGAGTTTATCAACAGATTTAGTTAAATCAAGACACATGTAAACCAGATCTTCATATGAGAAATTCTCGGTTTCAGCATTTGTTGATTCTCCATTATCTGATTCATCTGAAGTTTCATTTGTACATCCTGTTAAACAGAACTCTGAATCTGAGTTGACTTTATCGGGTTTTGAGCTGTGGTTGTCAAATCTTCCATACTTCGTATTGAGAGTGTCCCAGATTTCCTGTGCAGATAAACAATGACAGATAAGGTTAAACTGTTCAGTATTAAGATAATCAAATATGATTTTCATAGCACGAGTATTGAAATTAATATCTACACTATCAAATCCATTGATAATAACATCCCAACATTTGATATTAACAGATTTTAAATAAAATTCCATTTTGGATTTCCAGTTTAAAAAATCTGTTCCATCAAAAACATTTGGAGATGAACTGGACTGACTCTCTATCGGTTGACAACTAGGATGACCCATGACTCTAGAGTTAGTCAAATAACCTCGCTCTGATACCACTTGTTGGATCTAGAATAACCCTAGAGGGGGGGTGAATAGGGTTTTTCACAGTTTTTAACTGAATTAAAAATTTAAGGAGATATATAATAATAAATTGATCACAGAAAATAGCAGAAACTGAAATGCAGAAAATAAATCACACACAGATATACCCAGCTTCGGCAAAACCCTGCCTACTGCTGCATTTCTAAGGTTTCTACTAGGTGATAGAACAGTTCCCGCATACAAGACCATGTACACTCGCAAACACTGCTCCTATTCTAACCCTACGCTCAAATCCCTAGACTGATCCAATCCCCTAGATCAGATTTCCCGAATCACAAACCCTGTAACTCGTAATTCCAGATTTTACAGACACTGAAACTGGCAGTCAACACCTTGACTGATATCCTAGACTTAACAGATCTAGACACTGATTCGTTTGTTTACAAAGGAAATTCAAAATGCAAAAATAAAAAAAAACAATACAATTTAAAATAAAAAAGAAAAAGAACTAAGGAGATTAATTTAAAGAGGTCATCCCCTTATCCATGGCCGGCCCATTATTCATTTTTCTTTCACCCGATCTCTTTGCTTTAAAGAAAAAGAATGGCGGCGGCTTTGGCGATTTCTAGGGTTTCTGGAATCGATTCCCAAATCCAGATCGATGTTATGATGGAATGATTCTCTGATGAACTTCGAAAGCTTGAGTTGTCCTCTTTCTGACGATTTGGCTTGGGTCTTTGATCGAAATCGATTGTAAGTAAAATAAATAAATCAATTCTCTGTATGCTCTTCGATTTTGTTGTTGGATTTCGATTTCAATTGCTTGTGTTTTTCTACTATTTGCCAGTGATGAAATGCGTGTACATATAGGGTTAGAAAATAGAAAACCCTAAATCACTGATTTCATATATGACCCGATCTGATTTCGCTGCTTTCCTCGATTGAAATTCTCGGCTTTGATTGAAAGAGAAATTTGCGTGATTTTGCCCTCTGATTTTCCCAGCTTTGAAAATGATTTGCGTGGCTGATTTTAGTTCCTTTCCTCTTTTGGTTTGCCTGTGATGAATCGGTGTATAATATAGGATTATAAAAATCCTTTAATTCCTGATTTCCTCTAATTGACTTGATTTGATTTCGTGTGTTTCCACTTCTGGCTTAGTCACCTCGGCTTTGATTGACACTCTACAATGTTTGCTCCAAGATTTTGATTGAATTTGTGGCCTTGATTTTTCTAACTGATTTCAGCCCTGTTCTTAGCACACTGTGATTTTAGTAAGTCATTCAATTGATTTTCCTGGCCCTTCTTTGATTGTTGAATGCTGGAAATAAATTCTGAAATCATTAAGCTCTTTCCATAAAAAAAATTGTGATTGAATTTGCATGAAATTCCATGATAGATGCTTGGGATAAAATTGGCTTTGAAAAACAAATATTGGAAATTTCCTTGATTTAAAAACTGCCTTGAAATAACTCGGATTTTCTGAAAATCTTCTTGCCAATTTTACACTACTGTAAATCGGATGAAATTGATTTTCTTGTATTGTCACATTCCATATATGTTGGAGAGATTCCTGAAATGCATTTGAACCCCTTGTATGAACTCGGCTTTTATGTCCCTTGGCAATTCTGGAAATAAATCAGAAAAGAATTTTTGCCAAAACAAAAATTAATTTCCGTTTTCTGATTTCTTGAATGGTGATTTCAAAAAAAAACTTTTGAAAATTTCTTGCAAAAAAAATATTATTCAAAAAAGAACTCTCTGATTTTCTGGAAAGAAAATTTAAATGAAAATTATTTGTTTCCAAAAAAAATCTGAAATTCGAATTTTCATATTTCTGGAAGAAAATGAAAGATTTTCCCAACCAAAAATATTGTGACTCCTGCTACTTGATAGCTTGCCAAATACTGATCCTTGATTGAATCTATTTCATGACTGTTTTGCTTGTGTGCACCATTACATCATGCTGTTTTGAGCACTGAATATTTGTTGAGCCGATCACCATGCTTTCCTAAAAGCTTGTGAGTCAATTTCCTCAAACTCCCATTAAATAGTTGCCAAAAAAAAATGCTTGCTCTTGCTTTTGACAACAGTATACTGTCTTGACTATTGCACTTGCTATATTCACATCCTTCTTGAAACTAGCAGTGAATGCTATTCACCATTTTACTGTTGCCATTTTTACTCTTTTGGCTCCCTGTGCATTGCTTTGTGCCACTCCAGTTTTGTGCACCCTTTCATGTACACATGTATGTTGCTGTGTAAACATCTTGCTCCATTGGTTCATGCAGTATACACTAGCTGCTTTGTTCATGGATATATATACATATATTTCCATTTTTTTTTTTTTGCCATGTAATTGTTGACTCATGTCTGTGAACCATGTTGACTTGTCCACTTGAGTATCTTGCTGAAACTTGTTTGAGTTTGTTGATTGTCTTGACACTTTGGATACACGTATATATACACGCCATTTTTTGTATACATGTATATGCTCATGAACTTGCTGTTGTATTTGCACCATGTTACATTCATGTTTGACTACTTTGACCTGTGTTGCACTTTGTATTATGTCGGCCACTTTGGCTTGCATTGTTGTTTTGCCATATCATCCACTGTGTTTGCTGAAACACATACTTGACTAGCATCCATGACAGTTTGAATTTGATGTATTCCATGAACATGTGCTATTTTACTTGTAACCTGAACCATTGATCATTGCTGTAGTATTGTGCCGTTTTGCTTCTACATTTCTGGCTCGACCATGCTTGGTTTCACTGTTTTGTACCTGAAATATGAGCATACCATCTCTTGTGCTCGACCATTTTGAATTTTAATGTTTGATATTTTGTTTTTAAGATATATCAGCAGACTAGTCACACTATGTTGAGGCTGATCAAAATTCAGCAAACTAGTGTGATTATGTCGAGGCTGATCAAATCAGATCAAGTCAGAAAAATGATGAGAAACACACCGAAATTCTGAGGCAAATAAAATTTTTAAAATAAAAATTATATTTTCATGAATTTTATTTCTATTGCAGTGTACTGTGTGTGTGTTTATGTGAATGACAGGTATGAAGACGATGACTGGACTGACAGAGCTGTGACAACTGAAGACAAAAGACAAAAGAAAACAGGAACACAGAGTGTCAGTGTATATATGTAACAATGTATGTATAGATGAAAAAAAATGTACATCAGTGAAATGTATGAGAGTTGCAGTGAGGAGCTGTGTATATACATATAAATTGTACTGATGTTTGTAATAAACAAAATTGATTGAAATAAAATATCATTTTATTGTTGTCAAACGAACTTGTCTATTTTATTCTGTTTATATACAAGTACAAATATTCTGTGAATGTATAAATAGTGGAGTTACAAATAGTTGTACTGTTTGAATATTCAAATAAAATATTCTATTTAAATAAAATACTGTGTTAATATTTGTACAGTCGTATTTTATTTAAATATAAATATTATATTCATTGCTGTGATGTATATATATAACAGTACAGTACCAAACACATTTATAATAGAAATATATTTGGTTGTTATCATCAAACAAAAATCATATAATTGTGTATACAACACGGTTATATACAACAGGGTCGACACCCATGTCGACATGGGTGTCAACCCTGAGTGTCTGGCGGGAATTTTTCCCGCCTCTCTTTTTGGGCTGAATTTCAAATCTGTTTTCGGATTTGAATTTTCATGAAACTTCGTTGGGCCTTAACTAGGTCATACGGACTCCGATTTACGAAATTTCGGATTCTATTTCACGTAATTTTCCGAGATGAACGCAACGGCGCAACCCGTTTATCCTGATTCAGATTTTATAATTTAATTATGCCTTGATTCTTGTCTTAACACGTTGTTTAAAATTCGGGTTGTTACATGAATTATTTGAAATGGCCGAGTTAATTCTCATTTCAAATAATTGACCGACGATTGAAAGTCGAAGATGAAGACGGTGGTAGAAGACCGGAGATCTTCACCTCGTTTGGATGGTAACCGAGGTCCTGATTGGGAGGCATCCCGAAATATGGATAATGAGTGGTGATCGTCCAGGCGTACGTGGTGGTCGATGGGTTTGCGAGGTATATAGTGCCTCCGATTTCGTTCAGACCCAGAACGGACTTGTAAATGGATAGTGTGTATGACATTGGATTTTATTCTGTGTTGATTGATCTCTATTAAATATACATCTGTTTGGCGGCGGAGAATTTATTCTTTTGCTTAACGCCCTTCTCTGAAACGCACGAGTTCAGAGGTTGTATATCGATGGACATCAGTCGCATGGCATGAATTGCTAGTGTGGCATGCCTAAGTGGCAAATGATCAGGGCTTCTGTTGAAAAGCAAAGTCTTGTGGTGATGATTAAAGCACCGCCTGTGTGGCGTAGCTTTGTGTATAAAGTAAATTCGCGAGCCTCACACCCCGGTATGAACCAGAAACGGGAGAAGAACCTCAGGGAGGGCATGTGTTTCTTTCTAGCTAGGAGTTGTGTCAATGTTTTTACACGGCCTAACATTTTACTTATGTGGTTGGTACTGTTGCGAGGCGCCTCGGTTAGATCGGACGATCCGGGTCCGATGGAGTCATTCGTTGGCTCATTTGCGCCCCATAGGGCGGGAAGACGTATTGCTCAGGCATTTTAATCCACATCGGTGGACCGGCCCTGACGATCAAAGGGTCATTCGAGCTCTGATCCTGAGACATTGTAGGCTAGATTGTCTCGAAGTCGGTAAGGAATATCTTTTGCATTGTTTCATGACGGAAATCCAATTTCCAAATACGTGACTGTGCGGTTTTGATTGTGTATATATATGGCGACATGATATATGGTACCCATGCCGTCTATGATTGATAGTTATGATTTGAAGTTGTTTTGAAACATGTAAACACTAGTAATTATATCAATTGCTTTTGTTTTAGTCATATCAATCATATTTTGGCCATTATAAGGTAAAACTCTATCCTCCGGTTTGCGTTGCATTGTGTGATGGGAACTGAGTCTTATAATGGCTTCATTTTTATAAAAAGCATAGCGATGTTTAAAAGAATGATTTGTTTTAAAGCATTGGCAATCCAATGGAGTAAACCCGTTCCACCAAAGTGGCGTGGTCCTGTGATTAGCCTTATTTCCAATGTGTTGAGTAGATTTCTCATACCAGTCCCATGACTGAGTCGTAGTTTGTTTCACTTTCAAACTCGGGTGCCCCTTTTTCTACATGGGCAGCCTTGTATTCAGGTTTAGCTGGTTCTTTCTGGATAGCTGGAGCTGAAGATGGATTCTATCATTTATCTCTTTTTATGTTGTTCAGCTCCTATTGTACATTATGTTTGTTTTTCCGCTGTAGACATATATGTATAGAAGAACTGTATTTGTACTAAGTATGACCCTGTATATTGTGTAACTCTGATGATTACGTTTAACCAGTATATTCTATTGTTCATTATCTGGTGTACTTATTTAATTCTGTTCTGCTATTATCTGTTTCTGTGTTATATTCCACGGGTTACCCTTGCCACCGTCAGTACAGGGTTTGGGGTCATCTCAATAAAATTGTTTGCCCAACAAATAGGTATATGTTTATTGTATTTCTCTGGGTATGGATGATTTTATGAGCCGATTGGCAAGCCGCTTGGCTGTTTCTTTTTCCTTTTAGATTGGAGAGTCATGTATGGCAATTTCGGGATTTCCCCGGTGCTCCCGTGTAGGGGAGGTTATGGCGAAATTTTTCAAAAATTTAGGGTGTTAGCCAAATTTTTGAAGAATTTGAAAAGTTCTTAGAAACTGAAAAGTTGAAGAACTTAAGCCCTAATGAAAATAATGAAAGTTGAGTTGATTAGTTAAACAACTTTTAGCTTCGTTCCTTTCTGAGGACGAAAAGATTTTATGTGGGGGAGAATGTAACAACCAGGAAAATCCGAGCCAATTTAAGAAATTTATTTTGGCAATTTTGATGAATTTTGAACATTTAAAATAAATTATTTTGAATAATAACGACGAGAAATTTATTTTGAATAGAATTAGAAGTATATATTTATATAGATCGTCGTTAGAATATAAATATTTATTTTTAATTATAAAAGGAATTGAAAATGGCGCGGTAGTTCGAAAATTCGATTTCAAAGTTCAAATGATTGTACAAGATTCAAAATAAACCGGATTTTAGCGAAACCAAAAATATTACAATCTATTTGAAAATATCTTTCCAACGAATCTGAAAAATTGAAATTTCATAGCGGAAATAAAAAGTTATGCCCAATTGAAAATTCAGAATAGTCGCTATGGAATTTTCGGCCCTTAAAAATGGAAATTTTGCAACCAACCTCTATTTTTGACGAAACCACTTTAGTTGGATACTAGATGTCAAGTTATTGCTAGGTTTAAAAATTCATAATTTTCTGAATCAATATGTGAGCGTGGCAAAATAAAACATGTTTTTGTCAATTTCAGTCAATTTCGATCGACCAGAAAATAGCCTTTTTTCAAACGGTCTCGGAATTTGGCGAAATTAGTTTTGTTAGAACAATATCTTCAATACGAAGCTAGAAAATATTTTTCGGGAATTTTTAGAGTCCGTATGTAGCCCCGGTAAATTGAAACGTGCGTTCAAATTCAATACATAGATTTATATTTTGATTTTGATGGAAACTGATCGAAACGATCAAACTGGCTTACGATACATATCCCATTGTTTTCGGACTGGGGGTAATTAGCTATGGACGACAGTCGGTGGGTTCGATTTCGAGTTCAAAATAAAAAGTTACTTTTTGAAATTAAATAATATATAGATATATATATATATATACTTCCCTCTCTCTCTTCTCTCTCATATTCAGATCGATCGAAATAAAAAAAAGAGAGGAAGGAGGAGCCGCTCTCCTCCCAGCAGTGTTCGACCGTGCAGAAGGCATCGCCCCTCAGGCGATCGCCGTCCTCCCCTCATCTCCCTCCTCTTCTCCGTTCTCCTCCATCTCCTTTCTACTTCTCCAATCGCGACGCCGACGCCCCTAAAACCCCCAGCCCTTAAACACCACCGCCGCCTTCCCCCTCCACCGCGACGCCCACCGACTTGCGCACCCCCTCTGACGTTCGTCCGACATCCCTCCGGCCAATTCCAACCCCTTCCTCCATGAATCGGGGACAAAGTGAGTATTTCCCTCTTTCTTTTTCTAATTTGATTTAATTTAAAGGCATTGTTTTTGTGTGTGAATCCTTTTATGAAATGGTATAAGAACATAAAGATTATATTTTTAAGAACATGAAGATCATATTTTTAAAAGTAAGAAGAGAATATTTTTAAAAGTAAAAAGATTTGATTTTTATATTGAGAAAGATTCGATTTTTATATTATAGAAAGATAAAAAATATGATTTTTATATTATAGAGATAATAAAAATATGATTTTTATATAGTAAAGATTATAAAAATATAATAGAGAATATAAAAATATAATTTTTATATATGTAGCGAAATAAAAATCTGATTTTTATTATATATATGTTGAAATAAAATTACAATTTTTATAGTGTCGAAATAAAAATTCGATCTTTATATTAGAAGTAGATATATAAAAATATAATTTTTATATAAGAAGGAGAATTGTAAAAATATATGAATATAAATGAAATGTGATTTTTATTTATTAGAATGTAGCAATAAAAATATAATTTTTATTATGAACAGCGTAGTAAGGACTGCATTGGAATTTCAAACAAATCCAAACGGTTTAGAAGTTCAGAAGTAAAACTGGCAGAGTGGAACCCAATGTGAGAACTCCTCACTTTAATTCTTGTTTTCTAGTTTAAATACATACTAGGATGCAGACGGTGCTTAGCAGCACCCGACAACCGTCGTCCACAGACCGTGGACGACTTGTTTGATTTTGTTGTGTTGTGAAAATTGATTGTGATGTGGAATGAAATAAAATATTTATACAGTTAAAATAAATTTATCGTTAAAAATATTATTTTTAATGTGTATATGAATAAAATAAATATTCATTTACAAATCAGACGATTTGTTATGTATACACATTAGACTGATATTGATTGGGATGATAATTTTTACACATCGCCCAACTGCACAAATAATATTCAGTGTTTGATGATTTGAAACCCCACACGGGTGTTGGGATGATATCTGGCGTACACTGATCCCAATTATTTAGTTGTATGTCGATCGATTGGTTGACAGACTGTGTAAGCGTTAATTACTTATATTTAATGCTTATGCAGTTATGTGGTGCACTCTGGATGATGGTTGATTATTTATCATTGCTATTATATACATGTGTTGTATTGAATCCATATAATTACCATTATATTGTAATTGATTGGGTCTCATTCCAATTTAGAAAATAAATTATATTCATGTGTAGAATAAACAAAATAGTCATGTATTGACAATACTTATGTGTTGAGAATATTCATGTGTTGAACAAAATATTTATACAATAAAATTCACATTTTATTGTATGTAAGAATTAATAAATATTCATGTGTTGAAATAAAAATATTCATGTGTTGAAGAAAATATTCATTTGTTGAATAGAATAACGAAGTTATTGAAATATATAAAATCGTGTTGATTAGATTTGCGCCATTTTGATGTGAACAATATTTATATTGATTATATTCGTTTTTATAATAAATATAGAAAAGGAAGTGATTTCAAAATATAACGTTTTAAAAATATTATCATTTATATATTAATGATATGGAATATTCAATTTTAATTCAAAATTGAATACAAAGTTGAAATTGTTTTGAAAACAAATTTAAAAAGATTTATAAAATACGTTTAGAATTGAAATAGACAAAGTATATATAATATATATAATAGATATATATTAAATGACCTGAATAGAACGTGCCGCACCGCGGCAGTTCGTGAATTTCGACCGTTGACTTCGAAGTGACGTTACGGAAGATCCGACCGTCGTATTCTCCTGAAACCAGTACCATTGGGTTCATAACGAAAAGAGATTTCCAATGAATATTAGAAATTTGAAATCTAACGGTTGGATTTGGAATTATTTCCAAATCAAAATTGGAATAGGTCGTTGTAAGTGCAGTTCGACGACCGTTATTCGAAATCGACTGTACGGGCCTTGATAAAATTACTAAAAATATCAATAATTTGTGTAAAATCATAATAAACGATATAGAAAGAATTGGAGTGAAAAAATCCCATATTTAAAAAGGATAAAAATATATTTTTATCAAAATGAACTAGTTATGAACTAGAATTATATTCCAATTTTTTTGAATAAATAAATTGGATGTGAAGTGGTTTTGAAATAATCAGAATTTTCAATATACGAATTGGAACGGATTTGACTCGAAATTATCATCGCAATATTTCAATGTTGGATTTCGCGATTATACGGATATGGTTGTGGAAATTTGAAAGATATATTTATATCGTTATTTCCAATACGATATCTGTTGGTTTTAGAATTTGATATTGAATATAAGCCGATATATTTTCTATTCAGAGCCTTGTATTTAATATCAAATGGGATTTTGGGTTCATCGTGAATGGTGTCTTAAATAACACAATTCTTGAACCCAGTTTAGAAAAGAATAAATCTTTTAATTAAGATTTAATGAAATTGTCCAGTTAATTAGTATTTAATTGGAATTGAATTTAAATTGGTTTTTGGGGTTTATCGTGAGCAGTGTTTTGAATAACAACTATTCTTTGACCCGATTAACAATGGAATGTGATTTTGGGTTTATCGTGAACCGTGTTTTAGAGGACAATGGTTCTTTAACCCAGTTAAAGACATGATATTGATTTTTGGGAAGATTAAAACTAGGTGGAGTTTTAATGAATCTTTAATTAGATTAAAGCGATCGAGAATGGAGTATCACCAGTTTTGCTCCAAGCGATAGTTAAATCTTTAATTAGATTTGAACGAGAAATGGTAATTAATATTTATCGATAACACCGCGGTGTTAGATATGGAGTATTACCGGTTTTGCTCCATGGGATGAATAGGTTGGAACTGGGAAATAAAATAAATGATTACTTCGGTGTGATTCACTAATCCCGACTAGTTTGGAAAAACCTTAACATGGTTTGAAAAGATATCCAAAGGAAGACTAAAGAATAAATTTAGAGGAATTTATCTTTGATAAAATTAATGGGAACCTTTCCCTAAGAATGTGAATATTTGAATAAAAGAATATTCTAAATTGGAATGAGGCGTATGTTGTGTTTGTGTAGCACTTGTTTATTATATATGCGAGTTATTCGGAATGGCCGGGTTTATACCCATTCTGAATAAATGATTCAGCGATAAGTCAAAGATGAAGACGGTGGTTGAAGACTGGATGTCCTCACATCATTTAGATGACTACTGATGATCTTGATTCGGCTGTACACCCAAGAGGAGGGAATCAATTGGTGATCGTCCAAACGTACTTGGAGATCGATGGATAAGCGAGGAATAAGGTTCCTTTGGTTTCGTTCAGACCCAAAGCAAAGTTGTTAATGGACTGTGTGTCTGACATTGGATTTTATTCTATGTGATTGATGTCTATTAAATATACATCTGATTGGTGGCAGAGAATTTATTCTCTTTCTTAACACTCTTCTGTGAAATGTACGAGCTCAGAGGTTGTGTATTGATGGATATCAATCGCATGGCATGAATTGCCTGTGTGGCATGACTAAGTGGCAGATGGTCAAGGCTTTTGTTGAAAAGCAAAGTCTTGTGGTTGATGATCAAAGCACGGCCTATGTAGCACAGCTTTGTGTATAGCGTTAATTCGCGAGCCACACACCTCGGTATGGGTCAAAAACGGGATAGTGACTGCAGGGAGGGCAAGTTGTTTCTTTCTAGCTATGGGTGATGTCAGTGACCTACCAGCCATGGCATTTATATACTTTTTACCTATGTGGTTGTTGGAATGCGAGGCGCCTTGGATATAAGTCAGATAGGACCGGGAAATGTGTGTTCAGGAATAGCTAATCCTCAAAAGTAAGAGAGGACCGGCCCTGAAGATCCAGGATCGTTGTGTAAGGTCCTGAGACATTTGATAGAGTGTCTCGAACAGAGAGGAGCTTACCCCTTGCCTTGACTCATGATGGAATCCAATTTCCAATACATGATAATTCGGTTTTATTTATAGAACCTAGTATGGCGACATAGTAGATGGTAGCCATGCCATCTATGATTGATACTTATGATTGAAATTGTTTTGACACTATATATTTATAGTAACATCAAAATAATCTGTTTTTAGATGTATCAAGCATTCATTGGCTATTTTAAGGTAAAACCCTATCCTCCGGCTTACGTTGCATTGTGTGATGGGACCTGGGTCTTATAATAGCTTCATTTTTCTTTATTTAGCATTGCGCTGTTTGTTTTATGCACTGGTATTTCTGGGAGGAAACCCGTTCCGTGTTATACGGTGTGGTCCCTTGATTTACCTAACTTTAAAAATGAAGATTAATAACTATTTTAGTTCTAACACCTGTCACATGACTGACTTGGAGTTTATTGTTTTAACCTAAACTCTGGGTTCCCCTATTTTCCACACAGGGTAGCTAGTAGTTTTGATTTTGCAGATTTATATTCATAGGATCCTGTTTATAGCTGAAGTGATATTCGGAAAGGTCTGTATATGTAATGACCCGGATTTTTAGCGAATTTGATTATCGACATAAGCACGATGTCGATAATCAAAACATCGAAAAATCCTGGTAATTAGTGAAAGAAATTAGAGGGTGAGGAAAGATAAGATAGAAAATTAGAATAGAAGAAGAAGAAGAACACAACATCAGAGTAACACGAATCTCACAACGGAACGAATAAATATATTTCATAACATAACTTTGAAATACAAATCAGTACTTGAATATACATATCATTATCAAAGTACAACACTTACAACACAGCGGAAATAACTATAGCTATATGATCCTGAAGCCTCCTGCTCCAAGCTCTTCCAGTATATCTGTAAATCCCGTCTACTTGACTGCCCGTACAAATTTAGGCACCCAAGAGTTTAGGGAAAACAACAAAGTAAACTCCGGGTCAGTCATGGGACTGGTATGAGTAAACAGTTTAAAACAGTTGAAACAGGTAAACGATATCTCATAAGACCACGCCGCATAACGGAACGGGTTTTTCCCTTATGAGAATCCAAAATATCTTTATATCAAAAACCCTTTTGATATTATAATAATGTCTATCAACCACAGTATATATATAATCATCTAGGAGAAACGCTTTCATCTCACGTTTTACATATATAGTATACAACTCAAAACCGCAAGCACGTATTGGGTAATGGATTTCCAACTATGACAAGGTATGGAATCACCTATCGCTCGTGTACCTCTAGAGAGGAATACACTGGGTTCAACAAGAACATCTTGCAACCCGGCCACACATGACCGACCACTCATTTCGCTTGAGTGTATCGAATGTATATCACCAACAGTTGGGATCAGCAACCGTTTCCCGAATGGGACAGCATCAACAATAGATTTTTAGAAGTAAATGAAACTCTAGATCAGGTGATTATACACCCTACTTCGGTGCGACCGACTTAGCCATGCTGCCTGCCCGATTTCTGTCATTTACCGGATGATGAGGCTAAAAGCTACGCTTTATCATCACACTAGATTCACTTTGAATGCCACATCATCAAATCCATCCAATCACCGATTTGATGTCCTCAACAATACATTATGTGTTAGCTAAAAGAAGTTTCCTTCTCCGCTTCCACTCTTGGTACGGTTGGAGAAATCAATATACGTGATCGCCTGGAATTACTCTGTCAAACATCCGTCCATACAAGTCACCCAGGAACAGGATGAACCAAAGGTACTATTCTGTAAACAGGATAGCCCTTGCATAACTCCATCTTTACTTATCTTTAGAATATATGATTCGTAACGCTTATGCCAATACAGAGTGGTTCTTTGGATAATAATCCAACCGGTCTCTCCATATTAACAACGTTAAAATGGTCAAAACTTCGATAGTCTGTGATTTAACTATCGAATAAAAACAAGTGTGCAAACAACGATCTTATTTCCAGATGGAAATTATATCGATCAAACATCGTTTAACATTCATCTCCTTAATTCATTTTTCATCTCCTGTTTCCCTATATTCAACATCTCTTATTTTCTAAATTTAGAAAATATATGTTATTACCATTGGAAAACATTTCGAATTCTTGTTTTCTTTATTAGAAAACATTTCTGGTTTCTTATTTGGAAAACATTTCCAAAGCTTCTTCATTGGACTTAGAAAGATGTTTAAACAAACCATCGCGATGCCAACACAAACCATTTCCTTTACTGCCGAACCTTAACTATTTCTTAGTTAAAAACGAAGCCAATCAATTTGGGGTAGAACTACCTCTCAGACCTTAACTGAACAACATTTTTAACTTTGAAATAGGCAAAGTTCACTTTATATTCCTTTTACTAACTTCCTTACTTAACCCTCCTTTGAATAGCTATATTCGATTGACTCTTATCAATTAACTCTATTGGACTAACCCCTATCAATTAACCCTATTGGACTAACCCCTATCAATTAACCCTATTGGACTAACACTATTTGACTAACGCTATTTATTTACTCATTTCACTTAACACCTTTCGAATAACTATATTCGATAATTCCTTTTACTTTCTATTCGAATAACTATATTCGATTAACTCATTTGCTTCTATTCGAATAACTATATTCGATTTAACTCATTTGCTTCTATTCTAATCGATTAAACTAACATCGATTATCTCCTTTCAACTTTATTCTCTAATCGATTAACTAACATCGATTTACTTCTTTTTAACTTTATTCTCTAATCGATTAACTAACATCGATTAACTTCTTTTTAACTTTATCACTAATCGATTAACTAACATCGATTAACTTCTTTTTATAAACTACGTTTTCCGTTACAACTATTTCCTTTTTATAACGTTTACTTACCTTTACAAATATATCCTATTTATAACTTCTATTTACCGTTACAAATATTTCCTATTTATAACTTCTATTTACCGTTACAAATATTTCCTATTTATAACTTCTATTTGCCGTTACAAATATTTCCTATTTATAACTTCTATTTACCGTTACAAATATTTCCTATTTATAACTTCTATTTATTTTCTAAATAAATATTCCTTTTCTATTTCTATTTATTTTCTAAATAAATATCCCTTTTATAAAACCGTGTTCGTTTTATAAATAATTCCTTTTATAAAATCCTGTGATTTTATAAAATTCCTTTATTTCAATATACATTGAAATACTTCTTTTTACATCCCATGGTCTTTTATGATATTTACAATATCGAATAACAATGATCAACATCATTCCAACACACATAATCCATAACAGATTATATAACCCATCATATATCATAATATATGAAAACAGTAAAATAAATGTTGAGGAATCCAGTCGGATTCCTCCAACCTGTTTCCCTGCATCACAGATGTTAAACAATATAGATAACATCACTTTTCAGTTCCATATGATATATTCTGTTAAACAGAATCAATATAGAAAATTTAACTAACTGACTAGCAGTTCAATCAAACAATCAACACACAGTCAATCATCCAATATCTAACAGTTCTAAAAATACAACATGAAATTATAAACTATTCAGAGTTAGTGAGGTTTACTCACATTGTCCGTAATCGTTAACCAACGATTTACGGTCGACGATTCTGATTGTAATAAATTGAGAAGAGCTCCATATCCATTCCAAACCAGTTCCAGTGCTTATCATATGCTCATATGATTTAACGTGGTGGACCATTCGTCAAACATTTTATATTCGGTTCAACCCGCAATCTTTATCCATTTCAACGTTCATTATTCCCGCATATTTAAAACTGCACCATCAAACATTTTCTTCTCGTCAAAACAAGAACCAACTTCACCCCCAATCACAACCGCTCTTTCCAGTAAATACATCCACCATTATTTACCTCTCGCTCAATGGTACTCACGCCCAAACAAACTCCCATACTTCATGAAAATGGAAACGCAAAATCTCCTTTACCCCTGAAATAATCGTAAGCAACTTCCTATGGCAATGGCCACAGCCAATCTCCCTTGATTTAAATGCGGTCTCCAGTTTTTGAATAACACCCTGCTCCTTTTTGTTTTACGTTACAGTAAGTAGCAAGCTTTTTATTTTATTTAAAATCTGCTGCTGCTTTCCATGCGTGGACTCATTTCCCACCACTAAGTTCATTTGGTCACAAATCCAAACTCTCACTTGCAAACGTTCCTTCCTCCAACACCCATCAGCCCATCACCGCATGTATAACCTCACACACATGCATGCCAGTGAAACCACTCATCCTCAATAAACAAAACTGCATCAGCCTCTCACCACAAATCAAACTTACCTCGCCGTAAATCCAGGTCTACACCCCATCTCCTCCCCCTCGAGAAAACCAATGCTCTGGAATGCGAAGCTCTCTAACCATAGGACCACGGTGGTGCCCCAAAACGAACTGAAGGTTCTTCGAACCATTCGAACTGGATACCGAAGCGAAGAGGGTCGCCTTAGGGATTTAAATCTACTCGTCTTCGAATTAATAGATTTTTGTGTGATTTTATGTTGATTTTTGAACTCGTGGTTTTTATTTGGTGGATAAAAACTGACGGCGGCTCCTTCTTTGAGCAAAATGAAAAAGTATTTTAGGGTTAGGAAGGTTTGTATGGTATTTATAGGCAACAGATGGTTGAGATATTTGTTGCTTGTGTTTGAAGATGTGTTTAATTTGCAGCCAAGTAAACTTTGCAGTGGAGCGACAGATGATGTGGTAATTCGCCCTACACGTTGGGAGTTGTACGCATTACTTGGTAACTAAGGAACAAGATATGTCCGGTCCTTCTGGTTGCACGTACACGGGTTATAAACGAGTGCTGAAGCTGTCAGTTGTATTCCTTAAACTTAAGGACAACGGGACTGCGAACTTAATTTTTCACGTGATTAGTTGCTTATCGAGATCTAGCACAAAATGGTTGACGTTTGGTTTGCAAGGATCATGGGGAGTAACTACGTAATTATATCCATGTACGAGCGTTGTGGACTGAGATAAATACACTGTTGAGATTAGCTCGGTGTCACGATTCCAAAAACATAATAATACCGGTAGTTTGACTCATATTGTGAAAACCCAAAAATATTGGTATAGAATGCAAAACACTTCAAAATAAAAGTTGCTTATTTAATTAATTAAAAATTACAGAAAAATTCTAAATATTAAATTATCGTTATGTCCCAAAAGAACCTGGTCTAAATTCAAACCCGATATGCAGTTATATCGAATAAACTGTTATGGTCGATAAACGATTCTATAGCGACTATTCTAAAATTTGATTTGGCCATACTTCGAAATCTACACGATGAAATCTCGATTTTTCTCTTCCACTGGAACAACATACTGCACCGGCTCCTAACGTTTCTTGTTTCACAGAAATCCGGCTTAAAACGAATCCTGTACATTCAGTTGAAGTTCAAATCGCCAAATAGCGAACTACAGCTCCATTTCGAGCTCGTTTATAATTATATTATAAACTATACGTTCAACTGTTGACGATTGAATATATTCGTTATTCAAATTCAATTCCAGGCCGAATTAAATATCACAGATGATCCGGTTCACACCATATCGTCATTTCAGCCAATTCTGATTATTTCAGAATTAAATATATTATTTAATTTATTAATTTAATTAAATATTAACCATTATTTAATTCCACGACCATTTAATTCACTATATCACCATTGATATAATTAAATTAATTAATTATAATACCTCTGCCAATGCGGGTCATTACAGTATCCGTGTATTTCTTTCAGTTGTGTGATGTATTATTTTTCCGCTGCTATGTATTTAAATGTAATTTAAATCTCCGATATTTGTCAAATGTGTAATATTTATCCATACTCTGTATATTCTTGTATTCTGATGGAATTGTTGTAATAAACAATGAAATGTTCTTTTTGTGTTCCAATTTGTCGTGTTCTCAAAACAATCAGAGGTTCCGAACGGTCTGGGTCGGTTTAGCGATCGATTCGGATCGAGTGCAATTCTCAATTGTTACATTTGGTATCAGAGCTTTGGTTTACATTGCTCAAGGACAAGACACGTTAGAAACAAACGAAAGAATTCATTAGAGATTGGATTAGTAATATCCAATGAGAATGACTCGTTAGAGATGGGATCAGTAGTGTCCTAGAACGAGTGTAAAGAGTAAAGTTTTTGAAATAAAAATTCAAAAACAAATTTTGTTTAGAAACATAAATTCAAGTATACGTATTTGAATATTTTATTTGTATTGAATTTGGACAATTGAGTATACAAAGATTTTGCATATACACGTCATGAACGTATATTCGAAGTTTTAATATATTGGATAGATATAGAATCATACTCTAGTCGCCCAGAGATGGTACTGATAATTGTCATGACATCATCAGTATTTATGTTCGAGTTTCGAAGGTGTGATATTTATATGTTTCCATCAGACTGGTGTGAGAACCAAAACTATATAGGGCTTATTATTGTGATTTGGCATCAAAAATCTGATTTTTGGACTATGTATTAAAGTAATGATTTTGAAATGATAATCAACAAATTGATTGATGGTATTGTTGTATGATTATTGTTTTGATTAATTAAATGTTTGAACCATTTAGGCTAATGGAACTAAATATTGAACTGTATTGAAAAATGATTACAATTGCATGCATATACATGTATATCTATTGAACAGGTCATAGCAAGGAAGCTAGAGAAGAAAAATACAATTGTTTGCCCGACAAACAGGTACATGTTTATTGTATTTCTTTGGGTTTGGATGATTTTATGAGCCGATTGGCAAGCCGCTTGGCTGTTTCTTTTTGGATTGGAGAGGCCTGTATGGCAATTTCAGGATTTTCCCCGGTGCTCCCGTGGCAGGGAAGGTTATGGCGAAATTTTTCGAAAATTTAGGGTGTTAGCCAAATTTTTGAAGAATTTGAAAAGTTCTTAGAAACTGAAAAGTTGAAGAACTTAAGCCCTAATGAAAATAATGAAAGTTGAGTTGATTAGTTAAACAACTTTCAGCTTCGTTCCTTTCCGAGAACGAAAAGATTTTAAGTGAGGGAGAAGTAACAACCTGGAAAATCCGAGCCAATTTAAACTTTTTATTTTGGCAATTTTGATGAATTTTGAATATTTAAAATAAATAACTTTGACTAATAACGATAAGAAATTTATTTTGATTAGAATTAGAAGTATATATTTATATAGATCGTCGTTAGAATATAAATATTTATTTTTTATTATAAAAGGAATTGAAAATGGTGCGGTAGTTCAAAAATTCGATTTCAAAGTTCAAATGACTATATAGGATTCAAAATAAACCGGATTTTAGCGAAACCAAAAATATTAGAATCTATTTGAAAATATCTTTCCAACGAATCTGAAAAATTAAAATTTAATAGCGGGAATAAAAAGTTATGCCCAATTGAAAATCAGAATAGTCGCTATGGAATTTTCGGCCCTTAAAAATGGAAATTTTGCAACCAACCTCTGTTTTCGACGAAACCACTTTTGTCGGATCCGCGATGTCAAGTTATTTATAGGTTTCAATATTCGTAATTTTCTGAATCAATATGTGAGCATGAGAAATAAAACGTGATTTTGTCAATTTTAGTCAATTTCGATCGACCAGAAAATAGCCTTTTTTCAAACGGTCTCGGAATTTGGCGAAATTAGACTTGTTAGAACCGTATCGTCTATAAAAAGCTAGAAAATATTTTCGGGGATTTTTAGAGTCCGTATGTGGCCCCGATAAATTGAAATGTTCATTCAAATTCAATATATAGATTTATATTTTGATTTTGACGGAAACTGGTCGAAACGATCGAATCGGCTTACGATACATATCCCATTCTGTTCGAAATGGGGTAATTAGCTATGGACGACAGTCGGTGGTTTCGATTTCGAGTTCGAAATAAAAAGTTACTTTTTGAAATTAAATAATAATAATATATATAATTATATACTTCCCCCTCCCTCTTCTCTCTCATATTCAGATCGATCGAAATAAAAAAAAAGGAAAGAGGAAGGAGGAGCCACGCTCCTCCCAGCAGCGCGCCACCGCGCCTGAGGCGCCGCCCCTCAGGCGATCGCCGCCCTCCCCTCATCCCCCTCCTCTTCTCCGTTCTCCTCCATCTCCTTTCTACTCCTCTAATCGCGACGCCGACACCCCCAAAACCCCTAGCCCTGAAACACCACCGCCGCCTGCCCCCTCCACCGCGACGCCCTTCGACCTGCGCACCCCCTCCGACCTTCGTCTGACAGCCCTTTGGCCAATTCCAACCCCTTCCTCCGCGAATCGGGGACAAAGTGAATATTTCCCTCTTTCTTTTTCTAATTTGTTTTAATTTAAAGGCATTGTTTTTGTTTGTAATCCTTTTATGAAATCGTTTAAGAACATAAAGATTATATTTTTAAGAACATGAAGATCATAATTTTTAAAATTAAGAAGAGAATATTTTTAAAAGTAAAAAGATTTGATTTTTATATTATAGAGATAATAAAAATATGATTTTTATATAGTAGAGATTATAAAAATGTGATTTTCATAAGACAAAGAATATAAATATACAATTCTTATATATGCTGTAGCGAAATAAAAATTCGATTTTTATATGAGTAGCGGATCGAAAATAGAATTTTTATATAATAGAGAATATAAAAATATAATTTTTATGTATGTAGCGAAATAAAAATCTGATTTTTATTATATATATGTTAAAATAAAAATACAATTTTTATAGTGTCGAAATAAAAATTCGATCTTTATATTAGAAGTAGATATATTAAAATATAATTTTTATATAGGAAGTAGCATTGTAAAAATATATGAATCATAAATGAAATGCGATTTTTATTTATTGGAATGTAGCAATAAAAATATAATTTTTATTATGAACAGCGTGGTAAGGACTGCATTGGAATTTCAAACAAATCCAAACGGTTCAGAAGTTCAGGAGTAAAACTGGCGGAGTGGAACCCAATGGGAGAACTCCTCACATTAATTCTTGTTTTCTAGTTAAAATATATAATAGGATGCAGACGGTGCTTAGCAACACCCGACACCCGTCGTCCACAGACCATGGACGACATGTTTGATTTTGTTGTTTTGTGGAAATTGATTGTGATGTGGAATGAAATAAAATATTTATATAGTTAAAAATATTTTATCGTTAAAAGTATAATTTTTAACGTGTATATGAATAAAATAAATATTCATTTACAAATCAGACGATTTGTTTATGTATACCCGTTTGACTGATATTGATTGGGATGATAATTTTTACACATCGCCCAATTGCACAAATAATATTCAGTGTTTATTGATTTGAAACCCCACACGGGTGTTGGGATGATATCTAGTGTACACTAATCCCAATTATTTAGTTGTATGTCGATCGATTGGTTGACAGACTGTGTAAGCATTAATTATTTATATTTAATGCTTATGCAGTTGTGTGGTGCACTTTGGATGATGGTTGATTACTTATCATTGCTATTATATACATGTGTTGTATGGAATCCATATAATTAACATTATATGGTAATTGATTGGGTCTCATTCCAATTTAGAAATTCATGTGTTGAATAAACAAAATAGTCATGTGTTGACAATACTCATGTGTTGAGAATATTCATGTGTTGAAACGATTCATCTGTTGAACAAAATATTTATACAATAAAATTCACATTTTTATTGTAATTAAGAATTATAAAATCTTCATGTTTTTAATAAAATATATATATTCATGTGTTGAAGAAAATATTCATTTTTTGAATAGAATAATGAAGTTATTGAAATATATAAACCCATGTTGATTAGATTTGCGCCATTTTGACGCGAACGATATTTATATCGATTATATTCGTTTTTATAATGAATATAGAAAAGGAAGTGATTTCAAAATATAACGTTTTGAAAATATTATCATTTATATATTAATGATAAGGAATATTAAAAATTGAATATGAAGTTGAAATTGTTTTGAAAACAAATTTAAAACGATTTATAAAATACGGTTAGAATTGAAATTGATGAAGTGTGTATATATATATATTAAATGGCCTGAATAGAACGTGCCGCGCCGCGGCAGTTTGCGAATTTCGACCAGTGACTTCGAATTGACGTTACGGGAGATCCGACCGTCGGATTCTCTTGAAACCGGAACCGTTGGGTTCGTATAGAAAAGAGATTTCCAATGAATATTAGAAATTTGAAATCTAACAGTTGGATTTGGAATTATGTCCAAATCAAATTTGGAAAAGGTCGTTGTAAGTCCAGTTCGACTACAGCTATTGGAAATCGACTATACGGGTCTTGATAAAATTACTAAAAATACCAATAATTTGTGTAAAATCATAATAAATGATTTAGAAATATTGCGGTGAAAAAATCCCATATTTAAAAAGGATAAAAAATATATTTTTATCGAAATGAACTAGTTATGAACTAGAATTATAATCCAATGTTTTTGAATAAATAAATTGGATGTGAAGTGCTTTTTAAATATTAAGAACTTCCAATATATGAATTGGAACGGATTTGAATCGAAATTATCTTTGGAAAATTTCGATGTTGGATTTCGTGATTATACAGATATGGTTGTGGAAATTTAAAAGATAGATATATATATATATATATAAAAATATATATATATATATAAATATATATATATATATATCGTTATTTCTAATATGATATTTGTTGGTTTCAGAATTTGATGTTGAATATAAGCCGATATATTTTCTTTCCAGAGCCTTGTATTTAATATCAAATGTGATTTTGGGTTTGTCGTGAAATAACACTGTTCTTGAACCCACTTTAGAAAAGAATAAATCTTCTAATTAAGATTTAATGAAATTGTCCAGTTAATTAGTATTTAATTGGAATTGAATTTAAATTGGTTTTTGGGGTCTATCGTGAGTTGTGTTTTGAATAACACCTGTTCTTTATCATGATTAACAACGAAATGTGATTTTGGGTTTATCGTGAACTGTGTTTTAGAGGACATTGGTTCTCTAACCCAGTTAAAGACAAGATATTGATTTTTGGGAAGTTTAAAACTAAGTGTAGTTTTAATGAATCTTTAATTAGACTAAAGTGATCGAGAATAGAGTATCACCAGTTTTTCTCCAAGCAATAGTTAAATCTTTAATTAGATTTTAACGTGAAATGGTAATTAATATTTACCGATAACACCGCGGTGTTAGATATGGAGTATTACCGGTTTTGCTCCATGGGATGAATAGGTTGGAATTGGGAAACAAAATAAATGATTACTTTGGTGTGGTTCGCTAATCCCGACTAGTTTGGAAAAACCTTAACATGGTTTGAAAATGATATCTAAATGAAGACTAAAGAATAAATTTAGAAGAATTTATCTTTGATAAAATTAATGGGAACCTTTCCCTGATAATGTGAATATTTGCATAAAAGAATATTCTGAATTAGAATGAGGTGTATGTTGTGTTTGTGTAGCACTTGTTTATTATATACGCGAGTTATTCAGAAAGGCTGGGTTTATACCCACTTTGAATAACTGATTCGGCGATAAGTTTAGATGAAGACGGTGGTTGAAGACTGGAGGTCTTCACATCGTTTGGATGATTACTGATGATCTTGATTGGGCTGTACACCCAAGAGGAGGGAATTAGTTGGTGATCGTCCAGACATACTTGGAGATCGATGGATACACGAGGAATAAGGTTCCTCCGGTTTCGTTCAGACCCAGAATGAACTTGTAAATGGACTCTGTGTCTGACATTGGAATTTATTCTATGTGATTGATTTATATTAAATATATATCTGTTTGGCGGTGGAGAATTTATTCTCTTGCTTAACGCCCTCCTCTGAGATGTACGAGCTCAGAGGTTGTATATTGATGGATATCAATCGTATGGCACGATTTGCCTGTATGGCATGCCTAAGTGGTAGATGATCAAGGCTTTTGTTGAAAAGCAAAGTTTTGTGGTTGATGATCAAAGCACGGCCTATGTGGCACAAAGAAACACCCCACCTCCGTTAGGGTCACTCTCAAAGGGAATGCTCTAATTTTGGTGGAGGTTTATAAGTATAAGTCACAGATATACAAGACAGAATATAAGAACACATATTTTTGAACAGCGGAAAAACAACAACTTTTATTTCATAAAAGATATGTGTTACAACAACATACCATAATTGTCTTACAATACTTCCAAAAAAAACATAACATCTTCATACTGTCTTGATTACATTATTTAAAGAAGCATAAAGAAAACATAAATAAACTGCAAAAGTCCCATAGTTGTTGTCCAAAGCCATAGTCCAAAACGAAAAGATCCAAGCAATACATTCTTTCTCTTCAAACTGGATATGAAGGCTGGTCAAGCTGCGGTATTCCCTCCCTGTGGACCGGGGGGGGGGGGGGGGGTGGGGGCGGAAGAAAAGAAGACGAAAGAAAAGTAGAGTCAGACATAAAGGCTGAGTAAGTCTAGGACTATTCAGTCTATGAATAAAGAACTGGGTATGCTAAGTATAAACTAGAAATGGGAAAGCATCATATAATTAGTTAAGTTGTCTAGGGTCGAATATACTATCGTACCCCATATTAATCTCTGTACCCATATAAACTAGTTCCCAACAGGCACCCCATAATCAGGGTGAAGTGATCCATTTTATGTTGATCGGCTCCTACTCGCATAGTTACATGTGTCTTACGGCCCCCGATGTTGTAGTTACCTATGCTGGTCCCACCATGGGGTGTATCAAGTCCCATGGTGGCGGCCCGACACAACCCTAGAATGCACAGGTATGCTACTGGTGCCCAGTGCCTTATTTTTCTGCGCTGGAGTGAGTGCACGCCCACACCCCGTTAGAACCTACACTGCTGCACCACCGCTGTCGATTTGACCTCTTACAATCAGCCCAGTAATCGTGCCCCACCCTGCCTAGTTTCTGGGTATCATGATACACCTTATAGGGTTACTGCTGAAAAGGGTCCCCCGCTACTAGGTTTTCTATCTCTAGCCAATATGCTAAGTTGTTTAAGTGTTTTATAAACCTAACCCACAATCAGTCTGCTTAGTTTAGCATGTTCCATCTTGATTAAGTATTAATATAATTTACTTAATCCTATCAATCCTGGCTCAGCCTTAATTGTCTTATTAAAGCCTTGACCTCTCACATTAGATAGGTATTGTTGTGGCTGCCTGTTGCCGGTTGGGTCCGGGCAGTCTTACGCCACAACTCAGTCTAACCTCGGGTCCTTATTGTGCTCCGTGTTTAACCACCCACATTGGATAGGTGTTGTTGTGACTACTAGACAACCGGGCTGTTCCGGGCAGGTTTACATCACAACTCAATCCAACCTCGGGTTAAACACATCGTATTTTCTACATTTACATATTTTGTCTCTTTTCTTTTTATATGTAAATATTTGCGGCCCATGATTCAAAATCAATTTAAGCTAATGGTGTAAAGGTTTACACCAATCATGGGCCCAACTCATTCTTGAATTTGGGCCCCTCTACTTTTATATTTTCATTTATTAATTAATTTGGCCCAACGCTATTTCCCCCGTTTAATACGTTCGTTTATCATAATATATGTTGGGCTTAGCCTTTTAAGCCCAACTTGGCCACGTGAAAAAGGGGAGGCTTAAAACGTGATTATATACACAAAAAGGGGAATGTGAACGCATGAACTTGCAACATAACGTTGGAACTACAAAATAGAAACTGGTGTACTTGCATTGTGGTAACATATACTTTGGTCATAAAGCATAAGTGACATGAATCAAACCATGTAAACTTGTAGTTAAGTTAAGAATCTAACTAAATTAGATATCATTATTGACACATGGTCTTAACTACAACATAAACCTATATTTTTACTTAGGCATAATGTCAAACATAAGCAAATCATGTTTATAAAATTACTATATGTTTGCAAAGGTGCTTACTTTTGTTACTAATACAAAAGTATAGTTCAACTTAATCATGATTTTTAATCTATTCACATAATCATGGCACAAATATACCCAAACATGAAATGATGGTTTTTGTTCTCACACCCCGTTAGAACCTACACTGCTGCACCACCGCCGTCGATTTGACCTCTTACAATCAGCCCAGTAATCGTGCCCCACCCTGCCTAGTTTCAGGGTATCATGATACACCTTATAGGGTTACTGCTGAAAAGGGTCCCCCGCTACTAGGTTTTCTATCTCTAGCCAAC
Source organism: Allium sativum (assembly GCA_030737875.1). Lineage (NCBI taxonomy): Eukaryota > Viridiplantae > Streptophyta > Magnoliopsida > Asparagales > Amaryllidaceae > Allium > Allium sativum. The sequence continues at coordinate 800,939,329 of CM060924.1, read as the reverse complement.
ATGCTAAGTTGGTTAAGTGTTTTATAAACCTAACCCCCAATCAGTCTGCTTAGTTTAGCATGTTCCATCTTGATTAAGTATTAATATAATTTACTTAATCCTATCAATCGTGGCTCAGCCTTAATTGTCTTATTAAAGCCTTGACCTCTCACATTAGACAGGTATTGTTGTGGCTTCCTGTTGCCGGTTGGGTCCGGGCAGTCTTACGCCACAAATCAGTCTAACCTCGGGTCCTTATTGGGCTCCGTGTTTAACCACCCACATTGGATAGGTGTTGTTGTGACTACTGGACAGCCGGGCGGTTCCGGGCAGGTTTACATCACAACTCAATCCAACCTCGGGTTAAACACATCGTATTTTCTACATTTACATATTTTGTCTCTTTTCTTTTTATATGTAAATATTTGCGGCCCATTATTCAAAATTAATTTAAGCTAATGGTGTAAAGGTTTACACCAATCACGGGCCCAACTCATTCTTGAATTTGGGCCCCTCTACTTTTATATTTTCATTTTTTAATTAATTTGGCCCAACGCTATTTCACCCGTTTAATACGTTCGTTTATCATAATATATGTTGGGCGTAGCCTTTTAAGCCCAACTTGGCCACGTGAAAAAGGGGAGGCTTAAAACGTGATTATATACACAAAAAGGGGAATGTGAACGCATGAACTTGCAACATAACGTTGGAACTACAAAATAGAAACTGGTGTACTTGCATTGTGGTAACATATACTTTGGTCATAAAGCATAAGTGACATGAATCAAACCATGTAAAATTGTAGTTAAGTTAAGAATCTAACTAAATTAGATATCATTATTGACACATGGTCTTAACTACAACATAAACCTATATTTTTACTTAGGCATAATGTCAAACATAAACAAATCATGTTTATAAAATTACTATATGTTTGCAAAGGTGCTTACTTTTGTTACTAATACAAAAGTATAGTTCAACTTAATCATGATTTTTAATCTATTCACATAATCATGGCACAAATATACCCAAACATGAAATGATGGTTTTTGTTCTATTCATGTAATCATGGCATAAATATTCCTAAACATGAAATCATGGTTTTTACTTTATTCATGCAATCATGGCATAAATATTCCTAAACATGAAATCATGGTTTTTACTTTATTCATGCAAACTTGCAATTGGAATGTAAATCTAACTTAGCTATGTGTCACATATATTATCATATAATTCTTGTTAACAATATAGGCCTAACACGTTTTTCAATTAGGCATAATACCAAACATAGCCTAGTCATATTCATAAAATCAACATAAGTTCACAAAGAGGCTTACTTTTGTTTCTAATACAAAAGTATGGTTTTATACATAGATCATGATGCCAATTCCAACATAATTTCATATGAATCATAATACCCCAAATTTGATCCAATTACACACAAAGCGATTTTGTACAAAAATATACATTATGTTGGCATAGTAGCAAAACCACATACTTGCATGAATCTCAATTAAACAACCACAAACATGTTGCTTCAACATGAATTACATACTTGCGAATATCCAATCGTATACTTGCATGAATCTCAAATAAACTACCGCTAACATGTAGTTTTTATCATGAATTACATACTTGCGAATGTCCAAGCGTTATATCACAACATTCCAAATCGATTAGAATCATAGCAACGCACAAATATGAATTACTATCGCCAAAAATCAAGTGTAATTCTCATTTTACACAAATCAAACACAGTTATTTAATTCATACCGGAATAGTACTCTACTTACAATCGTGTGACGAATTCTTCAATTCAGGAATCTGAATTCTGGATTTGGAGATGCTATTCCTTTGATGTAGGCGTTGATTTGATTTGTTTAAGTTTAACTTGTAGTTGCTTTATGCTTTAGAGTTTGTCTCCTAATTGTCTCTCAAATTGGTGGCTACTCCTAGTCGTTCCTCAGCAGCATGATGGCCTCATTCTTATTTTTGAATGAATAGATTTGGTAGAGTCTAGGGTCATTTTTATAGAGTTTATGAATTGATTCGGACCGTCGATGTAGCTTGGGTTAATCGTAGTCATTCATTCGAAAGAGAGACCAATCAGGAGCTGACACCTAGCCCTAGTGACAAGGCAAGGCTCAGAAAATCGACCAAACATAGAACTGGCCAGCCAGGATGGGCTGGGTTCGACCTGGCTCTGGGGCCAGGTTGACAGCCCAGTCGACACCCAGGTCGACAGCCCTGTCGACCTGGCTAGCCCAGGTCGACTGCCAAGTCGACCTGGGTGACTTAGGCAGGAATTTTCCCGCCCTGGCCAATTGGGCCCGATTTTGAATTTTAAACTTGTTTTTCTGAGCTGTTTTCGTCTGTTTGAATTTTAACCTGAATTCTGAAACTTCCGGAGGCCATATCTTCTTCATACGGACTCCGTTTTTCGAAAACTCGGACTTTATTTCGCGTATTTTTTTGAGACTAACACAATGGCGTATCCCGTTTCCCCTAATTCTTTGATTTGAAATTAGTTATGCTTTAATTTATGAATTTCACTGTTATAGAATACACGGGGTGTTACATTCTCCCCCACTTAAAAGGATTTCGTCCCCGAAATCTTCAAGTTAGGAAGAATGTATATCCTAACATCCAAACATCCATCTACTCATCCATCAAACACGAGCATCCATTGTCCTTAAAAGACTTCTAATGCTTCATGATCATATGCGAAGTGTGTGTACATGTACTTATCTAATGCAAAATTAGGCGGTCTACTGATTCATTTGACCTCCTTAATGCGAATTATGTAAGTGCCATGAATCCATTATGTATGCAAATTTTTCCTATTCATGATTCTACATGAGTGCACAATCATTCATACAAATGCAACATCCATATGATAACACATTAAAGTTCAACCATATACGAATGCAAACATATATGCATATGCAATATGAAGTGACTGAGTCGATCTAAAACCTAGATTGTGTGTGTATATGCAACCACGAGCAACCACTAGTAATCACTTGCAACCACTTGCAACCATCATCCACAACATGTTTCAACTACATGTTTTCATCCAAAGAGTTTCTACCTAAAAGATAGGGTCGAGGAGATATACCTAAAAAAAATAGATAAAAGCGCAACTTAAGGAAAAAGAAAGATCAAGGATGTACCCTCAAAAAGAAAAGGGTAGGCAGAGCGTATTCTAGCTTCAGTTTCCCAAGTTGCATCTCCTTCGGCGTCGCTCCACTGAACTTTGACGAGCTTGACTTCGCGGTTGCTTAGCTTTTTCACTTCCGTTCCTAATATGCAGGTTGGAACTTTCCTCACGGTTGCTTCGCGCTCAACTTCAGCTTCTTCTAGGATATTTGGCTCTACCACTTCAGCAGACTCATGTAGACATTTTCGGAGATGTGAAACATGAAAAACGTTGTGAACTCCGGCCAGCTTTTCGGGTAGCTCTAATCTATAGGCCATTTTCCCAATTTTCTCGATGATGGGGAATGGCCCTACGAACCTTGGTGCTAGTTTTCCTGTGGTTCCAAAACGGACAACGTTCCTTAGCGGAGATACCTTAAGAAAAACTCTGTCTCCAACCTCAAATTCAAGGTCGGTCCTCCTCTTGTCGGCGTAGGACTTTTGTCTGTCTTGGGCCGTCTTCATCCTTCTTCGTATTAAGTCTACTTTCTCTGAAGTCTCTCGGATCATATCTGGTCCAAGTATGAGCTTATCAGTAGACTCCCACCAACAAGTGGGCGATCAGCACGGTCTTCCATATAAAGCTTCGAAGGGCGCCATCCCGATGGTTGCTTGATAGCTGTTGTTGTAGGCAAATTCCACCAAAGGAAGATGGTCTTCCCACGTTCCTCCGAAGTCAAGGACGCACAGTCTTAGAAGGTCCTCCAAAACTCTGTTCACTCTTTCTGTTTGGCCGTCAGTTTGGGGATGATAGGCTGTGCTCAAGCATAACTGTGTTCCTACTGCTTCTTGCAGACTCCTCCAAAACTCACTTGTGAAGATAGGGTCTCGGTCACTAACAATGTTGGATGGTATTCCGTGGAGTCGGACAATTTCCTTGAGGTAAAGAGATGCTAGAGATGAGGCAGTTCTTTTACTTTTGACAGGTAAGAAGTGGGCGCTTTTAGTAAGCCTATCCACTATTACCCAAATGCTAGTGTTGCCTCTCCTAGACCTAGGCAGCCCATCGATGAAGTCCATTGAGATGCTATCCCACTTCCACTGCGGGACCTCTAGAGGATGTAGCAGACCGCCAGGCTTTTTCTGTTCCGCCTTAACCTGTTGGCACACCATACACTTAGAAACGAATTCTGCCACGTCCTTTTTCATGCCGTTCCAGAAGAAAGTTCTTTTTATGTCCATGTACATTTTATCTCCGCCTGGGTGTATCGTCATCTTGGAGTGATGTGCTTCCTAGAGAACCCTCTTTACTAAATCCCTTATCTGTGGGACCCATAGTCTTCCGTCTCGCCTTAGCCAACCCTTATCGTCGATGGAGTATCTGTTGAGGTGACTTGAAGTCTCACCCCTAATTAGCCTATCAATCGTTTCCACAAGCTGAGAGTCTTCGCGTTGTGCTGTCCCTATTGAGTCCACTAAAGTCGGGCGCACTTCGAGAGACGCTAGCAAGCCTGTTACAAAATCGGAGGAAGGCCTAAAGTCGAAGCTGGCTATAAACTCTAGGCTTTGTCTTTCAACGAACAGCGGGCTTAGGGTCAATTTCTTTCGGCTCAACGCGTCTGCCACTACGTTGCCTTTGCCCGGAGTGTAGGAGATCTCGAAATCGTACGAGGCAAGAAACTCCATCCATCTCTGTTGCCTCAAGTTAAGATCTTTCTGCGAGAAAAGATATTTCAACGATTTATGGTCAGTGTAAAGTTCGAACTTCTCACCTAGGAGATAGTGACGCCAAGACTTGAGTGCAAAGACGATGGCAGCTAACTCAAGATCGTGGGTCGGGTAGTTCTTTTCGTGCACTTTCAACTGCCTCCCGCCATAAGCTACTACCCTTCCTTCTTGCATTAAGACGGCGCCTAGCCCTGTCCCACATGCATCTGTATAAACAGTGAACATCTTGCTTCCATCTGGCAACGTCAAAACTGGGGCTGTTGTAAGAGCCCTTTTTAGTCGCTGGAAAGAAAACTCGCAATCCAAGTCCCAATTGAACGCTAGATTCTTCTTGGTCAATTTCGTGAGAGGAGCTGAGATTCTCGAAAAATCCTTTATGAACTTTCGATAGAAACATGCTAGTCCTAGAAAATTTCGGACCTCAGTTGCATTCCTTGGTGTCTTCCAATCCTGTACCGCCACTACCTTAGCAGGGTCCACTGCTAATCCTTGTTTGGATACTATGTGCCCAAGGAACCTCACTTCTTCTCTCCAAAAGTGGCATTTGGAGAATTTGGCTTTTAGCTGATGGACTCGTAGAGTTTCCATGATTGCCCTTAAGTGCTGAGCATGTTCCTCTTCACTCTTTGAGAAGATAAGGATATCGTCTACGAAGACCACTACGAACTTATTGAGGAAATCTTTGAATGCCCTACTCATCAGGTCCACGAAGTAAGCAGGTGCATTTGTCAAGCCGAAAGGCATGACAAAGCATTCAAAGAAGTCGTCTGGGGTTCTAAATGTCGTTTTATCGATACTATCTTCAGCCACCCTTAGCTGATGAAAACCGGTCGCTAAATCGAGTTGGGAGAAAACAGACGCTCCTACAAGCTGATCAAACAAATCGTCAATTCAGGGGAGAGGGTGCCTATTCTTTTTCGTTAGCTTGTTGAGCTCCCCATAGTCAACACATAGACGGAGTGAACCATCCGCCTTTGTAGTGAACACCACTGGAGCGCCCCATTCTGAAATGCTCCTTCTAATGAACCCCTTTTCTAGAAGCTCTTTAATCTGTTTTCTGAGCTCTTTCCTTTCTCGCGGAGCCATGTGTCTAACGGGCAACGCAACGGGCTTTGCATTATCTACAAGGTATATGCGGAAGTCTATCTCCCGCTTCGGAGGCAAGCCCTTCACCTCTTCGAAGACATCCAGATATTCCCGGACCACCCTAACTGATTGCAAATTTTCAACAGAGGCATCTAGCGATTCAAGGTTACTAAGCATAACCGCATACGAGGGATTACAAGAAATTTCCAAAGTATTACCGAGCTGGGTTAGGAGCCTAACAACCCTTTTCTCACAATCAAGGATGGCCCCATTACTGGATAGCCAATCCATGCCCAAAATCAAACCATATCCCGAAAAGCCCAAAACAAAGGCACTACATTTAAATTCTACGCTTAGAATAGAAATTTTCAATCCCAACCAGATCATAGACAAATGAGCTGGGCCCCCAATTGGATTTGAAACAATTAAGGGGTCCTCTACCATACTAGTTTTTAGGTGCAGAGATTCTACTAAAGCAGACGAGATAAAGGAGTGTGACGCGCCAGAATCAAATAAAGTGCGAACGGGGTGATCATAAAGATAAACTACACTTTCTACAGAATTATTTATACCTCGCTGTTGCAGAGGTGGCGCTTCTAGCACATGAACTTGTGCCCCTGAGGTGGATCCAGCCCTCTGCCCCTGTCCTCGTTTCTTTGGGCAGTCCTTAGCCCTGTGGCCTGTCTCACCGCAAGAAAAGCACCCACCATTCTCCTTGGCCTTCTTTTTCCGGCAATCTTTCACTAAGTGCCCCACTTTGCCACAGAAATTACACTTCCTCTTCTCTTTGTTGCCTTTCCCGCCCTTCTTAAATTCTGTCTTCTTAGGCTGCAAACCCTCTTTCTTCCCTTGAGAGCTTTCTGCCTTTGTCTCCTTCTTGCCCTTATCCTCTTCGTTCAGCAATGCCATTTGTACCAACCTTTCATATGTAGCTCCCATGGGTATATGGGTCATGGCCAAACTGTGTAATGGCTCATTCAACCCTTTGACGAAACGGAGAGCCTTCTTGTGCGGGGTGTTGACTAGGTCCAGCCCAAACCTAGCCAGCTCATCGAACTGATTAACATACTCTTTGACTGTCTTGTTCCCTTGCTTAAGAAATAAGAATTTTTCCAACTACAAACTCCTTTCCGCATCTGAGAGAAATTTAGCCTCAAACCTTGCCCTAAAGTCCTCCCATGTCTCCACTAGTCTTTCTGCATTAGTGACTTCCCACCAGTAGGAAGCCTCGCCCTTTAGTAGCCAAACTGCCAGTTGTACTTTCTGCCTATCTTCTACCTCAAAGATGATGAATAAGTCCTCGGTTTCTTTCAGCCAATTTCTAGCTGCCACGAAGGACTCAGTTCCATGAAAATTCTTTCCTCCCATAGCTTTAAAATCTTTACATATCTTAGCAAAAGTGTTTCCCCGTGGAGGAGGTGGAGGAAGAGGTGCTGCTGCAGCTGGATGATTTCCTGCAGCTGGGGGAGGAGGAACGGTAGGACCTGGCTGAGTGGCCCTTGCTTCTAAGAACCGTCTAAACCAACTAGGTATTGGTACACCCTCTGGCAAGTTAAGTTCTTCGGACATGCTGAAACAAAAAGGATAGTTTCAAAACGAAGGATAAGTGATAGTACCTATGGCTTTGGGGGGACTTTGCCTTTTAAAATAAAATAATATTTTATCTCTTTAAAAAAAATGCTTCTTTAAATTTCCTTTTTTGAAAATAATTTTTCAAAACTTTTTATCTTATCTGGTAAACCTATGCTCTGATACCAAGTGAAACACCCCACCTCCGTTAGGGTCACTCTCAAAGGGAATGCCCTAATTTTGGTGGAGGTTTATAAGTATAAGTCACAGATATACAAGACAGAATATAAGAACACATATTTTTGAACAGCGGAAAAACAACAACTTTTATTTCATAAAAGATATGTGTTACAACAACATACCATAATTGTCTTACAATACTTCCAAAAAAAACATAACATCTTCATACTGTCTTGATTACATTATTTAAAGAAGCATAAAGAAAACATAAATAAACTGCAAAAGTCCCATAGTTGTTGTCCAAAGCCATAGTCCAAAACGAAAAGATCCAAGCAATACATTCTTTCTCTTCAAACTGGATATGAAGGCTGGTCAAGCTGCGGTATTCCCTCCCTGTGGACCGGGGGGGGGGGGGGGGGGCGGAAGAAAAGAAGACGAAAGAAAAGTAGAGTCAGACATAAAGGCTGAGTAAGTCTAGGACTATTCAGTCTATGAATAAAGAACTGGGTATGCTAAGTATAAACTAGAAATGGGAAAGCATCATATAATTAGTTAAGTTGTCTAGGGTCGAATATACTATCGTACCCCATATTAATCTCTGTACCCATATAAACTAGTTCCCAACAGGCACCCCATAATCAGGGTGAAGTGATCCATTTTATGTTGATCGGCTCCTACTCGCATAGTTACATGTGTCTTACGGCCCCCGATGTTGTAGTTACCTATGCTGGTCCCACCATGGGGTGTATCAAGTCCCATGGTGGCGGCCCGACACAACCCTAGAATGCACAGGTATGCTACTGGTGCCCAGTGCCTTATTTTTCTGCGCCGGAGTGAGTGCACGCCCACACCCCGTTAGAACCTACACTGCTGCACCACCGCCGTCGATTTGACCTCTTACAATCAGCCCAGTAATCGTGCCCCACCCTGCCAAGTTTCAGGGTATCATGATACACCTTATAGGGTTACTGCCGAAAAGTGTCCCCCGCTACTAGGTTTTCTATCTCTAGCCAACATGCTATGTTGGTTAAGTGTTTTATAAACCTAACCCCCAATCAGTCTACTTAGTTTAGCATGTTCCATCTTGATTAAGTATTAATATAATTTACTTAATCCTATCAATCCTGGCTCAGCCTTAATTGTCTTATTAAAGCCTTGACCTCTCACATTAGACAGGTATTGTTGTGGCTGCCTGTTGCCGGTTGGGTCCGGGCAGTCTTACGCCACAACTCAGTCTAACCTCGGGTCCTTAATGGGCTCCGTGTTTAACCACCCACATTGGATAGGTGTTGTTGTGACTACTGCACAGCCGGGCGGTTCCGGGCAGGTTTACATCACAACTCAATCCAACCTCGGGTTAAACACATCGTATTTTCTACATTTACATATTTTGTCTCTTTTCTTTTTATATGTAAATATTTGCGGCCCATTATTCAAAATCAATTTAAGCTAATGGTGTAAAGGTTTACACCAATCATGGGCCCAACTCATTCTTGAATTTGGGCCCCTCTACTTTTATATTTTCATTTATTAATTAATTTGGCCCAACGCTATTTCCCCCGTTCAATACGTTCGTTTATCATAATATATGTTGGGCTTAGCCTTTTAAGCCCAACTTGGCCACGTGAAAAAGGGGAGGCTTAAAACGTGATTATATACACAAAAAGGGGAATGCGAACGCATGAACTTGCAACATAACGTTGGAACTACAAAATAGAAATTGGTGTACTTGCATTGTGGTAACATATACTTTGGTCATAAAGCATAAGTGACATGAATCGAACCATGTAAAGTTGTAGTTAAGTTAAGAATCTAACTAAATTAGATATCATTATTGACACATGGTCTTAACTACAACATAAACCTATATTTTTACTTAGGCATAATGTCAAACATAAGCAAATCATGTTTATAAAATAACTATATGTTTGCAAAGGTGCTTACATTTGTTACTAATACAAAAGTATAGTTCAACTTAATCACGATTTTTAATCTATTCACATAATCATGGCACAAATATACCCAAACATGAAATGATGGTTTTTGTTCTATTCATGTAATCATGGCATAAATATTCCTAAACATGAAATCATGGTTTTTACTTTATTCATGCAATCATGGCATAAATATTCCTAAACATGAAATCATGGTTTTTACTTTATTCAAGCAAACTTGCAATTGGAATGTAAATCTAACTTAGCTATGTGTCACATATATTATCATATAATTCTTGTGAACAATATAGGCCTAACATGTTTTTCAATTAGGCATAATACCAAACATAGCCTAGTCATATTCATAAAATCAACATAAGTTCACAAAGAGGCTTACTTTTGTTTCTAATACAAAAGTATGGTTTTATACATAGATCATGATGCCAATTCCAACATAATTTCATATGAATCATAATACCCCAAATTTGATCCAATTACACACAAAGTGATTTTGTACAAAAATATACATTATGTTGGCATAGTAGCAAAATCACATACTTGCATGAATCTCAATTAAACAACCACAAACATGTAGCTTCAACATGAATTACATACTTGCGAATATCCAATCGTATATTTGCATGAATCTCAAATAAACTACCGCTAACATGTAGTTTTTATCATGAATTACATACTTGCGAATATCCAAGCGTTATATCACAACATTCCAAATCGATTAGAATCATAGCAACGCACAAATATGAATTACTATCACCACAAATCAAGTGTAATTCTCATTTTACACAAATCAAACACAGTTATTTAATTCATACCGGAATAGTACTTGACTTACAATCGTGTGACGAATTCTTCAATTCAGGAATCTGAATTCTGGATTTGGAGATGCTATTCCTTTGATGCAGGCGTTGATTTGATTTGTTTAAGTTTAACTTGTAGTTGCTTTATGCTTTAGAGTTTGTCTCCTAATTGTCTCTTAAATTGGTGGCTACTCCTAGTCGTTCCTCAGCAGCATGATGGCCTCATTCTTATTTTTGAATGAATAGATTAGGTAGAGTATAGGGTCATTTTTATAGAGTTTATGAATTGATTCGGACCGCCGATGTAGCTTGGGTTAATCGTAGCCATTCATTCGAAAGAGAGACCAATCAGGAGCTGACACCTAGCCCTAGTGACAAGGCAAGGCTCAGAAAATCGACCAAACACAGACCTGGCCAGCCAGGATGGGCTGGGTTCGACCTGGCTCTGGGGCCAGGTCGACAGCCCAGTCGACACCCAGGTCGACAGCCCTGTCGACTGGCTAGCCCAGGTCGACCTGGGTGCCTTAGGCGGGAATTTTCCCGCCCTGGCCAATTGGGCCCGATTTTGAATTTTAAACTTGTTTTTCTGAGCTGTTTTCGTCTGTTTGAATTTTAACCTGAATTCTGAAACTTCCGGAGGCCATATCTTCTTCATACGGACTCCGGTTTTCGAAAACTCGGACTCTATTTCGCCTATTTTTCCGAGACGAACACAATGACGTATCCCATTTCCCCTAATTATTTGATTTGAAATTATTTATTCTTTAATTTATGAATTTCACTGTTATAGAATACACGGGGTGTTACACACAACTTTGTGTATAGCGTTAATTCGCGAGCATCACACCTCGGTATGAGTCAAAAACGGGATAGTGACTGCAGGGAGAGCACGACGTTTCTTCCTAGCTAAGGGTGATGTTAGTGACCTACCAGCCTTGACCTTTATTATCTTTTTACCTGTGCGGTTGTAGGAATGACAGGCGCCTCAGATATAGGTCTGATAGGACCGGGAAACGTGTGTTCAGGAATAGCTAATCCTCAAAGTAAGAGAGGACCGGCCCTGAAGATCCAGGATCGATGTGTGTGGTCCTGAGACATTTTCTAGAGTGTCTCGAATGGAGAGGAGCTTGCCCCTTGCCTCGACTCATCATGGAATCCAATTTCCAATATGTGATAATACGTTTAGAATTGAAATCGACAATGTATATATAATATATATAATAAATATATATTTAATGACCTGAATAGAACGTGTCGCACCGCGGTAGTTCGTGAATTTCGACCGTTGACTTCGAAGTGACGTTACAGGAGATCCGGCCGTTGTATTCTCCTGAAACCAGAACCATTGGGTTAATAACGAAAAGAGATTTCCAATGAATATTAGAAATTTGAAATCTAACGGTTGGATTTTGTAATGACCCGAATCCTTAGGGGTTAATTTTTGAATATTTAATATTTAATTTAAATATTGGGTGGATAATATAAATGGAATTTTATATTATGTTATTAGTTTAATAATCAATTTCGATTTAAAATCGAATATATTAAATAACAGAATACGAAAATGGATTTAGTTAAATTCAAATTTTAATTTGAATTGAAAACAGTTCAAATAATTAATATGAAATTCTATTTGAATTTATAACGATAATAATATTTATTTATTATCGAGGAGAATAAATTGTCTGGAATTAATTTATATTGGTTTAAAATTAATATCTCCTTCAGATGATCGAATTAGACTTCATGACCTATCCCAGTGTGCCCGGAATAGTGGTATTACCCTAGAATTGACAGTTGTTGAGTTCAGAAAGGGGTTCAGAATCCTGTGATAGTTTAAATTAAAGGATACATTTTTTAAAACAAATTAAAATAAAAATAAAATGGGTGGACAGAAATAAAACAAGGAGATGTATACTAGCTGCACAAATCAAAAGGGGAGAGCAAACACGGTCCCTCTTCAAACTCCAGAAATTAAATGGCCTTGTTGTTCAATCCTTATACCACGCCCTTCTCTTTAAAATCACGGTGAGCTCCCTTAATCTCCCTTCTACTTTCTGCGTTCAGAAGCAAAATCAAAAATGGCCGCGCCTCACTCCTTTTTCATTTCCTCGAATCGAAAACTATAAGCCTCGAAATCAAAATGGAAGACGTTGTTTTCCACTTCAAAGTGAAATCGCCAATCAGACCATCGATCGACTAAAAGGAAGCTGGGTGGGCATCGCAGCTTCCACGTTGAGCCGGAAAAGGGAAAACCGAGTTCATCAAACAACTCGAAGGCATAATTCGCGAGTAGAAGACAACGCGATACGAAGATGACCTCGAGATTGAAGCAACGTTCGAAGACCTAGGGACTCGATTTCGAGTCGTACGGTTTAAGGTCGCGATACTGGTGATGTTAAGATCTTCGATGGTGGGGGGAGCAGTCAGTAACGCTGAGGCATACGAGATGATGATAAGGTTAGAATTGGCTCAAAGCATCACAAAGGAGATGCGGTTTGGTTTTCCTGGTACTAGGTTCTGGCGCATGTGGCAAGGGAGGGTCGTGATCTCTGAAGAAGGCCTGGAACTACGAAGAGCATTTTGGTTTGGAAAATTGAACCAATAGCAGGTAAATTCTTATTTAAAATTTGATTAGTATAATAGTTAAACTAAAATTTGCATATTGTTAGAAAGAAAAATGTCGTTTACTAATAATGCGGAATTTAGAAACTAAAAGGAAAATTTTAATGAGTGAATCATTGTATAAATTTTAAATTAGATAAGTGAAATATTTAAATTTGAAATCGTTAGTTGTTCAAATCCAAGAAGTTCAAAAAAAAAGGATTTAAAAAGGTAAATATTTTAATTAAATTCTTTATTTACTTTTAGAATGTTTGATGGCTTAAATAACGAATGTCATATGAAAATATATGCAAGGTTTTATCGAATGGAGTAAGTCGAGAATTTTATAGCTGCGGATCATTTAAGCTGGAATTAAAATATGGAATCAAGATGGATCGAAAAATAAAACGGTGAGTAAATCTCACCTTTTATTTAGAAATTATTTTTATATAGTTAAAAATAATTGTCTGTGCTTGTTTGAATGCTGTCTGATTGTTTTAAAAATATATATTAGTTATTTAGGATATATATATATGTATTGGGTTGATGATTGGTTGGATTCCCGCAGTTTCATTAGCGGATGCCCGTGGTACCATAGCGGATGATTTCCCTATACGCCCCACGCTATGATTAGTGGATGACCTTCATACTGCGATATCCTGCCTCGAAGCAGGATAGGTATTATTTATGTGCTAACGTCTGTGGATGCAGGAAAACAGGTTGGAGGAATCCAACTGGATTCCTCAAAAATATATTATCTGTTTGTTGTTTGTTTGATTTCATATATATTCATATATGATGTGTTAAAAATCAAATGATTGAAAATTGGTTGATTGATTGTTTAAAATATCCCTGGGGCTTGAATATTGATTCATAAAAATATCGGAAAGGGTATTTGATATTTAAAAAGGAAATTCTATTTTTATAAATAGATTTTGAATTTTTAAATAAAACTATAGAAAATATTAACTTGTTTTGAAGGTATATAAAACAAGTAATCGAATTTATAAACTTTGTTTATAAATAAAAATATGGGATTTGAATCGAATTTATAAACTTTGTTTATAAATAAAAATATGGGATTTGAATCGAATTTATAAACTTTGTTTATAAATAAAAATATGGGATTTGAATCGAATTTATAAACTTTGTTTATAAATAAAAATATGGGATTTGAATCGAATTTATAAACTTTGTTTATAAAGGAAAAATATGGGATTTGAATTGAATTTATAAACGTTGTTTATAAATGGAAAGGTGGGATTTGAATTGAAGTTATAAACGTTGGTTATAAAAAAATGCAGAGAATTCAAATAGAATTTGAATATAGAATTCAAATGGACTTTAAACTATAGAATTTGAAAATAGAATTCAAATGAAGTTTTAAATAAAGAGAATTCAAATAGAATTGAATTGGAATTTGAATAGAGAAGTCGATAAGGAAACGAGAGTATGAGTATAATTAGAATTTGTTAATATGCAGTTAAAATATATTTGAACATGTCATGTTCAAATATGAAGGTGAAATAGACTGAAAAGTCAAGTAACAGATTTAATTAACAAATTGAGTTAAAACGATTGATATAGTTAAAATAGATTGGACATGCATAAATATACAGGAGACAGGTATAGACATACAGGAGACAGGTATGGAATAAAGTATAGAAGTGAAATAAATAGAATGCCCGACAAAAAGGTACGTATTTAATTCATATATGAGATTTTATGCGCCGTATCGGCAAGCCGCTTGGCTTTTTCTTTTTCTTTTTGAGAGAAGAAGGACCGGGAAAGCTATTTGAAATTTCCCGATGCTCCCGGTACAAAGGAGGTTATGGCGAATTTTTCCGGGAATTTAAGGTGATAGAATATTTTTAAGATAATTTGATAGTTAGAAATCAATGTATCAAAATATATAGAAGTCGGTAAGGAAACGAACTTAGAAATAGAATAGTATAATTATAAAGGGAAGTATAAGAAAAAATCTCGTAGGAATAGAAAGAGAAAATGTATATGTGTTTAAAGGTGAATAATCAGTTTTATGGTATTGATTATTCGAGTAAGTAGTCTTGTCTGTTTTGACGTTAAATGTTATTCAGTCAAGGTCTGAGAGGTAATTATACCCCAACTTGGTTGATTTCATGATATACCGATAAGTAGCAAGATTCAGGCTCGAAGATCAATATGGAATAAGAATTAGTTAAATGCTGTATTTGGGTTGTCGTAACGATGTTTTACACAACATATGTTTTAATCCAAATATGTGCAAAGCTTGGAAATAGAATAATGAATATTTCCTAGTATAGAAAATAAAGGAAGGCGATATATGGAAATGTTTTCCAAAGAACGTATAAGGCCAATATGGTTATTGAAAATATTTGGTTAACAAATATTGATAAGAAATAGAGAAGAGATTTAATTAATGGAATATTAATTAAAGGTTCAGTGATTTGTTGGATGTTTGGATGAACACTTGTTTTATTCTATAGTTAAATCATCGACTATCGAAACACTTGTTTTTATTCGATAGTTAAATCACAGACTATCGAAGTTTTGACCATCGTTGTCAATATGGAGAGACCTGTTGGATTATTATCCGAAGAACCACTCCATATCGGCAGTAGCTTTCGAATCAGATTATATAAAGATAATCGAAGATGGAGTAGAGTGCAAGGACTTTTTCTATTAATATAAATAGTGCCTTCAGTTCATCATGTTCCTAGGTGGCTTGTATGGATGAATGCCTGACAGAGTATTTCCAGAAAGGTCACGTACATTGATTTCTTCAACCGTACCAAGAGTGGAAGCGGAGAAGGAAACTTCTTTTAGCTAACACGTAATGTACTATTGTAGACGTCAATCGGTGATTTGATGGATTTGACGATGTGACATTCGAAGTGAATCTAGTATGATGATAAAGCGTAGCTTCTAGCCTCATCATCCGGTAAATGACAGAAATTGGGCAGGCAGCATGGCTAAGTCGGTCGCACCGAAGTAGGGTGTATAATCACCTGATCTAGAGTTTCATTTACTTCTAAAATTCTATTGTTAATGCTGTCCCATTCGGGAAACGGTTGCTGATCCCAACTGTTGGTGATATACATTCGATACACTCAAGCTAAATGAGTGGTCGGTCATGTGTGGCCGGGTTGCAAGATGTTCTTGTTGAACCCAGTGTATTCCTCTCTAGAGGTACATTAGCGAAAGGTGGTTCCATACCTTGTCATAGTTGGAAATCCATTTCCCAATACGTGCTTGCGGTTTTGATTGTATACTATATATGTAGAACGTGAGATGAAAGCGTTTCTGCTAGATGATTATATATATATTGTGGTTGATAGACATTATTATAATATCAAAAGGTTTTCGATATAAAGATATTTTGGATTTTCATAAGGGAAAAACCCGTTCCGTTATGCGGCGTGGTCTTATGAGATATCGTTTACTTATTCGAACTGTTTTTAACTGTTTTACTCATACCAGTCCCATGACTAACCCGAAGTTTACTTTGTTGTTTTCCCTAAACTCTTGGGTGCCTAAATTTGTACGGGCAGTCAAGTAGTCGGGATTTACAGATATACTGGAAGAGCTTGGAGCAGGAGGCTTCAGGATCATATAGTTATAGTTATTTCCGCTGTGTTGTAAGTGTTGTACTTTGATAATGTATTGTATACATATAATGATTTATTTCAAGGATATGTTATCTATTATATGTTATTCGTTCCGCTGTGAGATTCGTGTTACTCTGATGTTGTGTTCTTCTTCTTCTTCTATTCTAATTTTCTATCTTATCTTTCCTCACCCTCTAATTGCTTTCACTAATTACCAGGATTTTTCGGTGTTTTGGTTATCGACATCGAGCTTATGCCGATAACCAAAGTCGATAAAAATTCGGGTCGTTACAGATTTAGAATTATTTCCAAATCAAAATTGGAATAGGTCGTTGTAAGTGCAGTTCGACGACTGTTATTCGAAATCGACTGTACGGGCCTTGATAAAATTACTAAAAATATCAATAATTTGTGTAAAATCATAATAAACGATATAGAAAGAGTTAGAGTGAAAAAATACCATATTTAAAAAGGATAAAAATATATTTTTATCAAAATGAACTAGTTATGAACTAGAATTATAATCCAATTTTTTTGAATAAATAAATTGGATGTGAAATGGTTTTGAAATAATCAGAATTTCCAATATACGAATTGGAACGGATTTGACTCGAAATTATCATCGGAATATTTCGATGTTGGATTTCGCGATTATACAGATATGGTTGTGGAAATTTGAAAGATATATTTATATCGTTATTTCCAATATGATATTTGTTGGTTTTAGAATTTGATATTGAATATAAGCCGATATATTTTCTATTCAGAGCCTTGTATTTAATATCAAATGGGATTTTGGGTTCATCGTGAATGGTGTCTTAAATAACACTGTTCTTGAACCCAGTTTAGAAAAGAATAAATCTTTTAATTAAGATTTAATGAAATTGTCCAGTTAATTAGTATTTAATTGGAATTGAATTTAAATTGGATTTTAGGGTTTATCGTGAGCATTGTTTTGAATAACACCTATTCTTTAAACCGATTAACAATGGAATGTGATTTTGGGTTTATCGTGTACCGTGTTTTAGAGGACATTGGTTCTTTAACGCAGTTAAAGACAGAATATTGATTTTTGGGAAGATTAAAACTAGGTGGAGTTTTAATGAATCTTTAATTAGATTAAAGCGATCGAGAAAGGAGTATCACCAGTTTTGCTCCAAACGATAGTTAAATCTTTAATTAGATTTGAACGTGAAATGGTAATTAATATTTACCGATAACACCGCGGTGTTAGATATGGAGTATTACCGGTTTTGCACCATGAGATGAATATGTTGGAATTGGGAAATAAAATAAATGATTACTTCGGTTTGATTCGCTAATCCCGACTAGTTTGGAAAAACCTTAACATGGTTTGAAAAGATATCCAAAGGAAGACTAAAGAATAAATTTAGAGGAATTTATCTTTGATAAAATTAATGGGAACCTTTCCCTAAGAATGTGAATATTTGAATAAAAGAATATTCTGAATTGGAATGAGGCGTATGTTGTGTTTGTGTAAAACTTGTTTATTATATATGCGAGTTATTCGGAATGGCCGGGTTTATACCCATTCTGAATAAATGATTCAGCGATAAGTAAAAGATGAAGACGATGGTTGAAGACTGGATGTCCTCACATCATTTAGATGACTACCGATGATCTTGATTCGGCTGTACACCCAAGAGGAGGGAATCAGTTGGTGATCGTCCAAACGTACTTGGAGATCGATGGATAAGCGAGGAATAAGGTTCCTTTGGTTTCGTTCAGACCCAAAGCAAAGTTTTTAATGGACTGTGTGTCTGACATTGGATTTTATTCTATGTGATTGATGTCTATTAAATATACATCTGATTGGTGGCGGAGAATTTATTCTCTTTCTTAACACTCTTCTGTGAAATGTACGAGCTCAGAGGTTGTGTATTGATGGATATCAATCGCATGGCATGAATTGCCTGTGTGGCATGACTAAGTGGCAGATGATCAAGGCTTTTGTTGAAAAGCAAAGTCTTGTGGTTGATGATCAAAGCACGGCATATGTGGCACAGCTTTGTGTATAGCGTTAATTCGCGAGCCACACACCTCGGTATTGGTCAAAAACGGGATAGTGACTGCAGGGAGGGCAAGATGTTTCTTTCTAGCTATGGGTGATGTCAGTGACCTACCAGCCATGGCATTTATATACTTTTTACCTATGTGGTTGTTGGAATGCGAGGCGCCTTGGATATAAGTCAGATAGGACCGGGAAATGTGTGTTCAGGAATAGCTAATCCTCAAAAGTAAGAGAGGACCGGCCCTGAAGATCCAGGATCGTTGTGTAAGGTCCTGAGACATTTGCTAGAGTGTCTCGAACGGAGAGGAGCTTACCCCTTGCCTTGACTCATGATGGAATCCAATTTCCAATACATGATAATTCGGTTTTATTTATAGAACCTAGTATGGCGACATAGTAGATGGTAGCTATGCCATCTATGATTGATACTTATGATGGAAATTGTTTTGACACTATATATTTATAGTAACATCAAAATAATCTGCTTTTAGATGTATCAAGCATTCATTGGCTATTATAAGGTAAAACCCTATCCTCCGGCTTACATTGCATTGTGTGATGGGACCTAGGTCTTATAATAGCTTCATTTTTCTTTATTTAGCATTGCGCTGTTTGTTTTATGCACTGGTATTTTTGGGAGGAAACCCTGTTCCGTGTTATACAGCGTGGTCCCTTGATTTACCTAACTTTAAAAATGAAGATTAATAACTATTTTAGTTCTCACACCTATCACATGACTGACCTGGAGTTTATTGTTTTAACCTAAACTCTGGGTGCCCCTATTTTCCACACAGGGGAGCTAGTAGTTTTGATTTTGCAGATTTATATTCATAGAAACATGTTTATAGCTGAAGTGATATTCGGAAAGCTCTGTATCCATGTATTTCTTTCAGTTGTGTGTTGTATTGTTTTTCCGCTGGTATGTATTTAAATGTAATTTAAATCTCTGATATTTCTAAAATGTGTAATATTTATCCATACTTTGTATATTATTGTATTCTGATGGAATTGTTGTAATAAACAATGAAATGTTCTTCTTTTTGTGTTCCAATTTGTCGTGTTCTCAAAACAATCAGAGGTTTCGAATGGTCTGGGTCGGTTTAGCGATCGATTCGGATCGAGTGCAATTCCCAATTGCTACATTTGGTATCAGAGCTTTGGTTTACATAGCTCAAGGACAAGACACGTTAGAAACAAACGAAAGAATTCATCAAAGATTGGATCAGTAATATCCAATGAGAATGACTCGTTAGAGATGGGATCAGTAGTGTCCTAGAACGAGTGTAAAGAGTAAAGTTTTTGAAATAAAAATTCGAAAATAAATTTTGTTTAGAAACTTAAATTCAAGTATACGTATTTGAATATTTTATTTGTATTGAATTTGGACAATTGAGTATATAAAGATTTTGCATATACGCGTCGTGAACGTATATTCGAAAATTTAATATATTGGATAGATATAGAATCATACTCTAGTCGCCCAGAGATGGTACTGATTATTGTCATGACATCATCAGTATTTATGTTCGAGTTACGAAGGTGTGATATTTATATATTTCCATTAGACTGGTGTGAGAACCAAAACTATATAGGGCTTATTATTGTGATTTGGCATCAAAAATCTGATTTTTGGACTATGTATTAAAGTAATGAATTTGAAATGATAATCAACAAATTGATTGATGGTTGTGTTGTATGATTATTGTTTTGATTAATTAAAATTTTGAACCATTTAGCCTAATGGAACTAAATATTGAACTGTATTGAAAAATGATTACAATTGCATGCATATACATGTATATCTATTGAACAGGTCATAGCAAGGAAGCTAGAGAAGAGGAATACAATTGTTTGTCCAACAAACAGGTACATGTTTATTGTATTTCTTTGGGTTTGGATGATTTTATGAGCCGATTGGCAAGCCGCTTGGCTGTTTCTTTTTGTATTGGAGAGGCCTGTATGGCACTTTCAGGATTTTCCCGGTGCTCCCGTGGCAGGGAAGGTTATGGCGAAATTTTTCGAAAATTTAGGGTGTTAGCCAAATTTTTGAAGAATTTGAAAAGTTCTTAGAAACTAAAAAGTTGAAGAACTTAAGCCCTAATGAAAATAATGAAAGTTGAGTTGATTAGTTAAACAACTTTCAGCTTCGTTCCTTTCTGAGGACGAAAAGATTTTAAGTGAGGGAGAAGTAACAACCTGGAAAATCCGAGCCAATTTAAACTTTTTATTTTGGCAATTTTGATGAATTTTGAATATTTAAAATAAATTATTTAGATTAATAACGATGAGAAATTTATTTTGATTAGAATTAGAAGTATATATTTATATAGATCGTCGTTAGAATATAAATATTTATTTTTAATTATAAAAGGAATTGAAAATGGCGCGGTAGTTCAAAAATTCGATGTCAAAATTCAAATGACTATACAGGATTCAAAATAAACCGGATTTTAGCGAAACCAAAAATATTAGAATCTATTTGAAAATATCTTTCCAACGAATCTGAAAAATTAAAATTTAATAGCGGGAATAAAAAGTTATGCCCAATTGAAAATCAGAATAGTCGATATGGAATTTTCGGCCCTTAAAAATGGAAATTTTGCAACCAACCTCTGTTTTCGACGAAACCACTTATGTCGGATCCGCGATGTCAAGTTATTTATAGGTTTCAAAATTCGTAATTTTCTGAATCAATATGTGAGCATGAGAAATAAAACGTGATTTTGTCAATTTCAGTCAATTACGATCTACCAGAAAATAGCCTTTTTTTCAAACGGTCTCGGAATTTGGCGAAATTAGACTTGTTAGAACCGTATCGTCTATACAAAGCTAGAAAATATTTTCGGGGATTTTTAGAGTCCGTATGTGGCCCCGGTAAATTGAAATGTTCATTCAAATTCAATATATAGATTTATAATTTGATTTTGACGGAAACTGATCGAAACGATCGAATCGGCTTACGATACATACCCCATTCTGTTCGAAATGGGGTAATTAGCTATGGACGACAGTCGGTGGTTTCGATTTCGAGTTCGAAATAAAAAGTTACTTTTCGAAATTAAATAATAATAATAATATATATAATTATATACTTCGCCCTCCCTCTTCTCTCTCATATTCAGATCGATCGAAATAAAAAAAGGAACGAGGAAGGAGGAGCCGCGCTCCTCCTCGCAGTGCGCCACCGCGCCTGAGGAGCCGCCCCTCAGGCGATCGCCGCCCTCCCTTCATCCCCCTCTTCTTCTCCGTTCTCCTCCATCTCCTTTCTACTCCTCCAATCGCGACGCCGACACCCCCAAAACCCCTAGCCCTGAAACACCACCGCCGCATGTCCCCTCCACCGCGACGCCCTTCGACCTGCGCACCCCCTCCGACCTTCGTCTGACAGCCCTTTGGCCAATTCCGACCCCTTCCTCCGCGAATCGGGGACAAAGTGAATATTTCCCTCTTTCTTCTTCTAATTTGATTTAATTTAAAGGCATTGTTTTTGTGTGTAATCCTTAAATGAAATGGTTTAAGAACATAAAGATTATATTTTTAAGAACATGAAGATCGTAATTTTTAAAATTAAGAAGAGAATATTTATATATTTAAAAATATTTGATTTTTATATTATAGAAAGATTAAAAATATGATTTTTATGTTATAGAGATAATAAAAATATGATTTTTATATAGTAGAGATTATAAAAATGTGATTTTCATAAGACAAAGAATATAAATATACAATTTTTATATATGCTGTAGCGAAATAAAAATTCGATTTTTATAAGAGTAGCGGATCGAAAATAGAATTTTTATATAGTAGGGAATATAAAATATAATTTTTATGTAGGTAGCGAAATAAAAATCAGATTTTTATTATATATATGTTAAAATAAAAATACAATTTTTATTGTGTCGAAATAAAAATTCGATCTTTATATTAGAAGTAGATATATTAAAATATAATTTTTATATAGGAAGGAGCATTGTAAAAATATATGAATCATAAATGAAATGCGATTTTTATTTATTGGAATGTGGCAATAAAAATATAATTTTTATTATGAACAGCGTGGTAAGGAATGCATTGGAATTTCAAACAAATCCAAACGGTTCAGAAGTTCAGAATTAAAACTGGCGGAGTGGAACCCAATGTGAGAACTCCTCACATTAATTCTTGTTTTCTAGTTAAAATATATAATAGGATGCAGACGGTGCTTAGCAACACCCGACACCCGTCGTCCATAGACCATGGACGACTTGTTTGATTTTGTTGTGTTGTGAAAATTGATTGTGATGTGGAATGAAATAAAATATTTATATAGTTAAAAATATTTTATCGTTAAAAATATAACTTTTAACGTGTATATGAATAAAATAAATATTCATTTACAAATCAGACGATTTGTTTATGTATACCCTTTTGACTGATATTGATTGGGATGATAATTTTTACACATCGCCCAATTGCACAAATAATATTCAGTGTTTGTTGATTTGAAACCCCACACGGGTGTTGGGATGATATCTAGTGTAAACTAATCCCAATTATTTAGTTGTATGTCGATCGATTGGTTGACAGACTGTGTAAGCGTTAATTATTTATATTTAATGCTTATGCAGTTGTGTGGTGCACTTTGGATGATGGTTGATTACTTATCATTGCTATTATATACATGTGTTGTATGGAATCCATATAATTAACATTATATGGTAATTGATTGGGTCTCATTCCAATTTAGAAATTCATGTGTTGAATAAACAAAATAGTCATGTGTTGACAATACTCATGTGTTGAGAATATTCATGTGTTGAAACGTTTCATCTGTTGAACAAAATATTTATACAATAAAATTCACATTTTTATTGTAATTAAGAATTATAAAATCTTCATGTTTTTAATAAAATATATATTCATGTGTTGAAGAAAATATTCATTTGTTGAATAGAATAATAAAGTTATTGAAATATATAAAGCCGTGTTGATTAGATTTGCGCCATTTTGACGCGAACGATATTTGTATCGATTATATTCGTTTTTATAATGAATATAGAAAAGTAAGTGATTTCAAAGTATAACGTTTTGAAAATATTATCATTTATATATTAATGATAAGGAATATTAAAAATTGAATATGAAGTTGAAATTGTTTTGAAAACAAATTTAAAACGATTTATAAAATACGGTTAGAATTGAAATTGATGAAGTATATATATATATATATATATATATATATATATATATGAAATGGCCTGAATAGAACATGCCGCACCGCGGCAGTTCGCCAATTTCGACCATTGACTTCGAATTGACGTTACGGGAGATCCGACCGTTGGATTCTCTTGAAACCGGAACCGTTGGATTCTTATAGAAAAGAACTTTCCAATGAATATTAGAAATTTGAAATCTAACAGTTGGATTTGGAATTATGTCCAAATCTAATTTGTAAAAGGTCGTTGTAAGTCCAGTTCGACTACAGCTATTGGAAATCAACTGTACGGGCCTTGATAAAATTACTAAAAATATCAATAATTTGTGTAAAATCATAATAAATGATTTAGAAATTATTGGGGTGAAAAAAATCCCATATTTAAAAGGATAAAAAATATTTTTTTATCGAAATGAACTAGTTATGAACTAGAATTATAATCCAATGTTTTTGAATAAAAAAATTGGATGTGAAGTGCTTTTTAAATATTCAGAATTTCCAATATATGAATTGGAACGGATTTGAATCGAAATTATCTTTGGAAAATTTCGATGTTGGATTTCGTGATTATACAGATATGGTTGTGGAAATTTAAAAGATATATATATATATATATATATATATATATATATCGTTATTTCCAATACGATATTTGTTGGTTTCAGAATTTGATATTGAATATAAGCCGATATATTTTCTTTCCAGAGCCTTGTATTTAATATCAAATGTGATTTTGAGTTCGTCGTGAAATAACACTGTTCTTGAACCCACTTTAGAAAAGAATAAATCTTTTAATTAAGATTTAATGAAATTGTCCAGTTAATTAGTATTTAATTGGAATTGAATTTAAATTGGTTTTTGGGGTTTATCGTGAGTTGTGTTTTGAATAACACCTGTTCTTTATCGTGATTAACAACGGAATGTGATTTTGGGTTTATCGTGAACCGTGATTTAGAGGACATTGGTTCTTTAACCCAGATAAAGACAGGATATTGATTTTTGGGAAGTTTAAAACTAAGTGGAGTTTTAATGAACCTTTAATTAGATTAAAGTGATCGAGAATGGAGTATCACCAGTTTTTCTCCAAGCAATAGTTAAATCTTTAATTAGATTTTAACGTGAAATGGTAATTAATATTTACCGATAACACCGCGGTGTTAGATATGGAGTATTACCGGTTTTGCTCCATGGGATGAATAGGTTGGAATTGGGAAATAAAATAAATGATTACTTCGGTGTGGTTCGCTAATCCCGACTAGTTTGGAAAAACCTTAACATGGTTTGAAAATGATATCTAAAGGAAGACTAAAGAATAAATTTAGAAGAATTTATCTTTGATAAAATTAATGGGAACCTTTCCCTGAGAATGTGAATATTTGCATAAAAGAATATTCTGAATTAGATTGAGGCGTATGTTGTGTTTGTGTAGCACTTGTTTATTATATACGCGAGTTATTCAGAAAGGCCGGGTTTATACCCACTCTGAATAACTGATTCGGCGATAAGTATAGATGAAGACGGTGGTTGAAGACCGGAGGTCTTCACATCGTTTGGATGATTACTGATGATCTTGATTGTGCTGTACACCCAAGAGGAGGGAATTAGTTGGTGATTGTCCAGACATACTTAGAGATCGATGGATATGCGAGGAATAAGGTTCCTCCGGTTTCGTTCAGACCCAAAACGAACTTGTAAATGGACTCTGTGTTTGACATTGGAATTTATTCTGTGTGATTGATTTTTATTAAATATATATCTGTTTGGCGGCGGAGAATTTATTCTCTTACTTAACGCCCTTCTCTGAGTCATACGAGCTCAGAGGTTGTATATTGATGGATATCAATCGTATGGCACGATTTGCCTGTGTGGCATGCCTAAGTGGTAGATGATCAAGGCTTTTGTTGAAAAGCAAAGTTTTGTGGTTGATGATCAAAGCACGGCCTATGTGGCACAACTTTGTGTATAGTGTTAATCCGCGAGCCTCACACCTCGGTATGAGTCAAAAACGGGATAGTGACTGCAGGGAGAGCACGACGTTTCTTCCTAGCTAAGGGTGATGTCAGTGACCTACCAGCCTTGACCTTTATTAACTTTTTACCTGTGTGGTTGTTGGAATGACAGGCGCCTCAGATATAGGTCTGATAGGACCGGGAAACGTGTGTTCAGGAATAGCTAATCCTCAAAAGTAAGAGAGGACCGACCCTGAAGATCCAGGATCGCTGTGTGTGGTCCTGAGACATTTTCTAGAGTGTCTCGAACAGAGAGGAGCTTGCCCCTTGCCTCGACTCATGATGGAATCCAATTTCCAATACGTGATAATACGTTTAGAATTGAAATCGACAAAGTATATATAATATATATAATAAATATATATTAAATGACCTCAATAGAACGTGCCGCACCGCGGCAGTTCGTGAATTTCGACCGTGACTTCGAAGTGACGTTTCGGGAGATCCGACCGTCGTATTCTCCTGAAACCAGAACCATTGGGTTCGTAACGAAAAGAGATTTCCAATGAATATTAGAAATTTGAAATCTAACCGTTGGATTTAGAATTATTTCCAAATCAAAATTGGAATAGGTCGTTGTAAGTGCAGTTCGACGACCGTTATTTGAAATCGACTGTACGGGCCTTGATAAAATTACTAAAAATATCAATAATTTGTGTAAAATCATATTAAACGATATAGAAAGAATTGGAAGCAAAAAATCCCATTTTTAAAAAGGATAAAAATATATTTCTATCAAAATGAACTAGTTATGAACTAGAATTATAATCCAATTTTTTTGAATAAATAAATTGGATGTGAAGTGGTTTTGAAATAACCAGAATTTCCAATATACGAATTGGAACGGATTTGACTCGAAATTATCATCGGAATATTTCGATGTTGGATTTCGCGATTATACAGATATGGTTGTGGAAATTTGAAAGATATATTTATATCGTTATTTCCAATACGGTATTTGTTGGTTTTAGAATTTGATATTGAATATAAGCCGATATATTTTCTATTCAGAGCCTTGTATTTAATATCAAATGGGATTTTGGGTTCATCGTGAATGGTGTCTTAAATAACACTGTTCTTGAACCCAGTTTAAAAAAGAATAAATCTTTTAATTAAGATTTAATGAAATTGTCCAGTTAATTAGTATTTAATTGGAATTGAATTTAAATTTGTTTTTGGGGTATATCGTGAGCAGTGTTTTGAATAACACCTATTCTTCAACCCGATTAACAATGAAATGTGATTTTGGGTTTATCGTGAACCGTGTTTTAGAGGACATTGGTTCTTTAACCCATTTAAAGACAGGATATTGATTTTTGGGAAGATTAAAACTAGGTGGAGTTTTAATGAATCTTTAATTAGATTAAAGCGATTGAGAATGGAGTATCACCAGTTTTGCTCCAAGCGATAGTTAAATCATTAATTAGATTTGAACGTGAAATGGTAATTAATATTTACCGATAACACCGCGGTGTTAGATGTGGAGTATTACCGGTTTTTCTCCATGGGATGAATAGGTTGGAATTGGGAAATAAAATAAATGATTACTTCGGTGTGATTCGCTAATCCCGACTAGTTTGGAAAAACCTTAACATGGTTTGAAAAGATATCCAAAGGAAGACTAAAGAATAAATTTAGAGGAATTTATCTTTGATAAAATTAATGGGAACCTTTCCCTAAGAATGTGAATATTTGAATAAAAGAATATTCTGAATTGGAATGAGGCGTATGTTATGTTTGTGTAGCACTTGTTTATTATATATGTGAGTTATTCGGAATGGCCGGGTTTATACCCATTCTGAATAAATGATTCGGCAATAAGTCAAAGATGAAGACGGTGGTTGAAGACTGGACGTCCTCACATCGTTTAGATGACTACTGATGATCTTGATTCGGCTGTACACCCAAGAGGAGGGAATCAATTGGTGATCGTCCAAACGTACTTGGAGATCGATGGATAAGCGAGGAATAAGGTTCCTTTGGTTTTGTTCAGACCCAAAGCAAAGTTGTTAATGGACTGTGTGTTTGACATTGGATTTTATTCTATGTGATTGATGTCTATTAAATATACATCTGATTGGTGGCGGAGAATTTATTCTCTTTCTTAACACTCTTCTGTGAAATGTACGAGCTCAGAGGTTGTGTATTGATGGATATCAATCGCATGGCATGAATTGCCTGTGTGGCATGACTAAGTGGCAGATGATCAAGGCTTTTGTTGAAAAGCAAAGTCTTGTGTGATGATCAAAGCATGGCCTATGTGGCACAGCTTTGTGTATAGCGTTAATTCGCGAGCCACACACCTCGGTATGGGTCAAAAACGGGATAGTGACTGCAGGGATAGCAAGATGTTTCTTTCTAGCTATGGGTGATGTCAGTGACCTACCAGCCATGGCATTTATATACTTTTTACCTATGTGGTTGTTGGAATGCGAGGCGCCTTGGATATAAGTCAGATAGGACCAGGAAATGTGTGTTCAGGAATAGCTAATCCTCAAAAGTAAGAGAGGACCGACCCTGAAGATCCAGGATCGTTGTGTAAGGTCCTGAGACATTTGCTAGAGTGTCTCGAACGGAGAGGAGCTTACCCCTTGCCTTGACTCATGATGGAATCCAATTTCCAATACATGATAATTCGGTTTTATTTATAGAACCTAGTATGGCGACATAGTAGATGGTAGCAATGCCATCTATGATTGATACTTAGGATTGAAATTGTTTTGACACTATATATTTATAGTAACATCAAAATAATCTATTTTTAGATGTATCAAGCATTCATTGGCTATTATAAGGTAAAACCCTATCCTCCGGCTTACGTTGCATTGTGTGATGGGACCTGGGTCTTATAATAGCTTCATTTTTCTTTATTTAGCATTGCGCTGTTTGTTTTATGCACTTGTATTTTTGGGAGGAAACCCGTTCCGTGTTATACAGTGTGGTCCCTTGATTTACCTAACTTTAAAAATGAAGATTAATAACTATTTTAGTTCTCACACCAGTCACATGACTGACCTGGAGTTTATTGTTTTAACCTAAACTCTGGGTGCCCCTATTTTCCACACAGGGGAGCTAGTAGTTTTGATTTTGCAGATTTATATTCACAGGATCCTGTTTGTAGCCGAAGTGATATTCGAAAAGCTCTGTATCCGTGTATTTCTTTCAGTTGTGTGTTGTATTATTTTTCCGCTGCTATGTATTTAAATGTAATTTAAATCTCTGATATTTGTCAAATGTGTAATATTTATCCATACTTTGTATATTCTTGTATTTTGATGGAATTGTTGTAATAAACAATGAAATGTTCTTCTTTTTGTGTTCCAATTTGTCGTGTTCTCAAAACAATCAGAGGTTTCGAACGGTCTGGGTCGGTTTAGCGATCGATTCGGATCGAGTGCAATTCTCAATTGTTACATTTGGTATCAGAGCTTTGGTTTACATAGCTCAAGGACAAGACACGTTAGAAACAAACGAAAGAATTCATCAGAGATTGGATTAGTAATATCCAATGAGAATGACTCGTTAGAGATGGGATCAGTAGTGTCCTAGAACGAGTGTAAAGAGTAAAGTTTTTGAAATAAAAATTCGAAAACAAATTTTGTTTAGAAACTTAAATTCAAGTATACGTATTTGAATATTTTATTTGTATTGAATTTGGACAATTGAGTATATGAAGATTTTGCATATATGCGTCATGAACGTATATCAAAGTTTTAATATATTGGATAGATATAGAATCATACTCTAGTCGCCCAGAGATGGAACTGATAATTGTCATGACATCATCAGTATTTATGTTCGAGTTTCGAAGGTGTGATATTTATATATTTCCATCAGACTGGTGTGAGAACCAAAACTATATAGGGCTTATTATTGTGATTTGGCATCAAAAATCTGATTTTTGGACTATGTATTAAAGTAATGAATTTGAAATGATAATCAACAAATTGATTGATGGTTGTGTTGTATGATTATTGTTTTGATTAATTAAAATTTTGAACCATTTAGCCTAATGGAACTAAATATTGAACTGTATTGAAAAATGATTACAATTGCATGCATATACATGTATATCTATTGAACAGGTCATAGCAAGGAAGCTAGAGAAGAGGAATACAATTGTTTGCCCGACAAACAGGTACATGTTTATTGTATTTCTTTGGGTTTGGATGATTTTATGAGCCGATTGGCAAGCCGCTTGGCTGTTTCATTTTGGATTGGAGAGGCCTGTATGGCAATTTCAGGATTTTCCCGGTGCTCCCGTGGCAGGGAAGGTTATGGCGAAATTTTTCGAAAATTTAGGGTGTTCGACAAATTTTTGAAGAATTTGAAAAGTTCTTAGAAACTGAAAAGTTGAAGAACTTAAGCCCTAATGAAAATAATGAAAGTTGAATTGATTAGTTAAACAACTTTCAACTTTGTTCCTTTCCGAGGACGAAAAGATTTTAAGTGAGGGAGAAGTAACAACCTGGAAAATCCGAGCCAATTTAAACTTTTTATTTTGGCAATTTTGATGAATTTTGAATATTTAAAATAAATTATTTTGATTAATAACGACGAGAAATTTATTTTGATTAGAATTAGAAGTATATATTTATATAGATCGTCGTTAGAATATAAATATTTATTTTTAATTATAAAAGAAATTGAAAATGGCGCGGTAGTTCAAAAATTCGATTTCAAAGTTCAAATGACTATACAGGATTCAAAATAAACTGGATTTTAGCGAAACTAAAAATATTAGAATTTATTTGAAAATATCTTTCGAACGAATCTGAAAAATTAAAATTTAATAGCGGGAATAAAAAGTTATGCCCAAATGAAAATCAGAATAGTCGCTATGGAATTTTCGGCCCTTAAAAATGGAAATTTTGCAACCAACCTCTGTTTTCGACGAAACCACTTTTGTTGGATCCGCGATGTCAAGTTATTTATAGGTTTCAAAATTCGTAATTTTCTGAACCAATATGTGAGCATGAGAAATAAAACGTGATTTTGTCAATTTCAGTCAATTTCGATCGACCAGAAAATAGCCTTTTTTCAAACAGTCTCGGAATTTTACGAAATTAGACTTGTTAGAACCGTATCGTCTATAAAAAGCTAGAAAATATTTTCGGGGATTTTAAGAGTCCGTATGTGGCCCCGGTAAATTGAAATGTGCATTCAAATTCAATATATAGATTTATATTTTGATTTTGACGGAAACTGATCGAAACGATCGAATCGGCTTACGATACATATCCCATTCTGTTCGAAATGGGGTAATTAGCTATGGACGACAGTCGGTGGTTTCGATTTCGAGTTTGAAATAAAAAGTTACTTTTTGAAATTAAATAATAATAATATATATAATTATATACTTCCCCCTCCCTCTTCTCTCTCATATTCAGATCGATCGAAATAAAAAAAGGAAAGAGGAAGTGGGAGCCGCGCTCCTCCAAACAGTGCGCCACCGCGCCTGAGGCGCCGCCCCTCAGGCGATCGCCGCCCTCCCTTCATCTCCCTCCTCTTCTCCGTTCTCCTCCATCTCCTTTCTACTCCTCCAATCGCGACGCCGACACCCCCAAAACCCCTAGCCCTGAAACACCACCGCCGCCTGTCCCCTCCACCGCGACGCCCTTCGACCTGCGCACCCCCTCCGACCTTCGTCTGACAGCCCTTTGGCCAATTCCAATCCCTTCCTCCACGAATCGGGGACAAAGTGAATATTTCCCTCTTTCTTCTTCTAATTTGATTTAATTTAAAGGCATTGCTTTTGTGTGTAATCCTTTTATGAAATGGTTTAAGAACATAAAGATTTTATTTTTTAAGAACATGAAGATCATAATTTTTAAAATTAAGAAGAGAATATTTTTAAAAGTAAAAAGATTTGATTTTTATATTATAGAAAGATTAAAAATATGATTTTTATATTATAGAGATAGTAAAAATATGATTTTTATATAGTAGAGATTATAAAAATGTGATTTTCATAAAACAAAGAATATAAATATACAATTTTTATATATGCTGTAGCGAAATAAAAATTCGATTTTTATATGAGTAGCGGATCGAAAATAGAATTTTTATATAATAGAGAATATAAAAATATAATTTTTATGTATGTAGAGAAATAAAAATCTGATTTTTATTATATATATGTTAAAATAAATATACAATTTTTATAGTGTCGAAATGAAAATTCGATCTTTATATTAGAAGTAGATATATTAAAATATAATTTTTATATAGGAAGGAGCATTGTAAAAATATATGAATCATAAATGAAATGCGATTTTTATTTATTGGAATGTAGTAATAAAAATATAATTTTTATTATGAACAGCGTGGTAAGGACTGCATTGGAATTTCAAACAAATCCAAACGGTTCAGAAGTTCAGAAGTAAAACTGGCGGAGTGGAACCCAATGTGAGAACTCCTCACATTTATTCTTGTTTTATAGTTAAAATATATAATAGGATGCAGACGGTGCTTAGCAACACCCGACACCCGTCGTCCACAGATGATGGACGACTTGTTTTATTTTGTTGTGTTAAGAAATTTGATTGTGATGTGGAATGAAATAAAATATTTATATAGTTAAAAATATTTTATCGTTAAAAATATAATTTTTAACGTGTATATGAATAAAATAAATATTCATTTACAAATCAGACGATTTGTTTATGTATACCCATTTGACTGATATTGATTGGGATGATAATTTTTACACATCGCCCAATTGCACAAATAATATTTAGTGTTTGTTGATTTGAAACCCCACACGGGTGTTGGGATGATACCTAGTGTACACTAATCCCAATTATTTAGTTGTATGTCGATCGATTGGTTGACAGACTGTGTAAGCGTTAATTATTTATATTTAATGCTTATGCAGTTGTGTGGTGCACTTTGGATGATGTTTGATTACTTATCATTGTTATTATATACATGTGTTGTATGGAATCCATATAATTAACATTATATGGTAATTGATTGGGTCTCTTTCCAATTTAGAAATTCATGTGTTGAATAAACAAAATAGTCATGTGTTGACAATACTCATGTGTTGACAATATTCATGTGTTGAAACGATTCATCTGTTGAACAAAATATTTATACAATAAAATTCACATTTTTATTGTAATTAAGAATTATAAAATCTTCATGTTTTTAATAAAATATATATTCATGTGTTGAAGAAAATATTCATTTGTTGAATAGAATAATGAAGTTATTGAAATATATAAAGCCGTGTTGATTAGATTTGCGCCATTTTTACGCGAATGATATTTATATCGATTATATTCGTTTTTATAATGAATATAGAAAAGGAAGTGATTTCAAAATATAATGTTTTGAAAATATTATCATTTATATATTAATGATAAGGAATATTAAAAATTGAATATAAAGTTGAAATTGTTTTGAAAACAAATTTAAAATGATTTATAAAATACGGTTAGAATTGAAATTGATGAAGTATATAATATATATATATATATATATATATATGTGACGGCCCGCCCCGCACCAACCGAAGTTTACTCCAATTGTGCGCTGTACACATGTCCAATTGGCATGGGACGGTCGTCAAAGAAGAGAAAGAAAGAAGATGAACCAAATAAAGAACCTGTATTATGTCTCACAGCGCATGGAATAAAATATAATAACCAACATATACTTGACATAAAACAGATGAGACAGTGCATAAGCTGAAAACTTGAACTAACATCATCAGAGTAGCAGAAAATCGAATACAGCTTATTACAACTTCAAAATACTGTCTCTAAGATAAACAAAATAGGTATGCTACTAATGCCCAAAGTAGATACCGATCACGACACAGGGAGAATAACTATCTAGCATACATGGAGCCTCCTGCTCGTCCTCAGTCCATCTACTCGCGCACTACCAGCTATCCCTGTCTCTAGTCTGCTCGTGTGAGCACCCAGAGTAATAAGAAGAAACATAAAACTCTGGGTCAGACATTAGTCTGGTATGAGTGGTAGCAAGCATAAACAGAATAATAACAGGTATACTTAGTCATACCTGAACCTGGACCTGCAACCAAAGAGTTAGTACTACACGGTACAATACTCTATGATGTCACAAACACATAATATAAGTACACGGGGGTGGGGATGTGTGTGTCAAACAATCAAGCATAGCAACCATCCTTGCATCTCTCACTCAGTGCGTAAAGCATACAGTGTCTACTTCTTTGATCACCATTTCCCTTCAAGAAAACGACAGAACTCGACTTTGTACGACTATGCCCATTCCTACTACCACCAACGCCAAACCTATGGGATCACGCCCGACGTATCCATGATCCCACTCCATTGGTAGGTAGCTCCCTAGTCGCACCATATCCAAAGCCCGAGTCCGTCCATACACCTCTAATACATAATGATCCAAAGTCATAGACACCGACAACTCCTTAGCACACGTCCCGCAGCAAAGCCCAATCACGAAGTGAACTCATTAGTTCCCGTCTGGATCCTGAGCTCGAACTTCCACTTGAACTACCTTTGCATTTCGGGTTCTGGATCTCCATTGGATCGGATCGGCCTTCTTCCATCATTCGGATCGGTTCGCTGTAGCACACCAATTATCCAAGCGTATTGGTTCGGTTCGGGTATTTCTCGCCACGTCGGATCGGATCGTGTCGCGCCAGATGGATCGTGTCGCGCCAGATGGGTCGGATCGAATGCATCACTATATGCCCACGCGTATTAGCTCGGATCGGTAGTTATCACTCCAGGCGGGTCGGGTCGGAGTCTTCAATCACCAAGCCTTGGATCGCGACTTCTCGGATTGGGTCGGAGTGAATACTTCAAGCGGATCGGTTCGTGCTTCCCATTCGGGTCTTCATGCGAGAGTTCGGTCCGTGGCGCTAACTTCTGGCGGAACGGTTCGTGAAGGACGAGGCGGGTTGGTTCGTGACGTCTTCAAACGGTTCGTGACCTCTACCCCGATCCAATCCGGTTCCTGTACTTAAAACCTGCAACTTTCCAGCACTGTTTATACGCCTCTCGACGGCGTTTTCGACCATTCTAACTATTGAAATCAATCTCAAAGCATGTCATAGAGTTATAGCAACACATACAAGTGACCTCAAACACCAAAACAACAATATGACATGGTAAAATGGATCAAACATGCCCAAAACCCCATACTTTCCCTTAAGCATATGTGAGCATAACTAATGACATGATTAGCAAAACTTAACCAAATTAACCTAAACTCATATCAGAGGTCTAAAACATTATTTAAGATTTTATAAACGTTTTTCCAGAATTTATTTTCGTTTAAAAACGCTAATTAGCACTAATCACCCCGAATAACCATAATTAGTGCAAAAAGCAAGCTAATCACTCACCTTAGCCAGAAATAAAACAAGATCTGAAATAAATCTCTGATTTGGTCAAGATAACAAGGTGTTGTAGCAGCTCTAATCCCGATTTGGTGTTGATTTGCCTTAATTTGTTGTTGCTAATCTCTTTTCTTCAAGTTTGGAGTGATTTAGAGGTTGGAGGCCATTAATAAGGTTCTATGAAATGAAGTGGTGGCTGGAAAAATGACTAAAAGGATGTTTTCTAACCCTAATCAGCCCTCATATAGCCCCAATCCCGAAATCCCCTTATGGGCCCAATTGCCAACTACCCGGTTTAGCCCAATTATGCAGTTTTTCTACTTCTGAAACTTAATTCAGCCCTACAGCCCAAACGGTAAGTCCGTTTTCCACATGTGACCAGTCTACGGAAAGGTAAACCATCATTTGAAGCAATGGAAGTGGTTTTAGGTCAAAATTCTTTTCCAATCAAAAGTTATGGCCAAAACAGTACTGACTAGGGGCAAAATGGTCATTTAAAAATCGACAAAAATCGTGAACAGGGGAAATGACTCTAATAAATGTTTCCCAAAGTTACATGACCATACAACTTCACATGGGAAAGAAATAAATATTCTACAATCCTATGATGTGTAGAACACGGGTCGTTACACTCTCCCCCCCTTAAGAAATTTCGCCCCCGAAATTCCCTAATCAAATCACACACAAGGGTCCCGCATGCCTATCAATCATAAAACAACCATCAAACATGCAAAACAAGCAAAACAAGTCTATCCTAGCATGCGGAATAACTAAATCGCAAAGTAAATCTTACCAGGCAAAGAGTTCTGGATAAGCCTTTCTAATGCTCTCCTCTGTCTCCCAAGCACAATCATTTTCATCCTCGCCCCACTGAACTTTGACTAGCTTCACCGACTTTCTTCGAAGTTGCTTCGTATCATGCCCCACAATACGAATCGGCTTGCGGTTCTCAACCGCCTCAGGTTCTACTTCGAAGCCCTCTAACTGATCAGGTGAAATAGTCACATTTGAGTCGTGAACGAACTTCCTTAATTGGGAAACATGAAACACATTGTGAACTCCTGCCATTTTCTCTGGTAAGTCAACTCTATACGCCAAATTTCCAATTTCCTCGAGAACTTGGAAAGGACCCACAAATCTTGGTGCCAACTTGCCTCTCCTGCCAAATCGTATCACGCTTTTCAACGGAGAGATCTTGACAAACACCAAGTCACCAACGGAGAATTTCAAGTCTCTTCTCCTCTTATCAGCATAGCTTTTCTGCCTATCCTGAGCAGTTTTCATTCGTTGCTGAATGATCTTGATCTTATCGGAGGTTTCTCTCACCACATCTGGTCCAAGCACAAACTTCTCGCCAGTCTCTATCCAACATGATGGTGAGTTGCACGGTCTTCCGTACAAAGCTTCATATGGAGCCATACCGATACTGGATTGGTAGCTATTATTATATGCAAACTCCACTAGATGCAAATGGTCATCCCATGCTCCACCGAAATCCAATATACAAGCCCTCAAGAGATCTTCCAATATCCGATTCACCCTCTCTGTCTGACCATCGGTTTGAGGATGATATGCGGTACTGAAATGTAATTATGATCCTAAAGCCTCTTGTAAGCTCTTCCAAAATCCACTAGTAAACAACGGATCTCGGTCACTCACAATGCCTTTGGGTACTCCATGAAATCTCACCACCCACTTCATATATAGTTCTGCTAACTTAGCTGTCGTTCTGTTCGACTTAACTGGTATAAATCTTGCACTCTTGGTCAGTCGATCCACAATTACCCAAATGCTATCATGTCCCGATCTAGTCCTCGGTAAACCATCGATGAAATCCATCGAAACTTGTTCCCATTTCCATTCGGGAATTTCTAATGGTTGCATCAACCCACTAGGCTTCTTTTGCTCGGCTTTAACTAGCTGGCAATTCATGCATTTGGATATAAACTTCCCAACGTCTCTTTTCATCCCTTCCCAGTAGTAAGTCTGCCTCATATCTCGATACATCTTATTACCACCGGGATGTATAGTCAGTTTTGAGTGATGACATTCTCTAAGTACTTCATCTCTCAAGCCATTCACGTTGGGCACAACTAGTCTTCCATTCTTCCGAAGCCATCCATCTCGATCAAGCCCATACACATTCATCTCCTCTTCGATACCCATCTCTAACTTGGAGATGATTTCTAATAGGTTAGGATCGTTCCTCTGGCTAGAACCAATCCGCTCTATCAAAGTGGGTCTGATCGTCAAGCTAGCTAGCATAACTGGATCCAATTCGCACCTTGGTCTGAAATCAAACCCCGCGATATACTCCAGCTGCTCCCATTCAAGAAACATTGCCCCTAAGCTGGCATGTCTCCTACTCAAGGCATCGGCTACCGCATTACCCTTCCCAGGTGTATACGCGATATCAAAATCATACGAAGCCAAGAACTCTAACCATCTCTGCTGACGGAGATTCAGATCTTTCTGAGAGAAGAGATACTTTAGCGATTTATGATCGGTAAACAGCTCAAATCTTTCTCCCAAAAGGTAATGTCTCCACATCTTCAGCGCAAATACAATCGCTGCCAATTCCAAATCATGGGTAGGATACTTCTTCTCATGTGGCTTTAGCTGTCGACTGGCATAAGCTACAACCCTACCTCCTTGCATCAATACCGCACCCAGTCCGGTACCACAAGCATCCGTGTATACCGTCATCTCTTCATTTCCCTTAGGAATGACCAACACTGGTGCACGCGTCAACTTTTCCTTTAGACTCTTGAATGCATTTTCACACCCTCCGTCCCAAACGAAGGCTTGATTCTTCTTAGTCAACTGAGTCAACGGTGCCGCCGTCTTGGAGAAGTCTTTGATAAACTTGCGATAATATCCAGCTAACCCCAAGAAACTTCTTACGTCTGTTGCATTCTTGGGCGTAGAGTAATCTTGTACCGTAGCCACCTTTGCAGGGTCCACGGCAATACCATTCTCTGAAACAACATGGCCCAAGAATCTCACTTCTCTCCTCCAAAAATGACACTTAGAGAATTTCGCCTTCAGTTGGTGTCTTCTCAACACCTCCAACACAATTCTCAAATGTTCCTTGTGTTCCTCTTCTGTCCTCGAGTAAACAAGGATATCGTCTACGAACACAAGAACAAACTTATTCAGTTGGTCTCTGAATACTCTATTCATAAGATCCACGAAGTATGCTGGTGCATTGGTCAACCCGAATGGCATGACCAACCACTCATAAAACCCAGACGGCATCCTAAATGCCGTTTTAGCTATACTATCAGCTGCTACACGGAGCTGATGAAATCCTGTCGCGAGGTCCAATTGGGAGAACACTCTCGCTCCTTCCAGTTGATCAAATAAATCATCTATCCGTGGTAGAGGATACTTATTCTTCCTCGTCACCTTATTTAACTCGCGATAGTCCACACACAATCGAAGGGAACCATCTGCCTTAGTAGCAAACACAACTGGTGCTCCCCACTTGGAAACACTTCTTCTAATAAATCCCTTCTTCAAAAGATCGCTAACTTGCACCTCGAGCTCTCGCTGTTCTCGTGGTGCCATACGACGAAGTGGCATCACTATAGGTCTGGCATCTTTCACTAAATCAATACGAAACTCAATCTCTCGGTGTGGTGGAAGTCCGGTTACTTCCTCGAAGATGTCCGGGTACTGGCCAACCACGGGCAAACCTGATAACTCATCATGCGGAATGTCGAGGGAATTTACAAAACTAGCCATTACCCCATCACAGGGTAGACTACCAAATACTACCCTCCGCCCATCATCCGCCCTAACTGTCACCAAAAAGCCCTCACAGTCTACCACCACCCCGTATCTTTGGAGCCAATCGAGTCCCAAAATAATGCCATACCCAGTAAAGCCCAAAACAAAGCAATCACAAACAAACATACATCCATGACTCGATAAGACCACATTACGACAGATCATACTGAGGTTTGTTGAACCACCAATCGGGTTCGTCACAGCTAATGGTCTATTGACTAACTCGGGTTCCAATCCCAACCTATCTACCAGGTCACTAGATATGAAGGAATGGGAAGCCCCGGTATCGAACAAAACTTTAACAGGAAGATCATAAATGGAAAGCATACCTTGAATGACGACTCCCTTTCCTTTCTCCGCCGCAGTTGGGGCATTCGACGAAGAAGGAACGGCATTGATGGCATATGCTTTCACAATCTGATTCTCCTTCAGAGGTTGCGGGCACTTATCCTTAAAATGTCCCTCCTGGCCACAGTTAAAGCACTTCTTTCCCACTGTCTTGGCCCTACTTTCTCTTGCATAATGGCCCTTCTTTCCACATTTGAAGCACTCGACTTCTTACCTGCTTTTCTTCTGGCCATCCTTAGCTTGGTTCTGCTTCCTCTTATTCTGAGAGTTATTCTTGCCTCCACCGCTTGCTTGCGGCTTTGACTCTTCAGCAGATGCAGCAACAACCCCAGTCTTCGGCTTAGGGTAAAGACTTTCTGACCTCAAAGCTTTTCCCACGATCGACTCAAATGTCTCATCGATGTGATTAATCAGCCTCTCCCCTAAGTATTCATCCAAAACAGTGATGAACTTCTCATTTTTCTTTTCGGGAGTATCGATTAGAGATAACCCATACTTCGACAAAGTGTCGAACTCAGCAACATAATCCGATACTGCCCTTCCATTCTGCTTAAGCTCCAAGAACTTCCTAAAAAATTCCGACTTCTGGGCAGCTGGGATATACTTGTCGCTAAAGCGAGCTTTAAACTGATCCCAAGTAACTTGATCTTCTGGTGTGGCTGCCCTAATAGCATTCCACCAATTCATCGCTCGTCCTTGCAGCTGACGAGACGCTAGCCTTCTCTTCATCGCATCCTCAATACCCAAGTCATCGAAGATCCGATCACAGCTATCCAACCAATCCTGAACATCCGTGGCCGA
Organism: Allium sativum; assembly: GCA_030737875.1. Lineage (NCBI taxonomy): Eukaryota > Viridiplantae > Streptophyta > Magnoliopsida > Asparagales > Amaryllidaceae > Allium > Allium sativum. Next base: position 800,899,151 of record CM060924.1, on the reverse strand, counting down.
CTCTGTTCCGTGAAACGGCTTTCCACCAAGATTAGTGTAATCCTTACTCAACTTGGCGAAATCGACCCTAGGCGCTTGCACCGCTGCACCTCCAGCATTGGCAACATTAGGAGCCTCCCTCTGAATATCCACAAGCATCTCTCTCATGAGGTTGGTAAACATGGCCCTCATGTCAGGGGGATTCCCATTATTAGTCACTCTACCAGCACCTCTTCCTCGGCTCATCGTCAAATCTGTTTAAAGAGAAAACGATTAACCATCTCCATAGTGGTGCCAGTGCAGTGCAATGCGACTTCACTCTTAACTATACTAATACTATATATAGATATAGCTTTCGAAAACCAAAATAATCACAAATACGCGCTCTCATATACGTACTATCTCTCCCTAGTGTCTTTCCCTAGGTGAATTACGCAACCTCGCTCTGATACCAAATGTGACGGCCCGCCCCGCACCAACCGACGTTTACTCCAATTGTGCGCTGTACACATGTCCAATTGGCATGGGACGGTCGTCAAAGAAGAGAAAGAAAGAAGATGAACCAAATAAAGAACCTGTAATATGTCTCACAGCGCATGGAATAAAATATAATAACCAACATATACTTGACATAAAACAGATGAGACAGTGCATAAGCTGAAAACTTGAACTAACATCATCAGAGTAGCAGAAAATCGAATACAGCTTATTACAACTTCAAAATACTGTCTCTAAGATAAAAAAAATAGGTATGCTACTAATGCCCAAAGTAGATACCGATCACGACACAGGGAGAATAACTATCTAGCATACGTGGAGCCTCCTGCTCGTCCTCAGTCCATCTACTCGCGCACTACCAGCTATCCCTGTCTCTAGTCTGCTCGTGTGAGCACCCAGAGTAATAAGAAGAAACATAAAACTCTGGGTCAGACATTAGTCTGGTATGAGTGGTAGCGAGCATAAACAGAATAATAACAGGTATACTTAGTCATACCTGAACCTGCAACCAAAGAGTTAGTACTACACGGTACAATACTCTATGATGTCACAAATACATAATATAAGAACACGGGGGTGGGGATGTGTGTGTCAAACAATCAAGCATAGCAACCATCCTTGCATCTCTCACTCAGTGCGTAAAGCATACGGTGTCTACTTCTTTGATCACCATTTCCCTTCAAGAAAACGACAGAACTCGACTTTGTACGACTATGCCCATTCCTACTACCACCAACTCCAAACCTATGGGATCACGCCCGACGTATCCATGATCCCACTCCATTGGTAGGTAGCTCCCTAGTCGCACCATATCCAAAGCCCGAGTCCGTCCATACACCTCTAATACATAATGATCCAAAGTCATAGACACCGACAACTCCTTAGCACACGTCCCGCAGCAAAGCCCAATCACGAAGTGAACTCATTAGTTCCCGTCTGGATCCTGAGCTCGAACTTCTACTTGAACTACCTTTGCATTTCGGGTTCTGGATCTCCATTGGATCGGATCGGCCTTCTTCCATCATTCGGATTGGTTCGCTGTAGCACACCAATTATCCAAGCGTATTGGTTCGGTTCGGGTATTTCTCGCCACGTCGGATCGGATCGTGTCGCGCCAGATGGATCGTGTCGCGCCAGATGGGTCGGATCGAATGCATCACTATATGCCCACGCGTATCAGCTCGGATCGGTAGTTATCACTCCAGGCGGGTCGGGTCGGAGTCTTCAATCACCAAGCCTTGGATCGCGACTTCTCGGATCGGGTCGGAGTGAATACTTCAAGCGGATCGGTTCGTGCTTCCCATTCGGGTCTTCATGCGAGAGTTCGGTCCGTGGCGCTAACTTCTGGCGGAACGGTTCGTGAAGGACGAGGCGGGTTGGTTCGTGACATCTTCAAACAGTTCGTGACCTCTACCCCGATCTGATCCGGTTCCTGTACTTAAAACCTGCAACTTTCCAGCACTGTTTATACGCCTCTCGACGGCGTTTTCGACCATTCTAACTATTGAAATCAATCTCAAAGCATGTCATAGAGTTATAGCAACACATACAAGTGACCTCAAACACCAAAACAACAATATGACATGGTAAAATGGATCAAACATGCCAAAAACCCCATACTTTCCCTTAAGCATATGTGAGCATAACTAATGACATGATTAGCAAAACTTAACCAAATTAACCTAAACTCATATCAGAGGTCTAAAACATTATTTAAGATTTTATAAACGTTTTTCCAGAATTTATTTTCGTTTAAAAACGCTAATTAGCACTAATCACCCCGAATAACCATAATTAGTGCAAAAAGCAAGCTAATCACTCACCTTAGCCACAAATAAAACAAGATCTGAAATAAATCTCTGATTTGGTGAAGATAACAAGGTGTTGTAGCAGCTCTAATCCCGATTTGGTGTTGATTTGCCTTAATTTGTTGTTGCTAATCTCTTTTCTTCAAGTTTGGAGTGGTTTGGAGTGATTTAGAGGTTGGAGGCCATTAATAAGGTTCTATGAAATGAAGTGGTGGCTGGAAAAATGACTAAAAGGATGTTTTCTAACCCTAATCAGCCCTCATATAGCCCCAATCCCGAAATCCCCTTATGGGCCCAATTGCCAACTACCCGGTTTAGCCCAATTATGCAGTTTTTCTACTTCTGAAACTTAATTCAGCCCTACAGCCCAAACGGTAAGTCCGTTTTCCACATGTGACCACTCTACGGAAAGGTAAACCATCATTTGAAGCTAATGGAAGTGGTTTCAGGTCAAAATTCTTTTCCAATCAAAAGTTATGGCCAAAACAGTACTGACTAGGGGCAAAATGGTCATTTAAAAATCGACAAAAATCATGAACAGGGGAAATGACTCTAATAAATGTTTCCCAAAGTTACATGACCATACAACTTCACATGGGAAAGAAATAAATATTCTACAATCCTATGATGTGTAGAACACGGGTCGTTACAATATATATATATATATATATATATTATATTATATATATATATATATATATATATATATATTAAATGGCCTGAATAGAACGTGCCGCGCCGCGGCAGTTCGCGAATTTCAACCATTGACTTCGAATTGAAGTTACGGAAGATCTGACCGTCGGATTCTCTTGAAACCGGAACCGTTGGGTTCGTATAGAAAAGAGCTTTCCAATGAATATTAGAAATTTGAAATCTAACAGTTGGATTTGGAATTATGTCCAAATCAAATTTGGAAAAGGTCGTTGTAAGTCCAGTTCGACTACAGCTATTGGAAATCGACTGTACGGGCCTTGATAAAATTACTAAAAAATATCAATAATTTGTGTAAAATCATAATAAATGATTTAGAAATTATTGGGGTGAAAAAATCCCATATTTAAAAAGGATAAAAAATATATTTTTATCGAAATGAACTAGTTATGAACTAGAATTATAATCCAATGTTTTTGAATAAATAAATTGGATGTGAAGTGCTTTTTAAATAATCAAAATTTCCAATATATGAATTGGAACGGATTTGAATCGAAATTATATTTGGAAAATTTCGATGTTGGATTTTGTGATTATACAGATATGGTTGTGGAAATTTAAAAGATATATATACATATATATATCGTTATTTCCAATACGATATATGTTGGTTTTAGAATTTGATATTGAATATAAGCCGATATATTTTCTTTCCAGAGCCTTGTATTTAATATCAAATGTGATTTTGAGTTCGTCGTGAAATAACACTGTTCTTGAACCCACTTTAGAAAAGAATAAATCTTTTAATTAAGATTTAATGAAATTGTCCAGTTAATTAGTATTTAATTGGAATTGAATTTAAATTGGTTTTTGGGGTTTATCGTGAGTTGTGTTTTGAATAACACCTGTTCTTTATCATGATTAACAACGGAATGTGATTTTGGGTTTATCATGAACCGTGTTTTAGAGGACATTGGTTCTTTAACCCAGTTAAAGACAGGATATTGATTTTTGGGAAGTCTAAAACTAAGTGGAGTTTTAATGAATCATTAATTAGATTAAAGTGATCGTGAATGGAGTATCAACAGTTTTGCTCCAAGCAATAGTTAAATCTTTAATTAGATTTTAACGTGAAATGGTAATTAATATTTACCGATAACACACGGTGTTACATATGGAGTATTACCGGTTTTGCTCCATGGGATGAATAGGTTGGAATTGGGAAATAAAATAAATGATTACTTCGGTGTGGTTCGCTAATCCCAACTAGTTTGGAAAAACCTTAACTTGGTTTGAAAATGATATCTAAAGGAAGACTAAAGAATAAATTTAGAAGAATTTATCTTTGATAAAATTAATGGGAACCTTTCCCTGAGAATGTGAATATTTGCATAAAAGAATATTCTGAATTAGGATGAGGCGTATGTTATGTTTGTGTAGCACTTGTTTATTATATACACGAGTTATTCAGAAAGGTCGGATTTATACCCACTCTGAATAACTGATTTGGCGATAAGTTTAGATGAAGACGGTGGTTGAAGACCGCAGGTCTTCACATCGTTTGGATGATTACTGATGATCTTGATTGGGTTGTACATCCAAGAGGAGGGAATTAGTTGGTGATCGTCCAGACATACTTGCAGATCGATGGATATGCGAGGAATAAGGTTACTCCGGTTTCGTTTAGACCCAGAACGAACTTGTAAATGGACTTTGTGTCTGACATTGGAATTTATTCTGTGTGATTGATTTCTATTAAATATATATCTGTTTGGCGTTGGAGAATTTATTTTCTTGCTTAACACCCTTCTCTGAAACGTACGAGCTCAGAGGTTGTATATTGATGGATATCAATCGTATGGCACGATTTGCCTGTGTGGCATGCCTATGTGGTAGATGATCAAGGCTTTTGTTGAAAACCAAAGTTTTGTGGTTGATGATCAAAGCACGGCCTGTGTGGCACAACTTTGTGTATAGCGTTAATTCGCGAGCCTCACACCTCGGTATGAGTCAAAAACGGGATAGTGACTGCAGGGAGAGCACGACGTTTCTTCCTAGCTAAGGGTGATGTCAGTGACCTACCAACCTTGACCTTTATTTACTTTTTACCTATGTGGTTGTTGGAATGACAGGCGCCTCAGATATAGGTCTGATAGGACTGGGAAACGTATGTTCAGGGATAACAAATCCTCAAAAGTAAGAGAGGACCAGCCCTGAAGTTCTAGGACCGCTGTTTGTGGTCCTGAGACATTTGCTAGAGTGTCCCGAATGGAGAGGAGCTTTCCCCTTGCCTCGACTCATGATGGAATCTAATTTCCAATACGTGATAATTCGGTTTTATTTGTAGAACCTAGTATGGCGACATAGTAGATGGTAGTTATGCTGTCTATGATTCTTACTTATGATCGAAATTGTTTTGACATTGTACATTTATAGTAATATAAAAATAATCTGTTTTAAACGTATTAGGCATTCTTTGGCCATTATAAGGTAAAACCCTATCCTCCGGCTTGCATTGCATTGTGTGATGGGACCTGGGTCTTATTCATTTTTCTTTATTTAGCATTGTGTTGTTTGTTTTATGCACTGGTATTCTTGGGAGGAAACCCGTTTCGTGTTATACGGCGTGGTCCCTTGATTTAGCTAACTTTAAAAATAAAGATTAATAACTGTTTTAGTTCTCACACCAGTCATATGACTGACCTCGAGTTTATTGTTTTTACCTAAACTCTGGGTGCCCCTATTTTCCACACGGGCAGCTAGTAGTTTTGATTTTGCAGATTTATATTCACAGGATCCTGGTTTATAGCTGAAGTGATATTCGGAAAGCTCTGTATCCGTGTATTTCTTTCAGTTGTGTGTTATATTATTTTTCCGCTGCTATGTATTTAAATGTAATATAAATCTCTGATATTTGTCAAATGTGTAATATTTATCCATACTCTATATATTCTTGTATTCGGATGGAATTGTTGTAATAAACAATGAAATGTTCTTCTGTTTGTGTTTTGAGTTGTCGTGTTCTCAAAACAATCCGGGGTTTCGAACGGTCTTGGTCAGTTTAGCGATCCATTCGGATCGAGCGAAATTCTCAATTATTACACAAAGGTTATGTGATTAATAGTGACTAATCATACGTGTGAATTGCTGATGTGAAGAACTATAATTTGATAGTACTTGTGATTATTATGTGTGAAATGATTTTCCCTACTTCGGGATATAAAATTGTTTAGTGTGTGGCTAAAGATTCGGTTGACCCGAGAGGGACTAAAAGTATGGACTGGATCCAGTGCCTTAGGGTGAGTGGTCAGCAGTGTAGCCTGCTCCATGCGTGGGAGGTGCACATATATATATATATATATATATATATATATATATATATATTGAGATGGAGGGTGCTTACTGCCTTGTCTGAGAGAACATTCCCAATATTTGGTTGCATACTTGTTTGTATGCATTGTTATGTTTTGGAATTCATATTTCCAAACGATTTGGTTTGAGATCCCAAAGTGTAATCTACTTTGATATAAAAGTTAGATATGTATTTCAAACGATTTAAAATAGAAATCGGGAGATAAAGTCTATTCTGTAAATTGAATTGGATTTGGAAAATCTAAGTGTGGTGATTAATCTAAATGGGCATATTAGGATATTGCATATTGATTGATGCATAGTAGATCCATATCTCTATTACTGATTGTTGTTTATACATTGGCAATCATGGGGGTAAACCCGTTCTGCGTTAGCGGCATGGTCCTGTGATTTTCCTTATCATTTAAATAAGTTAATTTTAACCGTAGAGTTTCTCACACCAGTCCCATGACTGACCAGTAGTTTGCTTTTCCTTTGCGAACTCGGGTGCCCCTATTTTCCATACGGTAAGTCAAGTGGTTTGTTTTCCAGATATTTATTTATTGAGCAGGATTCTGGATTGAAGCTAAAGGTATGTCTAGAGCATTGATAGTCTTCCGCTGTGTAGTTTACTTGTTTCCGCTGCATTGTATTACAATAATTGTAAATAATTCTTCCATTGTATTATTATTTTATGATATACTCTGATATTATGTACTCTGATGTAACATTATTATGATGTTTATAAAAGTCTTCTGTTGTTGTTCTGATGTGTTGTATGCCCAGAGTTAGCGAACCGACGATTTCTGACGTTCGGATCGGGCCTTGCGGTCGATTAGGAGGGCGGGGATTTTCGGGTCACTACACCTATAGCAGCTACTACTTAGCCACCAAGGTATCGTGAAGCCATAAATACCACTGAAGTCTCCTTCATTTCTTCACAGCTTTAGGAAGAAGCTTCCATGGCGAGAAAATGAAACCAGAACAGGAACTATAATCCTCTAAGAATTTCGTAATATATATATATATATATATATAGAATGATGAGAGAAGCAGCTTTATTTCGTACCGGTTTTCCTCCAATTCGATTCGAACTACAAAATAACTGCAGTGCGCTAGGTTTAAGTGGTTTGTGATGATACGGGAGGAGTTAGACGCAAAGGAGGGTTGCGTAATGATCATCAAACTAAGGCGTGTCTACAGGAGAAGTTCGGCAAACTTCTGTGAGAATTTCCATTGCACTGTTCACGGTATAACTGCATTGGTGCTACAGGACGCGGTGGCATAGGTGTGTGCGAGTGGACAGGATGGGGGTTGTCTGTGTTGAGCTCGAGAAGGGGAGTTGAGTGGTTTGGTTGGTACGTGATATAGTGGACGAAGGGAGGAGCGGTAGTTAGAGGAATAACTGGCAATGGCGAAAATAAATACTAGGGATAGGAAGTATAAACATAGAAAAATGTAAATATTATATTTTAACATTGAAAAATGTAAATCTTTCATATTTTATATTGAAAAATGTAAATCTTTTATTTTTACATATTTTCTTATCTAACACACATGTCAATTTGGTGTCAAAATATGATAACAAAAAATAATCGTTTTTGTCTAACCATTTCTATTTGCCCAATGTCGTGATTTTCAATGTCAACATGTGACAATATGGTTTTTGTCTAACCATTTCTATAATTTATCCAATGTCATGATTTCAATGTCCACGCATACAACACAATATATGATTTGGTGTATAAATTTGATGAATCATAATAAAAGGTCTCATCTTTATTTTATGTGTAAATCAAATAAAATATCTAATCCTTACTTTATATTGTAAAACAAAATCAAATATCTAATCTTAATTTATCTTTTAATTAAAATTTAAAAGATTTAAACTTTCTTTATTTTATAAATCATAAACAAAATAAAGATTCAATCTTTTTGTTTATTTTGCAAATCAAAATAAAAATTCAACTTTTGTTTTTATTTTTCCAATCAAAATAAAAATCAAACTTATGTTTTTATTTTGCAAATCAAAATAGAAACCAAACTTATGTTATTATTTTGCAAATCAAAAAAGAAATCAAACTTATCTTATTATTTTGCAAATCAAAATAGAAATCAAACTTATGTTATTATTTTGCAAATCAAAATAGAAATCAAACTTATGTTATTATTTTGCAAATCAAAATAGAAATTTACCTTTCTTTTATTTTGTTAATCAAAATAAAAACTCAAATTTTCATTTTACGTTGTGAATCAAAAATAAAGATTTAAACTTTCTTTGGTGAATCAGAATAAAGATTCAATTTTTCATTTTATTTTGTAAAACAAAATAAAGATTCAATTTTTTTGAAAGAAATACAAATAAAAAAATAGAAATAATAAAGATGAGAACTTTATAGAGATTACATCAGAATTATAGATCTAAACTAACACGGCAATATCATGACATCTCAACACATGTAAACAACCATACACAATCACAACATCACAGATCAGGAATAATAACATACAATGATTCACATAACAAATATAATTAAATTATTTAATTATTCGAAATTTAGAAATCTCACAGTCATTCGCGATTGGGTCAAAATTTCAAACAGTTCAAAATGGTCCCTTTTCAGTCTAGGAATGTAGATCTTCGTCGTACAATCTTGACGGATCTGAAATCATCGAATTCTGAAAGGAAACGAACGAGTTGTGATTATTTGAAGGTTAATGACAATTTGTAGAGATTAATTAAGGAATTTAAAAAAAGACCTTTCTTCCCCAATTAACTCGGCTGACAGTTTTTCTATCTCGTTCGATCTTAGGGTTGGATTTTTCGGCCACTACAGGGATCGAGGTGATAATCCGACGCTACCACGCTGGAGAGGGAAGTGCGGCGCTTGAGGGGGGTGGTGGCGGCTAGCTCGGTGCGCCCAGGTGGAGCCGACGGCGGTGCGAAGCGGCGGGTTTTTGGGCGTTGGTGCTCTCGCTTCGGGTGACTAGGGGACAATCAAGCCTTATGGATTTGTAGAGGAGGAAACTCTCTTTGATATGATATATGTGAGGATGTTTAATTCGTCAAGATGAAGAAGAAATTGGTGGAGGAAGTTCGGAAGTCGGTGGCTATGGATTTGGGTGGGTGGCTGCTACAACGAGAGGGAATAGTAATTTAGGGTTTAATTTCCTCTATTATTTACAATATTTAATTGCTATTTTACAAATAAATCCGTAAATTTAAAACCGATCCATTTCCAGTCCAGCAGAAAGTGACCCTAGCCAATAGCCCATATTCCGGATCCAAATGGGACAGGTCCCGTGAGCCCAAACGGTTATCTATGGCCTGAATTATTTAATTTAATAATTAAATCCTTTATTAATTTAATTTGTCTGCATAAATAAATTCATAGAGGCCACATACAGACTAAGAAAAATCCAAAAAAAAAATATTTGTCTTCGTTATGACGAAACGATGCTAACAAAATTAATTTCGTCGAATTCTGAGACCGTTTGAAAAATGGCTATTTTTCAGTTGATTAAATTTGACTGAAACTGACAAAACACATTTTCCTTCGCCACGCTCACATATTAATTCAAAAAATTCTAAAAATTGAAACCTAGCAATGATTTGACATTCCGGTTCCAACAAAAGTGGTTTCGTTGAAAACAGAGATCATTTGAAAATTGACTATTTTCACTGGCTTTAATATTATTTAAAAATGAAAATTTTAATTTCTACCACATTTTTCCACCAAATTATTTAAGATTAATTTTTTTAAATTGGTTTGGATTTTTCCGAGTCGTTACAATCTCCCCCACTTAAGAGTTTTTCGTCCTCGAAAAGGAAATAAAGTAAAGTAGGAAATAAGATGGAAAATGTAAATTGGGGTAAAGGTGCCTTAATACAAGAGTTACTCAGAGATATCCACTCTGCACTTGGGGTAAGCCTTTTTGATGCTATCCTCTGTCTCCCAAGTACAGTCTCTAGGATCCCCACTCCATTGAACCTTGACTAGGTTGATCCTCTTGTTCCTCAAAATTTTGGTTTCTTTGCCAATGATCTTAATCGGGTCTTTTCTCACTGTTAGATTGGGAGCAATATCTAGGACCTGTTGATTTAATTCATCCTCAATCAGATCTGAATCATGCACATGCTTGCGGAGTTGAGATACATAAAATACGTCATGCACCCCTGGCAACCAGTCAGGCAGCTGCACACTATAAGCGAGAGTACCAATCCTTTCGAGAATAGGAAATGGACCAATGAATCTCGGTGCCAACTTTCCCATCTTCCCAAAACGGATCATGCCTCTCAAAGGAGAAACCTTCAAGTATACTCGATCACCCATAGAGAATTCTAGATTTCTTCTTCGCTGGTCTGCATAGCTCTTTTGTCGGCTCTGAGCAGTCAATAAGCGTTTCTTAATCAAGTCAACCTTATCCGATGCTTCACGAACCATGTCGAGGCCCAAGACTAGTCGATTGCCTGTCTCCACCCAACATGTCGGAGATCTGCATGGCCTTCCATAAAGTAATTCAAACGGTGACATCTTCAAGCTTGCTTGGTAGCTATTATTATAGGAGAATTCCACTAGGGGCAAGTGATCCTCCCATGAACCGCCATAATCAAGAATGCAAGCTCGCAACAATTCTTCCAAAATACGGTTCACCCTCTCAGTCTGGCATCTTTCTGAGGGCGATGGGTAGAGCTCAGATTCAACTTGGTCCCAAGCTCTTCTTGGAAAGCTACCCAGAATTTGCTGCTAAATAATGTATCCCAATCACTGACAATGCTTTTGGGAACCCATGTAGTCTGACTATCTCTTTAAGATAAAGTTGTGCCAAACTACGAGCTGTTCTATTGGACCGAACAGGGATGAAATGGGTAGACTTTGTTAAGCGATCGACAATCACCCATATACTATCGTTGCCTTTTCTAGTTCGAGGAAAGCCATAAATGAAGTCCATAGAAATTTCCTCCCACTTCCAACCAGAAACTCCTAGCAGTTGCAACAAACCGGCCAGCTTTTGTTGATCGCTTTTAACTTGTTGACAAGTGGGACATCTAGCAACGTAAATAGAAATATCTCTCTTCATCGCTTTCCACCAAAAGGTGCGCTTAAGATCATGGTACATTTTGTTTACACCTAGATGGACGCTGATTTTAGATTTGTGGCACTCATCCATAACTACTCTTTTTAGCTCAGCAATGTCCGACACACAAATTCGCACTTGCAATCCAAGGGTCCCATTATTGTCAATCTGGAAACTTGAGGCCTCGCCTTTATGAACTCGCTCATGAAGCTTCTGAATAAATTTATCATTCTTCTGAAGAGCAGAGACTTTATCAATCAGAGTAGGAGTGATAATGAGATGGGCAAGAATAAGCTTGTCATCATCTGCATTCTTTCTACCGAGCGCATCGGCCACAACGTTGGCTTTCCCTGGAGTATATAGGATATCCATATCATATGACGCAAGAAATTCGACCCAGCGTTACTGCCTCATATTCAAATCTTTTTGGGTAAAAAGATGTTTCAACGATTTGTGATTCGTGTAAATTTCAAACTTCTCACCCAAGAGATAATGCCTCCATATTTTAAGAGCAAACACAATGGCCATTAGCTCAAGATCATGCGTGACGTAATTCTTCTGATGCGGTTTCAGAACGCGGCTAGCATATGCGACTACTCTGCCTCTTTGCATCAGCACCGCACCAATACCTTGCTTGGAAGCGTCGGTCCAGACCTTCAAATCCTGATTGCCACCTATGATGGCCAACACAGGAGCATGGGTCAACCTCTTCTTTAGCTCTTGGAATGCTGTCTCACATTCCAGTGCCCAATTGAATTTTGTATGTTTCTTGGTCAGGTTTGTCAATGGACAAGCTACCTTCGAAAAATCTTTGACAAATTTCCGATAATAGCCAGCCAGTCCATAGAAACTTCTGACCTATGTGGGAGTTCTAGGCTGCTTCCACTCTTGGATGGCTGAGATCTTTCCTGGATCTACTAAGATGCCTTCCTTTGATACAACATGGCCGAGGAATTTCACCTCTTCTTGCCAGAATATGCATTTAGAAAATTTTGCTTTCAGCACATTTCTTCGCAAAATCCCTAAGACTTCTTTCAGATGTTGTTCGTGTTCAGCAGTGGATTTAGAAAAGATGAGGATGTCATCGATGAATACGAGCACGAATTTATTTAAAACATCTCTGAAAACTCTATTCATCAGATCAAAAAAGTATGCTGGAGCATTACATAGACCGAAGGGCATTACTAGCCATTCATAAAAGATATCCGGTCCTCTGAAAGCAGTTATAGGCACACATTCTTCTGCAATGCGAAGTTGATAGAAGCCTGTAGCTAGGTCAATCCTAGAGAATACTCATGCTCCATGTAAGCGGTCGAGCAAGTCATCTATATGAGGCAGTGGGTATTTGTTTTTCAGAGTTTGTTTATTGAGATCACGGTAGTCTACACATAGCCTAAGAGTACCGTCTGATTTTGGGACGAACACCACTGCTGCTCCCCATTCTGAGAAGCTAGGCCTGATCAGACCCTTCCACAAAAGTTGCTTGGTTTGATTTCTCAGCTCCTCCTTTTCTTTTGGTGACAATCTCCGAATGGGATGTACGACAGGCCTTGCATTCGGAGCTAAATCAATTCGGAAGCTGATTTCTCTATGCGGGGGTAAACCCTCAACTTCTTTGAATACATCAGTGTAATCGTTGACGATAGGGATATCCTCAATAGAAGTAGGGCTAACTTCTAGAGAAGACCAGAATGTTTTCCTATCGGTGGCTGAGCCATGGTATGGGATACATACATTCCCGAGATTAGTTTTAACTTTGACAATTCTTTCGGTGCATACTAACTCAGCCTCATACTTTGCTAGCCAATCTATACCAAGTATGATGTCATATCCAGAAAACTCCATGATGATCAAATTAAAAGGAAACTGATAGCGAGAATAGGAGATAAGCACTTTACAATACTGATCTAGAATGAGGGAACCTCCTATCGGACTATTAGCTCTAATCAAATTTTTGAGTTTTCTTGGTTTCAGTTTCAACTTTTTAATTGTATCATTAGAAATAAAGCTTCGCGCAGCACCAGTATCAAATAAGAAAGTAATAGGGATGTTCTTAATATTAAGAGTACCTCCTAAGACATCGGGTTTACCTGGTTCCTCAGTCGTAGCTGGTGCATCTGCTCCCTCATAAACATGTGCCACCTGAGCATTCTTTAGCAGTGGGAAGTTTGCCTTAATGTGCCCCTTTTGATGACAATTGTAGCATTCCCTCTTGTCCTGAGAATTCTAGCCACGATTCTAGGAACTCTGACCACGGTTCTGACTAGGGCCCGAATCATTTCTCTTAACCTTTTTAGGTGCTCTACACTCGCAATCAAAATGTCCAATCTTGCCGCAGTTATAGCAGGTCACCTTGCTCCTGTCCCTCTTCTTCCCTTGGGACTTAGCGGTAGAAGAATTTCTCGCCTCCTGTTTCTTGTTGGCCTGTTCCTTCTGGTTGTTGCCTTGGCTTTTCGCTCTATCCTGCGGTCCAGACTCGTCATTTTCCTCGTAGCGGCATGCCATCTCAACTACTTCATTAAATGGAAGTTTGATAAGAGCAGTGACTTGGTTCAAATATTTATTTGACAGACCCTTGATAAATTTTGTAACACCCTGTGTATTTTATAACAGTGAAATCCACAAATTAAAGTATAATAAATTCTAGTTAAAGTATTAAGGGAAACAGGATATGCCATTGCGTTCGTCTCTGAAAAATATGCGAAATAGAGTCCGAGTTTTCGAAAAACGGAGTCCGTATGACCAAGTTATGGCCCGATGAAGTTTCAGAAAATTCGACTTTCGAAAACAGATTTAAATTTCAGACCAATCAGAGTAGGCGGGAAAATTCCCGCCCAAACCCACCAGGACGACCTGGGGGTCGACCCTAGGGTCGATCTGCCAGGTCAGGTCGACCTGGGAGTCGACCTAGGTGTCGACCTGCCCAGGCAGGTCGACTCTAGAGTCGACCTGGGGGTCGACTGGGGAGTCGACCTGGCCCCTGAGCCAGGTCGAACCCAGCCCACCCTGGCTGGCCTGGTCTATGTTTGGTCGATTTTCTGAGCCTTGCCTTATCACTAGGGCTAGGTGTCAGCTCCTGGTTGGTCTCTTCTTTGAACGAACGGCTATTGTTAAACCAAGCTTCATCGACGGTCTAAATTAACTCAATAACTCTATAAAAAGGACCTAAGACTAACCCTAATTCACATAAACTAAAATGGAGATGAGACCGTCATGCTGCTGAGGAGAGACTGAGGATAGCCGTCAGAAATAGAGAGACAACTAGGAGATAAATCAAAAGCTTAAAGCAACGTTAATCAAATCAAAGCAATGCCTACAACAAAGGATAGCATCTCCAAATTCATAATTCAAATTCCTGAATTGAAGATTCGTCATACGTTGTAAGTAGAGTGCTATTCCGATGTGAATTAAATAATTGTGTTGATTTGTGTAAAGTAAGAAATGGAATTATGGCGATAATAATCTATATTTGTATGTTGCTTTGATGCTAAACAATTTGGGAATATTATGGTATACGATTGGATATTTGCAAGTATGCGATTTGCGTTGGAAGTTAACAACGAAATGGAATTGTGGCAATAATAATCTATATTTGTATGTTATTTTGATTCTAAACGATTTGGCAATGCTATGGTGTACGATTGGATTCATACAAGTATATGGTTCATGTTGACAACCACATGTTGTGGAATTTTAATTGGGATTCATGCAACCATATGATTCATATTGAAAACTACATGTTTGCAGTAGTTATTTACAACACCCATATGATAATTGCAAGTATTTGATTCATGTTGAAAATAACAACTATACGTTGTAATAGTTTATTTGAAATTCATGCAAGTATATGATTTATTGTTATGCCAACATGATGTATAATTCTATGGTCATCTTTAGTGTAATTTGATCCACTTAAGTATTATGATTCATATGAAGGTTATGTTGGAACTGGCATCATAGTTCAAGTATAAAAATCATGATTTTGTAATAGTGACAAAATTAAGCGTCTTTGTAAGCTTGTATTAATTTTATGAACATGACTAAACTATGTTTGTTATTATGCCTAGTTGAAAACATGTTTCTAGGCTTATGTTGTTATCATAATCATATGATAATATATTTGGCACATAAGTTACATTAGAAATTACACTAGAATTACATCCCACTTACAAGTTACATAGATAGGATAAAAACCATGATTTTATGAATAGTAGGATTCATGTTCAATTATGTTTATACCATGACTATATGAATAGAAGGACTCATGTTCAATTATGATTATGCCATAATTATATGATTAGAATGGTTCATGTTTAAGTATCATTTATGCCATGACTACACGAATAGAATGATTCATGCTTTGTTTATACCATGATTATGTGAATAGAATGATTCATGTTTAAGTATTGCTTATATTATATGTTGTTACAACTGCAAGTTCACATGCGCCTACCTTATGTTAATTGAATCGTTATGTTGCAAGTTCATGCGTTCACACTCCCCTTTTATGTTACCTTATAAACACCATGTTATAAGCCTCCCCTTTTCATATGGCTAAATTGGGTTTAAGTATTAAACCCAACACACCTTACATTTGAACGAACGTGTAAAATGGGGGTAATGACGTTTGGGCTAAAATATAGAACATATGTGTTGGCATGTTCGACGCATGCCAACAATCTTGAAAATCAATTAAGTGGCATAAATGAATTCTAATCAATAAAAGTAAATTTGAATAATGGGCCGCAAATATTTACATATAAAAAGAAAAGAGACAAAATATGTAAATGTAGAAAATACGATGTGTTTAACCCGAGGTTGGATTGAGTTGTGATGTAAACCTGCCCGGAACGGCCCGGCTGTCCAGTAGTCACAACAATACCTATCCAATGTGGGTGGTTAAACACGGAGCCCAATAAGGACCCGAGGTTAGATTGAGTTGTGGCGTAAGACTGCCCGGACCCAACCGGCAACATGCAGCCACAACAATACCTGTCTAATGTGAGAGATCAAGGCTTTAATAAGACAATTAAGGCTGAGTCAGGATTGATAAGATTAAGTGAATTAAGACTTAATCAAAATAGAACATTCTAAACTAAATAGACTGAATGGGGGTTAGGTTTATAAAACACTTAACCAAGTTAGCATGTTGGCTAGAAATAGAAAACCAAGTAGCGGGGGACCCTTTTCAGCAGTAACCCTACAAGGCGTATCATGATACCCTGAAACTAGGCAGGGTGGGGCACGATTACTAGGTTGACTGTAAGAGGTCAAATCGACGGCGGTGGTGTAGCAGTGTAGGTTCTAACGGGGTGTGGGCGTGCACTCACTCCGGCGCAGAAAAATAAGGCACTGGGCACAAGTAGCATACCTGTGCATTCTAGGGTTGTGTCGGGCCGCCACCATGGGACTTGATACACCCCATGGTGGGACCAGCATAGGTAACTACAACATCGGGGGCCGTAAGACACATGTAACTATGCGAGTAGGAGACGATCATCATAAAATGGATCACTTCACCCTGATTATGGGGTGCCTGTTGGGAACTAGTTAATATGGGTACAGAGATTAATATGGGGTACGATAGTATATTCGACCCTAGACAGCTTAACTTGGTTTATGGTGCTTTCCCATTTCTAGTTTATACTTATCATACCCAGTTCTTTATTCATAGACTGAATAGTCCTAGACTTACTCAGGCTTTATATCTGACTCTACTTTTCTTTCATCTTCTTTTCTTCCGTTCCCCCCTAGGTCCACAGGGAGGGAATACCACAGCTTGACCAGCCTTCATATCCAGCTTGAAGAGAAAGAATGTATTGCTTGGATCTTTTCGTTTTGGACTATGGCTTTGGACAACAACTATGGGACTTTTGCAGTTTATTTATGTTTTCTTTATGCTTCTTTAAATAATGTAATCAAGACAGTTATGAAGATATATGTTTTTGGAAGTATTGTAAGACAATTATGGTATGGTTGGTGTAACACGTATTTTAATGAAATAAAAGTTGTTGTTTTTCCGCTGTTCAAAAATATGTGTTATCATATCTGTCTTGTATATCTGTGATTTATACTTATAAACCTCCACCAAAATTAGGGCATTCCCTTTGAGAGTGACCCTAACGGAGGTGGGGTGTTTCACTTGGTATCAGAGCATAGGTTTACCGGATAAGATAAAAAGTTTTGAAAATTTATTTTTCAAAAAGAAATTTAAAGAAGCATTTTTAAAAGATAAAATATTATTTTATTTTAAAAGGCAAAGTCCCCCCTAAGCCATAGGTACTATCTCTTATCCTTTGTTTTGAATCTATCCTTTCTGTTTTAGCATGTCTGGAGACCTTACTCCCCAGCTGCTGACGCTTTCACTCCTCCTCCTCCACGTAAACCAGCAAGCGGAAGAGTCCCAGAGTAGGAAGACGAATAATAGTCAAACAAGAAAGGATCGTAACAGTAATGGCAAGAAACGTGAAAATAGGAAATGTTATTTCTGCTGAATTCTTGGACATTTGGAGGGAGACTGCAGGAAGAAGAAGAGGAGGATGAGTGCTACTTGCTTTCAGTGCAGGGAGACAGGCCACTGGGCTAGGGACTGCCCAAGGAAGAAGGAGACAAAGGCGGAAAACTCTCAAGGGAAGAAAGAGGGTTTACAGCTTAAGAAGACAGACTTTAAGAAGGGCGGGAAAGACAACAAGACCCAAGAGAAGAGGAAGTGTAAATTCTGTGGCAAAGTGGGGCACTTAGTGAAAGATTGCCGGAAAAAGAAGGCCAAGATGAACGGCGGGTGCTTTTCTTGCGGTGAGACAGGCCACATGGCAAAGGATTGCCCAAAGAAACGAGGACAGGGGCAGAGGGCTGGATCCACCTCAGGGGCACAAGTCCATGTGCTAGAGGCGCCACCTCTGCAACAGCGAGGTATAAATACTTCTGTAGAAAGCGTAGTTTATCTTTATGATCACCCAGTTCACACTTTATTTGATTCTGGCGCATCACACTCCTTTATTTCATCTGCTTTAGTAGAATCTCTGCACCTAGAAACTAGTATGGTAGAGGACCCCTTAATTGTTTCAAATCCAATTGGGTGCCCAGCTCATCTGTCTATGATCTTTGTGGGATTGAAAATTTCTATTCTAAGCGTAGTATTTAGATGTAGTGCCTTTGTTTTGGGCTTCTCGGGATATGGTTTGATTTTGGGCATGGATTGGCTATCCAGTAATGGGGCCATCCTTGATTGTGAGAAAAGGGTTGTTAGGCTCCTAACCCAGCTCGGTAATACTTTGGAAATTTCTTGTAATCCCTCGTATGCGGTTATGCTTAGTTACCTTGAATCGCTAGATGCCTCCGTTGAAAATTTGCAATCGGTTAGAGTGGTCCGGGAATATCCGGATGTCTTCGAAGAGGTGAAGGGCTTGCCTCCGAAGCGGGAGATAGACTTCCGCATATATCTTGTAGATATTGCAAAGCCCGTTGCGTTTCCCGTTAGACACATGGCTCCACGGGAAAGGAAAGAGCTCAGTAAACAGATTAAAGAGCTTCTAGAAAAGGGATTCATTAGGAGGAGCATTTCAGAATGGGGCACTCCAGTGGTGTTCGCTACAAAGGCGGATGGTTCACTCCATCTATGTGTTGACTATAGGGAGCTCAACAAGCTAACGAAAAAGAATAGACACCCTCTCCCCAGAATTGACGATCTATTTGATCAGCTTGTAGGAGCGTCTGTTTTCTCCCAACTCGATTTAGCGACCGGTTTTCATCAGCTAAGGGTGGTTGAAGATAGTATCGATAAAACGGCATTCAGAACCCTAGACGGCTTCTTTGAATCGCTTGTCATGCCTTTCGGCTTGACAAATGCACCTGCTTACTTCGTGGACCTGATGAGTAGGGTATTCAGAGATTTCTTCAATAAGTTCGTAGTGGTCTTCGTAGACGATATCCTTATCTCCTCAAAGAATGAAGAGGAACATGCTCAGCACTTAAGGGCAATCATGGAAACTCTGCAAGTCCATCAGCTAAAAGCCAAATTCTCCAAATGCCACTTTCGGAGAGAAGAAGTGAGGTTCCTTGGGCACACAGTATCCAAACAAGGGTTAGCAGTGGACCCTGCTAAGGTAGTGGCGGTACAGGATTGGAAGACACCAAGGAATGCAACCGAGGTCTGAAGTTTTATAGGACTAGCAGGTTTCTATCGAAAGTTCATAAGGGATTTTGCGAAAATCTCAGCTCCGCTCACATAGTTGACCAAGAAGAATCTAGTGTTCAATTGGGACTTGGATTGCGAGTTTGCTTTCCAGCGACTGAAAAGGGCTCTTACAACTGCCCCAGTTTTGACGTTGCCAGATGGAAGCAAGATGTTCACCGTTTATACAGATGCATGTGGGACAGGGCTAGGCGCCGTCTTAATGCAAGAAGGAAGGGTAGTAGCTTATGGCGGGAGACAATTGAAAGTGCATGAAAAGAACTACCCAACCCACGATCTTGAGTTAGCTGCCATCGTCTTTGCACTCAAGTCTTGGCGACACTATCTCCTAGGTGAGAAGTTTGAACTTTACACTTACCATAAATCGTTGAAATACCTTTTCTCGCAGAAGGACCTTAAATTGAGGCAACAGAGGTGGATGGAGTTTCTTGCCTCGTACGATTTCGAGATCTCCTATACTCCGGGCAAAGGCAACGTATGGGCAGACACGTTGAGCCGAAAGAAACTGACCTTAAGCCCACTGTTTGTTGAAAGACAAAGCCTAGAGTTTATAGCCAGCTTCGACTTTAGGCCTTCCTCCAATTTTGTACCAGGCTTGCTAGCATCTCTCGAAGTACGCCCGACTTTATTGCAATCGATAGGGACAACACAACGCGAGGACCCTCAGCTTGTGGAGACGATTGATAGACTAATTAGGGGTGAGACTTCAAGTCACCTCAACAGATACTCCATCGACGATAAGGATTGGCTAAGGAGAGACGGAAGACTATGCGCCCCACAGACAAGGGATTTAGTAAAGAAGGTTCTCGAAGAAGCACATCACTCCAAGATGACAATACACCCAGGCGGCGATAAGATGTACAAGGGCATAAAAAGAACTTTCTTTTGGAACGGCATGAAGAAGGACGTGGCAGAATTCGTTTCTAAGTGTATGGTGTACCAACAGGTTAAGGCGGAATAGAAAAGGCCTGGCGGTCTGCTACATCCTCTAGAGGTCCCACAGTGGAAGTGGGATAGCATCTCAATGGACTTCGTTGATGGGCTGCCTAGGTCTAGGAGAGGCAACACTAGCATTATGTTAATAGTGGATAGGCTTACTAAAAGCGCCCTCTTTTTACCCGTCAAAAGTAAAAGAACTGCCTCATCCCTAGCATCTCTTTACCTCAAGGAAATCGTTCGACTCCATGGAATACCATCCAGCATTGTTAGTGACCGAGACCCTAACTTCACAAGTGAGTTTTGGCGGAGTCTGCAAGAAGCGGTAGGCACACAGTTATGCTTGAGCATAGCCTATCATCCCCAAACCGACGGCCAAACAGAAAGAGTGAACAGAGTTTTGGAGGACCTTCTAAGACTGTGCGTCCTTGACTTCGGAGGGACGTGGGAAGACCATCTTCCTTTGGTGGAATTTGCCTATAACAACAGCTATCAAGCAACCATCGGAATGGCACCCTTCGAAGATTTATATGGAAGACCGTGTCGATCGCCCACTTGTTGGTGGGAATCTACTGATAAGCTCATACTTGGACCAGATATGATCCGAGAGACTTCAGAAAAAGTAGACTTAATACGAAGAAGGATGAAGACGGCCCAAGACAGACAAAAGTCCTACGCCGACAAGAGGAGGACCGACCTTGAATTTGAGGTTGGGGACAGAGTTTTTCTTAAGGTATCTCCGCTAAGGAACGTTGTTCGTTTTGGAACCACAGGAAAGCTAGCACCGAGGTTCGTAGGGCCATTCCCTATCATTGAGAAAGTTGGGAAAATGGCCTATAGATTAGAGCTACCCGAAAAATTGGCCGGAGTTCACAACGTCTTTCACGTTTCACATCTCCGAAAATGTCTACATGAGTCTGCTGAAGTGGTAGAGCCAAATATCCTAGAAGAAGCTGAAGTGGAACGCGAAGCAACCATAAGGAAAGTTCCAACCCGCATATTAGGAACGGAAGTGAAGAAGCTACGCAACCGCGAAGTCAAGCTCGTCAAAGTTCAGTGGAGCGACGCCGAAGGAGATGCAACTTGGGAAACTGAAGCTAAAATACGCGCAGCCTACCCTTTTCTTTTCGAGGGTACATCTTTGATCTTTCCTTTTTCCTTAAGTTGCGCTTTTATCTATCTTTTTAGGTATATCTTCTCGACCCTATCTTTTAGGTAGAAACCCTTTGGATGGAAACATGTAATTGAAACATGTTATGGATGATGATTGCAAGTGGTTGCAAGTGGTTGCTAGTGGTTGCTCGTGGTTGCATATACACACAAAATCTAGGTTTTAGATCGGCTCAATCACTTCATATTGCATATGCATATATGTTTGCATTCGTATATGGTTGAACTTTAATGTGTTGTCATATGGATGTTGCATTTGTATGAATGATTGTGCACTCATGTAGAATCATGAATAGGAGGATTTGCATACATAATGAATTCATAGCACTTACATAATTCGCTTAAGGAGGTCAACTGAATCAGTAGACCGCCTGATTTTGCATTAGATAAGTACATGTACACACACACTTCGCATATTGTCATGAAGCATTAGAAGTCTTTTAAGGACAATGGATGCTCGTGTTTGATGGATGAGTAGATGGATATTTGGATGTTAGGATGTACATTCTTCCTGAACTTGAAGATTTCGAGATGAAATCCTTTTAAGTGGGGGAGGATGTAACACCCCGTGTATTTTATAACAGTGAAATCCACAAATTAAAGTATAATAAATTCTAGTTAAAGTATTAAGGGAAACGGGATATGCCATTGCGTTCGTCTTGGAAAAATACGCGAAATAGAGTCCGAGTTTTCGAAAAACGGAGTCCGTATGACCAAGTTATGGCCCGATGAAGTTTCAGAAAATTCGAATTTCGAAAACAGATTTAAATTTGAGACCAATCAGAGTAGGCGGGAAAATTCCCACCCAAACCCACCAGGTCGACCTGGGAGTCGACCCTAGGGTCGACCTGCCAGGCCAGGTCGACCTGGGAGTCGACCTAGGTATCGACCTGCCCAGGCAGTTCGACTCTAGAGACGACCTGGCCCCTGAGCCAGGTCGAACCCAGCCCACCCTGGCTGGCCTGGTCTTTGTTTGGTCGATTTTCCAAGCCTTGCCTTATCACTAGGGCTAGGTGTCAACTCCTGGTTGGTCTCTTCTTTGAACGAACGGCTATTGTTTAACCAAGCTTCATCGACAGTCTAAATTAACTCAAAAACTCTATAAAAAGGACCTAAGACTAACCCTAATTCACATAAACTAAAATGGAGATGAGACCGTCATGCTGCTGAGGAGAGACTAAGGATAGCCGTCAGAAATAGAGAGACAATTAGGAGATAAATCAAAAGCTTAAAGCAACTTTAATCAAATCAAAGCAACGCCTACAACAAAGGATAGCATCTCCAAATTCAGAATTCAGATTCCTGAATTGAAGATTCGTCATACGTTGTAAGTAGAGTGCTATTCCGATGTGAATTAAATAATTGTGTTGATTTGTGTAAAGTAAGAAATGGAATTGTGGCGATAATAATCTATATTTGTATGTTGCTTTGATGCTAAACGATTTGGGAATATTATGGTATACGATTGGATATTTGCAAGTATGCGATTTGCGTTGGAAGTTAACAACGAAATGGAATTGTGGCAATAA
Organism: Allium sativum; assembly: GCA_030737875.1. Classification (NCBI taxonomy): domain Eukaryota; kingdom Viridiplantae; phylum Streptophyta; class Magnoliopsida; order Asparagales; family Amaryllidaceae; genus Allium; species Allium sativum. The sequence goes on along the minus strand of CM060924.1, from coordinate 800,875,956 downwards.
TAATCTATATTTGTATGTTATTTTGATTCTAAACGATTTGGCAATGCTATGGTGTACGATTAGATTCATACAAGTATATGGTTTATGTTGACAACCACATGTTGTGGAATTTTAATTGGGATTCATGCAAGCATATGATTCATATTGAAAACTACATGTTTGTAGTAGTTATTTACAACACCCATTTGATAATTGCAAGTATATGATTCATGTTGAAAATAACAACTATATGTTGTAATAGTTTATTTGAAATTCATGCAAGTATATGATTTATTGTTATGCCAACATGATGTATAATTCTATGGTCATCTTTAGTGTAATTTGATCCACTTAAGTATTATGATTCATATGAAGGTTATGTTGGAATTGGCATCATAGTTCAAGTATAAAAATTATGATTTTGTAATAGTGAAAAAGCAAGCGTCTTTGTAAGCTTGTATTAATTTTATGAACATGACTAAACTATGTTTGTTATTATGCCTAGTTGAAAACATGTTTCTAGGCTTATGTTGTCATCATAATCATATGATAATATATTTGGCACATAAGTTACATTAGAAATTACACTAGAATTACATCCCACTTACAAGTTACATAGATAGGATAAAAACCATGATTTTATGAATAGTAGGATTCATGTTCAATTATGTTTATACCATGACTATATGAATAGAAGGACTCATGTTCAATTATGATTATGCCATAATTATATGATTAGAATGGTTCATGTTTAAGTATCATTTATGCCATGACTACACGAATAGAATGATTCATGCTTTGTTTATACCATGATTATGTGAATAGAATGATTCATGTTTAAGTATTGCTTATATTATATGTTGTTACAACTGCAAGTTCACATGCGCCTACCTTATGTTAATTGAATCGTTATGTTGCAAGTTCATGCGTTCACACTCCCCTTTTATGTTACCTTATAAACACCATGTTATAAGCCTCCCCTTTTCATATGGCTAAATTGGGTTTAAGTATTAAACCCAACACACCTTACATTTGAACGAACGTGTAAAATGGGGGTAATGACGTTTGGGCTAAAATATAGAACATATGTGTTGGCCTGTTCGACGCATGCCAACAATCTTGAAAATCAATTAAGTGGCATAAATGAATTCTAATCAATAAAAGTAAATTTGAATAATGGGCCGCAAATATTTACATATAAAAAGAAAAGAGACAAAATATGTAAATGTAGAAAATACGATGTGTTTAACCCGAGGTTGGATTGAGTTGTGATGTAAACCTGCCCGGAACCGCCCGGCTGTCCAGTAGTCACAACAATACCTATCCAATGTGGTTGGTTAAACACGGAGCCCAATAAGGACCCGAGGTTTGACTGAGTTGTGGCGTAAGACTGCCCGGACCCAACCGGCAATAGGCAGCCACAACAATACCTGTCTAATGTGAGAGGTCAAGGCTTTAATAAGACAATTAAGGCTGAGTCAGGATTGATAGGATTAAGTGAATTAAGACTTAACCAAAATAGAACATGCTAAACTAAATAGACTGAATGGGGGTTAGGTTTATAAAACACTTAACCAACTTAGCATGTTGGCTATAAATAGAAAACCTAGTAGCGGGGGACCCTTTTCAGCAGTAACCCTACAAGGCGTATCATGATACCCTAAAACGAGGCAGGGTGGGGCACGATTACTGGGCTGACTGTAAGATGTCAAATCGACGGCGGTGGTGTAACAGTGTAGGTTCTAACGGGGTGTGGGCGTGCACTCACTCCGGCGCAGAAAAATAAGGCACTGGGCACCAGTAGCATACCTGTGCATTCTAGGGTTGTGTCGGGCCGCCACCGTGGGACTTGATACACCCCATGGTGGGACCAGCATAGGTAACTACAACATCGGGGGCCGTAAGACACATGTATCTATGCGAGTAGGAGCCGATCATCATAAAATGGATCACTTCACCCTGATTATGGGGTGCCTGTTGGGAACTAGTTTATATGGGTACAGAGATTAATATGGGGTACGATAGTATATTCGACCCTAGACAACTTAACTTGGTTTATGGTGCTTTCCCATTTCTAGTTTATACTTATCATACCCAGTTCTTTATTCATAGACTGAATAGTCCTAGACTTACTCAGGCTTTATGCCTGACTCTACTTTTCTTTCGTCTTCTTTTCTTCCGTCCCCCCACCCCCCAGGTCCACAGGGAGGGAATACCACAGCTTGACCAGCCTTCATATCCAGCTTGAAGAGAAAGAATGTATTGCTTGGATCTTTTCGTTTTGGACTATGGCTTTGGACAGCAACTATGGGACTTTTGTAGTTTATTTATGTTTTCTTTATGCTTCTTTAAATAATGTAATCAAGAAAGTTATGAAGATGTATGTTTTTGGAAGTATTGCAAAACAATTATGGTATGGTTGGTGTAACACGTATTTTAATGAAATAAAAGTTGTTGTTTTTCCGCTGTTCCAAAATATGTGATATCATATATGTCTTGTATATCTGTGATTTATACTTATAAACCTCCACCAAAATTAGGGCATTCCCTTTGAGAGTGACCCTAACGGAGGTGGGGTGTTTCAAATTTTTTATTCTTCTCTACCGGATCTTGAATCAAACCAGGAGCATATCGGGAAAGCTCATCAAACTTCGTCACATACTCAGAAACGGTCATATTCACTTGTTGTAGGTTAACGAACTGCTCGCGCAGGCGCTCTCTAGTTTGTGGGGGTACATACTTCTCATTGAAAAGTTTCTTAAATTTGGCCCAAGACATATTGGCCATGTCATTGCAGATCTTGATCGTATCCCACCAATGCCCGGCTTGCTCTTTTAATTGCCATACTGCCAGGTAACGCTTTTGCTAATCTTCCAGTTCTAAGCCCTCTAGGATCTTTTCGCAATCTTAAAGCCATGCTTCTGCCTGAATCACAGACTCTCCCCCCGTGAAAGGTACACCACCTAGATTTTTGAATTTCTTTGACATTCTCTCCAAATCGAAGGGCTGTGGAGGTGGTTGTGCTACGACCTCTGAAGTATGCTATTCCTGAGTGATGGGGGTCTCGTCTCTGGCTTGCCCTTTAGCTCCCACTCGGTCTCCTCCTCTGGCCCCGCCTCAAGCTCCACCTCGGGCTCCGCCCCTAGCTGTTCTTTCTCTAGTATCCATTTAAATCAGTCTGTACCATCAAGGAAAGAGTCAGACCAAAAAAAATGAGAATTTTCAAGAAAAGATAAGATAAGAATAAGATGAAAAGATGATGATGTAATGACTGATAAATATGTGCTATTCTGCTGTGCTCATCTAGGACATTACTAGTACTATCTCTAATGAGCTATTTGCCTTAGAATAATGTGGATTCTATCTAGAAGAATTGTTCTAAATATGTTATATTCCGAAGCTAAGGTAACCTTAGGCTCTGATACCAACTGTGATAACCCCAAACTTCCGTGGTTCGGAAGTAAGGATAATCATTTTAGAATACAACATATTTACAATAAAAACAGATCTCAGATAATTATCATAACACATAAACCATTGCAGCGGAAATAAATGTCATCAGCATCATAATATCCAATACATCAGAGTACGCAGTACAGGATACGACTTAGCCAAATAAAGAGTCTCAAAAAAAGGAAAATAAGTTTCAATGGAAAAGAAACAAGTCTCAAACTCCATTACATACATCAAAGCTACAGAAGATAAAATGTCTTAAAGCAGAAGTAAAAACTAGAGAAAAGGTCTTCTTCTTCCTTCCAAGCAAGCTCCAATCAGAATGTATCACCTGAACCTGTCAATTGGCTACCCGTGTGGAAAGAGGGCACCCGAGTTTGCAAAAGTGAAACAAACTACGAGTCAGTCATGAGACTGGTGTGAGAATTCTTAACTAATTTATTTAACAATGTGGCAAATCACAGGACCACGCCGTTAACGCGGAACGGGTTTACTCCATTGGATCGCCAGTGCATAATTTTATAAAGTTTATATAAAACAGCGAAATGACTTTTGATAAAATGAAATCATCATAAGACTCAAGTCCTGTCACACAATGCGCACATAGGTGGATAGAGTTTTCCCTTATGATGATCAAACATGCTTAATACGTGAAAAGTAATATTTTAATATTATTATTAGTGTCTAAGCAGTATTAAAATACTGCAATATAAATATATCAATCCTAGACGGCATAGTACCCAATCCTACTATGTCGCCGTATATAAGTTTACAATCAAAACCGAAATGTTGTCATATTGGGAATTGGTTTTCTATCATGAAATCGAGGCTAGGGATTGTAACAACCCGTATTTTTCGATAACGTGTTAAGACGAGAATCAAGGCAGAATTTAATTTTAAATTCTGAATCAAGTAAAACGGGCTATGCCATTGCGTTCGTCTCGGAAAAATACGCGAAATAGAGTCCGAGTTTTCGAGAATCGGAGTCCGTATGACCAAGATATGGCCTCGCGAAGTTTCACGAAAAATTCCCAAATTAAAGTATACTTAATAAAGTGAAATGGGTTGCGCAGAGAAATATATATATATTGATATATATATATATATATAATTGAAAATTAAATAAATAAATATGCAAAAATGTTCAAAACAGCGAATTGGGAGAGGGGAATAACCGAACCGGCCGATTTTTGAGGTCGACCCAAGCCCGCTGGGTCGACTAGGGGTTAATCCAGGGTGTTTGGCTGTCAACCCGTGGGCCGATTCGCTCAAATGCAGATTTTGCATTTGGATGGTTCTCATGGTTCATCTTTAATCTAAAGGCCCTAGATGGTTCCTACACTCGACTTCTTCCTCAAGACATGCTTTGATGGCTTGGATTGAATCTAGGTTTAATCCTATGGCCTAAAACACTTGCCTAATCTATAAATAAGACCCTAACCTATCCTAAATCCTCATTATTCATTCATGCAACTAAACTATGGCAAAATTTTACCTCTCATGGCCTCCACTCTCTTCATAAAATTTCTAAATGGTTTCTATGAGAGATTTTCCATGCATACAAGTGTTTTCAAGCTTGTATGAGTGTCATTAGCTTGCATTCAAGTCAAGTTTCTATCTTTGCATCATAAAGCAAGGGTTTTGATCATTTTGGCTCAAGGGTTTTTATGTTAGAGCTTGCATTTTGGGTCTATTTGATTGCATTAGGGCTTTGTCATATCTTTTGTGCCTTCATAGCAATGTAAGCCCTTTCCCTACTCTTAGATATTAACTATGAAGTTAAATGTTCATGTTGCAAGTTTGGGTTTGATCATTGAGTATGATACATGCTATCATGTCATGCAAGTTTATGAAGTCATTATCTTGATCTTGTGAGCTAAAAAGCTACAACCTTTATGTTGAAATGTTGCATTAGGCAACATGAGAACCCTCATAACCTTTATGTCAACTTGCATATGAAGTCATAACCCTTATATGATGATATATGCGAGTTACTAGTCATCATTCCATATCTTTTGTCACCATGATTCGCTTATGTGCCAAGTTTGGGTTTATGCATGTTTTGAGGCTTAAGAATGTAACATGCAAGTTAATGAACACATTTGTGCCTCATTTGCCACCATGATTAACTTGTGGCTTAATATCCATTTTTGTCATGCCTTTGCCAAGTCTCTTCTTTTAATCCATTACGTTGTCGCGAACGTATATGCGAGTTTAAAAGCGTTGGGTTATGTTCTGGGTAATTTCTAATGACATGAAAATACAACTTGAAAACATGACTTGAAATATAACATGGAAGTTGACATGTAAGTATGCATAAAAACATAAGCTTGGGAATTTACCTATTAAGTTAGGTCTACCCTTTGGGAATTTACCTATTAAGTTAGGTCTACCCAAATGCTTGAAAACTTGTAACATGTTTTGGGAAACATGATGGACATGACACTTAGATAATATAAGTGTGGCCAACTCGAGGTTGGGTTGAGTTTGCAACGTAAAACTACCCAGAACCGACCGGCCTAACTAGTAGTTGCAAACAATAGGACCCAATGTGAGAAGTTGGTCATGTTGTGCTTGAACCGGAGGTTAGACCAAGTTGTGGTGTAAAGCTACCCGGAACCGACCGGCTTAACTAGTAACCACAACAAAGTCTAATGTGAGAGGTGAAGGTGCATTAAGTAATTAATGCCACATGATAGGGTTAAGTTAATTTGATTAATGACTCTTAACCAAATATGACATGGACAAATGGGTTAAGTAATTTGATTAGGCTAATGATACTTAACAAAACATGACAAGGTTGGGTAGGTTAAGTAACTTGATTTGCCTAATGACACTTAACCATTTTTATATGACTAGTGGATGGGGTTAAGTTAACCAACACTTAATCAATCCAACGCGATAACTTGGTAAGGTTAAGTAAGTTTTCTTAATGACGCTTAACCGAAAAATACGGTTAACGAATGGGGTTAAGATTAGACTCAACTAGTCTAAACATGGAAATCGGATGGGGTTAAGTTAGCCTAGACTTAATTAATCCCACTTGGTAGTTTAATGGGGTTAAGTTAAACACTTAACTAATCTAAACATGATGAATTGATGTGGTTAAGTGACCTATACTTAACCAATCTAACTCGTGAATTTATTGAGGTTAAGTTAACCTATACTTAACCGATCTAACGTGAAAACATGATAAGGCTAAGTCACGAATCGCTTGAATACACTTGACCGATTTGACTGAGTAAATTGATAGGGTCAAGTTAATATATACTTAACCAATCTAGAATGATAATTGGACGAGGTTAAGTCGTGAATTGCTTAATACATACTTAACCAACGTGAGCATGGTTTGTAGGGTTAAGTCTTGGACTTGGATACTTAGCCAATTTTGACATGATTTGAAGACGGGTTAAGTCTTGGACTTGGATACTTAGCCAATTTTGACATGATTGGTAGACGGGTTAAGTCATGTACTTAAGTGACACTTAATCCATTATGTAAACCCTAGTTCTGAGGATAGGGGATAACCGTAGTTAACAAGGATAACGGGAATAAGGCTAAGTGGTAAACCTTAGTTGAGGAATAACTAAGTAATGATTCTTAGTCAAGGAAATTTAGACCAGTTCATAGATAGATGAGTAACCTGATACGGTAGGTCATCGTTTAAGTATACGAGTAGGAGCAAGTATCTGATTTAGATAAAGGCTCCAGCGAACTGGGTAACGAAGCAGCGGCTTCGGGGAACGTGAGGGTATTCTTGGTATCCCTCTATGAGCTGCCAGGTGATTATACTAGGCTCATGAGAGGTTAAAGTCTGCGTTAGAAGAACCAAGAGTATGCCTTGGTTGCTATGCGAGTGACCTAAAGACGGGGATGGATAGGGGATAGTCGACGATACACGGTCGTACCCTAGATAGCATTTCGTCAGACTACCTACCATCTTTGGTCAAGCGTGTACGTACGGAAAGGCAGAGAACACCCAATAGACCATAATTGCTATCTAATTATGGTTGTGGTAAGGCTAGGATTGTGGGTTGGCCAGTAGTGTGTTCTCATACAGGATTTATCCTGTCTTGTCTTTCACTAGTTGAGGGAGGGGTCGCGTGGGACCATAGCCACGTATAGAAAAACAGACCTTAGCATCTGCATCGGCAGATAAATCGAAAGCTCCCGACCGAGTCTTGTATTTCTCGATCTGCCCTGTGACAGGACTCGGATGGCACGATGTGATACATGTGCATACAGTCATGGAAAACGATTCACGATGAATGCGTGGGAAAAAGGGCGTGGTTGACGGTTAGCGTAAATCCCAGTGGCCCTGGGTGGTTGAACCAAAACCGAGATACGAAAACGTGCAATAGGTAAGCGTAATCCCTAGTTGCCCTAGGTAGCATAAGTCCTAGTTGTACAAACGATAATTCATGTTGGAAGACCCTAGCTAGGTTTAGGGTAACAGTCCAAACCGATCTTAAGGATCATGGAACTATGTTAAAGTAATGTAGAATCTCATGGGAAAGCCCATATGGTCTACGGCAAGGGACTGAACATTTACATGGAATAAAACATACAAGTTGAGTAACCTATATATGCGATATATTAGGTTGACATGGACCATTACACGACTTTTGAGTGAGGGTCATTCTTGGTTAACACATGATACGGTGGGGATACTAGTACGGTAGGTGCAGAGCTAAAATGCAGGATAGATATCATGGGACGTTATACGTGATAGATATCTTGGGGATATTATACTTGATAGAAACCTGACGATGTGATACCTTGTTTTATCTTGACATCGTAATTTATCATGACACCTTAGTTTATCTGAGTTTAGTAGTTCATCCTGTTATTTTGATTTAGCTTATCTATCTTGTCATCATGCTTATGTTCATCTCAGTTTCTCATGTCAGTTAACTTTACTAGTTTTTATGTTATAGTAGATAGGGCTTACTCAGTCTTTTTGACTGACCCGTTTTGTTTCGCCTCTTTTCTTCCGTTCCCACCCCCCCCCCCCCCCAGGTTACATGGGGAAATACTGTTGTTTAGTTCGGACTTCTTCTGCTTGAAGGTCATCATGGATGGCTTGGACTTTTCTTGGCTAATGGCTACTTTACTGTTTTTACTTGGGGAATAATTTATGAAAATGTCTTTATGCTTCTTTACTATTGCAAGACAGGTTTTGATGTACTCTGATGTAAAAGGCTTTAGACCTTATTTATTCATGTTATGAAAGTTTGATTTTACTTCCGCTATTTTTATATGTTCTGTCTTGTGATATTTCTGTGCATGTTTACCAATAATGCCCATCTAAAGCTAGTGCATTCCTTTGCGAGTGACCCTAGCGGAGGCGGGGTGTTACACGTGGTATCAGAGCAGAAGGTTACCAGACTGGGCAAAAGTTTTTAAAGACCTTCTGAAAACTATTTGAAAATAGTTTACAAAGAATCATTTTTTCAAGAAAATTTTCTTTTAAAAGAAAAAGGCTATTCCCCAAAGGCCATTAGCACTATCCTTGTTTCCTTAATTGAATCTCTTCTCCTTTCTTTCCTCCATCTGTAGTCACAGTGGTTTTAACTGCGACTAGTCTTTTCTATCTACGAAAGTGCTTTCCATGCGATGGAGGTGGTTTTCAAGAGACCAGTGGCCGCGTTATAAGAAAGGATCGTGAGAAAGAAGGATAAAGGATACGAGCTTAAGGATGAGCAACTTGTTGGTATGGCTTAGTCCTCAAAGGAGGGAGAAAGATGAACAATGAAACCCATGACGAGAGAGTACCTTTGGAATGGTAAAACGGGGCGGATAGTTAAGTATTATGGGACAAGGACAAGATCATCGAGAGGGCAGTAGTATGCTCTCATTTCTAGAGTACCTCGGAAGGAGGGTAACGATCTTGTTAAAGGTTTAGCTTTTCTTCTCTATCATCCCGTTAGGACTTCGTTGTTCGTATCATTTAAGTCTGCTTCGATAGTTGAGTCTCTGCACCTTAAGTACTAATGTAATAGAGAATCCCATTTTTGTCTCAAAGTCCTATTGGAGAATCAGTCCATTTATACATGACTTGTTTGGATTTGGGAATGTCTATGCCAAGTGTTGAGTTTGGAAATAATGCTTATGTTTATAAGCTATGGATGGATTCTAGGGATGAAGTGGTTATCCAGTAGGGGGTGCCACTCTCGGTTTTGATAGGAGGGTAGTTAGACCTTTTGACTAGCCTTGGTAATGCCCTCGAAGTATCGGGTAACCTTTTTGAGGTTCTGTCATGACTAGTTACTTAGAATCCCTTGATGCCTTTATTGGAAATTTGAAGCCCGATCGAGTGGTGTTCGCCAATAAGACGGATGGCTTACTTCATTTATGCATGGGTTATAGTGATCACCCTAGTAAGTGCGCATGATAACCTGATTGACATCTGTTTACTTTCAAGAGAAAGTTCTTCTACATGGAATGCCTTATAGTATATAAACGAGATCCAAGATTCACTAGTGAATTATGGAAAGCTTGCATGAGATCATGAGTACGCAGTCATGTTTGCGCCAAGTATTCTAGAAAAAGGATAAGTGCAAGTGGAACGAGGGGCGACGAAGAAATGAGTTTCAGCTCATGTTATGGAAGCAGGAAATAAAAAGCTACGAAATCGCGAAGTTAAAGGGCGATCAAGGCACAATGGAAGTAAGCCCGAGGAAATACGACTTTGATGGTCAAAGACTAGATACGCGCATGATATCTCTTTTTGGGAGTATATCCTTGATCCCTGTTTCTGTAGAGCTTACTTGTAGGTTATCTTTTGTGGACATCCTCTCGGTCTTACTTTCTGTTACAAACCCCGTAAGGAGTTTGTCTTGTTTATCTTCTCGGCACTGTTTCAGGGAATTCTAGGTAGAACCCTATGGATGTAAACATGTATTTGAAACATGTTATGATTGATATGGTTGCAAGTGGTTGCTCGTGGATGCGCGAATACACATTAGATACTAGCTCGACTCGGTCACATTTCATATTGCATATGCACGAGTATTTATACTTGTTTATGGATGAAATCGAATGTATTATCATGTGGTTGTTGCATATGAATGAATGATTGTGCACGCATATAGTATCTATATGACTAGGACTATTTGCATACATGTTGGATTCATGGCACTATACATATCTTGCATTAGAAAGATTATTCAGGCCTGATCATTAGCATTAGCTAAGTAACATGTACACACACGTTTTGCATATATTCATACAACATTAGAAATCATCTAAGGACAATGGTTGCTTGTGGATGATGTTTTGAGTAGATGGATGATGGATGGTAGGATATGTTCTTCCTAACTTGGAGATTTTGGGGACGAAATCCTAAAAGGTGGGGAGAATGTAACAACCCGTATTTTTCGATAACGTGTTAAGACGAGAATCAAGGCAAAATTTAATTTTAAATTCTGAATCAAGTAAAACGGGCTATGCCATTGCGTTCGTCTCGGAAAAATACACAAAATAGAGTCTGAGTTTTCGAGAATCGGAGTCCGTATGACCAAGATATGGCCTCGCGAAGTTTCACGAAAAATTCCCAAATTAAAGTATACTTAATTAAGTGAAATGGGTTGCGCCGAGAAATATATATATTGATATATATATATATATATAATTGAAAATTAAATAAATAAATATGCAAAAATGTTCAAAACAGCGAATTGGGAGAGGGGAATAACCGAACCGGCCGATTTTTGAGGTCGACCCAAGCCTGCTGGGTCGACTAGGGGTTAATCCAGGGTGTTTGGCTGTCAACCCGTGGGTCGATTCGCTCAAATGCAGATTTTGCATTTGGATGGTTCTCATGGTTCATCTTTAATCTAAAGGCCCTAGATGGTTCCTACACTTGACTTCTTCCCCAAGACATGCTTTGATGGCTTGGATTGAATCTAGGTTTAATCCTATGGCCTAAAACACTTGCCTAATCTATAAATAAGACCCTAACCTATCCTAAATCCTCATTATTCATTCATGCAACTAAACTATGGCAAAATTTTACCTCTCATGGCCTCCACTCTCTTCATAAAATTCCTAAATGGTTTCTATGAGAGATTTTCCATGCATACAAGTGTTTTCAAGCTTGTATGAGTTTCATTAGCTTGCATTCAAGTCAAGTTTCTATCTTTGCATCATAAAGCAAGGGTTTTGATCATTTTGGCTCAAGGGTTTTTATGTTAGAGCTTGCATTTTGGGTCTATTTGATTGCATTAGGGCTTTGTCATATCTTTTGTGCCTTCATAGCAATGTAAGCCCTTTCCCTACTCTTAGATATTAACTATGAAGTTAAATGTTCATGTTGCAAGTTTGGGTTTGATCATTGAGTATGATACATGCTATCATGTCATGCAAGTTTATGAAGTCATTATCTTGATCTTGTGAGCTAAAAGCTACAACCTTTATGTTGAAATGTTGCATTAGGCAAAATGAGAACCCTCATAACCTTTATGTCAACTTGCATATGAAGTCATAACCCTTATATGATGATATATGCGAGTTACTAGTCATCATTCCATATCTTTTGTCACCATGATTCGCTTATGTGCCAAGTTTGGGTTTATGCATGTTTTGAGGCTTAAGAATGTAACATGCAAGTTAATGAACACATTTGTGCCTCATTTGCCACCATGATTAACTTGTGGCTTAATATCCATTTTTGTCATGCCTTTGCCAAGTCTCTTCTTTTAATCCATTACGTTGTCGCGAACGTATATGCGAGTTTAAAAGCGTTGGGTTATATTATGGGTAATTTCTAATGACATGAAAATACAACTTGAAAATATGACTTGAAATATAACATGGAAGTTGACATGTAAGTATGCATAAAAACATAAGCTTGGGAATTTACCTATTAATTTAGGTCTACCCTTTGTGAATTTACCTATTAAGTTAGGTCTACCCAAATGCTTGAAAACTTGTAACATGTTTTGGGAAACATGATGGACATGACACTTAGATAATATAAGTGTGGCCAACTCGAGGTTGGGTTGAGTTTGCAACGTAAAACTACCCGGAACCGACCGACCTAACTAGTAGTTGCAAACAATAAGACCCAATGTGAGAAGTTGGTCATGTTGTGCTTGAACCCGAGGTTAGACCAAGTTGTGGTGTAAAGCTACCCGGAACCGACTGGCTTAACTAGTAACCACAACAAAGTCTAATGTGAGAGGTGAAGGTGATTAAGTAATTAATGCCACATGATAGGGTTAAGTTAATTTGATTAATGACTCTTAACCAAATATGACATGGACAAATGGGTTAAGTAATTTGATTAGGCTAATGATACTTAACAAAACATGACAAGGTTGGGTAGGTTAAGTAACTTGATTTGCCTAATGACACTTAACCATTTTTATATGACTAGTGGATGGGGTTAAGTTAACCAACACTTAATCAATCCAACGCGATAACTTGGTAAGGTTAAGTAAGTTTTCTTAATGACGCTTAACCGAAAAATACGGTTAATGAATGGGGTTAAGATTAGACTCAACTAGTCTAAACATGGAAATCGGATGGTGTTAAGTTAGCCTAGACTTAATTAATCCCACTTGGTAGTTTAATGGGGTTAAGTTAAACACTTAATTAATCTAAACATGATGAATTGATGCGGTTAAGTGACCTATACTTAACCAATCTAACTCGTGAATTTATTGAGGTTAAGTTAACCTATACTTAACCGATCTAACGTGAAAACATGATAAGGCTAAGTCACGAATCGCTTGAATACACATGACCGATTTGACTGAGTAAATTGATAGGGTCAAGTTAATATATACTTAACCAATCTAGAATGATAATTGGACGAGGTTAAGTCGTGAATTGCTTATTACATACTTAACCAACGTGAGCATGGTTTGTAGGGTTAAGTCTTGGACTTGGATACTTAGCCAATTTTGACATGATTTGAAGATGGGTTAAGTCTTGGACTTGGATACTTAGCCAATTTTGACATGATTGGTAGACGGGTTAAGTCATGAACTTAAGTGACACTTAATCCATTATGTAAACCCTAGTTCTGATGATAGGGGATAACCATAGTTAACAGGGATAACGGGAATAAGGCTAAGTGGTAAACCTTAGTTGAGGAATAACTAAGTAATGATTCTTAGTCAAGGAAATTTAGACCAGTTCATAGATAGATGAGTAACCTGATACGGTAGGTCATCGTTTAAGTATACGAGTAGGAGCAAGTATCTGATTTAGATAAAGGCTCCAGCGAACTGGGTAACGAAGCAGCGGCTTCGGGGAACGTGAGGGTATTCTTGGTATCCCTCTATGAGCTGCCAGGTGATTATACTAGGCTCATGAGAGGTTAAGGTCTGCGTTAGAAGAACCAAGAGTATGCCTTGGTTGCTATGCGAGCGACCTAAAGACGGGGATGGATAGGGGATAGTCGACGATACACGGTCGTACCCTAGATAGCGTTTCGTCAGACTACCTACCATCTTTGGTCAAGCGTGTACGTAGGGAAAGGCAGAGAACACCCAATAGACCATAATTGCTATCTAATTATGGTTGCGGTAAGGCTAGGATTGTGGGTTGGCCAGTAGTGTGTTCTCATACAGGATTTATCCTGTCTTGTCTTTCACTAGTTGAGGGAGGGGTCGCGTGGGACCATAGCCACGTATAGGAAAACAGACCTTAGCATCTGCATCGGCAGATAAATCGAAAGCTCCCGACCGAGTCCTGTATTTCTCGATCTGCCCTGTGACAGGAATCGGATGGCGCGATGTGATACATGTGCATACATTCATGGAAAACGATTCACGATGAATGCGTGGGAAAAAGGGCGCGGTTGACGGTTAGCGTAAATCCCAGTGGCCCTGGGTGGTTGAACCAAAACCGAGATACGAAAACGTGCAATAGGTAAGCGTAATCCCTAGTGGCCCTAGGTAGCATAAGTCCTAGTTGTACAAACGATAATTCATGTTGGAAGACCCTAGCTAGGTTTAGGGTAATAGTCCAAACCGATCTTAAAGATCATGGAACTATGTTAAAGTAATGTAGAATCTCATGGGAAAGCCCGTATGGTCTACGGCAAGGGACTGAACATTTACATGGAATAAAACATACAAGTTGAGTAACCTATATATGCGATATATTAGGTTGACATGGACCATTACACGACTTTTGAGTGAGGGTCATTCTTGGTTAACACATGATACGGTGGGGATACTAGTACGGTAGGTGCAGAGCTAAAATGCAGGATAGATATCATGGGACGTTATACGTGATAGATATCTTGGGGATATTATACTTGATAGAAACCTGACGATGTGATACCTTGTTTTATCTTGACATCGTAATTTATCATGACACCTTAGTTTATCTGAGTTCAGTAGTTCATCCTGTTATTTTGATTTAGCTTATCTATCTTGTCATCATGCTTATGTTCATCTCAGTTTCTCATGTCAGTTAACTTTACTAGTTTTTATGCTAATAGTAGATAGGGCTTACTCAGTCTTTTTGACTGACCCGTTTTGTTTCGCCTCTTTTCTTCCGTTTCCCCCCCCAGGTTACAGGGAGGAAATACTGTTGTTTAGTTCGGACTTCTTCTGCTTGAAGGTCATCATGGATGGCTTGGACTTTTCTTGGCTAATGACTACTTTACTGTTTTTACTTGGGGAATAATTTATGAAAATGTCTTTATGCTTCTTTACTATTGCAAGACAGGTTTTGATGTACTCTGATGTAAAAGGCTTTAGACCTTATTTATTCATCTTATGAAAGTTTGATTTTACTTCCGCTATTTTTATATGTTCTGTCTTGTGATATTTCTGTGCATGTTTACCAATAATGCCCCTCTAAAGCTAGTGCATTCCTTTGCGAGTGACCCTACCGGAGGCGGGGTGTTACAGGGATCGTCCTCTTCCGATTCGAGGCACTTTAGCAAATGCCTCAGGATCCCCCGTGGTGAACCCTTGGATGCGGTAGGGCCGGTCCCCACCTAACGGTAGTGGATTATTTATGCCTGAACACACATTTCCCGGTCACTTTGGACCTATAGTATGACCACTTCCGGCCTATAAAAACCCAAGGTACCTCAATCCATAATCCACATAAGTAAAATGTCGGGCAGTGTTAAAGACCAAACATCACTTCTAGCTAGAAAGAAACGTATGCACTCCCTACGGTCCATATCCCATTTTTGACTCATACCGGGGTGTGAGGCTCACGAAGTCACGCTATACACAAAGCTATGCCTAAACAGGCTATGCTTTGATCATCAGCCACAAGGCCTGCTTTTCTACAAAGCCTTGATCATTGCATCTTGGCATGCCACATTGACAATTCACGTCATGCGATCGATAACTATTACTATATATCCGGGTGTTAAGCAGAGAATAGATTCTCCAACACCAAACAGAAATATATTAATACAAATCGATTTAATTACATGGGATGAACTCTAACGTCACACACACATCCATTTACAAGTCCGTTCTGGGTCTGAACGGAACCAGAGACACCAAAGAGGCGCTCGCTTGTCCGCACGACCAACACATACGTCCAGACAACTACTGCTTCAACCCCGTCCTAGGAGCAATTCAATCCAAGGCATCTGTAGTCATCGTCCATTCGATGTGAAGATCGCCGGTCTTCAACCATCGTCTTCTTATATCTTTGACTTAATCGCCGTGCAATTATGTCCAGACAACTACTGTTTCAACCCCGTCCTGGGAGCAAGTCAGTCCAAGGCATCAGTAGTCTTCGTCCATTCGATGTGAAGATCGTTGGTCTTCAACCATCGTCTTCTTATATCTTTGATTTTGTAACACCCCGAATTTTCTATTAACACTAAAGTTGCTAAAATATTAATAAGTGTGTAAGAGGGGGGATGTATCTAATATGAATATAAAAGTGTGTAAGAGAGGGGATGTATCTAATATGAATATAATAATATTAATAAGTGTGTAAGAGAGGGGATGTATCAAATATGAATATAAAAATATTAAAAAGTGTGTAAGAGAGGGGATGTATCTAATATGAATATAATAATATTAATAAGTGTGTAAGAGAGGGGATGTATCTAATATGAATATAAAAATATTAATAAGTGTGTGAGAGAGGGGATGTATCTAATATGTATATAAAAACAATAATAAGTAAAGGGGGATGTATCTAATGTGTACATTGTAGAATATATATATATATATATATATATATATGTATATATATATATATATTGCTGAGTGTTTGCTGAGTCACTTCTGACTCATTGCTGAGTCAACAAGATAAACCCCATCTTGTCTGAATGGCTGCGGTTATTTCTAGGTTAAATCTAATGGCCTAAATGCATTCTAAAATCTATAAATAAGTGGGTAGACCCTAAACCTAAATCACTTGTAAAATTAGAGAAGCTACCGTCATGTTGCTGCCATGGAGTTCAGCGTAGCCGTCACAAACTAAGAAGAGGAAGCCTAATCTACTACAACTAAATTCTACCCAACAAAACAAATCAAACCAAAGAACTCTCTCTCTAATTCTCTTCTTTTGTTGGTGAGTATGATGATTCTCACAAGACTATTACAAACTAATTTGACTCAGTTATGAATGGATCACAAGAAAATGATGTGATTTGTAATTGTAAATTCTATATATTGTGGATTCTCTTATTATGTTATTATGTTGTCGTATGATGTAAATTATATATGCTATGTCATTCTATGTTGTAAATTCTCTTATGCTATGTCGTGCTATGTTGAGAATCATGTCAAGCTATGTTATACTATCATACTATGCCATGTTATAAATCATGCTATATTATGTTGTAAAATCATGATGTTGTTGGAACATGCTTAAAGTTATGTTTTTTTTAATTTAAATGGATCTTGTTTATGGGAATTTGCCTATTAGGTTAGGTGTACCCATAAACTTGAAACTATAATTAAATAAAACTTGAATATGGGAATTTGCCTATTGAGTTAGGTGTACCAATATAAAACCATGTTGTTAAAAAATTAGATGATGTTGATTCACACATGTTCATATGTAAGTTTATGAAAATTGATTGAGATTATATTAGGTGAATTTTGAACAAGTTGACACCTTTAGGTCTATGACATGTATAATCTATGCAAGTTGGACATATGCAAGTTTCACCCCTTATTATGATTCATTTGGTCACATATACATGTTGTTATTATGATAATCTCTTTTATGCTATGAGTTAGGCTATTCGAGTCTAACATATATTTTGCGAATAAACGTTCAAACGTGGGGTAGGGGTAATATTAGGAATTAATAAATTGGGCGCAATTTTGTAAGATTTTGCATACCATGAATGGATGTCCATAATTGAGTCAATTATGGACATTGTTAAAAATTGGAAGTAATTAATAATTCAAGTAGGGAATTATTAAAATTGGGGGAAAGTGGATTATTATTAATAATCAATGCTTAGGACACGAGGTTGGACCCGTTTGTGATGTAAACCTGCCCGGACCCGCCCGGCAAATCCAGTAGTCACAAATGTCGGCCCAATGTGAGAGGTCCTAGGCCCAAACTAAAGCATAACAGTTGTAAAGACACGAGGTTAGACTCTTTTATGGTGTAAGACTGCCCGGACCCGCCCGGCAAATCCAGCTGCCATAAATGCCAGTCTAATGTGAGAGGTCTTTATGAGGTTATGGCCTTAATGAACTAAGAAATACTTAACCAGATAATCATGTAAGGTGGGACATGGGGGTTAAGTAGGTGCCTTGGGTGGCATGAGGAATATGGTGGTTGCCTTTAGAGGCATTTGAAATACGATTAGACTTAACCAAACACACATGTAAATGAACATGACTAAGTGGGTTAAGTGGGATGGACTAATGGGGACAAGCTTAGGTGGAATGCTTGTGGTAAATAGTGGGGGCCCATTTCAACCAGTATCCCAAAACGTATCTTTGTGGGCTCGACCCAAGTCGAGGACGGGACACGCATACTGGGTTTGACTATAAGAGGCCAAAATAGGGAGCGGTGGCAACGCAAGTCCAACGGGTTTCATATGCGTGTGTGGACCCGGGCTGGTAGGTAAGACGTTGATGCATCGTGTAGGTATAAGCCGTGCATGTCCGTTGTATCAGGTTGCCACTTTAGGGGAGTGATACACCCCACTGTGGGGCCAGCACGGGTATCTACGAGTTAGGGAGTCGATCGAATAATGGGAAGTAGGGTACACCTAGTGGAGATAGGGGCAGGCGGCACCTATGTAGTCAGCTAGGGGTACGTAAAGCCATTGGGAAAGTTTCTAAGTGAAGCTAAGTGGGATGAATCTTTAGGGTGACTGGTGTGGTGCAGTATAGTGTTTATCCTTTAGTATTTAGGAGCGCCTCTAACGTTGCATTTAGCGATTGTCTATGTCCTTAATCTGCTCTTCATAGACATTTTCTTGTTTTCCAGCTTATGCCTTAGTCCAGTTATTTTGGTAATAGTATTGTAGAATTATCATATTCACCAGACTTTATGTCTGACCCCCTCTTTTCCATCCTTTTTCTCCCTTCAGGTCCGCAGGTTGGGCCAAGTTCTAGTGGAGTCTAGTTGGATCGCTTATCTTCTGGAAAGCTTGGACTGCTGAAGTAAAGTCCAGCTTGTTATCTTTCTTTTTAATGGCTATTCATGTAATGGGATTATGTACTTGTTTTATCAGGATAGATATTGTACTTGACATTGAATATGGTGTTATGATGTAATCAAACATGTTTTGACTTCTGCTACAATGAAATAAAGTTTTTTTGAATTTCCAAGTACTATTTTATATCTGTCTTGTTGTAATTTTACTGTTCTATATTCACTTAAAACCTCCATGGAAGTTAATGCATTCCCTTTGTGAGTGACATTAATGGACGTGGGGTGTTACACGTGGTATCAGAGCATAAGGTTACCAGAACAGATAAAAAAATTTTTAGAAAAATATTTTTTTTCTAAAGTATTTTTGGAAGAAGTGCTTTCAAAAAAAAAAACATGTTATTTAAAGAGAGTTTTTATGAAAAACATAATCCCAAATAGCCACATCCTTATCTTTATCTTTCGAATTCTCCATTTTGAATCTTTCCTTTTTCGTTTCAGCATGGCTGAAGATCTTAATCTCCCAGAAGGTGTGACGATTCCAGGGTGGTTTAGGAGATACTTGGAGGCTAGGGCCACCACTGCAGGCCCAGCGGATACTCCTCCACCCCTAGTTGCACCCATTCCTCCTCCTCCTCCTCCTCGTGTTGACACTTTTGCAAAGACGTGCAAGGAATTCAAGGCTATGGGAGGAAAAACTTTTCAAGGGACTGAGACGTTTGTGGAGGCCAGAGATTGGCTTAAGGAGACTGAGGAATTGTTGGATATCTTTGAAGTGGAAGATGGGAGGAAAGTCCGTTTAGCTGCTTGGTTATTGAAGGGAGATGCCTCGTTTTGGTGGGAGGTCACTAACGGGGAACGTCCAGTTGATTCATGGGCGGATTTCAGACGAAGGTTTGAGGCAAAGTTTCTTTCAAGGGCAGAGGAGAACTTAAATATGGAAAAATTCCTGGCACTAAAGCAAGGGAGCTCATCAGTAAAGGAATATGTCTTGGTGAACACGCCAGAGAAGAAAGCTTTGAGGTTCGTTAGAGGCTTGAATGAACCGTTGCAAGGGTTGGCTATGACCCACATCCCTATGGGAGCCACCTTTGAAAAGCTAGTAGAAATGGCACTTATGCATGAGGATAAGGCAGTTGAAAAGAAAGGGGATCAGAAGAAACCCCAACAGCAAAATAAGAAGGGTGGTAAAAACAATAATGGCAAAGGGAAGAAGAAATGCTTCAATTGTGGGACGCCTGGCCATCTCAGCAAAGATTGTAGAAAGAAAAAGAAGACTGGTTGTTTTCATTGTGGAGATGCGGGACATTTAGTGAAGGACTGTCCAAAGAAGGGGCAGAGGGAAGGGTCTACCTCGGGAGGACAGGTGCAGGCTCTTATGGCACCAGGGCAGGCAAGGGGGCAAGTTCAGGCTATTGCGGCCCCACAGCTGCAAGAAAGAGGTAGAACAATTTCTGTTGAAAGCTTAGTTTTTCTGTTTGATCATCCTGTCCGTACCTTATTCGATTCTGGCGCATCTCATTCGTTTATCTCTGCATCATTAGTTGAATCACTACACTTGAACACCAGTTTAGTAGAGGATCCCTTGGTCGTTTCAAATCCAATTGGGGGTTCGGCTCATTTGACCATGATATGTTTGGATTTGAAAATCTCTATACTTAGCGTTGAATTTAGATGTGATGCTTATGTA
This sequence comes from Allium sativum, assembly GCA_030737875.1. NCBI lineage: Eukaryota > Viridiplantae > Streptophyta > Magnoliopsida > Asparagales > Amaryllidaceae > Allium > Allium sativum. The sequence continues at coordinate 800,855,267 of CM060924.1, read as the reverse complement.
TTGGGCTTCACGGGCTATGGGCTATTTTTAGGAATGGATTGGTTGTCTAGAAATAGGGCCATTCTTGATTGTGAAAGGAGAGTAGTTAGGCTTGTGACTCGCCTTGGTAATGCTCTCGACATCTTTTGTAATCCCATAAATTCCGTTATGCTAAGTTATCTTGAATCGCTTGACGCGTCTGTAGAGAACCTGCGATCGGTAGAAGTGGTCCGGGAATATCCGGATGTGTTTGAGGAGGTGAAGGGCTTACCTCCAAAGCGGGAGATAGACTTTCGAATTTATCTTATGGATAATGCTAAACCCGTATCTTTGCCAGTGCGCCACATGGCTCCTCGTGAAAGGAGGGAACTCAATAAGCAAGTAAAGGAGTTGCTTGAGAAGGGGTTCATAAGACGTAGTATATCGGAGTGGGGTGGTCCAGTAGTTTTTGCCACAAAGGCGGATGGGTCTCTTAGACTTTGTATGGACTATAGAGAAGTAAACAAGCTTACTAAAAAGAACCGACACCCACTGCCGAGGATTGACGATCTCTTTGATCAGTTAGTTGGCGCCTCAGTGTTTTCGCAGTTGGACTTAGCCACTGGCTTTCATCAACTGAGAGCGGCTGAGGATAGTATAGATAAGACTGCTTTTAGGACTCCTGACGGATTCTATGAATGGCTAGTGATGCCCTTTGGTTTGACAAACGCCCCTGCATATTTTGTTGATTTGATGAGTAGGGTGTTTAGGGAATACCTTAACAAATTCGTGGTAGTCTTTGTGGATGACATCTTAGTCTTTTCTAAGAATAAAGAAGAGCACTCCCTACATCTTAGGGAAGTGTTGGAAACCCTTCGAGCGCATAACCTTAAGGCAAAATTTTCTAAGTGTCACTTCTGGAGGAAGGAAGTACGGTTCTTAGGACACGTGGTTTCCAAAGAAGGGATAGCAGTGGATCCCGCAAAGGTGGTGGCCATCCAAGATTGGAAGGTCCCTAAAAATGCAACCGAAGTAAGAAGTTTCTTGGGGTTGGCTGGCTATTATAGGAAGTTTATCAAAGACTTCGCAAAAATATCAGCTCCATTAACACGGTTAACGAAGAAGAACCTGGTTTTTACGTGGGACAAAGATTGCGATGATGCGTTCCAACGTTTAAAGAGAGCCTTAACTTCAGCCCCAGTCTTAGTGCTGCCAGACGGGAATAAACCGTTTACCATCTATACTGATGCTTGTGGGACGGGACTTGGCGCGGTCCTCAAGCAAGAGGGAAGAGTAATAGCCTATGGTGGAAGGCAGTTGAGGGTTCATGAAAAGAATTACCCCACGCATGACTTAGAGCTAGCCGCAATTGTTTTCGCGCTTAAGTCTTGGCGTCACTATCTTCTTGGTGAGAAATTCGAACTGTTCACTGACCACAAATCATTAAAATACTTATTCTCTCAGAAGGATTTGAATTTAATGCAGCAACGGTGGATGGAATTCTTAGCCTCCTACGATTTTGAAATAGCATATACCCCGGGCAAGGGTAACATGGTGGCAGACGCCTTAAGTAGGAAAAGATTGTCCTTGAGTCCGTTGTTTGTTGAACGACAAAGCTTAGAATTCATCTCTATGTTTGACTTTAGACCCTCCGTTGACTTAGTACCCGGTCTGTTAGCATCCTTGGAGGTTAGACCTACACTTCTAGGACGGGTTGGTGAGGCACAGCGAGACGACCCACGGTTGGTTGAGATAGTAGAAAAGCTCAAAGGGGGGAGTCGTCAAGCCATCTTCGTAGGTATACCCTAGACGATAAGGGTTGGTTACGAAGGGATAATAGACTTTGTGTACCGCAAGACGAAGACTTAAGGAAGGCCATTCTTGATGATGCTCATCGCTCAAAAATGACCATTCATCCCGGCGGGGATAAGATGTACAAAGATATGAAGCGGGTTTTCTTTTGGGTCGGTATGAAAAGGGATGTGGCCGAGTACGTCGCTAGATGCTTGGTGTGCCAACGAGTTAAAGCAGAACAAAAGAAACCCGGTGGGTTGCTTCACCCATTAGAAGTTCCACTATGGAAATGGGAAAGCATCTCAATGGATTTTGTGGATGGATTACCAAGATCAAGGAAGGGTAACACGGGGATTTGGGTTATAGTAGATAGACTTACTAAAAGCGCCCATTTTATTCCCGTGAAAAGTAAGAGGACTGCTCCGTGGTTGGCTTCTGTATACATTAAGGAGATAGTTCGTTTGCACGGTATTCCTTCTAGTATAGTAAGCGACCGTGACCCCATCTTTACTAGCGAATTTTGGAAGAGTTTACAAGAGGCGGTAGGGGCTCAGCTATGTTTGACCACCGCATATCATCCTCAGACAGACGGCCAGACCGAGAGGGTGAATCGCATTCTAGAGGATCTTTTAAGGCTTTGTATCCTAGACTTTGGGGGTACAAGGGAAGAGCACCTTCCGTTAGTAGAATTCGCATATAACAATAGCTTCCAGTCTAGTATTGGCATGGCACCTTTCGAAGCTCTTTATGGAAGGCCTTGCCGTTCGCCTACATGTTGGTGGGAATCTACCGATAAAATCCTACTTGGGCCCGATATGGTTAGGGAAACCTCGGAGAAGATTGAGTTGATTCGAAGGAGGATGAAAGCAGCACAAGATAGGCAAAAATCGTATGCTGATAAGAGGAGGACAGATCTTGAGTTTGACATTGGGGACATGGTTTTTATCAAAGTATCTCCATTACAGAATGTTGTTCTCTTTGGGTCCGTGGGGAAATTAGCACCAAGGTTTGTAGGGCCGTTTCCTGTAAAAGACAGGATTGGGAAGATGGCATATAGGGTGGAGTTGCCTGAGAAACTTAGTGGAGTACACGACGTACTCCATGTATCACATTTGAGGAAGTGTTTGCACAAGACCGCGGAGGTGGTAGAGCCGAGCTTGCTTAAAGAGGTGGAAATAGAGCGTGATGCAACAATTAGACGAGCTCCTACATGCATTCTTAGGTCGGAGATCAAAAAGTTGAGGAATCGAGAGGTCAGACTGGTTAAAGTGCAATGGGGAGATGATGAGAGCAACGCAACTTGGGAGACAGAAGAGAAGATGCGTTCGTTGTACCCTTTTCTTTTTGAGGGTATGTCTTTTAATTTCTCCTTTATCGCTTAGCTTATCTTATCTTATCTTTAGTATGTCCTCTCATTAGTATCTTTGACCTTTAGTTAGGATAATCCTATGGTTGAAACATGTGTTTGAGACATGTTATGTATGATGGATGCAAAATGGATGCAAGTGTTTGCTAGTGGGTGCTCGTGGATGCATATATACACACACTTTAGGCACTAGATCGGCTCAGTCACTACATATTGCATATTGCATATATATATGGATGTATTTAGTAATATGGATGAACGATGGTTGTATTATCATGTGGATGCTGCATTCAGATGATAGTTGTGCACGCATATAGAAGTATTATGTAGCATTAAGAATCTTTTGCATATATAATGGATGCATGGCACGATCATAGTTGCATTAAGGAGGTCAACTGAATCAGTGGACCGCCTGATTTTGCATTAGATACGGACATACACACACACTGTGCATTTAAACATGAAAGCATTAGAAGTCTGTAAGGACAATGGATGCCCGTGTATGATGGATGAGTAGATGGACGTTTGGATGGTAGGATATACATTCTTCCAGACTTGAAGATTTCGGGGACGAAATCCTAAAAGGAGGGGAGAATGTAACACCCCGAATTTTCTATTAACACTAAAGTTGCTAAAATATTAATAAGTGTGTAAGAGGGGGGATGTATCTAATATGAATATGAAAGTGTGTAAGAGAGGGGATGTACCTAATATGAATATAATAATATTAATAAGTGTGTAAGAGAGGGGATGTATCTAATATGAATATAAAAATATTAAAAAGTGTGTAAGAGAGGGGATGTATCTAATATGAATATAATAATATTAATAAGTGTGTAAGAGAGGGGATGTATCTAATATGAATATAAAAATATTAATAAGTGTGTGAGAGAGGGGATGTATCTAATATGTATATAAAAACAATAATAAGTAAAGGGGGATGTATCTAATGTGTACATTGTAGAATATATATATATATATATATATATATATATATATATATATATATATTGCTGAGTGTTTGCTGAGTCACTTCTGACTCATTGCTGAGTCAACAAGATAAACCCCATCTTGTCTGAACGGCTGCGGTTATTTCTAGGTTAAATCTAATGGCCAAAATGCATTCTAAAATCTATAAATAAGTGGGTAGACCCTAAACCTAAATCACTTGTAAAATTAGAGAAGCTACCGTCATGCTGCTGCCATGGAGTTCAGCGTAGCCGTCACAAACTAAGAAGAGGAAGCCTAATCTACTACAACTAAATTCTACTCAACAAAACAAATCAAACCAAAGAACTCTCTCTCTCTCTAATTCTCTTCTTTTGTTGGTGAGTATGATGATTCTCACAAGACTATTACAAACTAATTTGACTCAGTTATGAATGGATCACAAGAATATAATGTGATTTGTAATTGTAAATTCTATATATTGTGGATTCTCTTATTATGTTATTATGTTGTCGTATGATGTAAATTATATATGCTATGTCATGCTATGTTGTAAATTCTCTTATGCTATGTCGTGCTATGTTGAGAATCATGTCAAGCTATGTTATACTATCATACTATGCCATGTTATAAATCATGCTATATTATGTTGTAAAATCATGATGTTGTTGGAACATGCTTAAAGTTATGTTTTTTTTAATTTAAATGGATCTTGTTTATGGGAATTTGCCTATTAGGTTAGGTGTACCCATAAACTTGAAACTATAATTAAATAAAACTTGAATATGGGAATTTGCCTATTGAGTTAGGTGTACCCATATAAAACCATGTTGTTAAAAAATTAGATGATGTTGATTCACACATGTTCATATGTAAGTTTATGAAAATTGATTGAGATTATATTAGGTGAATTTTGAACAAGTTGACACCTTTAGGTCCATGACATGTATAATCTATGCAAGTTGGACATATGCAAGTTTCACCCCTTATTATGATTCATTTGGTCACATATACATGTTGTTATTATGATAATCTCTTTTATGCTATGAGTTAGGCTATTCGAGTCTAACATATATTTTGCGAATAAACGTTCAAACGTGGGGTAGGGGTAATATTAGGAATTAATAAATTGGGTGCAATTTTGTAAGATTTTGCATACCATGAATGGATGTCCATAATTGAGTCAATTATGGACATTGTTAAAAATTGGAAGTAATTAATAATTCAAGTAGGGAATTATTAAAATTGGGGGAAAGTGGATTATTATTAATAATCAATGCTTAGGACACGAGGTTGGACCCGTTTGTGATGTAAAGCTGCCCGGACCCGCCCGGCAAATCCAGTAGTCACAAATGTCGGCCCAATGTGAGAGGTCCTAGGCCCAAACTAAAGCATAACAGTTGTAAAGACACGAGGTTAGACTCTTTTATGGTGTAAGACTGCCCGGACCCGCCCGGCAAATCCAGCTGCCATAAATGCCAGTCTAATGTGAGAGGTCTTTATGAGGTTATGGCCTTAATGAACTAAGAAATACTTAACCAGACAATCATGTAAGGTGGGACATGGGGGTTAAGTAGGTGCCTTGGGTGGCATGAGGAATCTGGTGGTTGCCTTTAGAGGCATTTGAAATACGATTAGACTTAACCAAACACACATGTAAATGAACATGACTAAGTGGGTTAAGTGGGATGGACTAATGGGGACAAGCTTAAGTGGAATGCTTGTGGTAAATAGTGGGGGCCCATTTCAACCAGTATCCCAAAACGTATCTTTGTGGGCTCGACCCAAGTCGAGGACGGGACACGCGCACTGGGTTTGACTATAAGAGGCCAAAACAGGGAGCGGTGGCAACGCAAGTCCAACGGGTTTCATATGCGTGTGTGGACCCGGGCTGGTAGGTAAGACGTTGTTGCATCGTGTAGGTATAAGCCGTGCATGTCCGTTGTATCAGGTTGCCACTTTAGGGGAGTGATACTCCCCACTGTGGGGCCAGCACGGGTATCTACGAGTTAGGGAGCCGATCGTATAATGGGAAGTAGGGTACACCTAGTGGAGATAGGGGCAGGCGGCACCTATGTAGTCAGCTAGGGGTACGTAGAGCCATTGGGAAAGTTTCTAAGTGAAGCTAAGTGAGATGAATCTTTAGGGTGACTGGTGTGGTGCAGTATAGTGTTTATCCTTTAGTATTTAGGAGCGCCTATAACGTTGCCTTTAGCGATTGTCTATGTCCTTAATCTGCTCTTCATAGACATTTTCTTGTTTTCCAGCTTATGCCTTAGTCCAGTTATTTTGGTAATAGTATTGTAGAATTATCATATTCACCAGACTTTATGTCTGACCCCCTCTTTTCCATCCTTTTTCTCCCTTCAGGTCCGCAGGTTGGGCCAAGTTCTAGCGGAGTCTAGTTGGATCGCTTATCTTCTGGAAAGCTTGGACTGCTGAAGTAAAGTCCAGCTTGTTATCTTTCTTTTTAATGGCTATTCATGTAATGGGATTATGTACTTGTTTTATCAAGATAGATATTGTACTTGACATTGAATATGGTGTTATGATGTAATCAAACATGTTTTGACTTCTGCTACAATGAAATAAAGTTTTTTGAATTTCCAAGTACTATTTTATATCTGTCTTGTTGTAATTTTACTGTTCTATATTCACTTAAAACCTCCATGGAAGTTAATGCATTCCCTTTGTGAGTGACATTAATGGACGTGGGGTGTCACAGATTTAATCGTCGTGCAATTATTTGAAATGAGTTAAACTCGGTCTTTTCAAATAATTGTCGCATAATTATCGTTTAAAACATTTCATATGTATTTATAACTATTTATCGCTATTTTTATTTATTTAAAAATAGCTCGAAATAAATAAACGACGCTTCGGGTCAGTGGATGGCCCTAGTGCTGTTTTTACCAAAATTTGATTTACACATATCTTAAAATCTAACCGTCGGATTTTGATGAAATTTATATCATTGGAAAGCTCTTCCCAAAGCGGTCCTAACGGTTCCAGTTTTGGGAAGATCCAATGGTCGGATCTTTCGGAATAATCGTTTGAAGTTACGATTATCGATACGCGAACTGCAGCTTTCATTTCGTTAAACTTTATATTTATATTTATATATATAAACCACTTGGCGATTCCCATTGTTAACATCCATTCTTTTATTCTATAAAGACAATATTTTTGTTCGCCAATTCTAATGCGTCAAAAATGACGGTTTCAACAATGTATACTTTTATATTCAATAAAAATAATATTTTTGTTCGCCAATTCTAATGCGACAAAAAATGACGTTTTCAACAATGTACATTTTTATATTCATTAAAATAATATTTTTGTTCGCCAATTCTAATGCGACAAAAATGGCGTTTTCAACAATGTATATTTTTGTATTCAATAAAATAACATTTTTTTCGCCAATTCTAATACGACAAAGATGACGATTTCAACAATGTATATTTTTATATTCAGTAAAATAATATTTTTGTTCGCCAATTCTAATGCGACAAAAATGACGTTTTCAACAATGTACATTTTTATATTCAATAAAATAATATTTTTGGTCGCCAATTCTAATGCGACAAAAATGACGTTTTCAACAATGTACATTTTTATATTCAATAAAATAATATTTTTGTTCGCCAATTCTAATGCGACAAAAATGATGTTTTCAACAATGTACATTTTTATATTCAATAAAATAGTATTTTTGTTCGCCAATTCTAATGCGACAAAAATGACGTTTTCAACAATGTACATTTTTATATTCAACAAAATAATATTTTTGTTCGCCAATTCTAATGCGACAAAAATGACATTTTCAACAATGTACATTTTTATATTCAATAAAATAATATTTTTGTTCGCCAATTCTAATGCGACAAAAATGACGTTTTCAACAATGTACATTTTTATTACATAAAAATGTTCTTTTTCCCCAATTCCTTTTTATAACATAAAAATGTACTTTTTATCCTATTCCTTTTTAAATACATAAAAATGTACTTTTATGTAATTCATTTTTATAACATAACGATGTACTATTTATGTAATTCATTAAAATACAAATATTTTATCTCTTTTTCTTTTACATTGAATAATGTAAGTTCTTTACCTTTACATTGAAAAATGTAAACCTTTCATTGTTACATAGAAAAAAATGTAAATCTTTCAACTTCACATAGAAAAATGTAAATCTTATATTTTAACATAGAAAAATGTAAATCTTTCATCTTCACATAGAAAAATGTAAATCTTATATTTTAACATAGAAAAATGTAAATCTTTCATATTTTATATTGAAAAATGTAAATCTTTTATTTTTACATATTTTCTTATCTAACACACATGTCTATTTGGTGTCAAAATATGATAACCAAAAATAATGGTTTTTGTCTAACCATTTCTATTTACCCAACGTCGTGATTTTCAATGTCAACATATGACAATATGTTTTGTCTAACCATTTCTATAATTTATCCAACGTCGTGATTTCAATGTCCACTCATACAACACAATATATGATTTGGTGTATAAATTTGATGAATGTGAAGACCCGCAACTTCCCCGTAAAGGAAAGCGTCGGATAGTTCGAGAACAAACCACAACAGAACGCATATAAAAGAACATTTCATTGTATATTACAACAATGCATCAGATTACAAGAATATACAGAGTAAAAATGAATATTACACAGAAATATCAGAGATTTAAATTACATTTAAATACATAGCAGCGGAAGATAATACAATACACAACTAGAAGAGATATACGGATACAAAGCTTTCCGGATATCGTTCCAGCTGTAAACCAGGATCCTGTGAATATAAATCTGCAAAACCAAAACTACTAGCTGCCCGTGTCAAAATAGGGGCACCCAGAGTTTAGGTTAAAACAATAAACTCCAGGTCAGTCATGGGACTGGTGTGAGAACTAAAACAGTTATTAATCTTTATTTTAAAGTTCGGTAAATCAAGGGACCACGCCGTATAACACGGAACGGGTTTCCTCCCAAGAATACCAGTGCATAAAACGAATAGCGCAATGCTAAATAAAGAAAAATGAAGCTGTTATAAGACCCAGGTCCTATCACACAATGCAACGCAAGCCGGGGGATAGGGTTTTCCCTTATAACAGCCAAAGAATGCTTGATACGTTTAAAACAAATCATTTGATACTAGTATAAGTGCATAGTGTCTAAAACAACTTCAAATCATAAGTATCAATCATAGGCGGCATGGGTACCATATATCATGTCGCCATATATAGGTTTACAAATAAAACCGCAAATGTCACGTATTTGGAAATTGGATTTCCATCTATGAACCGAGGCAAAAGATAGTCCTCAACCGATTCGAGACAATCTAGCCCATGTCTCAGGATCAGAACGCATCAACCCTTTAGATCGTCAGGGCCGGTCCACCGATGTGGATTATTATGCCTGAACAATACGTCTCTCCGCCCTATGGGGCGTAAACGAGCCAACAAATGACTCCATCGGTTCGAGAACGACCGATCAATCCGAGGCGCCTCGCAACAGCAACAACCACATAAGTCAAACTCGTCAGGGCGTGTAAAACCACTGACGCCACTTCTAGCTAGAAAGAAACGCATGCCCTCCCTGAGGTCCGTCTCCCGTTTTTGGTTCATACCGGGTGTGAAACACGCGAGGTAAACGTTACACAAAGCTACGCCACAAAGGCCGTGCTTTGATCATCACCACAAGACTTTGCTTTTCAACAGAAGCCTCGATCAATTGCCACTTAGGCATGCCACACAGGCAATTCACTCTATGTGTTTGATATCCATCAGTATATAACCCCTGAGCTCGTACGTCTCAGAGAAGGGCGTTAAGCAAAAGAATAAATTCTCCGCCGCCAAACAGATATATATTTAATAGAGATCAATCACACGGACTAAAATCCAATGTCAGACACACAGTCCATTTACAAGTCCGTTCTGGGTCTGAACGAAACCGGAGGCACCTAGTACCCCGCATATCCATCGATCTCCAAGTACGTCTGGACGATCACTAACTGTTTCCATCTTCTTGGGTGTACAGCCCAATCAAGATCATCAGTTATCACCCAAACGACGTGAAGACTTCCGGTCTTCGACCATCGTCTTCATCTTCGACTTATCGTCGTATCAGTTATTCAGAATGGGATAAACCCGGTCTTTCCGAATAACTCGCGTATATTTTAAATAAGTGTTACACAAACACAACATACGCCTCATTCCAATTCATTAGTCACTAACCGTAAATTAATCAAGAGAATAATTTCCCAAATATTAACCCCGAAGGCCGAAACCAACATCAGATCAATATCCAGAAAACCATTCTGCTTGGCTAACCGACAGTTAGTTTCTAAATTTCACATTCATAGGGAAAGATTCCCATTAATTTTATCAAAGATAAATTCCTTGAATTTATTCTTTAATCCATTTTTGAATATCAATTCAAACTAGTCGGGATTAGCGAACCTTACCGAAGTAATCATTTGTTTTAATTTCCCAATCCCAACCTATTCATCCCATGAAGTAAAACTGGTAATACTTCATACCTAACACCACAGTGCTATCGGTAAATTCAATTACCATTTCACGTTCAAATCTAATTAAAGATTTAACTATCGCCTGGAGCAAAACTGGTGATACTCCATTTTCGATCTTTTCAATCTAATTAAAGATTCATTAAAACTCCACTTAGTTTTAATCGTTAACTGGGTTAAAGAATCAGTGTCGTTTAAAACACGGTTCACGATAAACCCCAAATCACATTCCATTAATTATCGGGTTAAAGAACAAGTGTTATTTAAAACACTGTTCACGATAAACCCAAAAATCAATATCCATTCAATTCCAATTAAATATTATTTAATTGGTACACTTCATTAAATCTAAATAAAAAGATTTAATCTTTTCTCAACTGGGTTCAAGAACAGTGTTAGTGAAGACACCATTCACGACAAACCCAAATCACATTCATTAATTATCGGGTTAAAGAACAAGTGTTATTTAAAACACTGTTCACGATAAACCCAAAAATCTATATCGATTCAATTCCAATTAAATGTTATTTAATTGGTACACTTCATTAAATCTAAATAAAAAGATTTAATCTTTTCTCAACTGGGTTCAAGAACAGTGTTAGTGAAGACACCATTCACGACAAACCCAAATCACATTCGATATTCAATACAAGGCTCTGAATAGAAAATATATCGGCTTATATTCAATATCGAATTCTACGACTAACAAATGTCGTATTGGAAATAACGATATAAATATATATCTTTCAAATTTCCATAACCACACCTGTATAATCACGAATTCCAACATCGAAATATTCCGAAGACAATTTCGATTCAAATCCACTCCAACGCAATCATTGGAAATTTTGGTTATTTTCAAAACCCTTTTCAAATTCAATTTATTTATTTAAAAATAAATAGAATTATAATTCTAGTTCAAAACTAGTTCATTTCGATAAAAATCTATTTTTATCTTTTCAAATATGGAGTTTTTCATCCCAAACTTTCACAAATCATTTCTTATGATTTTACACAAATTATTACTATTTTTAATAATTTTATCAAGGCCCGTACAGTCGATTTCCAACAACGGTCATCGAACTGCACTTACAGCGACCTTTTTCGAATTTGATTTGGACGTATCTCCAAATCCAACCGTTAGATTTCAAATTTCTAACATTCATTAGAAAGCTCTTTTCGATACGAACCCAACGGTTCCGGTTTTAGGAGAATCCGACGGTCGGATCTCCCGCAATGTCCGTTTGAAATAAATGGTCGAAATTCACGAACTGCCGCGGCGCGGCGCGTTCTATTCAGGCCATTATATTATATATATAATATATATAATATATATAATATATACTTCGTCGATTTCTATTTAAAACGAATTATATAAATAGTTTTAAATTCGTTTCAAAAGCAATTTCAACCTCCTTTTCAATTCAAATCAAAATTGAATTCTTCTTTATAAATTCGTTTCAAAATTCATTTCTATTCAATTCAAATTTCAATTCAATTTGAATCCATTTCAATTCGTTTTCAATTCAATTCTTTTCGAAATCGTTTTCAATTCAATTCATTTCGAAATCGTTTTCAATTCAATTCATTTCGAAATCGTTTTCAATTCAATTTATTTCGAAATCGTTTTCAATTCAATTCATTTCGAAATCGTTTTCAATTCAATTTATTTCGAAATCGTTTTCAATTCAATTCATTTCGAAATCGTTTTCAATTCAATTCATTTCGAAATATTCGATTTCGAAATCACTTTTCAATATTCATTTTAAAATGAATAAAATCGATATAAATATCGTTCACGTCAAAATGGCGTCAATCTAATCAACACGGCTTCATAAATTTCTATTTTCAAATATTCTATTTCAAATATTTCCTATTATCAAAATATTTGTTATTATCAAAATATTCTTTATTTTCACGATTGGAATGAGGCCCAATCAATCACCATATAAAATTAATTATATGGATTTTCATACAACACATGTATATAATAACATTGAAAATAATCAACCATCAACCAAAGTGCACTACACTGTATAAGCATCAAATATAGATATTCAACGCTCATAACAGCCTGTCAATCAATCGATCGACATATTTAATCAATCAGGATGAGTGAACTTCAAATTTCATCCTAACACCCATGTGGGGTTTCAAACAATCAAACACAGATTTTAGTTGTGCAGTTGGGCGATGTGTAAAATTTATCGTCCCAATCAATGTCATTCAAATAAGTGTACATAAACAAACCATCTGGTTTGTAAATGAATATTTATTTATTCACTTCACTATTTTCATATTCACGTAAAAAAATATATTTTTAACGATAAAACATTTTATTTCAACCTATGAATTTCTATTCAATTCATTTATTCAATAAAATGATATTTTTATTTTTCTAACATATTTTAGAAAATTTCGGCGGCATAACGGCACGATACTAGAAACGGGACAAGGCCTAGCCTTATCCCCGGTCTAGTGAAGGCCCACGCCATTCACTCATCAATCAAATCAAATTCATTTTGCAAACCACAAAATTTGGAGTAAGGGTCTAACCTAGCCTTACTCCTACGCCTTATAACGGCGCACGTCTAATCCTAACCAATTTATCGATTCGATTTTTTTCACACCACAAACCACATTCAAACCAATATCGCAATCAATCACCAAACAGTCAAACAAACAAGTCCATGGTCTGTGGACGGTTGTGTCGGGTGCTACTAAGCACCGTCTGCATCCTAGTATAAATATATAACTAGAAAAGAAGTAGAAAGGTGAGAAATTCTCACATATAGCTATCCTAGCTCCACGGCTCTTCATTTGCAGAAACTTCGTCGTTCTCGCCTCTTCGTCAGCTTCGTTGCCCAAGGCCACTATATATATAAAAATCGAATTTTTATTTCAAAGTTCAATATATAAAAATCGAATTTCTATTTCAAAGTTCAATATATAAAAATCGAATTTTTATTTCAAAGTTCATTATATAAAAATCGAATTTTTAGTTCAAAGTTCAATATATAAAAATCGAATTTTTAGTTCAAAGTTCAATATATAAAAATCGAATTTTTAGTTCAAAGTTCAATATATAAAAATCGAATTTTTAGTTCAAAGTTCAATATATAAAAATCGAATTTTTACTACTATGTCATATAGATAAAAATTATATTTTTATCACGCTATTTTCCATATAAAGATTTCGCCCTTTCAAATTTAAAGATTTCATCTTTATAAAAATCTCATTTTTATTTTTCTACACATATAAAGATGATATTTTTAATCTTCCTATCATGTAAAAATTATATTTTTAATTCTCTACCTAACCAAAAATCATCTTTTTACATCATCTATATAGTAAAGACTATATTTTTAATACCTTAAAAATATAAAAATCATATTTTTACTACTTTAAAAATCTAAACTTTCTTCTACGAAAAATAAAAACTTTCTTATATGAAAAATATAAACTTTCTTTTTTATTTTATCCTTTCAAAAATCAAGTCTTTTCCATATTTTTTTCTATTTCAAACCTTTAAAATAAAAATCAGTTTTTAAATTTAAAATAAAAATCAGTTTTTAATCATTTTATAAAAACAGTTTTAATCATTCTATAAAAACAGTTTTGATCATTTTATAAAAACAGAACAGTATTTTATTTTTTTTCTTTTTCATTTTCAGTTTATATATAAAACAAAATAAAATAAATAAATAAAAGAAAAGACTTACAGGGGGGTCGACGATGCTTGGAGGAGGGGGGGAGAAGGGTGCGCCAGCCTCTGGCAGCCTGCGGTGGTGGCGGGCGGGGCAACGGGGTCTGGACGCATTCGAAAAAGGGGGAGGTGGGTTGGTCTCAGTCTCGAGATCGGTGGAGGAGGTGCGAAGGGAAGGCGATGGAGGAGGGGGGGGTCGCCTGGTGGTCGGCGGCGGCTGCGAGCGATTTAGGGCGTAGGTTTCTCTTTTTTTTTTTTTTTATTTGTTTTCTGTTAAGTGATTCGGGGGGGGGGGGGGCAATGAAGGAGAAAAGGGGAATTCTATTTTTTTTTTTATTTAATTATTTAAATTTGTGCCAAAGGGTTGACTTTTACTTATGACCTCGAAACGAGGTCCACCGCCTGCCGTCCATAGTGTTTTACCCCCATTCCGAACACAATGGGATATGTATCGTAAGCTGGTTTGATCATTACAATTGGTTTCCGTTGAAATTTACAATTTAAATCCTTATATTGAATTTTAAACGTACACTTCAAATTACCGGGGTCACATACTAACTAGAAAAATTCCAGAAAAATATTTTCTAGTTTCGTATTGACGATACGGTCCTAACAAAACTAATTTCGTCGAATCCTGAGACCGTTGGAAAAATGGCCATTTTCCAGTCGATTAAAATCAACTGAAACTGGTCAAACGCGTTTTCTTTTGCCACGCTCACATATTGATTCGAAAAATTACGAAATTTGGAATCTAGCAATAACTCGACATCACGGACCCAACAAAACTGGTTTCGTCGAAATCCGAGGTCGTTTGCAAAATGGCTATTTTTAAGGGCCTGAATTCCATAGCGACTATTCAGAATTTTCAACTGGACATATCTTTTGATTCCCGATATGAAATCTTGATTTTCCGGATTCGTTGGAAAGATATTCACTATTAGATTCCATTATTTTTGGTTTTACTAAAATCCGGATTGTTTTGCACCCGGTACATTCAATTGAAGTTTGAAATCGAATTATCGAACTACCGCGCCATTTTCGATTCTATTTATAATTATATATAATTATTTATATTCTAACGACGGCGTATATAATATATACGTTCTATTTATATTCAAAATAAATTTTCTCGTCGATATTATTTAAAATAATCTATTTTAAATATTCAAAACTCGCTATAATTGCCAAAATAAAAATTTTAAACTGGCCCAGATTTTCCGGGTTGTTACAATCTCCCCCACTTAAAACTTTTCGTCCCCGAAAAGGAACAAAGTCGAAAGTGGTTTGATTATTCAGCTCTACGTTCGATCTGGCTTCCATTCTCTAACTTTTCAGTTTCTGAGAATTTTCAAAACTTCAAAAATTTGGCTAACACCCTAAATTTTCGAAAAATTTCGCCATAACCTCCCCTGCAATGGGAGCATCGGGGAATTTCAAATAGCTTCCCCGGTCCTTCAGATCTCAAAAAGAAAAAGAAAAAGCCAAGCGGCTAGCCAATAGGCTCACAAAATCATCATCACCCAAACAAAACAGGAAATTATGTAATAAACATGTACCTATTTGTCGGGCAAACAAATTTTATTCTCTGGCTCTAGCCTCCTTGCTATGACCTGTTCAATGATATACATGTATATGCAAGCAAATGCAACCAATTTTCAATACAAGTCAATATTTGATTCAGTTAGGCATAATGGTTCAAAATTATCAAACAATTAAACAAACAACACAAACATCAATCAATTAGTGGATTAATGTTTCAAATTCATAATTTTGATACATATACAAAAATCATGTTTTTGATGCCAATTCACAACAATGTGTTCTAACTATATAATCTTTGGTTCTCACACCAGTCTAATGGAAATATATAAATATCACACCTTCGAAACACGAATATAAATACTGATGATGTGGCCACATCATCAGAATTATCTCCGGGTGTCTAGAATGTGACTCTATATCTATCCAGTATATTAAAACTTCGAATATACGTTTGCAAGGCGTATATGCAAATTCTTTATATACTGAATTGTCCACATCAATATAAATAATCAAATACGAATAATTGATTTAAATTTTCAAAACAAAATTTGTTTTCATTTTCAAAAATATACTCTTCACACTCGTTCTAGGATACTACTGATCCTATCTCTAACGAGTCATTCCATTGGATATTGCTAATCCAATATCTGATGAATTCTTTCGTATGGTTCTAATGTGTCTTGTTCTCTGAGCTTTGTAAACCAAAGCTCTGATACCAACTGTGAAGACCCGCAACTTCCCCGTAAAGGAAAGCGTCGGATAGTTCGAGAACAAACCACAACAGAACGCATATAAAAGAACATTTCATTGTATATTACAACAATGCATCAGATTACAAGAATATACAGAGTAAAAATGAATATTACACAGAAATATCAGAGATTTAAATTACATTTAAATACATAGCAGCGGAAGATAATACAATACACAACTAGAAGAGATATACGGATACAAAGCTTTCCGGATATCGTTCCAGCTGTAAACCAGGATCCTGTGAATATAAATCTGCAAAACCAAAACTACTAGCTGCCCGTGTCAAAATAGGGGCACCCAGAGTTTAGGTTAAAACAATAAACTCCAGGTCAGTCATGGGACTGGTGTGAGAACTAAAACAGTTATTAATCTTTATTTTAAAGTTCGGTAAATCAAGGGACCACGCCGTATAACACGGAACGGGTTTCCTCCCAAGAATACCAGTGCATAAAACGAATAGCGCAATGCTAAATAAAGAAAAATGAAGCTGTTATAAGACCCAGGTCCTATCACACAATGCAACGCAAGCCGGGGGATAGGGTTTTCCCTTATAACAGCCAAAGAATGCTTGATACGTTTAAAACAAATCATTTGATACTAGTATAAGTGCATAGTGTCTAAAACAACTTCAAATCATAAGTATCAATCATAGGCGGCATGGGTACCATATATCATGTCGCCATATATAGGTTTACAAATAAAACCGCAAATGTCACGTATTTGGAAATTGGATTTCCATCTATGAACCGAGGCAAAAGATAGTCCTCAACCGATTCGAGACAATCTAGCCCATGTCTCAGGATCAGAACGCATCAACCCTTTAGATCGTCAGGGCCGGTCCACCGATGTGGATTATTATGCCTGAACAATACGTCTCTCCGCCCTATGGGGCGTAAACGAGCCAACAAATGACTCCATCGGTTCGAGAACGACCGATCAATCCGAGGCGCCTCGCAACAGCAACAACCACATAAGTCAAACTCGTCAGGGCGTGTAAAACCACTGACGCCACTTCTAGCTAGAAAGAAACGCATGCCCTCCCTGAGGTCCGTCTCCCGTTTTTGGTTCATACCGGGTGTGAAACACGCGAGGTAAACGTTACACAAAGCTACGCCACAAAGGCCGTGCTTTGATCATCACCACAAGACTTTGCTTTTCAACAGAAGCCTCGATCAATTGCCACTTAGGCATGCCACACAGGCAATTCACTCTATGTGTTTGATATCCATCAGTATATAACCCCTGAGCTCGTACGTCTCAGAGAAGGGCGTTAAGCAAAAGAATAAATTCTCCGCCGCCAAACAGATATATATTTAATAGAGATCAATCACACGGACTAAAATCCAATGTCAGACACACAGTCCATTTACAAGTCCGTTCTGGGTCTGAACGAAACCGGAGGCACCTAGTACCCCGCATATCCATCGATCTCCAAGTACGTCTGGACGATCACTAACTGTTTCCATCTTCTTGGGTGTACAGCCCAATCAAGATCATCAGTTATCACCCAAACGACGTGAAGACTTCCGGTCTTCGACCATCGTCTTCATCTTCGACTTATCGTCGTATCAGTTATTCAGAATGGGATAAACCCGGTCTTTCCGAATAACTCGCGTATATTTTAAATAAGTGTTACACAAACACAACATACGCCTCATTCCAATTCATTAGTCACTAACCGTAAATTAATCAAGAGAATAATTTCCCAAATATTAACCCCGAAGGCCGAAACCAACATCAGATCAATATCCAGAAAACCATTCTGCTTGGCTAACCGACAGTTAGTTTCTAAATTTCACATTCATAGGGAAAGATTCCCATTAATTTTATCAAAGATAAATTCCTTGAATTTATTCTTTAATCCATTTTTGAATATCAATTCAAACTAGTCGGGATTAGCGAACCTTACCGAAGTAATCATTTGTTTTAATTTCCCAATCCCAACCTATTCATCCCATGAAGTAAAACTGGTAATACTTCATACCTAACACCACAGTGCTATCGGTAAATTCAATTACCATTTCACGTTCAAATCTAATTAAAGATTTAACTATCGCCTGGAGCAAAACTGGTGATACTCCATTTTCGATCTTTTCAATCTAATTAAAGATTCATTAAAACTCCACTTAGTTTTAATCGTTAACTGGGTTAAAGAATCAGTGTCGTTTAAAACACGGTTCACGATAAACCCCAAATCACATTCCATTAATTATCGGGTTAAAGAACAAGTGTTATTTAAAACACTGTTCACGATAAACCCAAAAATCAATATCCATTCAATTCCAATTAAATATTATTTAATTGGTACACTTCATTAAATCTAAATAAAAAGATTTAATCTTTTCTCAACTGGGTTCAAGAACAGTGTTAGTGAAGACACCATTCACGACAAACCCAAATCACATTCATTAATTATCGGGTTAAAGAACAAGTGTTATTTAAAACACTGTTCACGATAAACCCAAAAATCTATATCGATTCAATTCCAATTAAATGTTATTTAATTGGTACACTTCATTAAATCTAAATAAAAAGATTTAATCTTTTCTCAACTGGGTTCAAGAACAGTGTTAGTGAAGACACCATTCACGACAAACCCAAATCACATTCGATATTCAATACAAGGCTCTGAATAGAAAATATATCGGCTTATATTCAATATCGAATTCTACGACTAACAAATGTCGTATTGGAAATAACGATATAAATATATATCTTTCAAATTTCCATAACCACACCTGTATAATCACGAATTCCAACATCGAAATATTCCGAAGACAATTTCGATTCAAATCCACTCCAACGCAATCATTGGAAATTTTGGTTATTTTCAAAACCCTTTTCAAATTCAATTTATTTATTTAAAAATAAATAGAATTATAATTCTAGTTCAAAACTAGTTCATTTCGATAAAAATCTATTTTTATCTTTTCAAATATGGAGTTTTTCATCCCAAACTTTCACAAATCATTTCTTATGATTTTACACAAATTATTACTATTTTTAATAATTTTATCAAGGCCCGTACAGTCGATTTCCAACAACGGTCATCGAACTGCACTTACAGCGACCTTTTTCGAATTTGATTTGGACGTATCTCCAAATCCAACCGTTAGATTTCAAATTTCTAACATTCATTAGAAAGCTCTTTTCGATACGAACCCAACGGTTCCGGTTTTAGGAGAATCCGACGGTCGGATCTCCCGCAATGTCCGTTTGAAATAAATGGTCGAAATTCACGAACTGCCGCGGCGCGGCGCGTTCTATTCAGGCCATTATATTATATATATAATATATATAATATATATAATATATACTTCGTCGATTTCTATTTAAAACGAATTATATAAATAGTTTTAAATTCGTTTCAAAAGCAATTTCAACCTCCTTTTCAATTCAAATCAAAATTGAATTCTTCTTTATAAATTCGTTTCAAAATTCATTTCTATTCAATTCAAATTTCAATTCAATTTGAATCCATTTCAATTCGTTTTCAATTCAATTCTTTTCGAAATCGTTTTCAATTCAATTCATTTCGAAATCGTTTTCAATTCAATTCATTTCGAAATCGTTTTCAATTCAATTTATTTCGAAATCGTTTTCAATTCAATTCATTTCGAAATCGTTTTCAATTCAATTTATTTCGAAATCGTTTTCAATTCAATTCATTTCGAAATCGTTTTCAATTCAATTCATTTCGAAATATTCGATTTCGAAATCACTTTTCAATATTCATTTTAAAATGAATAAAATCGATATAAATATCGTTCACGTCAAAATGGCGTCAATCTAATCAACACGGCTTCATAAATTTCTATTTTCAAATATTCTATTTCAAATATTTCCTATTATCAAAATATTTGTTATTATCAAAATATTCTTTATTTTCACGATTGGAATGAGGCCCAATCAATCACCATATAAAATTAATTATATGGATTTTCATACAACACATGTATATAATAACATTGAAAATAATCAACCATCAACCAAAGTGCACTACACTGTATAAGCATCAAATATAGATATTCAACGCTCATAACAGCCTGTCAATCAATCGATCGACATATTTAATCAATCAGGATGAGTGAACTTCAAATTTCATCCTAACACCCATGTGGGGTTTCAAACAATCAAACACAGATTTTAGTTGTGCAGTTGGGCGATGTGTAAAATTTATCGTCCCAATCAATGTCATTCAAATAAGTGTACATAAACAAACCATCTGGTTTGTAAATGAATATTTATTTATTCACTTCACTATTTTCATATTCACGTAAAAAAATATATTTTTAACGATAAAACATTTTATTTCAACCTATGAATTTCTATTCAATTCATTTATTCAATAAAATGATATTTTTATTTTTCTAACATATTTTAGAAAATTTCGGCGGCATAACGGCACGATACTAGAAACGGGACAAGGCCTAGCCTTATCCCCGGTCTAGTGAAGGCCCACGCCATTCACTCATCAATCAAATCAAATTCATTTTGCAAACCACAAAATTTGGAGTAAGGGTCTAACCTAGCCTTACTCCTACGCCTTATAACGGCGCACGTCTAATCCTAACCAATTTATCGATTCGATTTTTTTCACACCACAAACCACATTCAAACCAATATCGCAATCAATCACCAAACAGTCAAACAAACAAGTCCATGGTCTGTGGACGGTTGTGTCGGGTGCTACTAAGCACCGTCTGCATCCTAGTATAAATATATAACTAGAAAAGAAGTAGAAAGGTGAGAAATTCTCACATATAGCTATCCTAGCTCCACGGCTCTTCATTTGCAGAAACTTCGTCGTTCTCGCCTCTTCGTCAGCTTCGTTGCCCAAGGCCACTATATATATAAAAATCGAATTTTTATTTCAAAGTTCAATATATAAAAATCGAATTTCTATTTCAAAGTTCAATATATAAAAATCGAATTTTTATTTCAAAGTTCATTATATAAAAATCGAATTTTTAGTTCAAAGTTCAATATATAAAAATCGAATTTTTAGTTCAAAGTTCAATATATAAAAATCGAATTTTTAGTTCAAAGTTCAATATATAAAAATCGAATTTTTAGTTCAAAGTTCAATATATAAAAATCGAATTTTTACTACTATGTCATATAGATAAAAATTATATTTTTATCACGCTATTTTCCATATAAAGATTTCGCCCTTTCAAATTTAAAGATTTCATCTTTATAAAAATCTCATTTTTATTTTTCTACACATATAAAGATGATATTTTTAATCTTCCTATCATGTAAAAATTATATTTTTAATTCTCTACCTAACCAAAAATCATCTTTTTACATCATCTATATAGTAAAGACTATATTTTTAATACCTTAAAAATATAAAAATCATATTTTTACTACTTTAAAAATCTAAACTTTCTTCTACGAAAAATAAAAACTTTCTTATATGAAAAATATAAACTTTCTTTTTTATTTTATCCTTTCAAAAATCAAGTCTTTTCCATATTTTTTTCTATTTCAAACCTTTAAAATAAAAATCAGTTTTTAAATTTAAAATAAAAATCAGTTTTTAATCATTTTATAAAAACAGTTTTAATCATTCTATAAAAACAGTTTTGATCATTTTATAAAAACAGAACAGTATTTTATTTTTTTTCTTTTTCATTTTCAGTTTATATATAAAACAAAATAAAATAAATAAATAAAAGAAAAGACTTACAGGGGGGTCGACGATGCTTGGAGGAGGGGGGGAGAAGGGTGCGCCAGCCTCTGGCAGCCTGCGGTGGTGGCGGGCGGGGCAACGGGGTCTGGACGCATTCGAAAAAGGGGGAGGTGGGTTGGTCTCAGTCTCGAGATCGGTGGAGGAGGTGCGAAGGGAAGGCGATGGAGGAGGGGGGGGTCGCCTGGTGGTCGGCGGCGGCTGCGAGCGATTTAGGGCGTAGGTTTCTCTTTTTTTTTTTTTTTATTTGTTTTCTGTTAAGTGATTCGGGGGGGGGGGCAATGAAGGAGAAAAGGGGAATTCTATTTTTTTTTTTATTTAATTATTTAAATTTGTGCCAAAGGGTTGACTTTTACTTATGACCTCGAAACGAGGTCCACCGCCTGCCGTCCATAGTGTTTTACCCCCATTCCGAACACAATGGGATATGTATCGTAAGCTGGTTTGATCATTACAATTGGTTTCCGTTGAAATTTACAATTTAAATCCTTATATTGAATTTTAAACGTACACTTCAAATTACCGGGGTCACATACTAACTAGAAAAATTCCAGAAAAATATTTTCTAGTTTCGTATTGACGATACGGTCCTAACAAAACTAATTTCGTCGAATCCTGAGACCGTTGGAAAAATGGCCATTTTCCAGTCGATTAAAATCAACTGAAACTGGTCAAACGCGTTTTCTTTTGCCACGCTCACATATTGATTCGAAAAATTACGAAATTTGGAATCTAGCAATAACTCGACATCACGGACCCAACAAAACTGGTTTCGTCGAAATCCGAGGTCGTTTGCAAAATGGCTATTTTTAAGGGCCTGAATTCCATAGCGACTATTCAGAATTTTCAACTGGACATATCTTTTGATTCCCGATATGAAATCTTGATTTTCCGGATTCGTTGGAAAGATATTCACTATTAGATTCCATTATTTTTGGTTTTACTAAAATCCGGATTGTTTTGCACCCGGTACATTCAATTGAAGTTTGAAATCGAATTATCGAACTACCGCGCCATTTTCGATTCTATTTATAATTATATATAATTATTTATATTCTAACGACGGCGTATATAATATATACGTTCTATTTATATTCAAAATAAATTTTCTCGTCGATATTATTTAAAATAATCTATTTTAAATATTCAAAACTCGCTATAATTGCCAAAATAAAAATTTTAAACTGGCCCAGATTTTCCGGGTTGTTACAATGAATCACAATAAAAGGTCTCATCTTTATTTTATTTGTAAATCAAATAAAATATCTAATCTTTACTTTATATTGTAAACAAAATAAAATATCTAATATTAATTTATATTTTAATTAAAATTTAAAAGATTTAAACTTTCTTTATTTTATAAATCATAAACAAAATAAAGATTCAATCTTTTTGTTTATTTTGCAAATCAAAATAAAAATTCAACTTTTTTTTTATTTTGCCAATCAAAATAAAAATCAAACTTATGTTTTTATTTTGCAAACCAAAATAGAAACCAAACTTATGTTATTATTTTGCAAATCAAAATAGAAATCAAACTTATGTTATTATTTTACAAACCAAAATAGAAATCAAACTTATGTTATTATTTTGCAAATCAAAATAGAAATCAAACTTATGTTATTATTTTGCAAATCAAAATAGAAATTTACCTTTCTTTTATTTTGTTAATCAAAACAAAAAATCAACTTTTCATTTTATGTTGTGAATCAAAAATAAAGATTTAAACTTTCTTTGGTGAATCAAAATAAAGATTCAATTTTTCATTTTATTTGTAAAACAAAATAAAGATTCAATTTTTTTGAAAGAAATACAAATAAAAAAAATAGAAATAATAAAGATGAGAACTTTATAGAGATTACATCATAATTTATAGATCTAAACTAACATGGCAATATCATGACATCTCAACACATATTAACAACCATACACAATCACAACATCACAGATCATGAATAATAACATACAAAGATTCACATAACAAATATAATTAAATTATTTAATTATTCGAAATTTAGAAATCTCAAAGTCGTTCGCGATTGGGTCAAAATTTCAAATAGTTCAAAATGGTCCCTTTTCAGTCTAGGAATGTAGATCTTCGTCGTACGATCTTGACAGATCTGAAATCATCGAATTCTGATAGGAAACGAACAAGTTGTGATTATTTGAAGATTAATGACAATTTTAAGAGATTAATTAAGGAATTTAAAATAAATAAATAAAGACCTTTCTTCCCCAATTAATTAGGCCGACAGTTTTTCAATCTCGTTCGATCTTAAGGTTGGATTTTGCGGCCACTATAGGGATCGAGGTTATAATCCGACGCTACCACACTGGAGAGGGAAGTGCGACGCTCGAGGGGGGTAGTGGCGGCTGGCTCGGTGTGCCCAGGTGGGGCCGACGGCGGTGCGAAGCAGCGGGTTTTGGGGCGTTGGTGCTCTCGGTTCGGGTGACTAGGGGACGATCAAGCCTTATGGATTTGTAGAGGAGGAAACTCTCTTTGATATGGTATATGTGAGGAGGTTTAATTCGTCAAGATGAAGGAGAAATTGGTGGAGGAAGTTCGGAGGTCGGTGGCCATGGATTGGGTGGGTGGCGGCTACAACGAGAGGGAATAGTAATTTAGGGTTTAATTTCCTCTATTATTTATAATATTTAATTGCTATTTTACAAATAAATCCGTAACTTTTAAACCGATCCATTTCCAGTCCAGCAGAAAGTGGCCCTAGCCAATAACCCATATTTCGGATCCAATGGGACAGGTCCTGTGAGCCTAAACGGCTATCTATGGCCTGAATTATTTAATTTAATAATTAAATCCTTTATTAATTTAATTTTTCTGCGTAAATAAATTCACAGAGGCCACATACGAACAAAGAAAAATCCAGAAAAAATATATTTGTCTTCGTTTTGACGATACGGTCCTAACAAAATTAATTTCGTCGAATTCTAAGACTGTTTGAAAAATGACTATTTTTTAGTCGATTAAATTTGACTAAAACCGACAAAACACATTTTCCTTCGCCACGCTCACATATTAATTCTAAAAATTCTAAAAATTGAAACTTAGCAATAATTTGACATTTCGGTTCCAACAAAAGTGGTTTCGTTGAAAACAGAGATCGTTTGAAAATTGTCTATTTTCATTGGCTTTAATATTATTTAAAAATGAAAATTTTAATTTCTGCCGCATTTTTCTACCAAATTATTTAAAATAATTTTTTTTAAATTGGTTCGGATTTTTTAGGGTTGTTATAATTCTTCCAGCTTGTCTCCTTATAGTATCCGATAACCTGGACCTGTAAAACCCAGGCTAACCCAAGCAATACGAACACTGGATCAGTCTGGTGAACCAGAGTGAGAAAAACACACTAAGTTTAAGGGTGTCCTCCAACTTGGTTTTAAAGTTTACACTTCCTTTCAAAAGAAAAGGATAATCGTAAGACCAAATCCACGTATAAATACATAAAGTTTTTACCTTACGAGAAACCAAAACGTTTTTGAAATCATTACCTTTTCTAATATTGTAATAATTTCCAAATACAAGTAAATAACAATCTAGAAGAACGGTTGCATCTCATGCTCCACATACATAGTATACAATCAAAACCGAGGGCTATTATTGGAGAATGGATTTCCATGGAAGTGTATGGGCAACCACCTTTTCGACAATGTAGCTCTGGAGATGAATACATCGGGGTTCAACAAGAACATCTTGCAACCCAGACTAAACATGTCCCGCCCCTCACTTCTCTTGAGAGTACCGAATAAATCATTACCACGGTTGGGGGCCAGCCAAACGAACCGATAGCATACATACATAAAAATAAAAGGGACAATGAAGGCATTTGATTTCTACATATCAGGTATTGATATACCCTTTTAATGGGGTGCGACCCACATAGCCATGCTGTTACGACCTGAATTCGCTAGCCTTCGAGGAGACTAGAAAACACGGATTGTAATGAGAACACAACAAATTAGAACGCAAACAAAGTATAAATAATATACAACAGAAAAATATCAGAGATTTAAAATACATTACATAGCAGCGGAAATATAATGCATAACACAACTGAAAGAAATACATGGATACAGAGCTTTCCGAATATAGTTCCAGCTATAAATCCAGGATCCTGTAAAATAGGAATCTACAAAACCAAAACTACCAGTTGCCCATGTGGAAAATATGGGCACCTAGAGTTTAGGTCAAAACAATAAACTCCAGGCCAGTCATAGGACTGGTGTGAAAAGTAAAACAGTTATTAGCTCGATTTTAAAGTTAGATAAATCAAGGGACCACGCTGTATAACACGGAATGGGTTTAACCATAAGAATACCAATGCATAAAACATACAGCGCAATGCTAAACAGAAAAATGAAGCTATTATAAGACTCAGGTCCCATCACATAATGCAATGCAAGCCGGAGGATAGAGTTTTACCTATAATAGCCAAATAATGCTTGGTACGTGAAATTTCATCTTTTATTATTACTATAAGTGAAGAAATAAACTTCAAATATAAATGTATCAGTCATAGACGGCATAGTACCGCATCCTACTATGTCTCCATACTAGTCGAGGCAAGGGATGACTCCTCACCGATTCGAGACACTCTAGCAAATGCCTCTGGATCCCCTGCCGTGAACTCTGTGAGTGAAAGGGCCAGTCCACACTTACGCTTGTGGATTGGTTATTCCTGAACACACGTTTTCTGGTCCTATCGGACCTATCCATTGACCCCATTGTAACATCCCGAATTTTTAATGATTTACTAATTAATTTATTTAATTATTAATAGTTGATTTTTAGATTTAAACGACTTGAATTCAAATGATTTGAATATTTAATTAATATAAGTAATGGTATAATATATTTAATTTCTGAAATATTTGTAAATAGTTGAATTTGCAATATTTTGTGAATTTGATAACTTAAAAGATTTAATGGAGTTTAGATTTGAATTATAATAACGAATTCGTTTATTAAACGAATTTTGAACGAATAACTTATATTTAAATTTAAATCGAGCTCGTAATGTCACAGTAGTTCATAATATTATATTCAACTTCAATTGAATATACATAATTCAATATAAGTCGGATCTCTTTGGAAGAAGAAACGTTCGGATGTATTTGATTATATTTTTCTAATGAAAATGAAAATTCGAGATTTCGTCTTATAGATTGTGAGTTATGTCCAAATAAAATTTTCAAATAGTCGCTATGGAGTCGTTTGTAAATGATAGCGATTTATGTTATAAATCAATCGATTTTAAATAATTCGAACTTCGTTTTATTTTGCAATATCGAGTTTTAAATACATATATGTTTATTTTGGAGCTATATGACATTCTATTTGAATTTATACGATAATATGGATTATTTATTTTTAAATTGAATTATTTAGAATTAATTAATATTTTTAATGTTTTAATTAAGTCTTAGAAACGATATTTTTAAAGACGACCTCCATTTTCAACGAAACCAGTTCTGTCGTGCTCGGAATATGAAGTTATTGTAGAGTTTCAAGTTTCATCGTTATTAGAGCTCGTATTTGATTGTAAAAGTAAAACATCGAACAGTAATCGTGCGTTAACTTATAAAATTTGATCGTTTCACATCGACATATTATATAGAATCCGGGTATGTCTTTTCAGATTTTACATTTTTTTCTAATGTCGGTGGGTCAAGATTTGCGGGGATTCAAAAGAAATAAAATGAAATAATATCCATATCTTCACGAATCTTTCTAGTAGTTTACTTTCAACATATTGGCACCATAAGCCGTAATGTTCAAACATCTTTTTTGAGTCAAATATTATATCTTACAGATCTTATTTGATCAAACTAAAATTTCAGCATTTTACCCATGGTAAGTTAAATTTTTTTTGGCCAACACTAGTAAAATCTCAGATAAACAAATCTCGGATAAGAAAATGCGCTGACAGTATATTTCAAATGAAAACGACCGAACATGTGGACAATATATATATATATATATATACACACACACATATTAATTAATTTTGAAGCTTCCATAGAAAGCCAACAGTTCCTTCCATTAGAAGCCACTCTGAATCTTCAGTGAATAGCTTGTCTTTTCTATTTATACAAACCACGATCCATCTGTTCTTTCAGCATAAAATCCTTAGACCCAAACTTCTTTACTGTCTCGTACTACTTCGCTATTTCTTTCAGTAAGGAATCAAAATCCGTAAATTCCAAAATAAATTAAAATTCAAACTTCCAATAAAAACACCTGATATTGATTTCGTTCAATCCCATTCATCACAAGCATCCACCTCATCCAAAATGTATACAACTCAATTACAGTATTTCGAGACCAAAACTCTGAGTAGCAAGGAAGGATGGGCTCGCACGACAGATGGACGAAACCCGGTGGGGGGGGTTAATTGTTGATGGTGCGGTGTATAGAGGAGTGAGGCGAGGCTGAAGCCTGAGTCTGGGATGGTTCGACCTAAAAACTGTGGAGCTCTTTATCATTGCCATGGATTTTCAGAAATGGCGAGGGAGCGTGAGGCCAACATGGTGGAAATCTAAGCAAAGGAAGGGCAGTGTTTGGCTTCTGTAAGCAAGAAGAGGGTATGGTGAGGGAGTTTGCGTCTTGTATGAGCTGTTGAATGAAGTTTTTGTGGAGATGATGATTGAGAGAGTAAGGGACATTGTAAGGCTGCGAACTGGATACAGGTATTTAAAGTGGGAAAATGGGTGTCGGGTTTCTGAATCTAGAAGGGGACGAGTTTTACATGGTGAAGGGGAGCAACGAAGTAAAATGGGGAGATTCAAAGGGATGGAGCCATATTTGTTTCAAACTTTATTACAAACTATGGTATGATGGATTCAGGAATTCTCAATGAAAAGAAAAAGAAAAGTGATTTATGTGTGGGAGAAGGGAGATAATCATGAAACTGGAAGGTGGTCTATGGATGGAGAGGTCATAACGTGGAATGGAAATTGGCGAGCAACTTTATTCAGGAAGGTAAAAATATATATATGAATACGGGATGGATAAATAAGGGTGCAGCAAGAGTTCAAATTTAGATCGTAAGGAAGGTCACTAGGTAAGCCGAATTTGCAAACAAAAAACTTATTACTTATATAATCATATAATTAATAATTCATTTGTTTAATTAAAATAGTATAATTATAATGCTTCTAATTTGGTCACCTATTAACAGAATCTGACAAAATCAGTCATGTTGGAATCACAACGAAGAAATCTGCATTACGGAACTATTGCGACTGAGAACAGGGTTACTGGAATTTCGTTATCCAATCGAACGCTTGGTTGATTATAAATGAAATAAAAGTAGAACCGTCAATTGCAAACGAGGTGAGTAAACTCACTAATTCTTCCTTGTTTATATTTTTATATAAACGAGTTTTAAATTTATTTATAGTAATTTTATACTGTATGATAGTTGTTTAGATGAATGGCTAATAAAATTATTTGAATTAGCTGTATCATTGATCGATTAATAATTCTGTTCACCATGATATTTCTTATTGATGTGAAAAATATATTATTGATATTGATTAACATCTGTGGATGTAGGGAAATCGGTTGGAGGGATCCAACTTGATTCCTCAAAATTTATATCATTGTGTTTGCATTGATTGTGACAAATGCTGTGATATACTAACTGTGATTGATCTTGTTGTGTTTAAATATCAATGGCCCTAGAATTTGGGTATTTAAATGCCATAAATTATTTTTGAGTACAGAAAATAAAATTTGTGATTGAAATGGTAATATATTTTTCCAAAAATTGAAGTGTAATTTCGAATGGAGTTAAAAAGGTAAAAACTTGTTTATTTAAAACAAGAAGTTGAATTTAAATGGGTTTATAAGTTAAGTGAATTATTTATCATTGGATAAATTGAAATATAAATTCCAATTTGAATTTATATGAAAAATTGGAAATCAGTTTTGAAACCAATATCTGAAATGAGATTTGAACTTACAAATTATATAGGAAATTATAAGCGAGATTTTTTTTCTTTTTTCATAAAACATATATTTATATATTTAAAATAAAAGGATACAATGGTTTTTATAGTGTACCGGCCACTTCAGCCTTAAAAGGATTACAACACTGAGGCCAGGCTACAACACAACTCCACGCAAGGAGCAATATCACCTCCACACAGGGAGTCATACCAAATACCAAAAGATCTAAGACTATATGTCAAAAAAACCACTAAGCCAACAGCAAAACTGCCATAACCAAGCAATTACACAAAACGGGCCTCCAAACCCCAAAATGATTCATTACCGCATCACGGAGGTGAGATAGTGCATACCTAAAGGAAGGCGTGAACTTGCTAGAATAACAAATCGGAGGAGCTAAGCACCAAACGGGATTGATAGCTTGAGCTCAAGAGCTGCATTTAGTCGCTTAACAATATCAAGATAGATTGATCTGGTGACGCACAGAGCCACAACAAATCAGTAGCAAAGAAATAGTTCCAATAGAAGATCTGCCACCAAAACCGTGCTGTGAAGAAGAACATCAGCACCCCTATAACGACTTAGAAAATCCGAACCAATTAAAAAAAATTATTTTGGCAATTTTTGTGGATTTTGAATATTTAAAATGAAATATTTTGAATAATAATGATGAGAAATTTATTTTGAATAGAATTGGAATGTATATATTTATTTAAATCAACTTTAGAATATAAATATTTATTTTAATACAAAAGGAATTGAAAATGGCGCGGTAGTTTGAAAATTCGATTTTAAATTTCAAATGAATGCACAAGATTCAAAATAATCCGGATTTTAGCGAAACTAAAAATATTTGAATCTATTTGAGAATATCTTTCCAATGAATCCCAAATATCAAAATTTCATAGCGGAAATAGAAAGTTATGCCAAATTGAAAATCGAGAATAGTCGCTATGGAATTTTAGCCCTTAAAAATAGCCATTTTGCAAACGACCTCCATTTTCGATGAAACCACTTTTGTTGGATCTGGAATGTCAAGTTATTGCTAGATTCCGAAATTCATAATTTTTGGGATCAATATGTGAGTGTGGTGAAGTAAAACGCGGTTTGGCTGTTTTAGTCAATTTGGATTGACCAGAAAATGGCCATTTTTCAAACCGTCTCCAAATATGACGAAATTAGTTTCGTTAGAACCGTATCGTCAATACGAAGCTAGAAAATATTTTTCTAGAATTTTCAAAGTCCGTATGTGGCCCCGGTAAATTGAAATGTGCGTTCAAATTCAATATATAGATTTATGTTTTGATTTTGACGGAAACTGATCGTAACAGCTGAATTGGGTTATGATACATATCTCATTGTGTTCGGAATGGGGGTAATTAGTTATGCGCGATAGTCGGTGGGTTTGAATTAGAGTTCAAAATAAAAAGTTACTTTTTAGAATTAAATAAAATAAAATTTATATAAATATCCTGACCCCCTCTCTTCTCTGAGCCAACGGCCGATATTGAATTAAAAAAAAAGAAAACACGATTGGGGGGAATCATTGCCATCGCGACGACGAACTAGGCTGTCGCACCTCCAGCGCCGCCCACATCGAAGTCGCCGCCCCTCCCCCTCCTTCTCAAACAATCCCGTACTCTCTCTCCTCTCCCGATTGAAGACCGAACCCCCCTGAGCAAACCCGATAGAAACTCCCAACCCGCAACACGTTAGCCGTCCCTAAGCCCGCCGACTTACCCTAGCCTCCGCCCTCACCTCTAATCACCTGCGCTGCCACTGCTGCTCCACACCCTTCTCCAATCTGATGCCCTAAAAAACCCCAAATGGATGAAGACCGCTGCGAGCACCCCCTCGGCTAACTTGCACTGCCGGCGCTCAGGCATGGACCACCCAAACTACACGTCGTGCAGGGGAACTCATGCTTTTCGTAGTGAAAAGTTAGTTCCTTTTTATTTTTACCATATAAATTGTTTTAAAAGTGTAAGTAGATTTGGTTAATACTATATATAATGCATTATAAAAGCGTGGTTTTTAATATTGTAAAGTTATGATTTTGAGATCATAAAGATTTGATTTTTATATGAAAATTCTTTGAATAAAAATATAATTTTTATATGAAATGGTTCGTTATAAAATTATGATTTTAATATAGTAGAGATTATAAAAATATGATCTTTATATGATAAAGAATATAAAAATAAATTTTTTATTCATGTAGTGAAATAAAAATATAATCTTTACATAGAAAATAGAGTAATAAAAATATGATTTTTATTTATGTAGAGTAATAAAAATATGATTTTTATATATGTAGAGAAATAAAATTGTGATTTTCATATGAATTCTCTTTATATAAAAATACAATTTTTATATAAGAACTAGCGTCATCAAAATATGATTTTTATGTATGAAGTAACAGTATAAAAATGTGATTTTTAATAATCAACTACGTGAAACAGATAGCGATGGATCAGACTGAACACGAAACGGAATCCAAACCATCGTCTGTTAAAGAATGGCCGAGGGGAACACAAAGGTGAGAAATTCTCACTTTTTATTTTATTTCTAGTTAAAATGTATACGAGGATGCAGAAGGTGCTTAGCAGCATCCGACACCCGTCGTCCACAGACCATGGATGACTTGTTTGTTTGATTGATGTGTTGTGAAAATTGATTGTGTGATGTGGAATGGAATAAAATATTTTATAGTTAAAAATATAACTTTTAACGCATATATGAATAAATTAATATTTATAAACAAATCAGATGATTTGTTTGCGTACACATATTTGACTGATATTGATTGGGACGATAAATTTTACACATTGCCAAACTACACAAATAAAATTCATTATTTGTTGATTGAAACCCCATATGGGTATTGGGACGATATATGACATACACTAGTCCCAATAATTAGTTGTATGTCAATCGATTGGTTGAAAGACTGTAATAAGTGTTAAATATTTATATTTAATGCTTACACAGTGTAGAATGCACTTTGGATGATGGTTGACTGTGTTTGATTGTTGTTGTGTACATGTGTGTATGAAATCCATATAAATCACATTACATGGTAATTGACTGTGTCTGGTTCCAGTTCAGAAAGAAAAAATATTTCAAAATAACAATTATTTTAAAATAACGAATATTTTCAAATAATATTCAAAGAAAAATCAAAATATGATTTTGATGTCCGATTTAGGATGGACACGAAAATATTTAAATATATAAAGCCATGATGATTAACGCCATTTTGACGTGAACGATATTTATATCGATTTTATTCATTTTTATAATGAATATCGAAAAGGAATTGATTTCAAAATCTAATGTTTTGAAAATATTTTCGTTTATATATTGATGATTTGGAATATTCAATTTTGATTTGAAATTAAATACGAAGATGAAATCGTTTTGAAAACGAATTTAAAACGATTTATAAAATATGTTTTAAATAGAAATTGACGAAATATATTATATATATTATATATGTAACATAATGGACTGAATAGAACACGCCACGCTATGGCAGTTTGCGAATTACGACCATTGACTTCGAATGGATATTACAGAAGATCCGACCGTCGGATTCTCCTAAACCTGGAACCACTGGGTTCATATCGAAATGAGCTTTCTAACGAATATTAAAGATTTGAAATCTAACGGATGTATTTGGAATTATGTCCAAATAAAATTTGGAAAAGGTCGTTGTTAGTGTAGTTCGACGGCCGTTTATGGAAATCGACTGTACTAGCCTTGATAAAATTATTAAAAGTATCAATAATTAGTGTGAAATCCTAATAAAAGATTTGGAAAGAATTGGGATGAAAAAATTCCATATTTGAAAAGATAAAAAAAGATTTTTAACGAAATGAACTAATTTTGAACTAGAATTATGAAATCCAATATTTTTAAAATAAATAAATTGGATTTGAAATGGTTTTAAAAATAACCGTAATTTCCAATATATGAATTGGAATGGATTTGGATCGAAATTATCTTCGGGATATTCCGATGTTGGATTTTGTGATTATATGGACATTGTGGAGGAATTTGGAAGATATTTATATATATCGTTATTCCAATATGATATTGGTTGATTTCAGAATTTGATATTGAATATAACCCGATATATCTTCTATTCAAAGCCATGTATTTAATATCAAATTGGATTTTGGGTTTGTCGTGAATGGTATCTTTAATAATACTTTTCTTAAACCCAATGGAATTTATAAAATTAGAAGCTGACTGGAGATTAGTTAAGTTGAATGGTTTCCTGGGTATCGATCTGATGTTGGTTTCGGCCTTCGGGGTTAACACTTAGGGAATTGGTTTCTTATTAATTTACGGTTAGAGACTGATGGAATGTGAATTGGGTTTATCGTGAACTGTGTTTTAGCGACATTCGTTCTTTAACCCGATTTACAGTGAAATGGTATTTGGAATTTATAAATATTTTGCTACGATTTAAAGGAGGTTTTCTAAAGTAAAGTTTTCCAATTTAACATAATTATATTAGGATTGAATGGAATTCGATTTGGCAATAATCGAACTAAGCTTTTTTAGAGGAAGACGGTTAATATATATCGAATTTAAAAGGCCTTGTCATTATTCCATTTATATTATCGATTGGATATGGAAGTTTATATCGATTATATATATCAATTTGTTTTCCATGAAAATTCCATTGTTAATGGAATGTGATTTTGGGTTGTCGTGAATGGTATCTTTAATAATACTGTTCTTAGACCCAACAGAGTTAAGAAAATCAGAAACTAACTGGAGATTAGTTAAGTTGAATGGTTTCCTGGGTATTGATATGATGTTGGTTTTGGTCTTCGGGGTTAATACTTAGGGAATTGTTCGCTTGCTAATTTACGGTTAAAGTCTAATGGAATGTGATTTTGGATTTATCGTGAACCGTGTTTTAAACAATATTGGCTCTTTAACCCAGTTAAAGGTAGGATATGATTTCCCAAGTTAAAAAATCGTTAATATTGATCTCTGGGAAGATTAAAACCAAGTGGAGTTTCAATGCATCTTTAATTAGATTGAATTGATATCCAAAGGGAGATTAGAGAATAAATTTAAAGAATTTATCTTTAATAAAATTAATGGGAACCTTTCCCAAAGTATATGAATATTTGGATAAAGAAATATTTTGGATTGGAATGAGGCGTATGTCGTGTTTTTATAGCACTTGATTATTATATACGCGAGTTATTCAGAAAACTGGGTTTATCCCATTCTGAATAACTGATTCGACGATGTGTCAAGGATGAAGACGATGGTTGAAGACAGGAGGTCTTCACATCATTTGGATGATTACAGATGTCTTGATTGGGCTGTACACCCAAGGTGAGGTAATAAGTGGTGATTGGCCAGACGTACTTGGAGATCGACGGATATGCGAGGGCCATTCCCCTGTATGGGACATACGGGGGAGGAATAAGGTGCCTCCGGTTTCGTTCAGACCCAAAACGAACTTGTAAATGGATGTGTGTCTGACATTGGATTTCATTCTGTGTGATTGATAGACATCGGTTGCATAGCGTGAATTTCCTTTTTGGAATGCTGAGATGCAAATGATCAAGGTTTCTGTTGAAAAGTAGAGTCTTGTGGTTGATGATCAAAGCACGACCTTTGTGGCATAGCTTTGTGTAGCGTTAATTCTCGAGCCTCACACCCAGATGTGAACCAGAAATGGGAGAGGACATTAGGGAGGGCATGTGTTTCCTTCTAGCCAGGAGTGGTCACAGTGTTTTGCACGCCCTGGCATTTTACTTATGTGGATAATGGATAGCGAGGCGCCTTGGTTATATCGGCCGATCCGGGACCGATGGAGTCATTTGGCTCATTGACGCCCCATAGGGTGGGGAAACGCAGTGTTCAGGTATTTTAATCCACATCGAGTGGACCGGCCGTGACGATCCAAAGGTCACTCGAGCTTTGACTTGAGACACGGGCTAGAGCATCTCGAAGCGGTAAGGACGATCCCTTACCTTGGCTCACTGCTGGAAATCCAACTTCCAATACGTGACAATTGCGGTTTTGATTGTAGAGCCTAGTATTGACGACATGATATATGGTACCCATGCCGTCTAGGATTGATACATTTATATTTGAAGTTGTTTTATACAATATGCACTTATAATAGTATCAAATTATTTGTTTTAATGTACCAAGCATGTTTGGCTATTATAAGGTAAAACAATGTCCCCGGCTTGCGTTGCATTGTGTGATAGGACCTGGGTCTTATAATAGCTTCATTTTTCCAAAAATCATTGCGTTGTTTTGTTATATGCACTGGAATTCTTGCGAGGAAACCCTTTCCGTGTTATACGGCATGGCCCCTTGATTTACCAAATTTTAAAGTAAAGTTTTAAATAATTGTTTTAGTTCTCACACCAATCACATGACTGACCTGGCGTTTATTGTTTTAACCTAAACTCTGGATGCCTTTATTTACCACTGGCAGCTAGTAGTTTTTGTTTTGCAGATTTATATTCATAGGGTCCTGGTTTATAGCTGAAGTGATATTCGGAAAGCTCTGTATCCGTGTATTTCATCCATTTATGCTTTGTATTTTTTTCCACTACTATGTAATGTAATTTTAATCTATGATATTTTTCTGATGTATATTATTTGTTAATACTCTGTATATTCTTGTATTCTGATGGAATTGTTGTAATAAGCAATGAAATGTTCTTCTGTTTGTGTTCCGATTCATCTTGTCCTCATGGTAATCCGCTCTTCCTCTTCTCTTCGGAGACTGGGAAAGTTTTGGGTTCTTACAACCCAAATACACAGCCTTAACAATCAAGGCCACCAAACAAAAGCACGCAAGTCGTTCCACAAAGCATGCCAATACAGAAACGATCATGTCATAACCGAGCCACTAACATAGGGATGGAGCTCAAACATGAAAAAACCATATAACAACTGCAACGCAGTATACAAAGGGTGCACAAACCCACTGTAACACCCTGAATTTTCTGTGACTATTAAAAGAATGAATTTAAGAATACTTAATTAAAGTGACAATTAAGTGAAATGGGTTATGCCATTGTGTTCGTCTCAAAATTTTGCTTGGTATAGAGTCCAAATTTTCGTAAATCGGACTTCGTATGAGGAAGTTATGGCCCCTAGAAGTTTCAATAATTTAAATAAATTAATAACGGTTCAGAATTAAAATTCAAAATTCAAACGAGGAAGCGGGCTGGGCGGTATTTTTCCCGCCCAAGGCCAGGTCGACCAGGGGGTCGACCTCTCCTATACATGTCAACTAGGTGGTCGACCTCCCCTATATAGGTCGACCAGGGGTCGACCTAACCCCGGGGCAGATCTGAAATGAGACGATCCTGACTTGTTGCTGAGTCTTTCCCGACCTGTTTCTGAGTCACTAGGGCATAGGTGGCAATTCTGGAGAAATCTATCTAGTCTGGACGATTATGATTGCTCCTATGATAATCTAACGACATATATTAATTTAAACTTCTATATAAGCACGCATATACTCATGCTCTAAACCTAAACTAAATTAATCTCTTAGCCTCCAGGCTGCAGCTAGAATAGTTCTTCTTCCTAAAGCTTAGGGATTTGCAAGTCATAATTCTAATACAAATTGACAAACGAATTATTCTCTTCTCTAACCTGTCTTTGTCAGTACAATTTATTTCACAAAATAATTAATAAATTAATTATGATGAGTTATAATTGGGATTATGTGAACATGCCTGTTGAATCATGTGACGATACTTAATTTTGTTATCGTTTGTTTGTGAACATATGACAGTTTTGTTAACTTATGTTAGTAGATCTATTTCACATGCCCAATCACATAGGTTTAACTTGATTCTTTTTATGACATCAGTTTATATGCAAGTCTGTATGCGAATTATACACAAGTTTATATGTGAATCAAGTATATATATACATGCGAGTATATATGTAAAACTTACGATATTAGTTTACATGTTTAAATTCATGATGTTGGTTCATATTTCTAAACACATATGCCAGATTTGATTCATTTTGTGACATTAATTTACATGTCTAAATCATATGGAAGTGTAAATGTAAATCTTTATTTACATGTCTAAAATATATATGCAAGTTTATATATAAGTTTGGATGTGAATCATATGCTAGTTTATATGTAAGATTGTATGCAAATCATATGTAGGTCTTAGTTTACATGTCTAAATTGCATATGTAAGTTTAATACAAGTTTGAATGAAGTTCATATGCAAGTTTATGCAAAAACTATGTTCATATATGCAAGTCCACCTTTATGTGTATAGATCCATGCAAATTATATCTTATATAATTTGATCCATGCCAGTTTGTAGTTTATGCAGATTATGCCTATTGCCTATGTAAGTTATTGATTATGCAAATTTATGACTATGTAAATTATAATCATGCAAGTTTTGATCCATACTAGCCTATTTTTATTTGCAAGTTAGATCTATTTTATGTGTTATGCAAGTTGTGATGATTCTTTTCTTTTTATGAGTTAGACTTTCTGCCGGTCTAACATATTTCATATTAATCGTATGAACGACGTGGGGGCAATGGGAAAGTATTAAATATTAATATTTTGAATTGGCATATAATGGCTTTAAAAGCATATAATTAATTTAAGACATTAATTGGTATAATTTATATACCTGAAAATTATGGGCATAATTTAAGTGACAATTATGGACGTGGATTAAAATTGGAAGTTGTTGACAATTTGAAATAGGAATATTAATTCAAATTGGGGTTGAACAATAATGTGTAATAATAAATGCCTAAGACACGAGGTTAGACTCATTTGTGGTATAAGACTGCCTGGAACCGCCCGACAAATCCATCAACCACAAACAGTAGTTTAATGTGAGAGGTCAAAGGCATAATTTAAATGCGTAATAAATGCCTAAGACACGAGATTAGACTCGTTGGTGTTATAAGACTGCCCAGACCCGCCTGGCACATCTAGCAACCGCAAACGGCAGTCTAATGTGAGAGGTCGTAGGCATAATTAAAAGATGCTTAGACACGAGGTTAAGCCGGGCTTGTGGTGGAAGTCTGCCTGGAACCGCCCGGCATATCCAGTGGCCACAAGCAATTGACTTCATGTGAGAGGTCTGTGCATTAACAATCAATTAATGCTGATCAAAGACGAATATAAATTACAAACAGAAATTCTGTTGAGCTGAATAATTCTCTGAGTACCAATCTGATGTTGATTTCGGTCTTTGGGGTTGATACTTAGGGAGTTATTCTCTTAACCAATGTATCTGTGAACTAAGATGTTCTTAATCATAAATTACGTAAAACATGTTATATGATATATATATATATATATAAATATATGATACATAAAACATGATAAGTGGATAGGGTTAAGACCAGCTTATCCAATAATATTTAAGTGGATAGGGTTAAGACCATCTTAACCAATAATATATATATTGATCTGATAAGTGGATAGGGTTAAGACCAACTTAACCAATAATATATAAGTGGATAGGGTTAAGACCTGCTTAACCAATAACATATAAATTGATTTGATAAGCGGATAGGGTTAAAACAAGCTTAACCAATAACACATGTTGATTTGATAAGTGGGTAACATGGGTGACATTTGGGATATAATTATAAACACTTAACCAAGTTGAAACATGTAAGAAGACATAAATAAGAGGGGGTTAAGTGGGAAATCCGAGTGGGGACCAAGCATAGGTGGAAAGCTTGTGTCAAGCGTGGGGACCCTTTTCAACCACTATACCATTTAGTATCTAAATGAGCTCGATCTAAATCGAGGATGGGACACGCTTATTGGGTTTGATTGTAAGAGGTCAAAACGGGTTTGCGGTGGCAACGCAAGTCCAATAGGGTCATGTGCGTGCATGGGCCTGGGCTGGTAGTTGAGACGTTGTTGCATCGTGTAGGTATAAGCCGTGCTTCTTTAGTGGTACCAGGTTGCCACTTTGGGGAGTGATACACCTCACTGTAGGACCAGCATGGGTATCTACGAGTTAGGGAGCTAATCGAATGGGGAAGGTAGTGGGTACGACTAGTGGAGATAGGAGCAGGCGACACCTATGAAGACAGCTAGGAGTCCAACTAACATATTATGAATAAATGTCGTAACTAGAATGGGGAGGGTAGTGGGTACAAATAGTGGAGATAGGGGCAGGCGGCACTTATGAAGACAGCTAGGGGTACACGAAACTACCATTATGGTTATTATGTTCAGTAGGCGGGATTAACTTTTAGGGTGACTAGTAATGGTGTAGTATAGTAATTATCCTATAGTGATTAGGAGCACGATTAACGCCAGCATATTCCTCTTGTTTGTTTTGTCTTTCCCATTTGCTTCGCAGTCATTCCTTGTTTTACTAGTTTATGCCTTATCCTAATTACTTTAATAATTATATTGTTAAAGTTATTGTACTCGCTAGACTTTAGGTCTAACCCCCTTTGTTTTCAACTCTCCCCCCCCCCCCCCCCCATGTTCTCAGGGTGGGACTAGTGCTAGTGGAGCTTGTTTGGACCTCTTTCTCTCTCTTTTGGAAGTGCTTGGATTCCTGAAAGCAAAGTTCAGCTCATCTCCTTTATGGCTATTTATGTTGGGGTTATGCTTCTTTAGTTTATGTATTTAGAAAATAATTTGTCAAGATGGATATTAAGTGTACTTGGTTTTATTGTAACCAAATTATTTCTCCACTGCAATAAAAGTTTTTTTAATTTTTCAAGTACCAATATATGTATTTGTCTTGTTATATTCTATTCTGTACACAATAATACTCCATGAAAGTTAATGCATTCCCTTTGAGAGTGACATTAATGGACGTGGGTCATTACACGTGGTATCAGAGCTGATCGTTACCAGGAACAGATAAGAGATTTTGAAAAACTGTTTTTCAAAAGCATTTTATAAAGACATACTATCAAAAATAGGTTTTAAGGAGAGTATTTTCAAGAGAAAAGTTTGTTTTGAAAAACATAACCCCCAAGAGCCATATATCTTTCATTCGATTATCCGTTTTAAATCTCTTTCCTTTTTGAAATTCTTCCTCCATGTATAGACGCTTTTTCTAACATATGTAAGAACCTCCGTATGATTTACGAAAAACCGCTTCATGGGACTGGGACA
This sequence comes from Allium sativum, assembly GCA_030737875.1. Classification (NCBI taxonomy): domain Eukaryota; kingdom Viridiplantae; phylum Streptophyta; class Magnoliopsida; order Asparagales; family Amaryllidaceae; genus Allium; species Allium sativum. Next base: position 800,813,820 of record CM060924.1, on the reverse strand, counting down.
TTTGTCAAAGCTAGAAGGAAGCGGAGGACTTGTTGGTACCTTTAAGATAGATGATGGGAGGAAGGTTCAATTAGCTTCTTGGTTAATGAAGGACGAAGCCTCATTTTGGTGGGAGGTCATGAATGGAGAATGTGCAGGAGAGACATGGATAGGACACACAATAAGAAAGTAGATCCAAAGAAAGGTGGTAAGGATAACAAGGGGCCAAGAGAAAAGAAAGGGCCACACTTGTGAAAGACCTGACTACTTAAATAAAGACGTTAGAAAGAATAAGAAGACTAGTTGTTATCGTTACAGAGAAACAGGACATCTTATTAGGGTCATTCAAAGAAGCAAAAGGCAAAGGTAAGGACAAAGTACAGGATCTTCCTGAGGGCAGACGCATTCCCTCACGGCTGGCATACCTGATAGAGGTAGAAATATCTTGATTGGAAGTTTGGTTTTTCTTTTTGATCATCCTGTTCGAACCTTATTTGAATTCTAGCGCTTCACACTCATTTGTATCTGCTTCGTTAGTTGAAACACTGCACCTAAATACTAGTCTAGTTACAGATCCCATAGTAGTCTTAAATCCTATTGGTTGTTCGGCTCATCTTTCGATGATTTGTTGGGATTTGAGAGTGTCTATCTTGGGTGTTGGGTTTGAATGCAACGCCTTCATTCTTGGCTTCATGGGCTACGGCTTGATTCTAGGCATGGATTGTCTAGCCAAATACAGTGCCATCCTAGACTATGAAAGAAGGGTAGTTAGATTGTTGACTCGTTGTGGCAAGACCCTTGATATTTCTTGTGACCCTAGAGGTCCGGTGATGCTTAGATACTGAGAATCTCTTGAAGCATCCAATGATGACTTGGAATCCGTTCATGTGGTCCATGAATATGGTGACGTCTTTGATAAAGTTCGAGGTTTACCCCCGAGACGCGAGATAGACTTTCGAATATACTTAGTAGATAATGCAAAGTCGGTTGCATTACCAGTGCGCCTTATGACTCCGAGGGAGAGAAGAGAATTCGGTAAGCAAGTGAAAGAGTTGCTTGAGAAGGGGTTCATAAAAAGAAGTATTTTGGAATGGGGTGATCCAGTTGTTTTTGCTACGAAGGCTGATGGTTCACTTAGATTGTGCATGGACTATAGAGAGCTGAATAAGCTCACAAAGAAGAACAGACACCCATTGTCTAGGATAGATGATTTATTCGATCAGTTGGTTGGTGCTTTGGTTTTCTCGCAGCTGGATTTGGCTACCGGATTTCATCAGCTAAGGGTGGCTAAAGACAGGATAGATAAGACTTCATTTAGAACTCCTGATGGTTTCTTCGAGTGGCTCGTCATGCCTTTTAGTTTGACAAATGCACCCGCATACTTCGTTGACTTGATGAGTAAGGTGTTTAGGGATTTCTAAACAACTTTGTGTTATTCTTTGTGGACAACATCTTGATTTTCTCTAGAACTGAGGAAGAGCGTGCCCTACATCTTAGGGAAGTCATAGAGACCCTACGAGCGCATCAACTCAAAGCTAAGTTCTCCAAATGCCATTTTTGGAGAAAATAAGTGAGGTTCTTAGGACACATGGTCTCTAAGGAAGGGATAGCTGTAGATCCCGCAAAGGTGGTGGCAATCCAAGATTGGAAGATTCCTAAGAATGCAACAGAAGTAAGAAGCTTTTTAGGGCTGGCGGACTATTATGGGAAGTTCATTAAGGACTTCGTGAAGATATCAGACCCACTTACTCTGTTAACGAGGAAGAACGTAACTTTTGCTTGAGATGTTGACTATGATGATGCTTTCCAACGTTTGAAGAGGGTTTTGACGACAACTCCAGTTTAGTTTTTCCAGATGGAAGTAAGCCATTCACAGTGTATACCGGTGCTTGTGGGACAGGGCTTGGAGAAATTTTCAATGCAAGAGGAAAAGGTGATATGCAAAAGGTGGCAAGTACGAGTATCGCTTATCATCCACAGACGGATGGACGGACAGAAAGGGGTGAATATAATCCTTGAAGATCTTTTGTTGTTATGTATCCTAGATTTTGGAGGGACATGAGAAGAGGCAACGAGCTTAGTGGTGTTCACGACGTGTTTCACGTATCGCATTTGCAGAAGTGTTACAAGATACCGCGGAAGTAGTGGAGCCGATCATGCTTAGAGAAGTTGTAACAACCCGAAAATCTGGGCCAGTTTGAAATTTTTATTTTGGCAATTTTAGCGAATTTTGAATATTTAAAATGAATTATTTTAAATAATATCGACGGAAATTTATTTAGAATTGAATTCGATCGTATATATTTATACGCGTCGTCGTTAGAATATAAATAATTATATATAATTATAAATAGAATTGAAAATGGTGCGGTAGTTCGATAATTCGATTTCAAACTTCAATTGAATGTACCGGGTGCAAAACAATCCGGATTTTAGTGAAACCAAAAATGGTGGGATCTAATTGATAATATCTTTCCAACGAATCCGAAAAATCGTAATTTCTTAGCGGGAATCAAAAGATATGTCCAGTTGAAAATTCTGAATAGTCGCTATGGAATTCAGGCCCTTAAAAATGGACATTTTGCAAACGACCTCGGATTTCGACGAAACCAGTTTTGTTGGGTCCGTGATGTAAAGTTATTGCTAGGTTTCAAATTTCATAATTTTTCGAATCAATATGTGAGCGTGGCATAGGAAAACGTGTTTTGACCATTTCAGTTGATTTTAATCGACTGGAAATTGGCCATTTTTCTAACGGTCTCAGAATTCGACGAAACTAGTTTTGTTAGGACCGTATAGTCAATACGAAGCTAGAAAATATTTTTCTGGAATTTTTAGAGTTAGTATGTGACCCCGGAAAAATGAAATGCACGTTTAAATTCAAAATATAGAGTTATATGTTGATTTTAACGGAAACTGATTGTAACAGTCGAATCAACCTACGATACATTTCCCATTGTGTTCGGAATGGGGTAAAACACTATGGGCGACAGGCGGTGGGCCTCGTTTCGAGTTCGTATGTAAAAGTCAACTTTTTCGAATTAAATAAAATAAAGTAAATAAAAAAAAATCTCTTCCCCTTAAACCTCTGCCCCCCCCCCCCGTATCATTTCAGAAAAAAAAGAAAAAAAAACCGCCGATGCTCCAGCCCCTCCACGATCGTCGCCGCGCCGCCTCTTCACCAGCTCCGACCACCGCATCCCCTCGATCGACGCTCCCCACTCCTCTTCAATCGACGCCTCCAACTCCCCACCTCGATCTGACCAGGCCGCCGCTCCTCCCAAGACGCGATCCCCAAATCGCGACCCCTCCGCCTCGTTGAAGCCCCCCAGAACCGACGAGCCCCCCCCCCCCCCCCCGTAAGTTCCCTACTGTTTTTTTTATTATTTACTTTAAACTGTTTTTTTTAAAGAGTTATAAACTGATTTTATAATGAATTTATAAATTGATTTTTAGGAATTTTAAAAACTGATTTTTAGGATTTAAAAACTGATTTATAAAGGAAATAAAAACCTGATTTATAAAGGAAATAAAAACCTGATTTTTAAAAGGAAATTAAAATGATATTTACTATGGAGTAGACAAAATTAAATGTGATTTTTTTTATTTGGGTAGCGAATAAAAATATAATTTTTCCATATATGAATAGCGAAAATATATGGATCTTTCTTTGATTACAAATTTGGTTTTCTTTGATCTAAAAATAAATTTTCTTTGATATGAAATAATGAATTTGATTATAGAAAATATATGGTTTTTCAATTATATAAGAAATGATTTTTCATAGTAAGAAGAGGAGATTTCTTTTGATATATGGAAAGTCGAGATTTTTGGTATAAGGAAAGACGAGATTTTTGAAAGCGAAAAGATTATATTTTTTAATAACAAAAGGATATGATTTCTAGAAACATAAAAATATAATTTTTAATACATAGGAAAAATAAAAATATGGTTTTTATACTTTTAGAAAAATAAAGATATGGTTTTTCTTTAAATGACTTCGAATTAAAAATGTGATTTTTATCTATTGAACTTCGAAATAAAAATGTGATTTTTATCTATTGAACTTCGAAACAAGAACATGATTTTTATATATGGAATAGCGAAGTAAAAATTCGATTTTTATATATTGAATAGCGAAGTAAAAATGTGATTTTTACGTATGTAGTGAAAGCAGCAACGAAGGTGACAAAAAGCCGAAACGACGAAGACTTCTGCAAATGAAGAGCCGTGGAGCTAGGATAGCTATAAGTGAGAATTTCTCACCTTTCAATTTAATTTTCTAGTTATATATATATACTAGGATGCAGACGGTGCTTAGTAGCACCCGACACAATCGTCCACAGACCATGGACTTGTTTGTTTGGCTGTGTTGTTAGTTAGATTGTTTGGGTTGATTTGAATTGTTTGGTGAAGTGAAATTGATATGATTGATGTGTGAATGGCGTGGGCCTTCACTAGACCGGGGATAAGGCTAGGCCTTGTCCCGTTTCTAGTATCGTGCCGTTATGCCGCCGAAATTTTCTAAAATATGTTAGAAAATAAAAATATCATTTTATTGTGTAAATGAATAATAGAAATTCATATGTTGGAATAAAATGTTTTATCGTTAAAAATATAATTTTTAACGTGAATATGAATATAGTGAAAGTGAATAAATAAATATTCATTTACAAACCAGACGGTTTGTTTATGTACACTTATTTGAAGGACATTGATTGGGTCGATAAATTTTACACATCGCCCAACTGCACAAATAAAATATTTGTTTGATTGTTTGAAACCCCACACGGGTGTTGGGATGAAATATGAAGTTCACTCATCCTGATTGACTAAATATGTCGATCGATTGATTGACAGGCTGTTATAAGCGTTAGATATCTATATTTGATGCTTATACAGTGTAGTGCACTTTGGTTGATGGTTGATCATTTTTCAATGCTATTATATACATGTGTTGTATGAAAATCCATATAATTAACTTTATATGGTAATTGATTGGGCCTCATTCCAATTTAGAAAATAAAGAACAATATAAAATAAAGGTTCATGTGGTGACAGTACTCATCCATTGAGATTGGTCATGTGTTGAACGAATTATTTTAGTAATAAAATTTACATCCTTATCAATATAAAATAAAGGTTCATGTGTTGACAGTACTCATCCATTGAGATTGGTCATGTGTTGAATGAAATATTTTGATAATAACAACTATTTTGAAAAAGAAATATTGGAAATAGAATATTTGAAAATAGAAATTTATGAAGTCGTGTCGATTAGATTGACGCCATTTTGACGTGATCGATATTTATATCGATTTTATTCATTTTGAAATGAAATGAATTGAAAACGATTTCGAAATGAAATGAATTGAAAACGATTTCGAAATGAAATGAATTGAAAACGATTTCGAAATGAAATGAATTGAAAACGATTTCGAAATGAAATGAATTGAAAACGATTTCGAAATGAAATGAATTGAAAACGATTTCGAAATGAAATGAATAGAAAACGATTTCGAAATGAAATGAATTAAAAACGATTTCGAAATGAAATGAATTGAAAACGATTTCGAAATAAATTGAATTGAAAACGATTTCGAAATGAAATGAATTGAAAACGATTTCGAAATGAATTGAATATAAAACGATTTTGAAATGAATTGAATTGAAAACGATTTCGAAATGAATTGAATTGAAAACGATTTCGAAATGAATTGAAAACGATTTCGAAATGAAATGAATTGAAAATGATTTCGAAATGAATTGAATTGAAAACGATTTCGAAATGAATTGAATTGAAAACGATTTCGAAATGAATTGAATTGAAAACGATTTCGAAATGAATTGAATTGAAAACGAATTCAAATGAAATTGAAAGCGAATTGAAATGAATTCAAATTGAATAGAAATTTGAATTGAATAGGAATGAATTTTAAAACGAATTTATAAAGAAGAATTCAATTTTGATTTGAATTGAAATGGAAGTTGAAATTGCTTTTGAAACGAATTTTAAACTATTTATATAATTCGTTTTAAATAGAAATTGACGAAATATATATTATATATATTATATATATAATATAATGGCCTGAATAGAACGCGCCGCGCCGCGGCAGTTCGTGAATTTCGACCATTTATTTCAAACGGACATTACGGGAGATCCGACCGTCGGATTCTCCTAAAACCGGAACCGTTGGGTTCGTATCGAAAAGAGCTTTCTAATGAATATTAGAAATTTGAAATCTAACGGTTGGATTTGGAGTTACGTCCAAATCAAATTTGAAAAAGGTCGCTGTAAGTGCAGTTCGATGGCCGTTGATGGAAATCGACTGTACGGGCCTTGATAAAATTATTAAAAATAGTAATAATTTATGTAAAATCATAAGAAATGATTTAGAAAGAATTGGGATGAAAAACTCCCTATTTGAAAAGATAAAAATAATTTTTTTATCGAAATGAACTAGTTTTGAACTAGAATTATAATTCCATTTATTTTTAAATAAATAAATTGGATTTGAAATGGTTTTGAAAATAACCAGAATTTCCAATGTTTGCATTGGAATGGATTTGAATCGAAATTGTCTTCGGAATATTTCGATGTTGGATTTCGTGACTATACAGATGTTGTTATGGAAATTTGAAAGATAGATATATATATCGTTATTTCCAATACGATATTTGTTGGTCGTAGAATTTGATATGGAATATAAGCCGGGATATTTTCTATTCAGAGCCTTGTATTGAATATCGAATGTGATTTGGGTTTGTCGTGAATGGTGTCTTCACTAACACTGTTCTTGAACCCAGTTGAGAAAAGATTAAATCTTTTTATTTAGATTTAATGAAGTGTACCAATTAAATGATATTTAATTGGAATTGAATTGATATTGATTTTTGGGTTTATCGTGGACAGTGTTTTAAATAACACTCGTTCTTTAACCCGATAATTAATGAATGTGATTTTGGGTTTATCGTGAACTGTGTTTTAAATGACACTGATTCTTTGACCCAATTAAAGATTAAAACTAAGTGGAGTTTTAATGAATCTTTAATAAGATTGAAATAATCGAAATGGAGTACCACCAGTTTTGCTCCAGGCGATAGTTAAATCTTTAATTAGATTTGAACGTGAAATGGTAATTGAATTTACCGATAACACTGTGGTGTTAGATATGAAGTATTACCAGTTTTACTTCATGGGATAAATAGGTTGGGATGGGGAAATTAAAATAAATGATTACTTCGGTAAGGTTCGCTAATCCCGACTAGTTTGAATTGAGATTCAAAATATAGAATAAAGAATAAATTCAAAGAATTTATCTTGGATAAAATTAATGGGAACATTTCCCTATGAATGTGAAATTTAGAAACTAACTGTCGGTTGGCCAAGCAGAATGGTTTTCTGGATATTGATCTGATGTTGGTTTCGGCCTTTGGGGTTAATATTTGGGAAATTATTCTCTTGATTAATTTACGGTTAGTGACTGATGAATTGGAATGAGGCGTATGTTGTGTTTGTGTAACACTTATTTAAAATATACGCGAGTTATTCGGAAAGACCGGGTTTATCCCATTCTGAATAATTGATACGGCGATAAGTCGAAGATGAAGACGGTGGTCGAAGACCGGAAGTCTTCACGTCGTTTGGGTGATTACTGATGATCTTGATTGGGCTGTACACCCAAGAAGATGGAAACAATTAGTGATCGTCCAGACGTACTTGGAGATCGATGGATATGCGGGGTACTAGGTGCCTCCGGTTTCGTTCAGACCCAGAACGGACTTGTAAATGGACTTTGTGTCTGACATTGGATTTTAGTCCGTGTGATTGATCTCTATTTAATATATATCTGTTTGGCGGCGGAGAATTTATTCTCTTGCTTAACGCCCTTCTCTGAGACGTACGAGCTCAGGGGTTATATATTGATGGATATCAAACGCATGGAGTGAATTGCCTGTGTGGCATGCCTAAGCGGCAGCTGATCGAGGCTTTTGTTGAAAAGCAAAGTCTTGTGGTGATGATCAAAGCACGGCCTTTGTGGCGTAGCTTTGTGTAACGTTTACCTCGCGTGTTTCACACCCGGTATGAACCAAAAACGGGAGACGGACCTCAGGGAGGGCATGCGTTTCCTTCTAGATAAAAAGTGGCATCAGTGGTTTTACACGCCCTGACGAGTTTGACTTATGTGGTTGTTGCTGTTGCGAGGCGCCTCGGATTGATCGGTCGTTCTCGAACCGATGGAGTCATTTGATTGGCTCATTTACGCCCCAAAGGGCGGGGGAACGCATGTTCAGGGTTTAAGTTTAATCCACATCGGTGGACCGGCCCTGTCGCTCCAAGGTCACTCGAGCTCTGACCTGAGACATGGGCTAGATTGTCTCGAATCGGTTGAGGACTATCTTTTGCCTCGGTTCATAGACGGAAATCCAATTTCCAAATATGTGACATTTGCGGTTTTAATTGTAGAACTAGTATGGCGACATGATATATGGTACCCATGCCGCCTATGATTGATACTTATGATTTGAAGTTGTTTTATACACTATGCACTTATAATTGTATCAAACGATTTATTTTAAACGTATCAAGCATTCTTTGGCTGTTATAAGGGAAAACCCTATCCCCCGGCTTGCGTTGCATTGTGTGATAGGACCTGGGTCTTATAACAGCTTCATTTTTCTTTATTTAGCATTGCGCTGTTGTTTTATGCACTGGTATTCTTGGGAGGAAACCTATTCCGTGTTATACGGCGTGGTCCCTTGATTTACCTATCTTTAAAAATAAAAAGAATAACTGTTTTAGTTCTCACACCAGTCCCATGACTGACCTGGAGTTTATTGTTTTAACCTAAACTCTGGGTGCCCCTATTTTGACACGGGCAGCTAGTAGTTTCGGTTTTGCAGATTTATATTCACAGGATCCTGGTTTATAGCTGGAATGATATCCGGAAAGCTTTGTATCCGTATATCTCTTCTAGTTGTGTATTGTATTATTTTCCGCTGCTATGTATTTAAATATAATTTAAATCTCTGATATTTCTGTGTAATATTTATTCATACTCTGTATATTCTTGTATTCTGATGCATTGTTGTAATATACAATGAAATGTTCTTCTGTATGTGTTCTGTTGTGGCTTGTTCTCGAACTATCCGACGCTTTCCTTTACGGGGAAGTTACGGGTTTTCACAGTTGGTATCAGAGCTTTGGTTTACAAAGCTAGAGAACAAGGCACATTAGAACCATACGAAAGAATTCATCAGATATTGGATTAGTAAAATCCAATGGGAATGACTCGTTAGAGATGGGATCAGTAGTATCCTAGAACGAGTGTGAAGAGTATATTTTTAAAGTGAAAACAAATTTTGTTTTGAAAATTTAAATCAACTATTCGTATTTGATTATTTGTTTATATTGATTTTGGACAATTCGGTATATAAAGAATTTGCATATACGCCTTGTAAACGTATATTCAAAGTTTTAATATATTGGATAGATATAGCATCACACTCTAGTCGCCTGGAGATGATATTGATGATAGCGATCGCATCAACAACATTTATGTTCGAGTTTCGAAGGTGTGATCTTCTATATATTTCCATTAGACTGGTGTGAGAACCAAAACTAATATAGCTAGAATTTATTGTTGTGATTTGGCATCAAAAATCTGATTTTTGACTATGTATCAAAGTTATCAATTTGAAAATCTAATCCACTAATTGATTGATGTTTGTGTTGTTTGTTTATTTGTTTGATAATTTTTAACCATTATGCCTAATTTGATCGAATATTGAACTATATTGAAAATTGGTCGCATTTGCTTGCATATACATATACTTACATTGAACAGGTCATAGCAAGGAGGCTAGAGCCAGAGAATAAAATTTGTTTGCCCGACAAATAGGTACATGTTTACTACATAATTTACTGTTTTGTTTGGGTGATGATGATTTTATGAGCCTATTGGCTAGCCGCTTGGCTTTTTCTTTTTCTTTTTGAGATCTGAAGGACCGGGGAAGCTATTTGAAATTCCCCGATGCTCCCGGTGCAGGGGAGGTTATGGCGAAATTTTTCGAAAATTTAGGGTGTTAGCCAAATTTTTGAAAATTTGAAAATTCTCAGAAACTGAAAGGTTAGAGAATGGAAGCCAAATTGAAAGTAGAGTTGGTTAATCAAACCACTTTCGACTTTGTTCCTTTTCGGGGACGAAAAGTTTTAAGTGGGGGAGATTGTAACAACCCGAAAATCTGGGCCAGTTTGAAATTTTTATTTTGGCAATTTTAGCGAATTTTGAATATTTAAAATGAATTATTTTAAATAATATCGACGGAAATTTATTTAGAATTGAATTCGATCGTATATATTTATACGCGTCGTCGTTAGAATATAAATAATTATATATAATTATAAATAGAATTGAAAATGGCGCGGTAGTTCGATAATTCGATTTCAAACTTCAATTGAATGTACCGGGTGCAAAACAATCTGGATTTTAGTGAAACCAAAAATGGTGGGATCTAATTGATAATATCTTTCCAACGAATCCGAAAAATCGTAATTTCTTAGCGGGAATCAAAAGATATGTCCAGTTGAAAATTCTGAATAGTCGCTATGGAATTCAGGCCCTTAAAAATGGACATTTTGCAAACGACCTCGGATTTCGACGAAACCAGTTTTGTTGGGTCCGTGATGTAAAGTTATTGCTAGGTTTCAAATTTCATAATTTTTCGAATCAATATGTGAGCGTGGCATAGGAAAACGTGTTTTGACCATTTCAGTTGATTTTAATCGACTGGAAATTGGCCATTTTTCTAACGGTCTCAGAATTCGACGAAACTAGTTTTGTTAGGACCGTATAGTCAATACGAAGCTAGAAAATATTTTTCTGGAATTTTTAGAGTTAGTATGTGACCCCGGTAAAATGAAATGCACGTTTAAATTCAAAATATAGAGTTATATGTTGATTTTAACGGAAACTGATTGTAACAGTCGAATCAGCCTACGATACATTTCCCATTGTGTTCGGAATGGGGGTAAAACGCTATGGGCGACAGGCGGTGGGCCTCGTTTCGAGTTCGTATGTAAAAGTCAACTTTTTCGAATTAAATAAAATAAAGTAAATAAAAAAAATAATCTCTTCCCCTTATACCTCTGCCCCCCCCCCCCCCGTATCATTTCAGAAAAAAAAAAGAAAAAAAAACCGCCGATGCTCCAGCCCCTCCACGATCGTCGCCGCGCCGCCTCTTCACCCGCTCCGACCACCGCATCCCCTCGATCGACGCTCCCCACTCCTCTTCAATCGACGCCTCCAACTCCCCACCTCGATCTGACCAGGCCGCCGCTCCTCCCAAGACGCGATCCCCAAATCGCGACCCCTCCGCCTCGTTGAAGCCCCCCAGAACCGACGAGCCCCCCCCCCCCGTAAGTTCCCTACTGTTTTTTTTATTATTTACTTTAAACTGTTTTTTTTTAAAGAGTTATAAACTGATTTTATAATGAATTTATAAATTGATTTTTAGGAATTTTAAAAACCGATTTTTAGGATTTAAAAACTGATTTATAAAGGAAATAAAAACCTGATTTATAAAGGAAATAAAAACCTGATTTTTAAAAGGAAATTAAAATGATATTTACTATGGAGTAGACAAAATTAAATGTGATTTTTTTTATTTGGGTAGCGAATAAAAATATAATTTTTCCATATATGAATAGCGAAAATATATGGATCTTTCTTTGATTACAAATTTGGTTTTCTTTGATCTAAAAATAAATTTTCTTTGATATGAAATAATGAATTTGATTATAGAAAATATATGGTTTTTCAATTATATAAGAAATGATTTTTCATAGTAAGAAGAGGAGATTTCTTTTGATATAAGGAAAGTCGAGATTTTTGATATAAGGAAAGACGAGATTTTTGAAAGCGAAAAGATTATATTTTTTAATAACAAAAGGATATGATTTCTAGAAACATAAAAATATAATTTTTAATACATAGGAAAAATAAAAATATGGTTTTTATACTTTTAGAAAAATAAAGATATGGTTTTTCTTCAAATGACTTCGAATTAAAAATGTGATTTTTATCTATTGAACTTCGAAATAAAAATGTGATTTTTATCTATTGAACTTCGAAACAAGAACATGATTTTTATATATGGAATAGCGAAGTAAAAATTCGATTTTTATATATTGAATAGCGAAGTAAAAATGTGATTTTTACGTATGTAGTGAAAGCAGCAACGAAGGTGACAAAAAGCCGAAACGACGAAGACTTCTGCAAATGAAGAGCCGTGGAGCTAGGATAGCTATAAGTGAGAATTTCTCACCTTTCAATTTAATTTTCTAGTTATATATATATATATATATACTAGGATGCAGACGGTGCTTATTAGCAACCGACACAATCGTCCACAGACCATGGACTTGTTTGTTTGGCTGTGTTGTTAGTTAGATTGTTTGGGTTGATTTGAATTGTTTGGTGAAGTGAAATTGATATGATTGATGTGTGAATGGCGTGGGCCTTCACTAGACCGGGGATAAGGCTAGGCCTTGTCCCGTTTCTAGTATCGTGCCGTTATGCCGCCGAAATTTTCTAAAATATGTTAGAAAATAAAAATATCATTTTATTGTGTAAATGAATAATAGAAATTCATATGTTGGAATAAAATGTTTTATCGTTAAAAATATAATTTTTAACGTGAATATGAATATAGTGAAAGTGAATAAATAAATATTCATTTACAAACCAGACGGTTTGTTTATGTACACTTATTTGAAGGACATTGATTGGGTCGATAAATTTTACACATCGCCCAACTGCACAAATAAAATATTTGTTTGATTGTTTGAAACCACACACGGGTGTTGGGATGAAATATGAAGTTCACTCATCCTGATTGACTAAATATGTCGATCGATCGATTGACAGGCTGTTATAAGCGTTAGATATCTATATTTGATGCTTATACAGTGTAGTGCACTTTGGTTGATGGTTGATCATTTTTCAATGCTATTATATACATGTGTTGTATGAAAATCCATATAATTAACTTTATATGGTAATTGATTGGGCCTCATTCCAATTTAGAAAATAAAGAACAATATAAAATAAAGGTTCATGTGGTGACAGTACTCATCCATTGAGATTGGTCATGTGTTGAACGAATTATTTTAGTAATAAAATTTACATCCTTATCAATATAAAATAAAGGTTCATGTGTTGACAGTACTCATCCATTGAGATTGGTCATGTGTTGAACGAAATATTTTGATAATAACAACTATTTTGAAAAAGAAATATTGGAAATAGAATATTTGAAAATAGAAATTTATGAAGTCGTGTCGATTAGATTGACGCCATTTTGACGTGATCGATATTTATATCGATTTTATTCATTTTGAAATGAAATGAATTGAAAACGATTTCGAAATGAAATGAATTGAAAACGATTTCGAAATGAAATGAATTGAAAACGATTTCGAAATGAAATGAATTGAAAACGATTTCGAAATGAAATGAATTGAAAACGATTTCGAAATAAATTGAATTGAAAACGATTTCGAAATGAAATGAATTGAAAACGATTTCGAAATGAATTGAATATAAAACGATTTCGAAATGAATTGAATTGAAAACGATTTCGAAATGAATTGAATTGAAAACGATTTCGAAATGAATTGAATTGAAAACGATTTCGAAATGAAATGAATTGAAAACGATTTCGAAATGAATTGAATTGAAAACGATTTCGAAATGAATTGAATTGAAAACGATTTCGAAATGAATTGAATTGAAAACGATTTCGAAATGAATTGAATTGAAAACGAATTCAAATGAAATTGAAAGCGAATTGAAATGAATTCAAATTGAATTGAAATTTGAATTGAATAGAAATGAATTTTAAAACGAATTTATAAAGAAGAATTCAATTTTGATTTGAATTGAAATGGAAGTTGAAATAGCTTTTGAAACGAATTTTAAACTATTTATATAATTCGTTTTAAATAGAAATCGACGAAATATATATTATATATATTATATATATAATATAATGGCCTGAATAGAACGCGCCGCGCCGCGGCAGTTCGTGAATTTCGACCATTTATTTCAAACGGACATTACGGGAGATCCGACCGTCGGATTCTCCTAAAACCGGAACCGTTGGGTTCATATCGAAAAGAGCTTTCTAATGAATATTAGAAATTTGAAATCTAACGATTGGATTTGGAGTTACGTCCAAATCAAATTTGAAAAAGGTCGCTGTAAGTGCAGTTCGATGGCCGTTGATGGAAATCGACTGTACGGGCCTTGATAAAATTATTAAAAATAGTAATAATTTATGTAAAATCATAAGAAATGATTTAGAAAGAATTGGGATGAAAAACTCCCTATTTGAAAAGATAAAAATAAATTTTTATCGAAATGAACTAGTTTTGAACTAGAATTATAATTCCATTTATTTTTAGATAAATAAATTGGATTTGAAATGGTTTTGAAAATAACCAGAATTTCCAATGTTTGCATTGGAATGGATTTGAATCGAAATTGTCTTCGGAATATTTCGATGTTGGATTTCGTGACTATACAGATGTTGTTATGGAAATTTGAAAGATAGATATATATATCGTTATTTCCAATACGATATTTGTTGGTCGTAGAATTTGATATGGAATATAAGCCGGGATATTTTCTATTCAGAGCCTTGTATTGAATATCGAATGTGATTTGGGTTTGTCGTGAATGGTGTCTTCACTAACACTGTTCTTGAACCCAGTTGAGAAAAGATTAAATCTTTTTATTTAGATTTAATGAAATGTACCAATTAAATGATATTTAATTGGAATTGAATTGATATTGATTTTTGGGTTTATCGTGGACATTGTTTTAAATAACACTCGTTCTTTAACCCGATAATTAATGAATGTGATTTTGGGTTTATCGTGAACTGTGTTTTAAATGACACTGATTCTTTGACCCAATTAAAGATTAAAACTAAGTGGAGTTTTAATGAATCTTTAATTAGATTGAAATAATCGAAATGGAGTACCACCAGTTTTGCTCCAGGCGATAGTTAAATCTTTAATTAGATTTGAACGTGAAATGGTAATTGAATTTACCGATAACACTGTGGTGTTAGATATGAAGTATTACCAGTTTTACTTCATGGGATAAATAGGTTGGGATGGGGAAATTAAAATAAATGATTACTTCGGTAAGGTTCGCTAATCCCGACTAGTTTGAATTGTGATTCAAAATATAGAATAAAGAATAAATTCAAAGAATTTATCTTGGATAAAATTAATGGGAACATTTCCCTATGAATGTGAAATTTAGAAACTAACTGTCGGTTGGCCAAGCAGAATGGTTTTCTGGATATTGATCTGATGTTGGTTTCGGCCTTCGGGGTTAATATTTGGGAAATTATTCTCTTGATTAATTTACGGTTAGTGACTGATGAATTGGAATGAGGCGTATGTTGTGTTTGTGTAACACTTATTTAAATTATACGCGAGTTATTCGGAAAGACCGGGTTTATCCCATTCTGAATAATTGATACGGCGATAAGTTGAAGATGAAGACGGTGGTCGAAGACCGGAAGTCTTCACGTCGTTTGGGTGATTACTGATGATATTAATTGGGCTGTACACCCAAGAAGATGGAAACAGTTAGTGATCGTCCAGACGTACTTGGAGATCGATGGATATGCGGGGTACTAGGTGCCTCCGGTTTCGTTCAGTCCCAGAACGGACTTGTAAATGGACTGTGTGTCCGACATTGGATTTTAGTCCGTGTGATTGATCTCTATTTAATATATATCTGTTTGGCGGCGGAGAATTTATTCTCTTGCTTAACACCCTTCTCTGAGACGTACGAGCTCAGGGGTTATATATTGATGGATATCAAACGCATGGAGTGAATTGCCTGTGTGGCATGCCTAAGCGGCAGCTGATCGAGGCTTCTGTTGAAAAGCAAAGTCTTGTGGTGATGATCAAAGCACGGCCTTTGTGGCGTAGCTTTGTGTAACGTTTACCTCGCGTGTTTCACACCCGGTATGAACCAGAAACGGGAGACGGACCTCAGGGAGGGCATGCGTTTCCTTCTAGATAAAAAGTGGCGTCAGTGGTTTTACACGCCCTGACGAGTTTGACTTATGTGGTTGTTGCTGTTGCGAGGCGCCTCGGATTGATCGGTCGTTCTCGAACCGATGGAGTCATTTGATTGGCTCATTTACGCCCCAAAGGGCGGGGGAACGCATGTTTAGGGTTTAAGTTTAATCCACATCGGTGGACCGGCCCAGTCGCTCCAAGGTCACTCGAGCTCTGACCTGAGACATGGGCTAGATTGTCTCGAATCGGTTGAGGACTATCTTTTGCCTCGGTTCATAGATGGAAATCCAATTTCCAAATATGTGACATTTGCGGTTTTAATTGTAGAACTAGTATGGCGACATGATATATGGTACCCATGCCGCCTATGATTGATACTTATGATTTGAAGTTGGTTTATACACTATGCACTTATAATAGTATCAAACGATTTGTTTTAAACGTATCAAGCATTCTTTGGCTGTTATAAGGGAAAACCCTATCCCCCGGCTTGCGTTGCATTGTGTGATAGGACCTGGGTCTTATAACAGCTTCATTTTTCTTTATTTAGCATTGCGCTGTTGTTTTATGCACTGGTATTCTTGGGAGGAAACCCGTTCCATGTTATACGGCGTGGTCCCTTGATTTACCTATCTTTAAAAATAAAAAGAATAACTGTTTTAGTTCTCACACCAGTCCCATGACTGACCTGGAGTTTATTGTTTTAACCTAAACTCTGGGTGCCCCTATTTTGATACGGGCAGCTAGTAGTTTCGGTTTTGCAGATTTATATTCACAGGATCCTAGTTTACAGCTGGAATGATATCCGGAAAGCTTTGTATCCGTATATCTCTTCTAGTTGTGTATTGTATTATTTTCCGCTGCTATGTATTTAAATGTAATTTAAATCTCTGATATTTCTGTGTAATATTTATTCATACTCTGTACATTCTTGTATTCTGATGCATTGTTGTAATATACAATGAAATGTTCTTCTGTATGTGTTCTGTTGTGGCTTGTTCTCGAACTATCCGACGCTTTCCTTTACGGGGAAGTTACGGGTTTTCACAGAAGTGGAAGTAGAGTGAGATGCCACGATTAGACGAGCTCCTACATGCATCCTTGGGTCGGAGGAATAAAAGCTACCATGAAGTCAAGCTTGTTAAAGTTCAATGGAGTAACACTGAGGAAGACGCGACTTCTGAAAGTGAGAGAAAAATACACGTAGCCTACTCCTTTCTTTTTGAGGGTACCTCCTTGATCTCTTTTTCCATAAGTTTATTCTTGCTTATATCTGTCTTTTAAGTATATCTCCTTAGTCCTATTCTTTATCCTTAGGTAGAAACCAATGGATGTAAACAGATATTCGAAACATGTTATGATTGATGGTTGCGAGTGGTTGCTAATGGTTGCTCGTGGATGCATGTACCACACACATTAGGCACTAGATCGGCTCAATCACATTTATACATATAAATATGTGTGCATATTTAAATTAATGGATGTATAATGGTTGTGTTGTCATATGGATGCTGCATTTTGATGAATGGTTGTGCACACATATAGAAGTAATATGTATCGTTAGGATTCTTCCGTATACATAATGGACACATGGCACTATCATGATTTGCATTAAGGAGGTTAACTGAATCAGTGGACCGCCTGATTTTGCATTGGATAAGGAACATATACACACACTTTTTGCATATGTTCATACAACATTAGAAATCTTGTAGGGAAAGTGGATGCCTATGTTTGATGGTTGAGTAGATGGATGATTGGATGTTTGGATATATATTCTCCTTAACTTGGAGATTTTGGAGGCGAAATCCTTTAAGGAGGGGAGAATGTAACACCCTGAATTTTCTATGACTATTAAAAGAACAAATATAAGAATACTTAATTAAAGTGAGAACTAAGGGAAATGGGTTAAGCCATTGCATTCGTCTCGAAATTCTTCTTGGAATAGAGTGCAAGTTTTTGTAAATCGGACTTTGTATGAGGAAGTTATGGCACTCAGAAGTTTCAGTAATTTAAATAAATTAATAACAGTTCAGAATTAAAATTCAAATGAGGAAGCGGGCTGAGCGAGATTTTTCATGCCCAAGCCTAGGTTGACCAGGGGGTCGAGCTCCCCTATACAGGTCGAGCAGGGGGTAGACCTGGGGGTCGACCTACCCCCCGGGGCAGATCTGGAATGAGACGATCAGGACTTGTTGTTGAGTCTTTCCTGACATGTTGCTGAGTCACTAGGGCATAAATGGCAATTCTGGATAACACTATCTAGTCTGGACGATTGTGATTGCTCCTATGAAAATCTAACGGCTTATATTGATTTAAACTTCTATATAAGCACGCATAGACTCAAGCTCTAAACCTAAACTAAATTAATCTCTTAGCATCTATGCTATTGCTAGAATAGTTCTTCTTCCTAAAGCTTAGGGATTTGCAAGTCAGAATTCTAATACAAAACGACGAACGAATTATTCTCTTCTCTAACCTGTCTTTGTGAGTACAATTTCTTTCACAAAATAATTAATAAATTAATTATGATGAGTTATAATTGGGATTATGAGAACATGTCTGTTGAATCATGTGACGTTACTTAATATTGTTATCATCTGTTTGTGAACATATGACAGTTTTGTTAACTAATGTTAGCGGATCTATTTCATATGCCCAATCACATAGGTTTAACTTGATTCATTTTATGACATCAATTTATATGCAAGTCTGTATGCGAATTATACACAAGTTTATATGTGAATCATGTATGTATATATATACATGCGAGTTTATATGTAAAACGTGTTATATTAGTTTACGTGTTTAAATTCATGATGTTGGTTCATAAGTCTGAACACATATGCCAGATTTGATTCATTTTGTGACATTAATTTACATGTCTAAATCATATGCAAGTGTAAATGTAAATCTTAATTTACATGTCTAAATTATATATGCAAGTTTATATATAAGTTTGGATGTGAATCATATGCTAGTTTATATGTAAGATTGTATGCGAATCATATGTAGGTCTTAGTTTACATGCCTAAATTGCATATGTAAGTTTAATACAAGTCTGTATATAGATTATATGCAAGTTTATGCGAAAACCATGCTCATATATGCAAGTTCACCTTTATGTGTATAGATCCATGCAAAATATATCTTATATAATTTGATCCATGCCAGTTTGTAGTTTATGCAAATTATGCCTATTTCCTATGAAAGTTATTTATTATTCAAATTTATGATTATGTAAATTATAATCATGTATGTTTTGAACCATGCTTGCTTATTATTATTTGCAAGTTAGACCTATTTTATGTGTTATGCAAGTTGTGATGTTTCTTTTCTTTTTATGAATTAGACTATCTGCGGGTCTAACATATTTCATATTAATCGTACAAACGACATGGGGGCAAAGGGAAAATATTAAATATTAATATTGTGAATTGGCATATAATGGCTTTAAAAGCATATAATTAATTTAAGACATTAATTGGTATAATTTATATACCTGAAAATTATGGGTATAATTTAAGTGACAATTATGGACATGGATTAAAATTGGAAGTTGTGGACAATCTGAAATAGGAATATTAATTCAAATTGGGGTTGAACAATAATGTGTAACAATAAATGCCTAAGACACGAGGTTAGAGTCGTTGGTGGCATAAGGCTGCCCGGACCCGCCCGACAAATCCAGCAACCACAAATGGTAGTCAAATGTGAGAGGTCAAAGGCATAAATTAAATGCGTAATAAATGCCTAAGACACGAGATTAGAATCGTTTGTGGTATAAGACTGCCCAGACCCGCCCGGCACATCCAGCAACCACAAACGACAGTTTAATGTGAGAGGTCGTTGGCATAATTAAAAGATGCTTAGATACGAGGTTAAGCCTGGCTTATGATCGAAGTCTGCCCGGAACTGCCCGGCATATCCAGCGGCCACAAGCAAGTGACTTAATGTGAGAGGTCTGTGCATTAATAATTAATTAATGCTGATAAAAGACGAATATGAATGACAAACCGAAATTTTGTTTAGTTGAGTAATTCTCTGAGTACCAATCTGATGTTGATTTCGGTCTTCGGGGTTGATACTTAGGGAGTTATTCTCTTAACCAATGTATCTGTGAACTAAGATGTACTTAATCATAAATTAAGTAAAACATGTTATACAATATATATATATATATATATATATATATATGATACATAAAACAAGATAAGTGGATATGGTTAAGACCAGCTTAACCAATAATATATAAGTGGATAGGGTTAAGACCAGCTTAACCAATAATATATATATTGATCTGATAAGTGGATAGGGTTAAGACCAACTTAACCAATAATATATAAGTGGATAGGATTATGACCAGTGTAACAACCCTGAATTTTGGGGCCAATTTAAAATTTTATTTTAATTTATTTTAATGAGTTTTGGTTAGTTAAAATACTTTATTTTAAATAATAACAATTAAAAATTTTATTTTATTTTTAGAAATTTTGTTGAAAATGAGTCTAGATTTTAAATTTCTAATTTTAAATAATTATTAAACAATAGAAGAAAATATATATATAATTTGAATAAAAAGTTTTACAGTAAAAATACAATTTTAGAGTTGGTATTTTACAAAATAAAAAAGGGGCCTAAATTAAAAAGTTACATTGTCATTTTGTTGAAATGAAAAGATTTCATTTTCAAGGTAATAAAAGTTTGCATTTTTGTCATATAAACAAGTTTGCATTTTTGTCACATAGGGAAAATAAAACCATTGTTGTGTCGCATTAATTTACACAATTGACATATAATGTATCATTTCGTTTACATTAAAAAGTTTGCATTGTAATTTTTGTTTACAATAAAGAGAATGAAATGTATAATTTTTATTTACATTAAAATGTTTAAAAGCAAAAGTACTATTTTTGTTGCAAAACAAAATATCCATTTTTGTTAGAATTAGAATGAAGCACAAAATATCCATTTTGTTGAATAGTAAATGACACATAGAATTACAACTTTTGTGAATTGAAATGAATTGGGTCAGAATAGGAGAAAGTGGTTTAATGGGTCTTTAATGTGATTAAGGGATTGGAACATTATATATATATAAATAAATAAAAAAAACGGTCCATCCCTATTTCTCCATTATTATGTTTCCTTTTTATATTCACACATTACATAATTCCAATTTCAAAACGTATGTATCTTAAAACACTCAATTATTAATTAATGTCATTCATTTCACAACTAATTTTTTTTTAATTGATTGCTTACTCAATTTGACTATTAACTCTATTAATTCTTCTCCGTTTGCAACGTTCATTTATAAATTGTATCATTCTCCTTCCATTGCTTCCATTATAAATTTACTGTTTATGCATGTTTGAATGATTCCAAACTCCAAATATATATACCACTAGTTATACATTATATTGTTATAAATATATTAAATTTCTTTCTTATGTTTGTAACATACATTAATTACTAATTAACATATATTAATTTTGTTGTAACGTACATAAATTAAAATTGTAATATAGATTGATTGTTATCAAATCATTTATTGTTTCTCTCCTTATATATGTTTATATACATCAATTTCATGCTTTTGTTTCCACTAAACTTTATTTTCAAGTTTTAAAATTCAAACGTTCATGTATGCATGTATACGCATAAGTTATTAATTTAACTTAATTCCAACTCTTATATATTAACATACAGTTATTTTTGTGAAAATAAATTAATTAAAATAATGAAACATAAAATACGATAACATAAATGCCCTATTCTCTCTTCCTTTCACATGCAAATATTCCATTTTAGAACATAACCAAAGGGGATTTGAGGGAAGAAATAAAGGGTGAAATAAATTCGCCACCTCAGCCATAATATTTAATTCGTGTCTATGATTCAATTTCTTAAATTGCATGCATGTAGGAACAATTTTAAATTGTAATCAAGCATAAGAATGGAATGCATTCATTGCTTTAATATAATTATAATAAAATAAAATATTGATTAAATAAATAATAATAATAAATTAGCCCCACTATAAAATGTCCTAAACTCCCCTAAACCTAAAAAAAATTCATTTATACAGCCGCCTCCACCTTCATGAAATGAATGAACCAGAACATGCACACTTCCTCCACCAAAAATCTCCAAATCCATGACCCTATTGAGACGACCCGAAATCCCGTTCAGACGGAAACAAGGGTTATCTTTGGAATATAACACAGAAACAGATAATAGCAGGACAAAATTAAATAAATACACCAGATAATGAACAATAGAATATACTGGATAAAAGTAATCATCAGAGTTACACAGTATACAGGATCTTACTTAGTACAAATACAGTTCAGCTATACATAAATGTCTACAGCGGAACTAAACAAAATATGTACAATAGGAGCTGAACAGCTTAAAAAGAGATAAATGATAGAATCCATCTTCAGCTCCAGCTATCCAGGGAAAGAACGAGCTAAACCTGAATACAAGGCTACCCGTGTAGAAAAAGGGGCACCCGAGTTTGAAAGTGAAACAAACTACGAGTCAGTCATGGGACTGGTATGAGAAATCTACTCAACACATATATGATTTGGCTAATCACAGGACCACGCCACTTTCGTGGAACGGGTTTACTCCATTGGATTGCCAGTGCTTTAAAACAAATCTTTCTTTTAAACATCGCTATGCTTTTTATAAAAATGTAGCTGTTATAAGACTCAGTTCCCATCACACAATGCAACGCAAACCGGAGGATAGAGTTTTTACCTTATAACGGCCAAAATATTCTTGATACGAATAAAACAAAGGAATTTGATATTATTGCTAGTGTTTATATGTTTTGAAAACAATTTCAAATCATAACTATCAATCATAGACGACATGAGCGTCCCATGCCACTATGTCGCCATATATATAGGTATACAATCAAAATCGCACGATGTCGTATTTGGAAATTGGATTTCCATCATGAACCAAGGCAAAAGATAGTCCTTACCGAATTCGAGACTGCCTAGCCCGAGTCTCAGGCAAGCGCGCAGGCAAGCCTTGGATCGTCAGGGCCGGTCCACCGATGTGGATTATTATGCCTGAACACTACGTCTCTCCGCCCTTTGGGGCGTAAACAAGCCAACGAATGACTCAATCGGACCCGGATCGTCTGATCAAACCGAGGCGCCTCGCAACAGCAACAACCACATAGGTGAAAAGTATATAAATGTCAGGGCTGGTACGTCACTGACACCACCCTAGCTAGGAAGAAACGCATGCCCTCCCTGAGGTCCTGCTCCCGTTTCTTGTTCATACCGGGGTGTGAGGCTCACGAATTCACGTTATACACAAAGCTACGCCACACAGGCTATGCTTTGATCATCACCACAAGACTTTGCTTTTCAACAGAAGCCCTGATCACTGCATCTTAGCATGCCACACAGGCAATTCATGCCATGCGACTGATGTCCATCGATATACAACCTCTGAGCTCGTGCGTCTCAGAGAAGGGCGTTAAGCAAAAGAATAAATTCTCCGCCGCCAAACAGATGTATATTTAACAGAGATCAATCAACACAGAATAAAATCCAAGTCAGACACAGGGTCCATTTACAAGTCCGTTCTGGGTCTGAACGAAACCGAAGGCACAAAATACCTCGCAAACCCTTCGATCACCACGTACGTCTGGACGATCACTACTCATTATCCATATTTCGGGATGCCTCCCAATCAGGACCTCGGTTACCATCCAAACGAGGTGAAGATCTCCGGTCTTCGACCACCGTCTTCATCTTCGAATTTCAATCGTCGGTCAATTATTCGAAATGAGAATTAACTAAGCCTTTTCAAATAATTCACGTATATTTAGAATTTCAAATCAATTTATTTCAATGGTTAAATTATTCGACAACACCAATATTGTTCTTTAATGTAATTTTCACACCAAACACATTCAACCATCAAATACAACATAAATCGAGCAAATTCAGTTTATTTCCACTCCATATTGTTTATGGTACTTTATAATGATTTATCGATATTTTTATTTATTTTAAAATAGCCCATTTATTCAAAACGACGCTTCGGGCCATAACGCGGCCGTGGCGCTGTTTTTCTTCAGATTTGATTTACACATATCTAAAAATCTAACTGTTGGATCTTCACAAAATTTATATCATTAGAAAGGTCTTTTCAAAACGAATCCAACGGTTCCAGTTTCGGGAAATTCCGACGGTCGGATCTCCCAGTACAATCTTTTGAAGTTTCGATTTCAAAATACGAACTGTAGCGTCGTTATTCGATTAAGTATAATTATGTTTATATATATATAAATATATAATCGTTTCTGGCGCTGTTTTTCTTCAGATTTGAATTAAATGTTCCATACAATCCAACCGTTGGATTTTTACAAGGTTAGTGCCGTTGGAAAGATATTTCCAAGGCGAACCCGACGGTTGAGGTTTCGGGAAAATCCAATGGTCGGATTTCCCGTACTAGTTGTTTGAAATCACGGTTTCAAAACGCGAACTGCACGGCCACATTTCGTTTTAATTTTATTTATATTTATATAATTATATAAATATAGTTCATTCAACAATTTCAATATCGTTTTCACTTCAAATATTTCACTAACGCCTTAAAATTTTGGAAAATTTCGCCATAACCTCCCCTGCACCGGGAGCATCGGGAAATCGCAAATAGCTTTCCCGGTCCTTCTAATCTCAAAAAGAAAAAGAAAAAGCCAAGCGGCTAGCCAACAGGCTCATAAAATCATCACCCAAACAAAACAGTAAATGTGTACCTATTTGTCGGGCACAAAATTTTATTCCTCTTCTCTAGCCCCTTCGCTATAACCTGTTCAATGAATATGCATGTACATATATATAGTTCTTATCATTTATCATTTTCTATTCAACTTCATATTTGATTTCTATTTGGTTTAAAAACACCATTCATTCTAATGTTGCATACATAGGTACAAATCATATCATTAGCTAATTTATGAATATTTCAACTCATATATATTTATTTGAACAAGTGGCTATTTTTAACACTTCACATTTCAACGATTCATGCATATAATAAAAATGTGATTTTTATTGTAAAAACAACTCATTTCAAAACACTACTATTTTATATATTTCCTATTGGTGATAAAAATAGGATTTTTCTTATCAAACAATTTCTTTTAAAACGAGATTATTTTACACAGTTCATATAGTCGATAAAAGGTGATTTTTTTATTATCAAACGATTTATTTCAAAATATGAATACCATTCAACACATGAATTTCAATTCAACGAATGAATATCGATTCAATACATGAAGGTTTTCTATAGTTTCTATATATTGATAAAAATGTGATTTTTATATTTAAAACGCGAATACCATTCAACACATGAATTTCTAATCAACGAATGTGTATCAATTCAACACATGAAGGTTTTCTATACAATGAATAAATATAGTTTAAGCAAATGAAAATAATTCAAACACACGAATATTATTCAAAATTTCGGTAGCATAACGGCAGGGTAGTTAAAACCGGGACCGTCCCTAGTACGGCTCCTCGCTCTACCTTAAAACCTCGCGGTTTTTGACAATGGGAATCATGCATCTAGTTCGCACGCAGGCGGCATGTACATATTTATTTCATTTCCACAAACTAATCCTATGTGGTTCAACCAAATATTTTTTAACCACAAACGGGTATTTTTCAACCACAATCAATCAATATCAACCACAAACAATCCCAAACAATCATTCGCTATCAATCAATTTTCACCCAATTTCAACCAATAAATATCGTCCATGGTTTGTGGACGAGGGGCGTATATATATATATATATATATATATATATATATATTATATAGCAATTCACTTTTATTTCAACACATATATATGTATATATAGAAAAAGAAATTGAAGAGTGAGAAATTCTCACCAATAGCTATCCAACTTCACGACACTTCTTTGCATAAATCTTCACCGTTCTCGCCTTTTGTCGTTTTCGTTGCCCGTATTCACTACATATGTAACGATCGGATTTTTTACTTCGTTATTCAATATATAAAAATCGAATTTTTCTTCGCTATTCAATATATAAAAATCCAAATTTTTACTTTCACGCTATATGGATAAAATTCTATTTTTATCCCGCTATCCTTCATATAAAGATTTCGCCTTTTCAAATATAAAGATTTCGCCTTTTCTAATATGAAGTTTACGCCTTTATAAAAATAAATATTTCGCCTTACTATATTATAAAAATTATATTTTCCTTCCTTCTAAAAACCATATTTTTAATTCACTACCTAAGTAAAAATCACGCCTTTCTCCATTTAAAGTTATCGTCTTTCTTTCTTTTAAAATCTAATCTTTTCTATTTTTAAAAATCAAGTCTTTTCTATTTTTAAAAATCAAGTCCTTTCTATTTTTAAAAAAATCAAGTCTTTTCTATTTTTAAAAAATCAAGTCTTTTCTATTTTTAAAAAATCAAGTCTTTTCTATTTTTAAAAAATCAAGTCTTTACTGATTTTTAAAAAAATCAAGTCTTTACTTAATTAAAAGTCTTTTCTTTACATGATTTTTTTTTTAAATACTGTAAAAACTGATCTTTTTAATACTGTAATTATATTCTTTTCTCCTTTACATTTTCTGATTTTAAACAAAAATATATATAAATAAAAGAAGAATAGAAAAGAAAAACTTCTACCATAATTAAAATGAGCTAATCCTCCTTTCACGCTCCAGGTAGAGAAACAAACCACCCTCGAAATGATTAACACCACTGCGCACAAGCCCCAAGGCACCGGCCTCCAATCTAACACCTCGTCGACGTCTGATGGGGGCTAGCAACCGGAGATGGCCTACGAACGGCGGCCAGTGGTGCGCGGCCTCCAGGCTTTCAAGGGGGTTCCTTTGCTGGTCGGAGATGAAGGGCAGAGGGGCAGAGGTCGATTGGGCAGAGGCGACGAGAGGGGCGCGATCAGTTTGGGCCGATGGCGATTGGAATCGGGGTCTCGATTTGAAGGTGTCGGGTTTTTTTTTTCTGTTGAACGAATCAATGAATAAGGGGGGGGGGCAGAGTGGTTTTAAGGGGGAGAAGAGAGAGAATGATTTTTTTTATTTATTATTTATTTTAATTCCTAAATGTTGACTTTTACATACGAATCTCAAATCGAGCCCAACGACTGTCGCCCATAGTGTTTCACCCCCATTCCGAACACAATGGGATATTTATCGTAACCTGATTCGACCATTTCGATCAGTTTCCGTTTAAATCAACATATAACTCTATATATTGAATTTGAACGCGCATTTCAATTTACCGGGGTCACATACTAACTAGAAAAATTCTCGAAAAATATTTTCTAGCTTCGTATTGACGATACGGTCCTAACAAAACTAGTTTCGTCAAATTCTGAGACCGTTTGAAAAATGACCAATTTCCAGTCGATTAAAATCAACTAAAACCGGTCAAACGCGTTTTCCTTTGCCACGCTCACATATTGATTCGAAAAATTATGAAATTTGAAACCTAGAAATAATTTGACATCCCGGACCTAACAAAAGTGGTTTCGTCGAATTCCGAGGTCGTTTGCAAAATGTCCATTTTTAAGGGCCTGAATTCCATAGCGACTATTCAGAATTTTCAACTGGACATATCATTTGATTCCCGCTATCAAATTTCGATTTGTCAGATTCATTGGAAAGGTATTCACTAACAGATTTAAATATTTTTGGTTTCACTAAAATTCGTTTTGTTTTGCACCCGGTATAGTCCGACAAATTTTGAATTCAATTTTTGAAACTACCACGCCATTTCAGGCCTTGTTTATAATTATAATTAATTATATTCGTTTTCAATTGTTGATTCAAACTCAGTTTTCCTCACCATTATTGAAAATATTTATTTTAAATATTTAATATCCATTATTTTAGCCAATTTAAAAAATTTAAATTGGTTCAGATTTTCTGGGTCGTTACACCTATTCTCAAAACTTCAAACTGAAACTTCTTCATCTCCTCATGTTTAATGTATACAATGGTTGTGATCTTCTATTTCGTAATGGATTGAGAGAATTGCTGCCTCAAAGGAGAAACATTCGGACCAGAATTAGAGAGTCAAAGAGTTGACCAAATTTCTTGGCGTGCACGGCGGTGGGGCGTTGGACGATGGCGGTTCGAATGGAAGTGGTGAATCGATGGTCACGGGTCCGGTTGGTCGTGCAACAGGGTGGGAAGGAAGTCAGCGATGGGTGTAAGGAATAAGGGAAGAACACGGGTTTATACAGAGGGATTAGCGGGGTGAGAATTCTAATTTAATAATTAAATTAAATTTTAATTATTTATCTCGCTTTTTAGAATCATATCACTTTTGTGTTGTCGGGTAAACATACAACTTGTATGTTATATGAAAATTGTCCTATGAACATACCACTTTTATGTGATGTGAGATTTTTGTCTTTAAATAATTAATGAATCATTTAATTACTTATCATTAATTAAAAATTCTTGAATGAATGATTAAAAATCAAGTTGTTATGTTCAAGATGGAAATTTGCGGTTTGTGAATTTTGGTGATTGTGATGTTTATATTTGTAGATCTAAGTTTATAATTAAAATTTCTGAAACATGGATGCATTGATTGGTTTAGATTTAGTCGTAGAATAGAATTTAGATTATATTGTTGTTTCATATAATACAAAATTGATATGTTAGTTAACACCAAAGATTAGACTATTTCATATACTGAAATATTGAATTTGATATGTTAGTTAACCCCAAATATTAGATTAATTACATATGTTGTGTTATGTAAATTGATATCACATGTGATACAAAAACTTAGTTTATCTTATGTTTTGAAATATAGCATTTTAACATGTAGTTGATTCAAAAACTTAGATTTATTTCATGCATTGAAATATGGAATGGCAACCTTATGTTGACACCAAAATACTAATTTTTATCATATATAGTGAGACGACTCCAAACCCCGTACTGACGGTGGCAAGGGTAATCCGTGGAATATAACACAGAAACAGATAATAGCAGAACAGAATTAAATAAATACACCAGATAATGAACAATAGAATATACTGGATAAAAGTAATCATCAGAGTTACAGAGTATACAGGATCATACTTAGTAAAAATACAGTTCAGCTATACATAAATGTCTACAGCAGAAAACAAACATAATATGTACAATAGGAGCTGAACAGCATAAAAAAAAGATAAATAATAGAATCCATCTTCAGCTCCAGCTATCCAGAAAGAACCATCTAAACTTTAATACAAGGCTGCCCGTGTAGAAAAAGGGGCACCCGAGTTTGAAAGTGAAACAAACTACGAGTCAGTCATGGGACTGGTATGAGAAATCTACTCGACACATATATACTTTGGCTAATCACAGGACCACGCCACTTTCGTGGAACGGGTTTACTCCATTGGATTGCCAGTGCTTTAAAACAAATCATTCTTTTAACCATCGCAATGCTTTTTATAAAAATGAAGCCATTATAAGACTCAGTTCCCATCACACAATGCAACGCAAACCGGGGGATAGAGTTTTACCTTATAATGGCCAAAATATGATTGATACGAATAAAGCAAAAGCATTTGATATTATTACTAGTGTTTATATGCTTCAAAAATAATTTGAATCATAACTATCAATCATAGACGACATGGGTACCATATATCATGTCGCCATATATATATACAATCAAATTCGCACGGTATCGTATTTGGAAATTGGATTTCCGTCATGAACCAAGGCAAAAGTGTAATAACCTGAAAATCTGGGCCAGTTTAAAATTTTTATTTTGGAAATTTTAGCGAATTTTGATTATTTAAAATGAATTATTTAAAATAATATCGATGAGAAATTTATTTTAAATATAATTCGAATGTATATATTCGTTTGAATCGTCGTTAGAATATAAAAAATTATATATAATTATAAAAGGAATTGAAAATGGCGCGGTAGTTCGATAATTCGATTTCAAACTTCAGTTGAATGTACCGGGTGCAAAACAATCCGGATTTTAGTGAAACCAAAAACATTAGGATCTAATTGTGAATATCTTTCCAACGAATCCGAAAAATCGAAGTTTCATAGCGGGAATCAAAAGATATGTCCAGTTGAAAATTCTAAATAGTCGCTATGGAATTCAGGCCCTTAAAAATGGAAATTTTGCAAACGACCTCGGATTTCGACGAAACCACTTTTGTTGGATCCGTGATGTCAAGTTATTGCTAGGTTCCAAATTTCATAATTTTTCGATTCAGTATGTGAGCGTGGCAAAGGAAAACGCGTTTGACCAGTTTTAGTTGATTTAAATCGACTGGAAATTGGCCATTTTTCCAACGGTCTCAGAATTCGACGAAACTAGTTTTGTTAGGACCGTATCATCAATACGAAGCTAGAAAATATTTTTCTGGAATTTTTAGGGTTCGTATGTGACCCCGGTAAATTGAAATGTGCGTTTAAATTCAATATATAGAATTATATGTTGATTTTGACGAAAACTGATTGTAACAGCCGAATCAACCTACGATACATATCCCATTGTGTTCGGAATGGGGGTAAAACGCTATGGACGGCAGGCGGTGGGCCTCGTTTAGAGATCGTATGTGAAAGTCAACTTTTTGAATTAAATAATTAAAAAAAAAATATCTTCCTCTCCTTTTATCAGCTGCCCCCCTACCCCCCTTCTATACTTCAAATCGATTTCACAGATTAAAGAAAAAAATGTCGCTCCTCAAAACCGATCAGCATCGCGTCGCGATCGCCACCTCCTGGCGCGGCCTCCCCTCCGGCGAACGCGCCACCACCTCTCCATCGCCCCCGTTCTCTCTCTCCTCTTCTGAAACGTGGTCCTCGCGAAACCCTAACCCTCCTAAGAACAGCAACGCCGGGCCCACTCCGACCCCCAAGAGCCAGCCGCCGCCTGCTCTTCCCTCCACGCCTCAGCCTCTCCTCCGACGCCAACCCCCTAATCCAAACCCGACGTGAAAACTCCCCCTCCTTCAAATCCGACTGTAAGTGTTCATAATTCCCCTTTTATTTTATTCATTTAAAATCTGATTTCCTTAGCTTATAAAAACCTGATTTGTAAGCCTATAAAATTGATGATCTTTTGGGGTGTAAAGATTGAATTTTTTTTCCATACATGAATTGAAAGAGAAAATAGGATTCTTATATATATGAAAACATATAAAAGATTAGATCTTTATAATAGAAAAGACGATATTTTTAAGAGTGAAAAGACAATATTTTTAAAATTGAAAAGATTATATTTTTATTTATAAAAATATGATTTTTATATAAGGAAGATGTAGAATAGTTTTTTATTCAATTAAAAGTATGATTTTTATATTTTTAAAGTATTAAAAATATAGTCTTTAGTATATAGCGACTATAAAAATATGATTTTTGTTTATGTAGAGGATTAGAAATATTATTTTTACATGATAGAAATATTAAAAATATCATCTTTATATGTGTAGAAAAATAGAAATGTGATTTTTAATAATGATATGTTTGAAAAGTTGAAATCTTTATTTTTATAAAGGCGAAATCTTTATTTTTGAAAAGGCGAAATCTTTATGTAGAGTATAGCGTGGTATATATAGAATTTTTATCTATATGGTAGCAATGTAAAAATGGAATTTTTATCCATATAGCGTGAAAGTAAAAATTCGATTTTTATATATTGAATAGCATAATAAAAATTCGATTTTTATATATTGAATAGCATAATAAAAATTCGATTTTTATATATTAAATAGCATAGTAAAAATTCGATTTTTATATATTGAATAACGAAGTAAAAATTCGATTTTACATATGTAGTGAATACGAGCAGCGAAAGTGACAAAAGGCGAGAACGACAAGATTTCCTGCATTAGAAGTGCCATGAAGTTGGATAGCTATCTGTGAGAATTTCTCACTCTTCAATTTCTATTTCTAGTTATATATATACTAGGATGCAGACGGTGTTTAGTAGCACCCGACACAATCATCCACAGACCATGGACTTGTTTGTTTGGTTGCATAAATTAGTTAGATCATTTGATTGAAATTGAATTGTTTGGTGAAATGAATGGATTTGATTGATGTGTGAATGGCATGGGCCTTCACTAGACCGGGGATAAGGCTAGGCCTTGTCCCGTTTCTAGTATCGTGCCGTTATGCCGCCGAAATTTTCTAAAAATGAGTTAGAAAAATAAAGATAACATTTTATTTAATAAATGAACCGAATAGAATATTCATAGGTTGAATAGAATAGTTTGATCGTTAAAAATATAATTTTTAACGTGAATGTGAAAAAATAAATATTCATTTACAAACCGGACGGTTTATTTATGTACACCTATTTGAAGGACATTGATTGGGACGATAAATTTTACACATCGCCTAACTGCACAAATAAAATCTGTGTTTGATTGTTTGAAACCCCACACGGGTATTGGGATGATATTTGACGTACACTAATCCCGATTGTTTAGTTGTATGTCGATCGATTGATTGACAGACTGTTATAAGCGTTGAATATTTATATTTGATGCTTATACAGTGTAGAATGCACTTTGGATGATGGTTGATTATTCATCGTTGTTGATATATACATGTGTTGTAGAAAATCCATATAATTAACATTATATGGTAATTGATTGGGCCTCATTCCAGTTTCGAAAAAGAAATGTTTGAAATAAAAATATTTGAAATAGAAATATTTGAAAATAGAATATTTGAAAAAGGAAATATTTGAAAAGAAATATTTGAGATAGAAATATTCGAAATAGAATATTTGAAAATAGAAACATATGAAGCCGTGTTGGTTAGATTGACGCCATTTTGACGTGAACGATATTTATATCGATTTTATTTATTTTATAATGAATATCGAAAGTGATTTCAAAATCTGATTTTTTGAATATAAATGAATTCGAATTGAAATTGAATATAAATGAATTCGAATTGAAATTGAATATAAATGAATTCGAATTGAAATTGAATTGAATTGAAAACGAACTGAAATTGAATTAGAAATCAATTTGAATTGAAATCAATTTGAAATGAATTTAAAATGAATTTAAATTGGAATATTCAATTTTGATTTGAAATTGAATATGAAGTTGAAACCATTTTGAAAATGAATTTAAAACGATTTATAAAGCACGTTTTGAATTGAAATCGACGAAGTATATATTATATAAATTATATATATAATATAATGGCCTGAATAGAACGTGCCGCGCCGCGGCAGTTCGTGAATTTCGACCATTTATTTCAAACGGATATTGCGGGAGATCCGACCGTCGGATTCTCCTAAAACCGGAACCGTTGGGTTCGTATCGAAAAGAACTTTCTAATGGATATTTGAAATTTGAAATCTAACGGTTGGATTTGGAGTTACGTCCAAATCAAATTTGGAAAAGGTCGCTGTAAGTGCAGTTCGATGGCCGTTGATGGAAATAGACTGTACGGGCCTTGATAAAATTATTAAAAATAGTAATAATTTGTGTAAAATCATAAGAAATGATTTGGGAAAAATTGGGATGAAAAACTCCATATTTGAAAAGATAAAAATAGATTTTTATCGAAATGAACTAGTTTTGAACTAGAATTATAATTCTATTTGTTTTTAAAATAAATAAACTGGATTAGAAATGGTTTTGAAAATAACCAGAATTTCCAATAATTATATTGGAATGGATTTGAATCAAAATTGTCTTTGGATTATTTCGATGTTGGTTTTCGTGATGATACAGATATTGTCATGGGAATTTGAAAGATATATATATATATCGTTATTTCCAATACGATATTTGTTAGTCGTAAAAATTGATATTGAATATAAGCCGATATATTTTCTATTCAGAGCCTTGTGTTTAATATCAAATGTGATTTGGGTTTGTCGTGAATGGTGTCTTCATCAACACTGTTCTTGAACCCAGTTGAGAAAAGATTAAATCTTTTATTTAGATTTAAGAAGTGTAATAATTAAATGATATTTAATTGGAATTGAATTGATATTGATTTTTGGCTTTATCGTGGACAGTGTTTTAAATAACACTCGTTCTTTAACCGATAATTAATGGAATGTGATTTTGGGTTTATCGTGAACCGTGTTTTAAATGACACTGATTCTTTAACCCAGTTAGCGATTAAAACTAAGTGGAGTTTTAATGAATCTTTAACTAGATTGAAATGATCGAGAATGGAGTATCACCAGTTTTGCTCCAGGCGATAGTTAAATCTTTAATTAGATTTGAACGTGAAATGGTAATTGAATTTACCGATAACACTGTGATGTTAGATATGAAGTATTACCAGTTTTACTTCATGGGATGAATAGGTTGGGATTGGGAAATTAAACAAATGATTACTTCGGTAAGTTTCGTTAATCCCGACTAGTTGAATCGGAATTCAAAAGGATAGATTAAAGAATAAATATAAAGAATTTATCTTTGATAAAATTAATGGGAACCTTTCCATATGAATGTGAAATTTAGAAACTAACTGTCGGTTAGCTAAGTAGAATGGTTTCCTGGATATTGATCTGATGTTGGTTTCGGCCTTCGGGGTTAATATTTGGGGAATTATTCTCTTGATTAATTTACGGTTAGTGACTGATGAATTGGAATGAGGCGTATGTTGTGTTTGTGTAACACTTATTTAAAATATACGCGTGTTATTCGGAAAGACCGGGTTTATCCCATTCTGAATAACTGATACGACGATAAGTCGAAGATGAAGACGATGGTCGAAGACCGGAGGTCTTCACATCGTTTGGGTGATTACTGATGATCTTGATTGGGCTGTACACCCAAGAAGATGGAAACAGTTATTGATCGTCCAGACGTACTTGGAGATCGATGGATATGTGGGGTACTAGGTGCCTCCGGTTTCATTCAGACCCAGAACGGACTTGCAAATGGACTGTGTGCCTAACATTGGATTTTAGTCCGTGTGATTGATCTCTATTAAATATATATCTGTTTAGCGGCGGAGAATTTATTCTCTTGCTTAACGCCCTTCTCTGAGACGTACGAGCTCAGGGGTTATATATTGATGAATATCAAACGCTTGGAGTGAATTGCCTGTGTGGCA
This sequence comes from Allium sativum, assembly GCA_030737875.1. NCBI lineage: Eukaryota > Viridiplantae > Streptophyta > Magnoliopsida > Asparagales > Amaryllidaceae > Allium > Allium sativum. The sequence goes on along the minus strand of CM060924.1, from coordinate 800,778,609 downwards.
TGCCTAAGTTACAATTGATCGAGGCTTCTGTCTAAAAGCAAAGTCTTGTGGTGATGTTCAAAGCACGACCTTTGTGGCGTAGCTTTGTGTAACGTTTACTTCGCGAGTTTCGCACCCCGGTTGTGAACCAAAAACGGGAGAGGACCTCAGGGAGGGCATGCGTTTCTTTCTAGCTAGGGTGGTGTCGGTGACCTACCAGCCCTGACATTTATATACTTTTCACCTGTGTGGTTGTTGTTGTTGCGAGGCGCCTCGGTTAGATCGGACGATCCGGGTCCGATGGAGCCATTCGTTGGCTCATTTACGCCCCAAAGGGCGGGGAAACGTAGTGTTCAGGCATAATAATCCACATCGGTGGACCGGCCCTGACGATCTAAAGGCTTGCCTGCGCGCTTGCCTGTGGCTCGGGCTAGAGAGTCACGAATTCGGGGAGAACGATCCCAAGCCTCGGTTCATAGAAGGAAACCCAATTTCCAAATACGAGACTTTGCGATTTCGATTGTATAACCTATATATGGCGACATAGTGGTATGGGGCATTCATGCCGCCTATGATTGATACTTATGATTTGAAGTTGTTTTATACACTATGCACTTATAATAGTATCAATTGATTTGTTTTCAACGTATCAAGCATTCTTGGCTATTATAAGGTAAAAACCCTATCCCCCGGCTTGCGTTGCATTGTGTGATAGGATCCGGGTCTTATAATAGCTTCATTTTTCTTTATTTAGCATTGCGCTGTTGTTTTATGCACCGATATTCTTGGGAGGAAATCCGTTCCGTGTTAAACGGCGTGGTCCCTTGATTTACCTAACTTTAAAAGTAAAGATTAACAGTTTTAGTTCTCCCACCAGTCACATGACTGACCTGGAGTTTATTGTTTTTACCTAAACTCTGGGTGCCCCTGTTTTGACACGGGCAGCTAGTAGTTTTGGTTTTGCAGATTTATATTCATAGGATCCTGGTTTACAGCTGGAATGATATCCGGAAAGCTTTGTATCCGTATATCTCTTCTAGTTGGGTATTGTATTATTTTCCGCTGCTATGTAATTTATTGTAATCTCTGATATTTCTGTGTAATATTTATTTATTTATACTCTGTATATTTTTGTAATCTGATGCATTGTTGTAATATACAATGAGATGTTCTTTTGTATGCATTCTGTTGAGGCTTGTTCTCGAACTATCCGCGCTTTCCTCAACGAGAAAGTTACGGGTCATCACAGTTGGTATCAGAGCTTTGGTTTGCAAAGCTCAGAGAACAAGGCACATTAGAACCATACGAAAGAATTCATCAGATATTGGATTAGCAATATCCAATGGAATGACTCGTTAGAGATGGGATCAGTAGTATCCTAGAACGAGTGTGAAGAGTATATTTTTAAAAATGAAAACTAAATTTGTTTTGAAAATTTAAATCAATTATTTGTATTTGATTATTTATTTGTATTGATTAGGACAGTCCAGTATATAAAGATTTTGCATAAACGCCTTGCAAACGTGTATTTGAAGTTTTAATATACTGGATAGATATAGAATTACACTCTAATCGCCCGGAGATGATTTTGATGATGGAGCTCCATCATTAGAATTTATGTTCGTGCGACGAAAGTGGGATTTCTATATATTTCCAACTGACTGGTGTGAGAACCAAAATTAGATAGGGCCTATTGTTGTGATTTGGCATCAAAAACATGATTTTTGTATATGTATCAAAATTATGAATTTGAAACTCTAATTCACTAATTGATTGATGTTTGGGTTGTTTGTTTATTTGTTTGCTAATTTTTAGCCATTTAGCCTAATTGAATCACATATTGAATTATATAGAAATTGGTCGCATTTGCTTGCATATACATATACTTACATTGAACAGGTCATAGCAAGGAGGCTAGAGCAGAGAATAAAATTTGTTTGCCCGACAAATAGGTACATGTTTACTACATAATTTACTATTTTGTTTGGGTGATGATGATTATATGAGCCTATTGGCTAGCCGCTTGGCTTTTTCTTTTTCTTTTTGAGATCTGAAGGACCGAGGAAGCTATTTGAGATTTCCTGATGCTCCCATTGCAGGGGAGGTTATGGCGAAATTTTTCGAAAATTTAGGGTGTTCGCCAAATTTTCGAAGAATTTGAAAATTCTCAGAAACTGAAAAGTTGGAGAATGAAAGCCAGATCGAACGTAGCGTTGATTGATCAAACAACTTTCGACTTTGTTCCTTTTTGGGAGATTGTAATAACCCAAAAATCTGGGCCAGTTTAAAATTTTTATTTTGGCAATTTTAGCGAATTTTGATTATTTAAAATGAATTATTTAAAATAATATCGACGAGAAATTTATTTTAAATATAATTCGAACGTATATATTCGTTTGAATCGTCGTTAGAATATAAATAATTATATATAATTATAAAAGGAATTGAAAATGGCGCGGTAGTTCGATAATTCGATTTCAAACTTCAATTGAATGTACCGGGTGCAAAACAATCCGGATTTTAGTGAAACCAAAAACATTAGGATCTAATTGTGAATATCTTTCCAACGAATCCGAAAAATTGAAGTTTCATAGCGGGAATCAAAAGATATGTCCAGTTGAAAATTCTGAATAGTCGCTATGGAATTCAGGCCCTTAAAAATGGAAATTTTGCAAACGACCTCGGATTTCGACGAAACCACTTTTGTTGGATCCGTGATGTCAAGTTATTGCTAGGTTCCAAATTTCAAAATTTTTTGAATCAGTATGTGAGCTTGGCAAAGGAAAACGCGTTTGACCAGTTTCAGTTGATTTTAATCGACTGGAAATTGGCCATTTTTCCAACGGTCTCAGAATTCGACGAAACTAGTTTTCTTAGGACCGTATCGTCAATACGAAGCTAGAAAATATTTTTCTGGAATTTTTAGGGTTCGTATGTGACCCCGGTAAATTGAAATGTGCGTTCAAATTCAATATATAGAATTATATGTTGATTTTGACGAAAACTGATTGTAACAGCCGAATCAACCTACGATTCATATCCCATTGTGTTCGGAACGGGGGTAAAACGCTATGGACGACAGGCGGTGGGCCTTGTTTAGAGATCGTATGTGAAAGTCAACTTTTTGAATTAAATAATTAAAAAAAATATCTTCCCCTCCTTTTATCAGCTGCCCCCCCTCCCCCCCCCCCCCCCCCGTCTATACTTCAAATCGATTTCACAGATTAAAGAAAAAAATGTCGCTCCTCAAAACCGATCAGCATCGCGTCGCGATCGCCACCTCCTGGCGCGGCCTCCCCTCCGGCGAACGCGCCACCACCTCTCCATCGCCCCCGTTCTCTCTCTCCTCTTCTGAAACGTGGTCCTCGCGAAACCCTAACCCTCCTAAGAACAGCAACGCCGGGCCCACTCCGACCCCCAAGAGCCAGCCGCCGCCTGCTCTTCCCTCCACGCCTCAGCCTCTCCTCCGACGCCAACCCCCTAATCCAAACCCGACGTGAAAACTCCCCCTCCTTCAAATCCGACTGTAAGTGTTCATAATTCCCCTTTTATTTTATTCATTTAAAATCTGATTTCCTTAGCTTATAAAAACCTGATTTGTAAGCCTATAAAATTGATGATCTTTTGGGGTGTAAAGATTGAATTTTTTTTCCATACATGAATTGAAAGAGAAAATAGGATTCTTATATATATGAAAACATATAAAAGATTAGATCTTTATAATAGAAAAGACGATATTTTTAAGAGTGAAAAGACAATATTTTTAAAATTGAAAAGATTATATTTTTATTTATAAAAATATGATTTTTATATAAGGAAGAGGTAGAATAGTTTTTTATTCAATTAAAAGTATGATTTTTATATTTTTAAAGTATTAAAAATATAGTCTTTAGTATATAGCGACTATAAAAATATGATTTTTGTTTATGTAGAGGATTAGAAATATTATTTTTACATGATAGAAATATTAAAAATATCATCTTTATATGTGTAGAAAAATAGAAATGTGATTTTTAATAATGATATGTTTGAAAAGTTGAAATCTTTATTTTTATAAAGGCGAAATCTTTATTTTTGAAAAGGCGAAATCTTTATGTAGAGTATAGCGTGGTATATATAGAATTTTTATCTATATGGTAGCAATGTAAAAATGGAATTTTTATCCATATAGCGTGAAAGTAAAAATTCGATTTTTATATATTGAATAGCATAATAAAAATTCGATTTTTATATATTGAATAGCATAATAAAAAATTCGATTTTTATATATTAAATAGCACAGTAAAAATTCGATTTTTATATATTGAATAACGAAGTAAAAATTCGATTTTACATATGTAGTGAATACGAGCAGCGAAAGTGACAAAAGGCGAGAACGACAAGATTTCCTGCATTAGAATTTCCGTGAAGTTGGATAGCTATCTGTGAGAATTTCTCACTCTTCAATTTCTATTTCTAGTTATATATATACTAGGATGCAGACGGTGTTTAGTAGAACCCGACACAATCGTCCACAGACCATGGACTTGTTTGGTTGGTTGCATAAATTAGTTAGATCATTTGATTGAAATTGAATTGTTTGGTGAAATGAATGGATTTGATTGATGTGTGAATGGCATGGGCCTTCACTAGACCGGGGATAAGGCTAGGCCTTGTCCCGTTTCTAGTATCGTGCCGTTATGCCGCCGAAATTTTCTAAAAATAAGTTAGAAAAATAAAAATAACATTTTATTTAATAAATGAACCGAATAGAATATTCATAGGTTGAATAGAATAGTTTGATCGTTAAAAATATAATTTTTAACGTGAATGTGAATAAATAAATATTCATTTACAAACCGGACGGTTTATTTATGTACACCTATTTGAAGGACATTGATCCGGACGATAAATTTTACACATCACCTAACTGCACAAATAAAATCTGTGTTTGATTGTTTGAAATCCCACATGGGTATTGGGATGATATTTGACGTACAATAATCCCGATTGTTTAGTTGTATGTCGATCGATTGATTGACAGACTGTTATAAGCGTTGAATATTTATATTTGATGCTTATACAGTGTAGAATGCACTTTGAATGATGGTTGATTATTCATCATTGTTGATATATACATGTGTTGTAGAAAATCCATATAATTAACATTATTTGGTAATTGATTGGGCCTCATTCCAGTTTCGAAAAAGAAATATTTGAAATAAAAATATTTGAAATAGAAATATTTGAAAATAGAATATTTGAAAAAGGAAATATTTGAAAAGAAATATTTGAGATAGAAATATTCGAAATAGAATATTTGAAAATAGAAACATATAAAGCCGTGTTGGTTAGATTGACGCCATTTTGACGTGAACGATATTTATATCGATTTTATTCATTTTATAATGAATATCGAAAGTGATTTCAAAATCTGATTTTTTGAATATAAATGAATTCGAATTGAAATTGAATATAAATGAATTTGAATTGAAATTGAATATAAATGAATTCGAATTGAAATTGAAATGAATTGAAAACGAACTGAAATTGAATTAGAAATCAATTTGAATTGAAATCAATTTGAAATGAATTTAAAATGAATTTAAATTGGAATATTCAATTTTGATTTGAAATTGAATATGAAGTTGAAACCGTTTTGAAAATGAATTTAAAACGATTTATAAAGCACGTTTTGAATTGAAATCGACGAAGTATATATTATATAAATTATATATATAATATAATGGCCTGAATAGAACGCGCTGCGCCGCGGCAGTTCGTGAATTTCGACCATTTATTTCAAACGGATATTGCGGGAGATCCGACCGTCGGATTCTCCTAAAACCGGAACCGTTGGGTTCGTATCGAAAAGAGCTTTCTAATGGATATTTGAAATTTGTAATCTAACGGTTGGATTTGGAGTTACGTCCAAATCAAATTTGGAAAAGGTCGCTGTAAGTGCAGTTCGATGGCCGTTGATTGAAATCGACTGTACGGGCCTTGATAAAATTATTAAAAATAGTAATAATTTGTGTAAAATCATAAGAAATGATTTGGGAAAAATTGGGATGAAAAACTCCATATTTGAAAAGATAAAAATAGATTTTTATCGAAATGAACTAGTTTTGAACTAGAATTATAATTCTATTTGTTTTTAAAATAAATAAACTGGATTAGAAATAGTTTTGAAAATAACCAGAATTTCCAATAAATATATTGGAACGGATTTGAATCGAAATTGTCTTTGGATTATTTCGATGTTGGTTTTCGTGATGATACAGATATTGTCATGGGAATTTGAAAGATATATATATATATCGTTATTTCCAATACGATATTTGTTAGTCGTAGAATTTGATATTGAATATAAGCCGGTATATTTTCTATTCAGAGCCTTGTGTTTAATATCAAATGTGATTTGGGTTTGTCGTGAATGGTGTCTTCATCAACACTGTTCTTGAACCCAGTTGAGAAAAGATTAAATCTTTTATTTAGATTTAATGAACTGTAACAATTAAATGATATTTAATTGGAATTGAATTGATATTGATTTTTGGGTTTATCGTGGACAGTGTTTTAAATAACACTCGTTCTTTAACCCGATAATTAATGGAATGTGATTTTGGGTTTATCGTGAACCGTGTTTTAAATGACACTGATTCTTTAACCCAGTTAGCGATTAAAACTAAGTGGAGTTTTAATGAATCTTTAATTAGATTGAAATGATCGAGAATGGAGTATCACCAGTTTTGCTCCAGGCGATAGTTAAATCTTTAATTAGATTTGAACGTGAAATGGTAATTGAATTTACCGATAACACTGTGATGTTAGATATGAAGTATTACCAGTTTTACTTCATGGGATGAATAGGTTGGGATTGGGAAATTAAAACAAATGATTACTTCGGTAAGTTTCGTTAATCCCGACTAGTTGAATCGGAATTCAAAAGGATAGATTAAAGAATAAATATAAAGAATTTATCTTTGATAAAATTAATGGGAACCTTTCCATATGAATGTGAAATTTAGAAACTAACTGTCGGTTAGCTAAGTAGAATGGTTTCCTGGATATTGATCTGATGTTGGTTTCGGCCTTCGGGGTTAATATTTGGGGAATTATTCTCTTGATTAATTTATGGTTAGTGACTGATGAATTGGAATGAGGGGTATGTTGTGTTTGTGTAACACTTATTTAAAATATACGCGAGTTATTCGGAAAGACCGGGTTTATCCCATTCTAAATAACTGATACGACGATAAGTCGAAGATGAAGACGATTGTCGAAGACCGGAGGTCTTCACGTCATTTGGGTGATTACTGATGATCTTGATTGGGCTGTACACACAAGAAGATGGAAACAGTTGGTGATCGTCCAGACGTACTTGGAGATCGATGGATATGCGGGGTACTAGGTGCCTCCGGTTTCGTTCAGACCCAGAACGGACTTGCAAATGGACTATGTGCCTAACATTGGATTTTAGTCCGTGTGATTTATCTCTATTAAATATATATCTGTTTGGCGACGGAGTATTTATTCTCTTGCTTAACGCCCTTCTCTGAGATGTACGAGCTCAGGGGTTATATATTGATGAATATCAAACGCATGGAGTGAATTGCCTGTGTGGCATGCCTAAGTGACAATTGATCGAGGCTTCTGTTGAAAAGCAAAGTCTTGTGGTGATGATCAAAGCACGACCTTTGTGGCGTAGCTTTGTGTAACGTTTACTTCGCGAGTTTTGCACCCCGGTTGTGAACCAAAAACGGGAGAGGACCTCAGGGGGGGCATGCGTTTCTTTCTAGCTAGGGTGGTGTCAGTGATCTACCAGCCCTGACATTTATATACTTTTCACCTGTGTGGTTGTTGCTGTTGCGAGGCGCCTCGGTTAGATCGGACGATCCGGGTCCGATGGAGCCATTCGTTGGCTCATTTACGCCCCAAAGGGCGGGGAAACGTAGTGTTCAGGCATAATAATCCACATCGGTGGACCGGCCCTGACGATATAAAGGCTTGCCTGCGCGCTTGCCTGTGGCTCGGGCTAGAGAGTCACGAATTCGGTGAGGACGATCCCTAGCCTCGGTTCATAGAAGGAAACCCAATTTCCAAATACGAGACTTTGCGATTTCGATTGTATAACCTATATATGGCGACATAGTGGTATGGGGCATTCATGCCGCCTATGATTGATACTTATGATTTGAAGTTGTTTTATACATTATACACTTATAATAGTATCAAATGATTTGTTTTAAACGTATCAAGCATTCTTGGCTATTATAAGGTAAAAAACCTATCCTCCGGCTTGCGTTGCATTGTGTGATAGGACCTGGGTCTTATAATAGCTTCATTTTTCTTTATTTAGCATTGCGCTATTGTTTTATGCAATGGTATTCTTGGGAGGAAACCCGTTCCGTGTTATACGGCGTGGTCCCTTGATTTACCTAACTTTAAAATAAAGATTAATAACTGTTTTTAGTTCTCACACCAGTGACATGACTGACCTGGAGTTTATTGTTTTAACCTAAACTCTGGGTGCCCTTGTTTTGACATGGGCAGCTAGTAGTTTTGGTTTTGCAGATTTATATTCACAGGATCCTGGTTTACAGCTGGAATGATATCCAGAAAGCTTTGTATCCGTATACCTCCTTCTAGTTGTGTATTGTATTATTTTCCGCTGTTATGTATTTAAATGTAATTTAAATCTCTGATATTTCTGTGTAATATTTATTCATTTATACTCTGTATATTCTTGTAATCTGATGCATTGTTGTAATATACAATGAAATGTTCTTTTGTATGCGTTCTGTTGTGGCTTGTTCTCGAACTATCCGCGCTTTCCTCAACGGGGAAGTTACGGGTCGTCACAAAAAGATAGTCCTTACCGAATTCGAGACTGCCTAGCCCGAGCCTCAGGCAAGTACTCTGTCAAGCCTTAGGATCGTCAGGGCCGGTCCACCGATGTGGATTAAAATGCCTGAACCATGCGTTTCCCCGCCCTTTGGGGCGTAAGTGAGCCAACGAATGACTCCATCGGACCCGGATCGTCCGATCTAACCGAGGCGCCTGGCACAACAACAACCACACAGGTGAAAAGTATATAAATATCAAGGCTGGTAGGTCACTGACACCACCCTAGCTAGGAAGAAACGCATGTCCTCCCTGAGGTCCTTCCTCCTGTTTCTGGTTCATACGGGGTGTGAGGCTCGCGAATTCATGTTATACACAAAGCTACGCCACACAGGCGATGCTTTGATCATCACCACAAGGCTTTGCTTTTCAACAGAAGCCCTGATCACTGCATCTTAGCATGCCACACAGGCAATTCATGCCGTGCGACTGATGTCCATCGATATACAACCTCTGAGCTCGTGCGTCTTTGAGAAGGGCGTTAAGCAAGAGAACAAATTCTCCGCCGCCAAACAGATGTACATTAAATAGAGATCAATCAACACAGAATAAAAATCCAATGTCAGACACACAGTACGTCTGGACGATCACCACTCATTATCCATATTTCGGGATGCCTCCCAATCAGGATCTCGGTTACCATCCAAACGAGGTGAAGATTTCCGGTCTTCGACCACCGTCTTCATCTTCGACTTTCAATCGTCGGGCAATTATTTGAAATGAGAATTAACTCGGCCCTTTCAAATAATTCACGTTTATTTAGAATTTCAAATCAATTTATTTCAATGGTTAAATCATTCGACAACACCAATTTTGTTCTTTAATGTAATTTTCACACCAAACACATTCAACCATCAAATACAACATAAATCAAGCAAATTCAGTTTATTTCCATTCCATATTGTTTATGATATTTTATAACAATTTATCGTTATTTTTATTTATTTTAAAATAGCCAATTTATTCAAAACGACGCTTCGGGCCATAACGCGGCCGTGGTGCTGTTTTTCTTCAGATTTGATTTACACATATCTGAAAATCTAACCGTTGGATCTTCACAAAATTTACCTCATTAGAAAGGTCTTTTCAAAACGAATCCAATGGTTCCAGTTTCGGGAAAATCCGACGGTCGGATCTCCAGTACAATCTTTTGAAGTTTCGATTTCAAAACACGAACTACACGGCCACGTTTCTTTTTAATTTTATTTATATTTATATATTTATATAAATATAGTTTATTCAACAATTTCAATATCGTTTTCCACTCAAATATTTCACTAACGCCTTTAAATTTTGGAAAATTTCGCCATAACCTCCTTTGTACGGGAGGGGCTGGGAAAATTCCCAAATAGCCACATGGGCGTCTCATGTCAAAAAGAAAAAGAAAAAGCCAAGCGGCTAGCCAACAGGCTCATAAAATCATCATCCAAACAAAACAGTAAATGTGTACCTATTTGTCGGGCACAAAATTTTATTCCTCTTCTCTAGCCCCTTTGCTATAACCTGTTCAATAAATATGCATGTACATATATATAGTTCTTATCACTTATCATTTTCCATTCAACTTCATATTTGATTCCATTTGGTTTAAAAGCATCATTCATTCTAATGTTACATGCATAGGTAAAAATCACTTCATTAGCTAATTAATGAATATTTCAACTTATGCATATTTATTTGGACGAGTTGCTATTTTTAACACTTCCCATTTCAACAATTCATGTGTATAATGAAAATGTGATTTTTATTTTAAAACAATTCATTTCAAAACACTATTATTTTATATAGTTTATATAGGTGATAAAAATGGGATTTTTATTATAAAACAATTTACTTCAAAATATGAATACCATTCAACACATGAATTTCAATTCCACGAATGAATATCGATTCAACACAGGAAGGTTTTCTGTAGTTTCTATATATAGATAAAAATGTGATTTTTATATTTAAAACATGAACACGATTCAACACATGAATTTCTAATCAACGAATGAATATCGATTCAACACATGAAGGTTTTCTATTCAATGAATAAATATAGTTTCAGCAAATGAAAATAATTCAAACACATGAATATTATTCAAAATTTCGGCAGCATAACGGCAGGGTAGTTAAAACCGGGACCGTCCCTAGTACGGCTCCTCGCTCTACCTTAAAACCTCGCGGTTTTTGACAATGGGCATCATGCATCTAGTTCGCACGCAGGCGGCATGTATATATTTATTTCATTTCCACAAACTAATCTTATGTGGTTTCAACCAAATATTTCTCAACCACAAACGGGTATTTTTCAACCACAATCAATCAATATCAACCACAAACAATCCCAAACAACCATTCGCTATCAATCAATTTTCACACCAATCACAATCCATAAATATCGTCCATGGTTTGTGGACGAGGGGCGTATATATATATATATATATATATGTATATATATATATATTTATATATAGCAATTCACTTTTATTTCAACACATATATAATTTTTACAACGCATATATAACTTATACATCGAACGTATAACTTATACAACGCTTATACATGAGGTGTACAATGCTTATATAACTCATACATCGACTATATAATTTATACATCGTCGTTTTCCATATTGTTTATAAATTTGAAATCTCACTTTGGGTTCCACTCCACAAAAAATAGCAGAAGGCTCAGAAAAATATGCGGTCTCTTCTAGAATGTAGTAGACACCCACACGAGTCCACTGTCTCTTGTATCACTGGATTTCGATAAGAAATGAAGAAGATATCATTTTTAGAAGTTAATTGAATTTCGCGATGGTTCTAAACTGTTGGAACAGTTCAAAAATATAGAACCCGTACCTCTGCCCCTTTTATTCGAAACTAGGTTTCGAATTATTTGCTAATCCGCTGCTTGTTGTTTCGATCAGCTGGCGTGAAGTTATCGAGGGTGGAGAGGGCTCCACGGCACCACCACTGGTGGTCAACTCGGCGACGGCTGGAGGAAGATCTGGCGGCTCGAACGTCGATGCTTTGGGGGGCCAGAGCTCTCGATTTACTCCACGAAAAAAATCCCTAATTGCTATGGATTAGAAGAGGATGACGAGCACTTCAAAAGCCTTTACTGCGGCGGGGACTATCGGTGCGTGTGGAGGAAGTTAGAGTGGAGAGAAGTTTCGAGGAGGAGCCGCCTTTCGTCGAGGGGAATATCGGGGAAGAAGACACGATGAGGGCCAATAGGATTTTTTCATTTTATTTTATAATTTTTAAAATCTCTAAAATACCGCTTGTCACCGACGAATGCCAATTCAAACCCAACGACTGTCGTCCCTAGCGTTTTACCCCATTCCGAACACAATGGGATATGTTTCGAAGGCCCATTCGACTGTTTCAGTCAGTTGTCCTTCAAATTAAAATATAAAACATTCAATATTTAATTTGAACCTACATTTCATTTAGCCAGGGCCACAAACTGATTCGAAAAATTCCAGAAAAATAAATCTAGCTATGTTTTGACGATACGGTCCCAACAAAACTAGTTTCGTCGAATTCTGAGACCGTTTGCAAAAAGGCCCATTTTTGGTCGATCCAATTTAACTATAATTGACCAAAACACATTTTCCTTTGCCACGCTCACATATCAGCTTCAAAAACTATGAAATTTGAAACCTAGCAATAACTTCACATCCCGGATCCAACAAAAGTGGTTTCGTCGAATTCCGAGGTCGTATGCAAAATGGCCAATTTCATGGGCTATATAAATTCCATAGCGACCTTTCTGAAAATTCATTCAGCCATAACTTTTGTTTTCCGCTATGAAAATTCGATTTTTCAGATTTGATAGAAAGGTATTCACTAAAAGATTTAAATATTTTTGGTTTCACTAAAATCCGTTTTGTTTTGCCCCCGGTACAGTCCGACAAAGTTTGAATTCAATTTTTGAAACTGCAGCGCCATTTCAGGCCTTGTTTATAATTATAATTAATTATATTCATTTTCAATTGTCGTTTCAAATCAGTTTTCATCGCTATTATTTAAAATATTTATTTTAAATATTTAAAATCCATTATTTTAGCCAATTTAAAAATTTTAAATTGGTTCAGATTTTCTGGGTCGTTACAATCTCCCCCACGTAAAATTTTTAGTCCCCGAAAAGGAACAAAGTCAAAAGTGGTTTGATAAATCTACAATCACACAACACAACCAACAATCAAATCGTTTTAAGCTTCCAAAAATATACTAATCCAATCCTATATTCCCTTAAAAATCATTCAGAGTATAGAATAAATAGTGCACTTCCATGGGAAGAAAATAGCAACAGAATAGAGAATTTAATGGTTATGCAAAGTATGGTAAATGTACCTTGCACCGGAGTCAATCAGAGATATCTATTCGGCATCTGGGATAGGCTTTCTGAATGCTCTCCTCAGTTTCCCAAGTACAATCTCACGGATCTCCACTCCATTGCACTTTGACTAAGTGAACCTTCTTGTTCCTCAGCTCTTTGGTTTCTTTGCCGATAATCTTTAGCGGCTCCCTTCTCACAACCAATTCTGGAGTAATTTCAATATCCTGCTGAGCTGCTTCTTCCACGATCAAGTCTGGATCATGAACGTGCTTTCGAAGTTGAGATATGTGAAATACATGATGAACTCCAGGCAACCGGTCAGGCAGTTTGACCCTATAAGCGAGAGTTCCGGTCCGTTCCAGAATAGGAAACGGACCAATGAGTTTGGGTGCCAACTTTCCAGTTTTACCGAACCGGATAACTCCTCTCATCGGCGATACTTTCAAATATACATAGTCGCCAACAACAAAGGATATATCTCTTCTTCTTCTATCGGCATAGATCTTTTGTCGGCTTTGAGCGGCGAGTAATCGCTTTTTAATCAAATCGACTTTGTCGGCAACTTCTCAGATCATATCAGGCCCTAACACAAGTCTATTTCCAGGCTCGACCCAACAAGCAGGAGATCGGCACGGTCTACCATACAATGCTTCGAATGGCGACATTGTCAGACTCGCCTGGTAGATGTTGTTATAAGAGAATTCAGCCAAATGTAGATGGTCTTCCCATGATCCACCGAAATCTATAACACAAGCCCGCAATAGATCTTCTAAAATGCGATTCACCCTCTCAGTCTGACCGTCCATCTGAGGATGATAAGTGGTGCTTAAGTTCAACTTCGTTCCTAGCTCGACTTGAAACGCCTCCCAGAATTTGCTAATGAATATTGTATCTCTATCACTGACTATACTGAGCGGCACTCCATGTAGTCTAACTATTTCCTTGAAGTATATCTGCGCCAGGCTCTGAGCGGTTCTGTTTGATCTGACAGGTATGAAATGGGCGGTCTCCGTGAAGCGATCTGCGATCACCCAAATACTGTCATTCCCTTTTCTGGTCCTGGGCAAACCATCAATGAAATCCATTGAAATATGTTACCACTTCCAACCAGGAACTTCTAGCGGTTGTAACAATCCAGCCAATTTCTGTTGGTCGCTCTTGATTAGTTGGCAAGTAGGGCACCGGGTAACATATATGGAAATGTCCCTTTTCATCGATTTCCACCAGAAAGTGCGTTTGATGTCATTATACATTTTCTTACTCCCAGATGGATACTAAGTTTCAACTTGTGGCATTCATCCAGTACTTCCTTCCGAAGCTCAGGAATGTTAGGAACACATATTCGACCTTTGAGCCTTAGAATCCCCTCACTATCAACTTGAAAACTCGAGGGTTCGCCTTGTTGAATTATCTCTCTGATCTTCTGATTGAAGTGATCATCCTCCAGAAGAGCAGATATTTTATCTAGCAATGAAGTCATGATAATAAAACTGGCGATCATTTCATTCTTTCGGCTTAATTCATCGGCCACGCCATTGGCTTTCCCTGGAGTGTATAAAATTTCAAAGTCATATGCTGCAAGAAACTCCAGCCAACGTTGCTGCCTCAGATTCAGGTCTTTCTGGGTGAACAGATACTTTAATGACTGATGATCTATAAACAGTTCAAATCTCTCACCCAGAAGATAGTGCCTCCAGATTTTCAAGGCGAATACTATAGCCAATAACTCAAGATCATGAGTTACGTAGTTCTTCTCGTGTGGCTTCAGTTGACGGCTAGCATAAGCAATCACTTGGCACCTTTGCATTAACACTGCCCCAAGGCCTTCTCTAGACGCATCAGTTTAGACTTTCAAATCTTGATTGCCATCGATGATGGTTAACACTGGAGCTGTTGTTAATCTCAACTTTAGCTCTTCGAAAGCCTCCTCACTTTCTGGAGTCCATTTGAATTTAGAATGCTTCTTTGTAAGCTTCGTGAAATGACCAGATATCTTCGAAAAGTTTTTAACGAACTTCCGGTAATAGCTAGCCAATCCGAGAAAACTGCGAACTTCAGTGGGGGTATTGGGCTGTTTCCAGTTTTGAATAGCTGTGATTTTGCTTGGATCCACAACGATTCCTTCTTTCGATACGACGTGGCCTAGAAATTTTACTTCATCTTGCCAGAAGATACATTTGGAAAATTTGTCTTTTAATACATTCCGTCTCAGAATTTCTAGAACCTCTTCCAGATGCTTTTCATGTTCGGCCTTTGATTTAGAGAAGATTAGAATATCGTCAATGAAAACCAGAACAAAGTTATTCAAAACCCCTCTGAACACTCTATTCATCAGATCGACGAAGTAAGCTCGAGCGTTACATAAGCCGAACGACATTACTAACCACTCGTAGAATAAGTCGGGGCCTCTGAATGCTGTCATTGGAACACACTCTTCGGCGATTCGAAGTTGATGGAAGCCTGTAGCTAGGTCCATTCGTGAAAATACTTGTGCTCCATTTAATCGATCCAACAAATCATCAATCCGCGACAATGGATATTTGTTCTTTATTTTCTGTTTGTTCAAATCTCGATAATCCAAGCATAGCCGTAGAGTACCGTCAGATTTTGGGACAAACACCACTGCTGCACCCCAGTCAGAGAAATTATGCCTGATCAGGCCCTTCCATACTAGCTGTCGTGTTTGATTGTCTAACTCTTCTTTCTCTTTCAAGGACATTCTTCGAATAGCGTGAACTACCGGCCTTGCATTCGGAATCAAAGCAATCTTGAAATCTATTTCTCTCTGCGGAGGTAAGCGAATAACTTCTTCAAACACATCCGCATAGTTTTTGACGACAGGAATATCTTTGATGAGGTTAGGAATATTCTCTGTAACTTCAGGGACATTTTCTATTTGGGCTGGAGAAATATTCAAAGCTGCCCAGAAGTCTTTTCTATTAGCATTCTGACCTTCACAGGGAGTGGTTATATAATCACCTTATTTAATATTTGCCCTTACGACTCTGTCAGCGCATTTAAATTCAGCTTCATATTTGGTCAACCAGTCTAACCCCAAGATAAGATCAAACTCTTTAAAATTCATGACGACCGCGATGGTAGGAAACTGATAACGAGAGAAAGAAACCGGCACTCCACAAACCCAACTGAGATCAATGGAACGCCCAACCGGATTCTGGACAGTCATTGGTTCCTTGAGCTTCTACAACTTCAAATCCAGTTTCTTAGCTGCATCTTTGGAAATGAAGCTTCGTGATGCGCCTGTGTCAAACAGTACTTTGACTGGAATGTTTTTGACAGTCAGCGTGCCTTCTAAAACATCTGGCCTTTCCAGAACATCTGAGGGCCCAGAAGTTTCTGCTATTTCATTTATACGTACTGCTTCAGGTTCCTTTGAGAGTTGGCACTCCCGTGCAATATGACCTATTTGATGACACTCATGGCATGTCCTTTCACCATGTGGGTTCCTTTTCTTAGTGGATTCAGATTCATTCTTCTTCTTCATCTTTAAAGATTTACATTTTCTGGACAAATGGCCCTGTTTATTGCAGTTAGAGCATGAGGCGGCTGTTACGGGTTCCCTATTAGATTTAACCCTTTTTCTCTTGACACTGGGCTTCTTACTGACATCAAACTTTGTACTGGCCTCAGGACGATCAGTTTCAGACTCAATTTTATTACTAGAGTTGGCTTCCTCTTCGTACTGTAGCATACCTTTCTTGTCTAGATCTTCGTACTGATAAGCCATGTATATCATTTCAGAAAAGGGAAGCTTCACGTTCCTCATTACACTGTTCTGATATTTTCTTTGAAGTCCGTGAATAAATCTAAGATTCTTCCCCTTTGGGTCCTTGATCAGATGTGGAGCAAAGTGAGAAATTTTATTGAATTTCTTATGATATTCGGGAATGGTCATGTCCCCTTGTATCAAATAAGAAAATTCATCACATAGTCGCTCAATCGCTTCTGGAGGAGTAAATCTTTCCAGGAAAATCAATTTGAATCTATCCCAGGTGATATCATCTTCTGGATTATTCTTAACAACAGAATCCCACCAGAATAAAGCTTCGTCTTTGAGTGCCCAGGAGGCCAGTAATCTTTTCTGGTCATCCCTGAGCTTTAATCCTTCAAAGACTTTCTCAGCCGAACGAATCCAGGCTTGTGTTTTCATAATTGATTCTTCACCCATGAAGGGTTTCCCCCCCAGATTTCTATATTTCATAAATAGAGCTTCTATATCCGGGTCAGTATTACTTCTTCTGTTTCTGGCACTCATTTTCTAGTTCTTATGCAAATAGCAGATCGAGTGTCAGGTCACAGAAAAGATAATTTGAAATATAGAAACATATACTTCAATGTAAATGTGTCTATCGAGGTGTTATTTCACTCTGCTTTACTCATACTAGGATATTTCTGATCCTATCTGTATTGAGTTGCCCGTCCTAGAACACTACTGGTTCTATTTATGACGAGTTCGTTCAAATGTTATATACCAGAACTAAGCTTAACCTGGCTCTGATACCACGTTGAGACGACCCCAAACCCCATACTGACGGTGGCATGGGTAATCCGTGGAATATAACATAGAAACAGATAATAGCAAAACAGAATTAAATAAATACACCAGATAATGAACAATAGAATATACTGGATAAAAGTAATCATCAGAGTTACATAGTATACAGGATCATACTTAGTAAAAATACAGTTCAGCTATACATAAATGTCTACAGCGGAAAACAAACATAATATGTACAATAGGAGCTGAACAACATAAAAAAAAAGATAAATAATAGAATCCATCTTCAGCTCCAGCTATCCAGAAAGAACCAGCTAAACCTGAATACATGTCTGCCCGTGTAGAAAAAGGGGCACCCGAGTTTGAAAGTGAAACAAACTACGAGTCAGTCATGGGACTGGTATGAGAAATCTACTCGACACATATATACTTTGGCTAATCATAGGACCACGCCACTTTCGTGGAACGGGTTTACTCCATTGGATTGCCAGTGCTTTAAAACAAATCATTCTTTTAACCATCACAATGCTTTTTATAAAAATGAAGCCATTATAAGACTCAGTTCCCATCACACAATGCAACGCAAACCGGGGGATAGAGTTTTACCTTATAATGGCCAAAATATGATTGACACGAATAAAGCAAAAGCATTTGATATTATTACTAGTGTTTATATGCTTCAAAAACAATTTGAATCATAACTATCAATCATAGACGGCATGGGTACCATATATCATGTCGCCAAATATATATACAATCAAATCCGCACGGTATCGTATTTGGAAATTGGATTTCTGTCATGAACCAAGCAAAAGATAGTCCTTACCGAATTCGAGACTGCCTAGCCCGAGCCTCAGTCAAGTACTCTGTCAAGCCTTAGGATCGTCAGGGCCGGTCCACCGATGTGGATTAAAATGCCTGAACCATGCGTTTCCCCGCCCTTTGGGGCGTAAGTGAGCCAACGAATGACTCCATCGGACCCGGATCGTCCGATCTAACCGAGGCGCCTCGCATAGCAACAACCACACAGGTGAAAAGTATATAAATGTCAGGGCTGGAAGGTCACTGACACCACCCTAGCTAGGAAGAAACGCATGTCCTCCCTGAGGTCCTTCCTCCCGTTTCTGGTTCATACCGGGGTGTGAGGCTCGCGAATTCACGTTATACACAAAGCTACACCACACAGGGGGTGCTTTGATCATCACCACAAGGCCTTGCTTTTCAACAGAAGCCCTGATCACTGCATCTTAGCATGCCACACAGGCAATTCATGCCGTGCGACAGATGTCCATCGATATACAACCTCTGAGCTCGTGCGTCTCTGAGAAGGGCATTAAGCAAGAGAACAAATTCTCCGCCGCCAAACAGATGTATATTTAATAGAGATCAATCAACATAGAATAAAAATCCAATGTCAGACACACAGTCCATTTACAAGTCCGTTCTGGATCTGAACGAAACCAGAGGCACTTAATACCTCGCAAACCCATCGATCACCAAGTACGTTTGGACGATCACCACTCATTATCCATATTTCGGGATGCCTCCCAATCAGGATCTCGGTTACCATCCAAACGAGGTGAAGATTTCCGGTCTTCGACCACCGTCTTCATCTTCGACTTTCAATCGTCGGGCAATTATTTGAAATGAGAATTAACTCGGCCCTTTCAAATAATTCACGTTTATTTAGAATTTCAAATTAAGTTATTTCAATGGTTAAATCATTCGACAACACCAATTTTGTTCTTTAATGTAATTTTCACACCAAACACATTCAACCATCAAATACAACATAAATTAAGCAAATTCAGTTTATTTCCATTCCATATTGTTTACGATATTTTATAACGATTTATCGCTATTTTTATTTATTTTAAAATAGCCAATTTATTCAAAACGACGCTTCGGGCCATAACGCGGCCATGGCGCTGTTTTTCTTCAGATTTGATTTACACATATCTGAAAATCTAACCGTTGGATCTTCACAAAATTTACCTCATTAGAAAGGTCTTTTCAAAACGAATCCAACGGTTCCAGTTTCGGGAAAATCCGACGGTCGGATCTCCCGGTACAATCGTTTGAAGTTTCGATTTCAAAACACGAACTACACGGCCACGTTTCGTTTTAATTTTATTTATATTTATATATTTATATAAATATAGTTCATTCAACAATTTCAATATCGTTTTCCCCTCAAATATTTCACTAACGCCTTTAAATTTTGGAAAATTTCGCCATAACGGGAGGGGCTGGGAAAATTCCCAAATAGCCACACGGGCGTCTCATGTCAAAAAGAAAAAGCCAAGCGGCTAGCCCACAGGCTCATAAAATCATCACCCAAACAAAACAGTAAATTTGTGTACCTATTTGTCGGGCACAAAATTTTATTCCTCTTCTCTAGCCCCTTTGCTATAACCTGTTCAATAAATATGCATGTACATATATATAGTTCTTATCGCTTATCATTTTCCATTCAACTTCATATTTGATTCCATTTGGTTTAAAAGCATCATTCATTCTAATGTTACATGCATAGGTAAAAATCACGTCATTAGCTAATTAATGAATATTTCAACTTATGCATATTTATTTGGAAGAGTTGCTATTTTTAACACTTCCCATTTCAACAATTCATGTGTATAATGAAAATGTGATTTTTATTTTAAAACAATTCATTTCAAAACACTATTATTTTATATAGTTTATATAGGTGATAAAAATGGGATTTTTATTATAAAACAATTTACTTCAAAATATGAATACCATTCAACACATGAATTTCAATTCCATGAATGAATATCGATTCAACACATGAAGGTTTTCTATAGTTTCTATATATATAGATTAAAATGTGATTTTTATATTTAAAACATGAACACCATTCAACACATGAATTTCTAATCAACGAATGAATATCGATTCAACACATGAAGGTTTTCTATTCAATGAATAAATATAGTTTCAGCAAATGAAAATAATTCAAACACATGAATATTATTCAAAATTTCGGCAGCATAACGGCAGGCTAGTTAAAACCGGGACCGTCCCAAGTACGGCTCCTCGCTCTACCTTAAAACCTCGCGGTTTTTGACAATGGGCATCATGCATCTAATTCGCACGCAGGCGGCATGTATATATTTATTTCATTTCCACAAACTAATCCTATGTGGTTTCAACCAAATATTTCTCAACCACAAACGGGTATTTTTCAACCACAATCAATCAATATCAACCACAAACAATCCCAAACAACCATTCGCTATCAATCAATTTTCACACCAATCACAATCAATAAATATCGTCCATGGTTTGTGGACGTGGGGCGTGTATATATATATATATATATATATATATATATATATATATTTATATATAGCAATTCACTTTTATTTCAACACATATATAATTTTTACAACGCATATATAACTTATACATCGAACTTACAACTTATACAACGCTTATACAAGAGGTGTACAACGCTTATATAACTCATACATCGACTATATAATTTATACATCGTCGTTTTCCATATTGTTTATAAATTTGAAATCTCACTTTGGGTTCCACTCCACCAAAAATAGCAGAAGGCTCAGAAAAATATGCGGTCTCTTCTAGAATGTAGTAGACGTCCACACGAGTCCACTGTCTCTTGTTTCACTGGATTTCGATAAGAAACGAAGAATATATCATTTTTAGAAGTTAATTGAATTTCGCGACGGTTCTAAACTGTTGGAACAGTTCAAAAATATAGAACCCGTACCTCTACCCCTTTTATTCGAAATAGGTTTCGAATTATTTGCTAATCCGCTGCTTGTTGTTTCGATCACCTGGCGTGACGTTGTCGAGGGTGGAGAGGGCTCCACGGCACCACCACTGGTGGTCAACTCGGCGGCGGCTAGAGGAAGATCTAGCGGCTCGAACGTCGATGCTTTGGGGGGCCAGAGCTCTCGATTTACTCCACGAAAAAATCCCTAATTGCTATGGATTAGAAGAGGATGACGAGCACTTCAAAAGCCTTAACTACGGCGGGGACTATCGGTGCGTGTGGAGGAAGTTAGAGTGGAGAGAAGTTTCGAGGAGGAGCCGCCGTTCATCGAGAGGAATATCGGGGAAGAAGACACGATGACGGCCAATAGGATTTTTTCATTTTATTTTATAATTTTTAAAATCTCTAAAATACCCCTTGTCACCGACGAACGCCAATTCAAACCCAACGACTGTCGTTCCTAGCGTTTTACCCCCATTACGAACACAATGGGATAAGTTTTGAAGGCCCATTCGACTGTTTCATTCAGTTTTCCTTCAAACTAAAATATAAAACATTCAATATTTAATTTGAACGTACATTTCAATTTGCCAGGGCCACAAACTGATTCGAAAAATTCCAGAAAAATAAATCTAGCTATGTTTTGATGATACGGTCCCAACAAAACAAGTTTTGTCGAATTCTGAGACCGTTTGCAAAAAGGCCCATTTTTGGTTGATCCAATTTAATTGTAATTGACCAAAACACATTTTCCTTTGCCACGCTCACATATCAGCTTCAAAAACTATGAAATTTGAAACCTAGCAATAACTTCACATCCCGGATCCAACAAAAGTGGTTTCATCGAATTCCGAGTTCGTATGCAAAATGGCCAATTTCATGGGCTATATAAATTCCATAGCGACCTTTCTGAAAATTCATTCGGCTATAACTTTTGTTTTCCGCTATGAAAATTCGATTTTTCAGATTCGATAGAAAGGTATTCACTAACAGATTTAAATATTTTTGGTTTCACTAAAATCCGTTTTGTTTTGCACCCGGTACAGTCCGACAAAGTTTGAATTCAATTTTTGAAACTACAGCGCCATTTTAGGCCTTGTTTATAATTATAATTAATTATATTCATTTTCAATTTTCGTTTCAACTCAGTTTTCATCGCTATTATTTAAAATATTTATTTGAAATATTTAAAATCCATTATTTTAGCCAATTTAAAAATTTTAAATTGGTTCAGATTTTATGGGTCGTTACATATAGTTGATATGAAATTATCATGAAAATAAGCAGAATTTTAATGTCATTTAGTTTTACCAAAAATGAAATCTTATTTATATTTACTTTTGTTAATGAAAAGGGACACAACTTGATGATCTTTACTTACATTCTCTCATGTAAAAAGGAATAAAAAGAACGAAATATGAGATAAAATAAACCAATTTAGCGATGGAACTTTATTCACATTTTCTTATATGAATAAAAAGGAATAGAATTTGATAACAACTTGATTTACACTCTTATGTAAATAAAAAGACTAGTGAACGGTATGGAAAATGTAACACCCAGTGTATTCTATAACTGTGAAATTCACAAATTGAAGTATAACTAATTTCAAATCAAAGAATTAAGGGAAACGGGATATGCCATTGCGTTCGTCTCAGAATTCTACTTGAGATAGAGTCCGAGTTTGCGTAAAACGGATAACGTATGAAGAAGATATGGACGAACGAAGATGGGCGAAAAACCAGAAAACAGGTCAGAATGCACTGGCGCACTTGGGAAGTGCGCCAGAACAGAAACGACCTGGCGCACTTGGGAAGTGCGCCAGTACATTTTTAGCCTGGCGCACCTGCCAAGTGCGCCCAGGTCAGAATGACCTACTGGTCAGGTCTTGGCTGGCCTGATCAGGGTCTGGTCGAATTTCTGAGCCTTGCCTTGTCACTAGGGCTAGGTGTCAGCTCCTGGTTGGTCTCCCCTTCAAACGAACGGCTATTATTACACCAAGCACCATCGATGGTCCTAATCAACTCACAAACTCTATAAAAAGGACCTAAGACTCACCACTAATTCACACAAACAAAAATGGAGATGAGACCATCATGCTGCTGAGGAAAGACTAGGAATAGCCATCAGAAATTGAGAGACAATTAGGAGATAATTCAAAAATATTAAATCAACGACAACTAAATCAAAACAACGCCTACAACAAAGGATAGCATCTCCAAATTCAGAATTCAGATTCCTAAATTGAAGATTCGTCATACGTTGTAAGTAGAGTGCTATTCCGATGTGAATAAATAATTGTGTTTTGATTTGTGTAAAGTGAGAAATGGAATTGTGGCGATAATAATCTATATTTGTATGTTGCTTTGATTCTAAACGATTTGGAAATGTTGTGGTATACGATTGGATATTTGCAAGTATATGATTCATGTAGAAAACTACATGTTTGTGGTAGTTTATTACAACACCTATTTGATAATTGCAAGTATATGATTCATGTTGAAAGTAACAACTATATGTCATGGTAGTTTATTTTAGATTCATGCAAGTATATGATTTACTATTGTGCCAACATGATGTATAATTTTATGGTCATCTTTAGAGTAATTGGATCCATTTGATTATTATGATTCATATGAAGTTATGTTGGAATTGGCATCATGGTTCAAGTATAAAAACCATGCTTTTGTATTAGTGACAAAAGCAAGCATCTTTGTGAACTTGTATTAATTCTGTGAACATGACTAAACTATGTTTGTTGTTATGCCTAATTGAAAAACATGTTTTATGCCTATGTTGTTATCAAAATCATATGATAATATATGTGACACATAAGTTACATTAGAATTACATTCCAATTGCAAGTTTGCATGAATAAATTAAAAACCATGATTTCATGTTTCGGTATGTTTATATTATATGAGTAGATTAAAGACCATGATTTCATGTTTAGGTATATTTATGCCATGATTATATGAATAGATCAAAAATCATGATTTCATATGCTTATGCCTTGATTACATGCTATTACAATGCAAGTTCACAAGTGCCTAATTTATGTTAATTAGTTCGCTATGTTGCAAGTTCATGCGTTCACACTCCCCTTTTTATGTTGCTTAGAATATATAAACACTATGTTATAAGCCTCCCCTTTTTCATGTGGCTAAGTTGGGTTTAAATGTTAAACCCAACATATGTTATGTTGTAGCAAACGTATAAAACAGGGGTAATGGCGATTGGGTTAAAATATAAAACATATGTGTTGGCATGTTTGACGCATGCCAACGACTTTGAAAAACAATTAAGTGGTGTAAATTAATTTCACCCAATAAAGATGAATTTGAATAATGGGCCGCAAATATTTACATATAAAAAGAAAAGAGACAAAATATGTAAACTTAGAAAATACGATGTGTTTAACCCAAGGTTGGATTTAGTTGTTATGTAAACCTGCCCGGAACCTCCCGGCTGTCCAGTAGTCACAACAATACCTATCCAATGTGGGTGGTTAAACACGGAGCCCAATAAGGACCCGACGTTAGACTGAGTTGTGGCGTAAGACTGCCCGGACCCAACCGGCAACAGGCAGCCACAACAATACCTGTCTAATGTGAGAGGTCAAGGCTTTAATAAGACAATTAAGGCTGAGTCAGGATTGATAGGATTAAGTAAATTAAATTAATACTTAATCAAAATGGAACATGCTAAACTATACAGACTGATTGGGGGGTTAGGTTTACAAAACACTTAACCAACTTAGCATGTTGGCTAGAAATAGAAAACCTAGCAGCGGGGGACCCTTTTTCAGCAGTAACCCTACAAGGTGTATCAGGATACCCTGAACTAGGCAGGGTGGGGCCCGTTTACTAGGCTGACTGTAAGAGGTCAAATCGATGGCGGTGGTGCAGCAGTGTAGGTTCTAACAGGGTGCGGGCGTGCACACACTCCGGCGTGGAAAAATAAGGAACCGGGCACCAGTAGCATACCTGTGCATCCTAGGATTGTGTCGGGCCGCCACCATGGGACTTGATACACCCCATGGTGGGACCAGCATAGGTAACTACAACAACAGGGGCCGTAAAACACATGTAACTACGCGAGTAGGAGCCGATCATCAGAAATGGATCACTTCACCCTGATTATGGGGTGCTTGTTGGGAACTAGTTTATATGGGTACAGAGATTAATATGGGGTACGAAAGTATATTCGGCTCTAGACAACTTAACTTAGTTATAGGGTGCTTTCCCATTTCCAATTTATACTTATCATACCCAGTTCTTTATTCATAGACTGAATAGTCCTAGACTTACTCAGGCTTTATGTCTGACTCTACTTTTCTTTCGTCCCTCCCCCCCTCCCCCCCGGCTCCACAAGGAGGGAATACCGCAGCTTGACCAGCTTTCACATCCAGCTTGAAGAGAAAGAATGTATTGCTTGGATCTTTTTCGTTTTGGACTATGGCTTTGGACAACAATTATGGGACTTATGCAGTTTATTTATGTTTTCTTTATGCTTCTTTAAATAATGAAATCAAGACAGTTATGAAGATGTTATGTTTTTGGAAGTATTGTAAGACAAATTATGACATGGTTTGTGTACCACGTATTTTGTTGAAATAAAAGTTGTTGTTGTTTTCCGCTGTTCAAAAATATGTGTTCTTATATCTGTCTTGTATATCTACGACTTATACTTATAAACCTCAACCAAAATTAGAGCATTCCCTTTGAGAGTGACCCTAATGGCGGTGGGGTGTTTCACTTGGTATCAGAGCATAGGTTTACCAGATAAGATAAAAGTTTTGAAAATTTATTTTCAAAGGAAAATTTTAAAGAAGCATTTTTAAATATAAAATATTATATTTTAAAAAGGAAAGTCCCCCAAAGCCATGGATACTATCTTTTATCCTTCGTTTTGAATCTATCCTTTCTGTTTCAGCATGTCTGGAGACCTTACTCCCCAGCTGCTGACGCTTTCACTCCTCCTCCTCCACGTGAACCAGCAAGCGGAAGAGTCCCAGAGCAGGAAGACGAATAATAGTCAAACAAGAAAGGATCGTAACAGTAATGACAAGAAATGTGAAAAAAGGAAATGTTATTTCTGCGGAATTCTTGGACCTCTAGAGGGAGACTACAGGAAGAAGAAGAGGAGGATGAGTGCTACTGGCTTTCAGTGTAGGGAGACAGGCCACTGGGCTAGGGACTGCCCAAGGAAGATGGAGACAAAGGCAGGAAGCTCTCAAGGGAAGAAAGAGCGTTTACAGCCTAAGAAGACAGACTTTAAGAAGGGCGGGAAAGACAACAAGTCCCAAGAGAAGAGGAAGTGTAAATTCTATGGCAAAGTGGGGCACTTGGTGAAAGAGTGCCGGAAAAAGAAGGCCAAGATGAATGGTGGGTGCTTTTCTTGCGGTGAAACAGGCCGTATGGCTAAGGATTGCCCGAAGAAACGAGGACAGGGGCAGAGGGCTGGATCCACCTCAGGGGTACAGGTTCATGTGCTAGAAGTGCCACCTCTGCAACAGCGAGGTATAAATACTTCTGTAGAAAGCGTAGTTTATCTTTATGATCACCCAGTTCACACTTTATTTGATTCTGGCGCATCACACTCCTTTATTTCATCTGCTTTAGTAGAATCTCTGCACCTAGAAACTAGTACGGTAGAGGACCCCTTAATTGTTTCAAATCCAATTGGGGGCCCAGCTCATCTGTCTATGATCTGTGTGGGATTGAAAATTTCTATTCTAAGCGTAGAATTTAGATGTAGTGCCTTTGTTTTGGGCTTCTCGAGATATGGTTTGATTTTGGGCATGGATTGGCTATCCAGTAATGGTGCCATCCATGATTGTGAGAAAAAGGTGGTTAGGCTTCTGACCCAACTCGGTAACACTCTGGAAATTTCTTGTAATCCCTCGTATGCAGTTATGCTTAGCTGTCTTGAATCATTAGATGCTTCTGTTGAAAGTTTACAATCGGTTAGAGTGGTCCAGGAATATCCGGATGTCTTCGAAGAGGTAAAGGGCTTGCCTCCGAAGCGGGAGATAGACTTCCGCATATATCTTGTAGATAATGCAAAGCCCATTGCGTTGCCTGTTAGACACATGGCTCCACGGGAAAGGGAGGAGCTCAGTAAACAGATTAAAGAGCTTCTAGAGAAGGGGTTCATTAGGAGGAGCATTTCAGAATGGGGAGCTACAGTGGTGTTCGCTACAAAGGCAGATGGTTCACTCCGCCTGTGTGTTGATTATAGGGAGCTCAACAAGCTAACGAAAAAGAATAGGCACCCTCTCCCCAGAATTGACGATCTGTTTGATCAGCTTGTAGGAGCGTCTGTTTTCTCCCAACTCGACTTAGCGACCAGATTTCATCAGCTAAGGGTGGCTGAAGATAGTATCGATAAGACAGCATTCAGAACCCCAGATGGCTTCTTTGAATGGCTTGTCATGCCTTTCGGCTTGATAAACGCACCCGCTTACTTCGTGGACCTAATGAGTAGGGTGTTCAGAGATTTCCTCAATAAGTTCGTAGTGGTCTTCGTAGACGATATCCTTATCTTCTCAAAGAGTGAAGAGGAACATGCTCAGCACCTAAGGGCAATCATGGAAACTCTGCGAGTCCATCAGCTAAAAGCCAAATTCTCCAAATGCCACTTTTGGAGAGAGGAAGTAAGGTTTCTTCGGCACATAGTATCCAAAAATGGGTTAGCAGTAGACCCAACTAAGGTAGTAGCGGTGCAGGATTGGAAGACACCAAAGAACGCAACAGAGGTCCGAAGCTTTCTCGGGCTAGCAGGCTTCTATCGGAAATTCATCAGAGACTTTGCAAAGATATCAGCTCCGCTCACGAAGTTGACCAAGAAGAATCTAGTGTTCAATTGGGACTTGGATTGCGAGTTTGCTTTCCAACGACTGAAAAGGGCTCTTACAACAGCCCCAGTTTTAACGTTGCCAGATGGAAGCAAGATGTTCATAGTTTATACAGATGCATGTGGGACAGGGCTAGGCACTGTCTTAATGCAAGAAGGAAGGGTAGTAGCTTATGGTGGAAGGCAGTTGAAAGTTCATGAAAAGAACTACCCGACCCACGATCTTGAGTTAACCTCCATCGTCTTTGCACTCAAGTCTTGGCGACACTATCTCCTAGGTGAGAAGTTCGAACTTTACACTGACCATAAGTCGTTGAAATATCTTTTCTCGCAGAAAGATCTTAACTTGAGGCAACAGAGATGGATGGTGTTTCTTGCCTCGTACGATTTCGAGATCTCCTACACTCCGGGCAAAGGCAACGTAGTGGCAGACGCATTGAGCCGAAAGAAACTGACCCTAAGCCCGCTATTTGTTGAAAGACAAAGCCTAGAGTTTATAGCCAGCTTTGACTTTAGTCCCTCCTCCGATTTCGTACCGGGCTTGCTAGCATCTCTCGAAGTACGCCCGACTTTAGTGGGCTCAATAAGGATAGCACAACGCGAAGACCCTCAGCTTGTGGAAATGATTGATAGGCTAATTAGGGGTGAGACTTCAAGTCACCTCAATAGATAATCCATCGACGATAAGGGTTGGCTAAGGCGAGACAGAAGACTATGCGTCCCACAGACAAGGGATTTAGTAAAAACGGTTCTCGAGGAAGCACATCACTCCAAGATGACGATACACCTAGGTGGAGATAAAATGTACAAGGACATAAAGAGAACTTTCTTTTGGAACGGCATGAAGAAGGACGTGGAAGATTTCGTTTCTAAGTGTATGATTTGCCAACAGGTTAAGGCGGAGCAGAAGAAGCCTGGCGGTCTGCTCCATCCTTTAGAGGTCCCACAGTGGAAGTGGGATAGCATCTCAATGGACTTCATTGATGGGATGCCTAGGTCTAGAAGAGGCAACACTAGCATTTGGGTAATAGTGGATAGGCTTACTAAAAGCGCCCACTTTTTACCTGTCAAGAGTAAAAGAACTGCCTCATCCCTTGCATCTCTTTCCTCAAGGAAATTGTTCGACGCCATGGAATACCCTCTAGCATTATTAGTGACCGAGACCCTATCTTCACAAGTGAGTTTTGGCGGATTCTGCAAGAAGCGGTAGGCACACAGTTATGCTTGAGCACAGCCTATCACCCCCAAACCGACGACCAGACGGAAAGAGTGAACAGAGTTTTGGAGGACCTTTTAAGACTTTGCATCCTTGACTTCGGAGGGACATGGGAAGACCATCTTCCTTTGGTTGAATTTGCCTACAACAACAGCTACCAAGCAACCATCGGAATGGCGCCCTTTGAAGCTTTATATGGAAGACCATGCCGATCGCCCACTTGTTGGTGGGAGTCTACTGACAAGCTCATACTTGGACCAGATATGATCCGAGAGACTTCAGAAAAAGTAGACTTAATACGGAGAAGAATGAAGACAGCCCAAGACAGACAAAAATCCTACGCCGACAAGAGGAGGACCGACCTTGAATTTGAGGTTGGGGACAGAGTTTTTCTTAAGGTATCTCCGCTAAGGAACGTTGTTCGTTTTGGGACCACAGGGAAGCTACCACCAAGGTTCGTTGGGCCATTCCCTATCATCGAGAAAATTGGGAAAATGGCCTATAGATTAGAGTTACCCGAAAAGCTAGCTGGAATTCACAACGTTTTTCATGTTTCGCACCTCCGAAAATGTCTACATGAATCTGCTGAAGTGGTAGAGCCAAATATCCTAGAAGAAGCTGAGGTGGAACGCGAAGCAACCGTGAGGAAAGTTCCAACCGGCATATTAGGAACGGAAGTGAAGAAGCTATGCAACCGCGAAGTCAAGCTCGTCAAAGTTCAGTGGAGCGACGCTGAGGGAGACGCAACTTGGGAAACTGAAGCTAGAATACACGATGCCTACCCTTTTCTCTTCGAGGGTACATCTTTGATCTTTTTCCTTAAGTTGCGTTTTTATCTATCTTTTTTAGGTATATCTCCTCGACCTTATCTTTTAGGAAGAAACCCTTTGGATGAAAACATGTAATTGAAACATGTTATGGATGATGGTTGCAAGTGGTTGCAAGTGATTGCTAGTGGTTGCTCGTGGTTGCATATACACACACAATCTAGGTTTTAGATCGGCTCAGTCACTTCATACTGCATATGCATATATGTATTTATATTCATACATGGTTGAAGTTTAATGTATTGTCATATGGATGCTGCATTTATATATGAATGATTGTGCACTCATGTAGAATCATGAATAGGAAAATTTGCATACATAATGGATTCATGACACTTACATAATTTGCATTAAGGAGGTCAACTGAATCAGTAGACCGACTGATTTTGCATTAGATAAGTACATGTACACACACTTCGCATATGATCATGAAGCATTAGAAGTCTTTTAAGGACAATGGATGCTCGTGTTTGATGGATGAGTAGATGGATGTGTGGATGTTAAGAAATACATTCTTCCTAACTTAAAGATTTCGGGGACGAAATCCTTTTAAGTGGGGGAGAATGTAACACCCCGTGTATTCTATAACTGTGAAATCCACAAATTGAAGTATAACTAAATACAAATCAAAGAACTAAGGGAAACGGTATACGCCATTGCGTTCGTCTCGGGATTCTGCTTGAGATAGAGTCCGAGTTTGCGTAAAACGGATATCGTATGAAGAAGATATGGACGAACGAAGTTAGGCAAAAAACCAAAAAATGGGTCAAAATGCACTGGCGCACTTGGGAAGTGCTCCAAAACAGAAATGAATTGGCGCACTTGGGAAGTGCG
This sequence comes from Allium sativum, assembly GCA_030737875.1. NCBI lineage: Eukaryota > Viridiplantae > Streptophyta > Magnoliopsida > Asparagales > Amaryllidaceae > Allium > Allium sativum. The sequence goes on along the minus strand of CM060924.1, from coordinate 800,747,395 downwards.
CCAGTACATTTTTAGCCTGGCGCACCTGCCAAGTGCGCCCAGGTCAGAATGACCTACTGGTCAGGTCTTGGCTGGCCTGATCAGGGTCTGGTCGAATTTCTGAGCCTTGCCTTGTCACTAGGGCTAGGTGTCAGCTCCTGGTTGGTATCCCCTTCAAACGAATGGCTATTATTACACCAAGCTCCATCGACGGTCCTAATCAACTCACAAACTCTATAAAAAGGACCTAAGACTCACCACTAATTCACACAAACAAAAATGGAGATGAGACCGTCATGCTGCTGAGGAAAGACTAGGAATAGCCGTCAGAAATTGAGAGATAATCAGGAGATAATTCAAAAAGCTTAAAGCAATGACAACTAAATCAAAACAACACCTACAACAAAGGATAGCATCTCCAAATTCAGAATTCAGATTCCTGAATTGAAGATTCGTCATACGTTGTAAGTAGAGTGCTATTCCGATGTGAATAAATAATTGTGTTTTGATTTGTGTAAAGTGAGAAAAGGAATTTTGGCGATAATAATTTATATTTGTATGTTGCTTTGATTCTAAACGATTTGGAAATGTTGTGGTATACGATTAGATATTCGCAAGTATATGATTCATGTTGAAAACTACATGTTTGTGGTAATTTATTACAACACCTATTTGATAATTGCAAGTATATAATTCATGTTGTAAGTAACAACTATATGTCGTGGTAGTTTATTTGAGATTCATGCAAGTATATGATTTACTATTGTGCCAACATGATGTATAATTTTATGGTCATCTTTAGTGTAATTGGATTCATTTGAGTATTATGATTCATATGAAGTTATGTTGGAATTGGCATCATGGTTCAAGTATAAAAACCATGCTTTTGTATTAGTGACAAAAGCAAAAATCTTTGTGAAATTGTATTAATTCTATGAACATGACTAAACTATGTTTGTTGTTATGCCTAATTGAAAAACATGTTTTAGGCCTATGTTGTTATCAAAATCATATGATAATATATGTGACACATAAGTTACATTAGAATTACATTCCATTTGCAAGTTTGCATGAATAAATTTGAATAAATTAAAAACCATGATTTCATGTTTAGGTATGTTTATATTATATGAGTAGATTAAAGACCATGATTTCATGTTTAGGTATATTTATGCCATGATTATATGAATAGATCAAAAACCATGATTTCATGTTTAGGTATATTTATGCCATGATTATATGAATAGATCAAAAACCATGATTTCATATGCTTATGCCTTGATTACATGCTATTACAGTGCAAGTTCACAAGTGCCTAATTTATGTTAATTAGTTCGCTATGTTGCAAGTTCATGCGTTCACACTTCCCTTTTTATGTTGCTTAGAATATATAAACACCATGTTATAAGCCTCCCCTTTTTCATGTGGCTAAGTTGGGTTTAAATGTTAAACCCAACATATGTTATGTTGTAGCAAACGTATAAAACGGGGGTAATGGCGATTGGGTTAAAATATAAAACATATGTGTTGGCATGTTTGACGCATGCCAATGACTTTGAAAAACAATTAAGTGGTGTAAATTAATTTCAGCCGATAAAGATGAATTTGAATAATGGGCCGCAAATATTTACATATAAAAAGAAAAGAGACAAAATATGTAAACTTAGAAAATACGATGTGTTTAACCCGAGGTTGGATTGAGTTGTGATGTAAACCTGCCCGGAACTGCCCGGCTGTCCAGTAGTCACAACAATACCTATCCATTGTGGGTGGTTAAACATGGAGCCCAATAAGGACCCGAGGTTAGACTGAGTTGTGGCGTAAGACTGCCCGGACCCAACCGGCAACAGCCAGCCACAACAATACCTGTCTAATGTGAGAGGTCAAGGCTTTAATAAGACAATTAAGGCTGAGTCAGGATTGATAGGATTAAGTAAATTAAATTAATACTTAATCAAAATGGAACATGCTAAACTATACAGACTGATTAAGGGGTTAGGTTTATAAAACACTTAACACACTTAGCATGTTGGCTAGAAATAGAAAACCTAGCAGCGGGGGACACTTTTTCAGCATTAACCCTACAAGGTGTATCAGGATACACTAAATTAGGCAGGGTGGGGCACGATTACTGGGCTGACTGTAGTAGGTCAAATCGACGGCGGTGGTGCAGCAGTGTAGGTTCTAACGGGGTGCGGGCGTGCACACACTCCGGTGCAGAAAAATAAGGCACTGGACACCAGTAGCATACCTGTACATCCTAGGATTGTGTCGGGCCGCCACCATGGGACTTGATACACCCCATGGTGGAACCAGCATAGGTAACTACAACAACGGGGGCCGTAAGACACATGTAACTACGCGAGTAGGAGCCGATCATCAGAAATGGATCACTTCACCCTGATTATGGGGTGCCTGTTGGGAACTAGTTTATATGGGTATAGAGATTAATATGGGGTACGAAAGTATATTCGACTCTAGACAACTTAACTTAGTTAAAGGGTGCTTTCCCATTTCCAGTTTATACTTATCATACCCAGTTCTTTATTCATAGACTGAATAGCCCTAGACTTACTCAGGCTTTATGTCTGACTCTACTTTTCTTTCGTCTTCTTTTCTTTCGTTTCCCCCCAGGTCCACAGTGAGGGAATACCGCAGCTTGACCAGCTTTCACATCCAGCTTGAAGAGAAAGAATGTATTGCTTGGATCTTTTTCGTTTTGGACTATGGCTTTGGACAGCAATTATGGGACTTATGTAGTTTATTTATGTTTTATTTATGCTTCTTTAAATAATGAAATCAAGACAGTTATGAAGATTTTATGTTTTTGGAAGTATTGTAAGACAAATTATGACATGGTTTGTGTACCACGTATTTTGTTGAAATAAAAGTTGTTGTTGTTTTCCGCTGTTCAAAAATATGTGTTCTTATATCTGTCTTGTATATCTGTGACTTATACTTATAAACCTCCACCAAAATTAGGGCATTCCCTTTGAGAGTGACCCTAACGGAGGTGGGGTGTTTCAGAAAATTTTAACTTTTTATTGAAAATGGGAAAAGAAAAGTTGTTGGTGGAAAAAGATATGATTTTACTGTTGTAATGAAATTTCAATTCTAAACGTAATTAAAGATATGATTTTGTATGGTAACAGAAATTTACATTTTTATTAATGTGATTAAAGTAGAATGAAACTTACATTTTTATTAATGTTAATAAAGTGGAATAATCACTTACATTTTTATTAATGTAAAAAGAAAGGAAAGGTAATAACTTACATTTTTATTAATGTAATTTAAGGTGAATGAAAATTTACATTTTTATTAATGTAATTTTAAATGAATAGATAATTACATTTTCAATGTAGAAAGGAAAGTTTACATTTTTAATGTAAATTAGAAAAGAAAAAAAGTTTACATTTTTTATGTAAATTAGATTAGATCAAGGAAAGAAATGTTATATTTTTAATGTAAGAAGAAAAGTTTACATTTTAACGTAAATAAGAATTAAACAAAAATTACATTTTTATGGGATTAAGTCGATTTTCATGTAAATAAGATATTTTGAAATAAGAAGCATTTTAAAATAATATTTTTTGTAGAACAATTATATGATTAATTAGAATTGTACTTGGACACAAGTTTAGGTCACATTTGTGGTGGAAGTCTGCCCGGAACCGACCGGCATATCCAGCAGCCACAAATGTTGGGCCTATTGTGAGAGGTCCAAGTGCGCAAATAAAATTTGGACCAAGACACGAGGTTAAGCCCAACTTGTGGGATAAGTCTGCCTGGCACCGACCGGCCTATCCAGCATCCACAAGTTGCAGGCCTAATGTGAGAGGTCTGGCCCATATTAAAATATAAATGGGTAAATTAGAAATTGACCTTATTTTCACACTGTTGTGTTAATAATGAAATAAATATTTTCACCTCCAAGTTTGTTATAAAAGAAAGTTACATTTTTAATGTAATAAGATAAGGATTAGAAAAGTTTTACATTTTCTTAATGTAAATAAGAATTAGAAGAAAATTACATTTTTATGCAATTAAGTTAGAGAACATATTATTTCATTTTTGTATAATTAAGACAATTTACATGTGAATTAGATTGAAAGTGGAAAATTTATGTTCATGTAAATTAAGATAAAGGAGAAAAATTACATCTTATGTAATCAAGTTGAAGTAGAAAGAAGTTTACATTCTTAATGTAATTAGATTATAGAAATAACTTACATTTTTAATGTGAAAATAATAATAATAATAAAAATGAAATGTATATTTTTATCGTCACTTTAGATGCGATAAAAGAATAGAATAAAAATTATATATTTTTATCGTCATTTTAGAGGCGGTAAAAAGTAGTTGCATTTTTCAATATAAATAAAAGGAAAATAGGAAGTTACATTTTTATATGTAATTGGTGTAATATAGAAACTTACATTTTTCAATGTAAATAAGGATGAAATAGAAATTATATTTTTATATGCAAATAAAAGAGTTTACATTTTTCAATGTAAACAAAAGAATGATTAGATATTAATATTTTCCAATGTAAATAGAATGTGAAATAAATGTTACATTTTCAATATAATAATATATTGAATTATAAGTTTACATTTCTCAATGTAAATAAAATAGGAATAAAAATTTACATTTTTCAATGTAAATAATAAGATTAGAAATTTACATTTCTAAGTAATGGATTATCATTAGAAAAATAATGAAACCAAATATACATTTGGTATAAATTGAAAAATGGAAGAGTAAAATATAATGTTCTGTTTAGGATGTGTATGTAAAGTAAAAATAGCGATAGATCGTTATAAATTATTAACAACGATATGAAATGGTTTTCATATTTATATATGCGAGAGTTATTTGGAAAGTCTGGGTTTACTCTCATTCCAAATAATGATACGATGTTCGAAGATTTGAAGACGGCGATTGAAGACTGACGATCTTCACATCGAATTGGTGACTAGTGTTGAGGCCCTTGATTGATTTGCTCCAAAGATGGGGCTAAAATGGTAGTTATCCGGACGTAGTGCTGATTTGTACGGATTTGGCTTTCGCTCAGACCCAGAGCTTAAGCTTATAAATGGAATGTGTGTCTGGCATTGTACTCCTTTATATTGTATTTATTGATTTTCTATCGAATGTATGAATGTTTGGTGGCGGAGAATTTATTCTCTTGCTTAACACCCTTTCATATATTTCGGCAAAGGATTGGTAGTACGATATGGAGTGACGATGTGGCATGCTAAGACGCATATGATCAAGGCTTTGTTGAAAAGCAGGCCTTGTGGAATGATCAAAGCATAGCCTGTTTAGGCATAGCTTTGTGTATAACATGACTTCGCGAGCCTCACACACCGGCGGAATCTAAAACGGAAGAAGGGAACGCAGGGAGAGCAACACGTTTCTTTCTAGCTAGAAGTGGTGTTTGGGCTTTAACATGGCCCAACATTTTACTTATGTGGATGATGGAATGAGGCGCGCCTCGGATGATAGGTCCTGTAGAACCGGGAAACGTGTGTTCAGGAATAACTAATCCGCAACTCGTATGGTGGACCGGCCTTGCAGCTATCCAAGGGTTCACTGCGGGTGATCCTGAGACATTAGCTAGAGTGTATCAGATCGGTAAGGAGCTCCTCCCTAGCCTTGACTCATGATGGAAACCCAATTTCCAATAAGACCTCATGCGGTTTTGATTGTATTACAAGTATGGAAGCATAGTATTATGGTATCTATGTGTCCTAGGATTGATATATTATGATTAAAATGTTTTTGAAACATATACACACTAATAATAACATCAAATTCGTTTTTATCGTATCAAGCATTTTTGACCATTATAAGGTAAAACCCTATCCTATGGTTTGCGTTGCATTGTGTGATGGGACTTGGGTCTTATGATGGTTTCATTTTTCTAAAAAGCATTGCGTTGTTTTGACGATTTACTTTAATTTATGCATGACAATCCATTGGAGTAAACCCGTTCCGCGTTAGCGGCATGGTCCTTGGATTTGTTTTGTTGTTATCAGTAAAATTAGTTAAGAATTCTCACACCAGTCCCATGACTAACCCACTGTTTGTTTCCACCTTTGCAAACTCGGGTGCCCTCTTTCCACATGGGCAGTCGAGTAGTTTGTCTATAGGTTTATCTCTTTAGCAGGATCCTGGATTGAAGCTTAAAGCTGAGTCCAGAACATTGGAAGTCTTCCGCTGCCTTAGTTATTTTGTTTCCACTGCAGTATTATTAAAATAATGTAAAATTATCTTCTGCTGTAATTATTAGTTAATGTACTCTGATATTCTGTACTCTGATGTAACATTTATTATTGATGTTATAAAAGTCTGCTATTGTTGTTCTAATGTGTTGTATTCCCAAAGTTAAAGTACTCGTGGATTTCCAACTTTTGGGTCAGACTTGTATGGTTTATGGTCGATCCAAAGAGCGGGAATTTACGGGTCTTTACAGTTGGTATCAGAGCTTTGGTTAGCTCAAATCTTTGGGATGCAACTCATTAGAACTTAACAAAAGACTCATCAGAGATTGGATTAGTAATATCCAATAAGATTACTCATTAGAGATAGGATCAGCAGTATCCTAGAATGAGAAAACTCATTAGAGATGGGGTTAGTAATGCCCTAGAATGAGTTGAGAGTGACAAGCTTATAACATACGTATTTGTAATTATAATCTATTTTAGAAAATATGATTTTTGAATATATAAAAGTTATAAATATTTAAAAAGCTAATCAACTAATCGATTAATGGTTGTGTAATGTAATTATTAGTTTAACTATAAAACTATTTAAACAAATGAATGAATAATAAAGAATGAAAAATTGAGTAGGATAATTAAACACTTTTGGGCTTCGTTCCTTTTCGAGGACGAAAAGTTTTTAAGTGGGGGAGACTGTAACAAGCCCAAATTTTGGGGCCAATTTAAAATTTTATTTTAAGTTATTTTAATGAGTTTTGGTTAGTTAAAATAATTTATTCTAAATAATAACAATTAAAAAATTTATTTTTTTTCGAAATTTTGTTGAAAATGAGTCTATATTTAAAATTTCTATTTTTAAATAATTATTAAACAATCGAAGAAAATATATATAATTTGAATAAAAAGTTTTACTGTAAAAATACAATTTTAGAGTTCGTATTTTACAAAATAAAAAAAGGGGCTTAAATTAAATAGTTACATTGTCATTTTGTTGAAATGAAAAGATTTCATTTTCAAGGTAATAAAAGTTTGCATTTTTGTCATATAAACAAGTTTGCATTTTTGTCATATAGGCAAAATAAAACTATTGTTTTGTCGTATTAATTTACACAATTGAAATATATTGTATCATTTCGTTTACATTAAAAAGTTTGCATTGTAATTTTTGTTTACAATAAAGAGAATGAAATGTGTCATTTTTATTTACATTAAAATGTTTAAAAGAAAAAGTATTATTTTTGTTGCAAAGCAAAATATTCATTTTTGTTAGAATTAGAATGCCACACAAAATATTCATTTTGCTGAATAGTAAATAACAAATAGAATTACAACTTTTGCGAATTGAAATGAATTGGGCCTGGATAGGAGAAAGTGGTTTAATGGGTCTTTAATGTGATTAAGGGATTGGAATATTATATATATATATATATATATATATATATATATATATATATATATAATGGTCCATCCCTATTTCTCCATTATTATGTTTCCTTTTTATATTCACACATTACATAATTCCAATTTCAAAACGTATGTATCTTAAACCACTCAATTTATTAATTAATGACATTCATTTCATAATTAATTTTTCTATAACAACCCGGGAAATGCGAGCGAATTTAATTTTTTTATTTTGGCTACTTTAGCGAATTTTGATTATTTAAAATAGATTATTTTAAATAATAACGACGAGAAATTTATTTTTAATGGAATTCGAATGTATATATTTATTTGAATCGTCGTTAGAATATAATTATTTAATTATATTTATAAAAGGAATTGAAAATGGCGCGCTAGTTCGATAATTCGATTTCAAATTCCAAATGAATGTATCGGGTTCAAAATAAACCGGATTTTAGTGAAACCAAAAATATTTGAATCTATTTTAGAATATCTTTCCAACGAATCCGAAAAATTGAAATTTCATAGTTGGAATCAAAAGATATGTCCAAATGAAAATTCAGAGTAGTCGCTGTGGAATTCTGGCCCTTAAAAATGGAAATTTTGCAAACGACCTCGGTTTTCGACGAAACCACTTTAGTTGGATCCGTGATGTCATGTTATTGATAAGTGTCAAATTTCATGATTTTTCGAATCGATATGTGAGCATGGCAAAGGAAAACGCGTTTGACCAGTTTCAGTTGAATTTAATTGACTGGAAAATGGCCATTTTTCAAACGGTCTCCGAATTTGATGAAACTAGTTTTGTTAGGACCGTATCGTCAATACGAAGCTAGAAAATATTTTTCGGGAATTTATAGAGTTAGTATGTGGCTCCGGTAAATTGAAATGCACGTTCAATTCAATATATAGAGTAATATTTGGATTTTGAAGAAAACTGATCGAAGCATTCGAATCAGCTTATGATTCATATCCCATTGTGTTCGGAAGGGGGGTATTTAGCGAGGAGCGATAGTCATTGGGTCTCATTAGGTGTTTGTATTAAAAAGCTACATTTTGAAATTTAAAAATAAAATAATATAATTATAATCACCCCTCCTTTCTCCTATTACAAATCAACCCCCCTTTTACTTTCAGATCGAACCCATGAATAAAAAAAAGAGAAAAAAAAACTCTTCAATATCGCCGCCATTCCTGGAGTCGCCCTCCGCCTAGCCTGCATCACCGCCCCTCCTCCGACGCCGCTCGATTTCCCCCTCCTGACAGCAGCGCCCCCTCTCCTCAGCTCCGCCACTTCCATTCCCCCTTCTTCCTCCTCTACAGCGCTTATCCAAACCCTAGCTTGGCCGCCCACCTCAAATCCAACCACCGTAGATCGCCTAGCTCCCTGGCCGACCATCCACCGCTGCACTGGCCTCCACCGCCGCCTGAGCCAACCTCCGGCCACCCTCCGACGTGATAACAGTAAGATTTTCTTTTTTTTTATTATTGTCTTTCAGTTTTTTTTCTATGTATAAATCTTTAAATAAAATTTGAAATTATTAATGACAGTGTATATGAAGGAAAGTTTGAAATTTTATTCATAGAAAGTTTGAATTTTTATATGAAGGAAAAAAGGATTTTTAAATATGAAAAATCGAGATCTTTGTTTATGTGAAGCGGAGATTTTTATTTGTTTAAAGTTATAATTTTTAGTGGAATAAAAATATGATCTTTGTTAGTTTAAAAATAGAAAAGTTAGTTTATATAATTAGTATTCCTTTTTAAATAAAACAAGAATAAAAAAATTCGATTTTTACTTATATAAAAACTTGATTTTTTTTATATATATGAACTGCGATAAATATTTGATTTGCATTTTATAAACATCGTTGAAAAGATATGATTTTGAAATGCGAAAAGATTTGATTTTTTTAATTCTGAAAAGATCAGATTTTTTTTAAAAATGTAAAGATTCGATTTTTAACTTTGTAAAGATTCAATTTTTAACTTTGTAAAAATTCAATTTTTAACTTTGAAAAGATGAATTAAAATACGATTTTTATAATATATAGATAGTAAAGATTTGATCTTTATATATGTAGCGAAATACAAATATAATTTTTATATAGGAAGTAGCGTTGTAAATATATGAAGCGAAATAAAAACCTGAACCATATTTTATCAAGAAGTAAAGGAAATATAAAAATGTGATTTTTATATATGTAGTGGCTATGGGCAACGAAAGTGACAAAAGGAGAGAACGACGAAGACTTCTACGTAAGAAGAGTCGAGGCGTTTGGATTTAGCTTGGGTGAGAACCCCTCACCATTAATTTAATTTTTCTAGTTAAAATATATACTAGGATGCAGACGGTGTTTAGTAGCACCCGACACCCGTCGTCCACAGACCATGGACGGCTTGTATGCCTGTTTATTTGATTTTAATGTGTAGTTGATTGTGTGATGTGATGTGAAATGAAATAAAATATTTATATAGTTAAAAATAGAATTTTTAACGTGTATATGAAAGGAAATAAAAATAAACAAATCGGACGATTTGTTTATATACACACATTTGACTGATATTGATTGGGACGATAAATTTTACACATCGCCCAACTGCACAAATAAAATCCGTGTTTGATTGTTTGAAACCCCACACGGGTATTGGGATGAAATTTGACATACACTAATCCCGATTGTTTAGTTGTATGTCGATCGATTGATTGACAGACTATTATAAGCGTTGAATATTTATATTTAATGCTTATGCAGTGTAGAATGCACTTTGGATGATGGTTGATTATTCATCGCTGTTATTGTATACATGTGTTGTAGAAAATCCATATAATTAAAATTACATGGTAATTGATTAGGCCTCATTCCATGTTTGAAAAAGAAATATTTGAAAAAGAAATATTTGAAATAGAAAAATTTGAAATAGAAATATTTGAAATATAATATTTGGAAATAGAAATATATGAAGCCGTGTTGATTAGATTGACGCCATTTTTACGTGAACGATATTTATATTGATTTTATTCATTTTATAATGAATATCAAAAGTGATTTCAAAATCTGATATTTTGAAAAGAATTGAATTTCGAACTGAAACTGAATAGAAATGAATTCGAATTGAAATTGAATAGAAATGAATTCGCATTGAAATTTAATTGAATTGAAAATGAACTAAAATTGAAATAAAAATCGATTTGAATTGAAATCAATTTGAAATGAATTAAAACAAATTTATAAGGAGAAATTCAATTTTTATTTGAATTTGAAAGGAAGTTGAAATCGTTTTGAAAACAAATTTAAAACGATTTATATAATACGTTTTAAAAGGAAATCGACGAAGTACATATTATATATATTATATATATAATATAATGGCCTTAATAGAACGCGCCGCGCTGCGGTAGTTCGTGAATTTCGACCATTGACTTCAAATGGATATTACGGGAGATCCGACCGTCGGATTCTCCTAAAACCGGAACCGTTAGGTTCGTATCGAAAAGAGCTTTCTAGCGAATATTAGAAATTAGAAATCTAATGGTTGGATTTTGAATGATGTCCAAATCAAATTTGGAAAAGGTCGCTGAAAGTGCAGTTCGATGGCCGTTGATGGAAATCGACTGTACGGGCCTTGATAAAATTATTAAAAATATCAATAATTTGTGTAAAATCATAAGAAATGATTTGGGAAGAATTGGGATGAAAAACTCCATATTTGAAAAGATAAAAATAGTTTTTTATCAAAATGAACTAGTTTTGAACTAGAATTAAAATTCTATTTATTTTTAAATAAATAAATTGGATTTGAAGAAGTTTTAAAAGTAACCAGAATTTCCAATAATTGAATTGGAATGGATTTGAATCGAAATTGTCTTTGGATTATTTCGATGTTGGATTTCATGATTACACAGATATTTTTATGGAAATTTGAAAGATATATTTATATCGTTATTTCCAATATGATATTTGTTGGTCATAGAATTTGATATTGAATATAAGCCGATATATTTTCTATTCAGAGCCTTGTATTTAATATCAAATGTGATTTGGTTTTGTCGTGAATGGTGTCTTCATTAACACTGTTCTTGAACCCAATTGAGAAAAATATTAAATCTTTTTATTTAGATTTAATGAGGTGTACCAATTAAATAATATTTAATTGGAATTGAATTGCTATTGATTTTTGGGTTTATCGTGAACAGTGTTTTAAATAACACTTATTCTTTAACCCGATAGTTAATGGAATGTGATTTTGGGTTGTAGTGAACGGTATCTTCAATAATACTGTTCTTAGACCCCAAGGAGTTAAGAAAATCAGAAACTAACTGGAGATTAGTTAAGTTGAATGGTTTCCGGGATATTGATCTGATGTTGGTTTTGGCCTTCGGGGTTAGTACTTAGGGAATTGCTGACTTGCTAATTTACGGTTAGGGACTGATTGAAATGGAATGTGATTTTGGGTTTATCGTGAACCGTGTTTTAAATGACACCGATTCTTTAACCCAGTTAAAGATTAAAACTAAGTGGAGTTTTACTGAATCTTTAATTAGATTGAAAAGATAGAGAATGGAGTATTACCAGTTTTGCTCCAGGCGATAATTAAATCTTTAATTAGATTTAAACGTGAAATGGTAATTGAATTTACCGATAACACCGTGGTGTTAGATATGAAGTATGACCCGTTTTACTTCATGGGATGAATAGGTTGGGATTGGGAAAATAAATAAATGATTACTTCGGTAAGTTTCGTTAATCCCGACTAGTTTGAATTGATATTCAAAAGAAGATTAAAGAATAAATTTAAAAGAATTTATCTTTGATAAAATTAATGGGAACCTTTCCCTAAGAATGTGAAATTTTGAAACTAACTGTAGGTTGGCTAAGAAGAATGATTTCCTGGTTATTGATTTGATGTTGGTTTCGGCCTTCGGGGTTAATATTTTGGGGAATTATTCTCTTGTTAATTTACGGTTAGTGACTGATGAATTGGAATGAGGCGTATGTTGTGTTTGTATAACACTTGTTTATTATATACGTGAGTTATTCGGAAAGACCGGGTTTATCCCATTCTGAATAACTGATACGACGATAAGTCGAAGGTGAAGACGGTGGTTGAAGGCCGGAGGTCTTCACGTCATTTGGATAATTACCGATGATCTTGATTGGGCGGTACCCCCAAGAGGAGGGAAATAGTTGGTGATCACCCAGACGTACTTGGAGATCGATGGATATGCGGGGTACTAGGTGCCTCCGGTTTCGTTCAGACCTAGAACGAACTTGTCAATGGACTGTGTGTCTGACATTGGATTTTAGTCTGTGTAATTGATTTCTATTAAATATATATCTGTTTGGCGGCGGAGATTTTATTCTCTTGCTTAACGCCCTTGTCTGAGACGTACGAGCTCAGGGGTTATATATTGATAGATATCCATCGCATGGAGTGAATTTCTTGTGTGGCATGCCTAAGTGGCAATTGATCAAGGCTTCTGTTGAAAAGCAAAGTCTTGTGGTTGATGATCAAAGCAAGGCCTTTGTGGCATAGCTTTGTGTAACGTTTACCTCGCGAGTTTCACACTCGGTATGAACCAGAAACGGGAGAAGGACCTCAGGGAGGGCATGCGTTTCTTTATAGTTAGACGTGGCGTCAGTGGTTTTACATGGCCTGACGAGTTTGACTTATGTGGTTGTTTCTGTTGTGAGGCGCCTCAGATATATATATTGGTGACTATGTGAAGCCGATGAGTCATTTGTTGGCTCATTTACGCCCCATAGTGTGGGGAGACGTATTGTTCAGGCATAATAATCCACTCCATGTGGACCATCCCTGACGATCCAAGGGGCAGTTGCGGCTGTTCCTGAGGGGCGGACTAGAGCATCTCGAATCAGTAGAGGACGATCCCTAGCCTCGGTTCATACCATAAATGATAACCATACTTCCAATACGACATCTTGCGGTTTTGATTATATACCTATATGTGGCGACATAGTGGTATGGGGCATTCATGCCGTCTATGATTGATATTTATGATTGTATATAAAATCAGAAACTAACTGGAAACGAGCTAAGATGGGTGGTTTCTTGAGTATTGATCTGATGTTGGTTTCGGCCTTCGGGGTTAACACTTAAGGGATCGTCCTCTTACTAATTTGCGATTGGAGTCTGATTAAGAATCAAAAGAAGAAATTTAGCTTATCAAGCATTCTTTAGCTATTATAAGTTAAAAACCCTATCCCCCGGCTTGCGTTGCATTGTGTGATAGGACCTGGGTTGTAATAACCCGGAAAATGTGAACCAGTTTAAAAATTTTAAATTAGGTTATTACCAAAGAATTTGAATAGTTGAAATAGAATATTTCAATAAAATATAAAATTTGGTATAGTATGGCAGTTTGAAATTTTGAATACAAACTTTGTCTGACTGTACCGGGTGGAAAATATAACGGATTTTAACGAAACTGAAAATATTTAAATCTGTTTATCAATACCTATCTAACGAATCTGAAAAATCGAAATTTCATAACGGAAATCAAAAGTTATGGCCAAATGAATTTTCAGAAAGGTCACTATATAGTATATATAGCCCTTGAAAATTTAGATTTTGCATACGACCTCGGAATTCGACGAAACCACTTTTGTTGGGTCCGGGATGTCAAATTATTGCTAAGCTTCAAATTCCATAATTTTTGAAGCTAGTATGTGAGCGGGGCAAAAGATAATGTGTTTGGGCAAATTCTGTTAAAAAGGGTCGACCTAAAAATGGCCGTTTTTCAAACGAGCTGAGAATTCGACGAAACTGGTTTTTTTAGGACCGTATCGTCAAAACAAAGCTAGATTTATTTTTCTGGAATCTTTCGATTCAGTTTGTGGCCCTGGCAAATTGAAATGTACGTTTAAATTAAATATCGAATGTTTTATATTTTAATTTGAAAAATAACTGACTGTAACAGTCGAAATGGCCAACGAAACATATCCCATTGTGTCCGGAATGGGGGTATTTAGCTAGGGGCGATAGTCGTTGGGTTTAAAAAGGAGTCCGTTAGCAAAAACACTATTTAAAATTTCCTATAAAGCATGGACCAACAGGAATTTTTCTTTAAAAAAATAAAAAAACCAAAACCCTAGCTGCCAGAGACGATTGGACGACTTAGGGTGCTCGAATCTTCTCGTCAACTTTGCCGCTGCCTCAGGCGATTTCACCGACGCCGCTAGTTGAGACTTCTGACCGCCTTCGCCTCCTCTCCACATCCGACCAACCCACGACCCCAGCCATCAACCATCGACGTCGGAAATCGACGAGGAAGTCACGACCTTCAGAGCGCCGCCGCGACGCGCACATGCCACCGAACCCTTCTCCACCACCGCCGATCTGGAGGTGGTTCGTAGCTCTTTGACGCAGCGTGGTCTGATCGAAGCATCGAGGTACGGATTGGCTGAAAAATCATGACCTAGTTTCGAAGTTTTTAAAACCTTTCAGATGTAAATTTCTGAAATGAAAATAACACTTTTAAGTTTTGCAAAACTTTAAAAAATAATATCTTTTTCGTTCTTTAACGAAATTCGATGAAACAGGAGACACCGTGACCGCAAGGAGGCTCTCTACATTCTAGAAGAAGCCGCGGATTATTCTGACCATCCTACGATTTTTAGCACTGCAATAACCAATGCGAGGAATCTAAACTATTTGTGTGAATGAAATCGCGTTGTATAAACTATATAAGCGAAGTGTAAATTATATACGCATTGTATACCTCATGTACATGTGTTGTATAAGTTATATTAGCGATGTATAAATTATACAAGCGTTGAATGAAACATATATGCTTTGAATTGTGATGAAATGCAAGTGAATTATTATATATATATATATATATATATATATATATATATATATATATATATACTCCCCTCGTCCACAAACCATGGACGATATTTATTGCTTGTGATTGACGTGATATTATATGGTATGACGAATGGTTGGAAATAATTGTTTGTGGTTGATATTATGGTTGAAAAATACCATTATGTTTGAAAAATACCTTTGTGGTTGAAAAATACCCTCTTGTGGTTGAAACAAAATAAATAGGATTGTGGAATTGAAAATAAAACATGCCGCCTACGTGCGAACTAGATGCATGATCCCCAATGTCAAAAACCGCGAGGTTTTAAGGTAGAGCGAGGAGCCGTACTAGGTACGGTCCCGGTTTTAACTACACTGCCGTTATGCTGCCGAAATTTTCTGAAATATTTATGTGTTAGAATAATTTTCATTCGTTGAAATAAAGTACACAAACTATATCGAATATTCATGTGTTGAGTTGCAATTCATTCGTTGAGTTGAAATTCATGTGTTGAATATTATTTGAATTTAAACAAATGGCTTTAGCGATAAAAATCACATTTTTATATATATATATTCAAACTACATCGAATATTCATGTGTTGAATTGCAATTTATTCGTTGAGTTGAAATTCATGTGTTGAATATTATTTGAATTTAAACAAATGGCTTTAGCGATAAAAATCACATTTTTATATATATATTCAAACTATATCGAATATTCATGTGTTGAGTTGCAATTCGTTCGTTGAGTTGAAATTCATGTGTTGAATATTATTTGAATTTAAACAAATGGCTTTAGCGATAAAAATCACATTTTTATATCTAAACAAACTATATCGAATATTCATGTGTTGAGTTGCAATTCATTCGTTGAGTTGAAATTCATGTGTTGAATATTATTTGAATTTAAACAAATGGCTTTAGCGATAAAAATCACATTTTTATATATAAACAAACTATATCGAATATTCATGTGTTGAGTTGCAATTCATTCGTTGAGTTGAAATTCATGTGCTGAATATTATTTGAATTTAAACAAATGGCTTTAGCGATAAAAATCACATTTTTATATATAAACAAACTATATCGAATATTCATGTGTTGAGTTGCAGTTCATTCGTTGAGTTGAAATTCATGTGTTGAATATTATTTGAATTTAAACAAATGGCTATAGCGATAAAAATCACATTTTTATATATAAACAAACTATATCGAATATTCATGTGTTGAGTTGCAATTCATTCGTTGAGTTGAAATTCAGGTGTTGAATATTATTTGAATTTAAACAAATGGCTTTAGCGATAAAAATCACATTTTTATATATAAACAAACTATATAGAATATTCATGTGTTGAATTGCAATTCATTCGTTGAGTTGAAGTTCATGTGTTGAATGTTATCATCTTTTAAAAATAAAATGAATCGATAATGAACACTATATTTTTATAGTGAATATGAAGTGTTAAAAATACACATGTGTCGCATAAATATTTTTGATGATAAAAATATTTCTTTTATCATGTATATGCTTAGTCTAAAAATACACATGTGTCGAATAAATATTTTTGATGATAAAAATATTTCTTTTATCATGTATACGCTTAGTCCAAAAATACACATGTGTCAAATAAATATTTTTGATGATAAAAATATTTCTTTTATCATGTATACGCTTAGTCTAAAAAAACACATGTGTCGAATAAATATTTTTAATGATAAAAATATTTCTTTTATCATGTATACGCTTAGTCCAAAAATACACATGTGTCGAATAAATATTTTTGATGATAAAAATATTTCTTTTATCATGTATACGCTTAGTCAAAAATACACATATGTCGAATAAATATTTTTGAGGATAAAAATATTCCTTTTATCATGTATACGCTTTGTTAAAAATACACACGTGTTGAAATAAATAATAGTTTGCTAGAAATATTATTATTAGCTTTGTTCTGCATATATATACATGTGTTGAACAGGAAAAATGGATTAGCTGTAGAGTAAAGAAATTATTTGCGTGCCCGACAAATAGGTAAACCTTGTTGAGTTGGCTGCGCAATTTTATTTATATATCAACTCCTGTGAATGTCATTGGATGCGGAGTGCTGGTTATTCTGTGCGAAATAATAAATAACGCCATAGGATAGTAACAATTAATTTTGAACTACACTACATGGCGTACCTCTTGATGATAGGCATACTTCATCATATTCCACATAAGCAACTGGAGCTTGTGTGACGAGGTGGAAGATTTACCATATAAGCAAGAGGCTTGTATGGCGATGACTATGTACTACAGGTTGAACTGATGACTGATATGGACTATATAAATTATAACGATAAATTGCCAGATTAATAAAAACCCCACACGGGTATGGAGTTGACAATAATCACGTCGCTCTAGTTATTAGATACGGCACATGGTCTATTTATTTCCACACGGAAATGGGGTGACGGGAATTTATTCTCTGGAGTGATTATCAGTACATGCTCCCCCGTAAACACTAGAATATATCACTATAAATATGTGAATGCTTTTTAGGATTTATTGGGTACCTAATATGGCCCAATAAATTTCCAAACCCCTCCCCGTACAAAGGAGGTTATGACGAAATTTTTCGAAATCTTAAGGCGTTAGTGAAATATTTGAAGTGAAAACGAAGTTGAAATTATAAAACGAAATATAGTTGAAATTATAGAATGAACTATATTTATATATATAAATATAAATATAATTAAAAGGAATAGAGGCCGTGCAGTTCGCGTTTCGGAATCGTAATTTGAAACGATTAGTACGAGAAATCCGACCATCGGATTTTCCCGAAACCGCAACCGCTGGGTTCGCCTTGGAAATATCTTTCCAACGGCACCAACCTTGTAAAAATCCAATGGTTGGATTGTCCGCAATGTTTAATTCAAATCTGAAGAAAAACAGCGCCAGAATCGTTTATATTTATATATAAATATAAATATAATTAAATTTAATCGAATAATGACGCTGTAGTTCGAATTTTAAAACTGTAACTTCAAACGATTATTGTGGAAGATCCGACCGTCGGATTCTCACGAAACTGGAACCGTTGGGTTCGCTTTGGGAATATCTTCCCACTGATATAGACTTTGTAGAAATTCAACGGTTAGATTTTCCGATATATGTAAAACAAATTAGGGGAAAAACAGCGCCAGTGCCACGGCAAGACCTGAAACGTCGTTTAATTAAATATGGCCATTTTTAAATAAATAAAAATGGCAAAAAATCGTTATAAAATATTATAAGCAATATTGATTGAGAATAAACCAAATGGGCTTGAATTGTTTGATATTTGATGGTTGTATGTGTATGACATGAAAATAACACTAAAGAACTGAAAGATGGATGTCGAATAATATAACCATAAAATGAATCGATTTAAATTCTAATGACGTGAATTATTTGAAAAGGCCGAGCTAACCCTAATTTCAAATAATTTATCGAGCGATTCGATTTGGAAAATACAAAGACGATTCAGGACCGACGATCTTCGTATCGGTTGGATGGGCGCTACTGAGGTTCCTAACCGGAGTAGCTACCGGAAAGGGACGGAAGTAGTAACTGTCTGAACGTATGTGTTGATTGGACGGATATACGAGGAATTTGATGCCTCCGGTTTCGTTCAGACCCAGGACGGACTTGTAAATGGACTGTGTGTCTGACATTGGATTTTGTTCTATACTGATTGATCTCTGTTAAATATATATCTATTTGGCGGCGGAGAATTTATTCTCTTGCTTAACGCCCTTCTCTGAGACGTACGAGCTTAGAGGTTATATATCGATGGAAATCAATCGTATGGAGTGGACTGCCTATGTGGCATGCCAAGATGTTGTGATCAAGGCTTCTGTTGCAAAGCATAGTCTTGTGGATGATGATCAAAGCAAGGTCTACGTGGCCTTGCTTTGTGTATTTCATAGATTCGCGAGCCTCACACCCCGGTATGAGTTAAAAACGGGATACGGGCCGTTGGGAGAGCACGACGTTTCTTTCTAGCTATGGTGGTGTCAGTGACTTACCAGCCCTGACATATATATCTATTTTTCACCTATGTGGTTGTTGGAATGCGAGGAGCCTCGATTATAGGTCTGTAAGGACCGGGAAACGTGTGTTCAGGAATTGCCAATCCTCAAACGTAAGTGAGGACCGGCCCAACCAATCCAGGGGTTGCCCAGAGTGTGTAGTCCCGAGGCATTTGCTAGAGTGTCTCGAAGCGGAGAGGAGCTTGCCCCTTGCCTCGACTCATGACGGAAATCCAATTTCCAATACGAGATAACGGATTCGATTGTAACTATATATGGCGACATAGTGGCATGGGACGCTCATGTCGCCTATGATTGATATTTATGATGCTATTCGTTTTTGAAACATATATGCACTAGTAATAATATCAAATGATTTCGTTTTATACGTATCAAGCATATTTGGCTATTATAAGGTAAAACTCTATCCTCCGGCTTGCGTTGCATTGTGTGATGGGACCTGAGTCTTATAATGGCTTCATTCTTTCAAAAAGCATTGCGTTGTTTTAAAAGAATTTACTTTGTTTTAAATGCACTAGCAATCACTGGAGTAAACCCGTTCCGCGAAAGTGGCGTGGTCCTGTGATTTGCTATTTACTGTTGTTTAACTGTTAAACAGATTCCTCATACCAGTCCCCATGACTGACTCGTTGTTTGTTTCACTTTGCAAACGCGGGTGCCCTTATTTTCACACGGGCAGCCTAGTACACAGGTGACATGTGGTTTTTGGCTCTGCACTGCTGCATAGAGTGCATTTTTGGCTCATGGCGAGGCTGACTTCACCGAGATGACTTTGACATTTTCCGCCATTACTGTACTTATATTATGATTCCGCCACCGGCGATGCAGACTGATTTACTTTCCGTCTTTCTCACTATATGTATATGTATTCCGCCTTCGGCGATGTAGACTGATACCCTTATTATGTCTCACTGCATGTATGTATTCCGCCTCTGGCGATGATGACTGATCACTTTCCTTTTTATTTACTAAGTTATATCCCACGTTATGCTATTCTGATGTTTCCTACATGTTGTGATTCCACTGTCATACCCATGTAAAATTATTCTATTTATTGTTTCTGCCATTATATGTACTCTGCTATGATGATTAATGTGTTATTTCCCTATGATTATCCTTAATACCGCCCCTCGGATTTTGGGATCGTCACGGTTGGTATCAGAGCTTTGGTTAACCTTAGTTCCGGGATCTAACACATTAAACACCTCGTCAAAATAGAATCAGTAGTGTTCTAATGCGAGTAGCTCATTAGAGATAGGATTAGCAATGTCCTAGAATGAGCTAAGCAGATTAGCAAAACAATTTGATCAGTACATCATCATTATCTTTCCTTGTATTCCCTTGCTTTATCATTTATGAAAATTATCAAATCTGTGAGCTTGACTCTTTTCTTGCTTATACAGTATTCTCTTAGATGGCTACACGAGGAGCAGCAGCTAGAGGAGGCCGTGGAGGCCGAGGAGATGCAGCAGGAGGACGGAGGAATATCCCCATAGTAGTGGAAGGCCCTATTGTTCAGCCACCAGCACCAGAAGACTTTGAGCTAGATAAAGTAGTGAAGAGGTACAGAAACCTTGGGGGAAAACCTTTTACTAGCACTGGCACAGTGACCGAGGCTATAGCTTGGCTGAAAACCTGTGAGAAAATCTTTGAAGGCATGGGTATGGGAACCAACAACAAAGCCCGACTTGGCATTTGGCTCCTTCAGGAGGAAGCAGAGCTGTGGTGGGATGCCATTACCTCAGAGGATGCAGCTGGTACTGTCAGGACTTGGGAGCAATTCAAAGCTATGTACAATGAGAAGTTTGTACCTGAACAGGCTCTAGAGAGGATGCGAGAGCAGTTTGCTAATCTCCAGCAAGGAGATCTCTCTATTCAGGATTATCTAAATAAGTTCACCCAATTGTCGCGCTATGCTCCAGAGCTGATTACGAAAAACAAAGCAAAGAACAAGAGATTCATATTTGGGCTGAAGCGCAAGTACCATGATAGAGCTATGAGCAACATCAAACTCTCCTTTACAGAACTAGTAGAGATGGCTTGCAATTACGAAGACATGGATGAGAGGCATGATAGCCAAGACCGTGCCAAAAGCCAAGCTGGAAATAAGCGCAAGGCTTCAACAGATCAACCCGAATCTAGCATTACCGCGGCCGCTACTCAGAAACCTGCAAAGATCCCGAAAGGAAATTGCTACAACTGCGGGAAGCCAGGTCATTTTTCAAATGTATGCAAAGCTCCGAGGAAGCCAAAGGCAAATGACTCAGCCGAATGCTACAACTGCCATAAGAAGGGGCACTATAGCAGGAACTGTCCTCTGAAGCAGAATGCTCAAGTGGCTCATGTCTATGACGGGAAGACCCCGCCAGCTACCACCGATGGATCAGGTAAACCCGACGTCTTGGGTGGTACCCTTACCATTAAAAATATTCATGTTTCTGTACTTTTTGATACTGGTGCATCACGTAGATTCATTTCTGGTAACATTGTTCACAAACTAAAATTGAAACGAAGAAAGCTTAGAGAACCAATTAAAGTTCAAAACCCGATAGGAGGTTCTGTTAGTCTCGGTATGTATTGTAAAGTACCTATTTCCTTTTCTCGATACCGATTTCCTTTTGATTCGATTGTCATGGACCTTTCCGAATTTGATATTATTCTGGGACTTGATTGGTTGACAAACTTTAAGGCCGAAGTTAGATGTGCCGAAAGGATCGTGAAAGTTGAAACAAAATCGGGGTGTATCACTATACCATGTCATGGCTCAGAAATTAATAGAACAGAATTTTGGTCTTCTTTAGAAGTTACTCCCCCTTCATTAGAAAAGATACCGGTCGTTAAAAGCTATGCGGATGTGTTCGAAGAAGTAGAAAACTTACCGCCGCAAAGGGAAATTAAATTTAGAATAAATCTAATTCCTAACGCCCGACCAGTAGTACATCCAATTAGAAGAATGGCCCTGAAAGAAAAAGAAGAGTTAAGTAGTCAAACCCGAGAATTACTTTGGAAAGGTCTAATCAGACCGAGCTTTTCAGCATGGGGAGCAGCAGTTGTATTTGTCCCGAAATCAGACGGTACTCTAAGACTGTGTGTTGATTACAGAGATCTCAATAAGCAGACACTGAAGAACAAATATCCCGTGCCCCGAATAAATGATCTGTTAGATCAATTAAATGGAGCAACAGTATTCTCCAGAATGTACCTAGCTACAAGTTTCCACCAATTACGTATAGCCGAAGACTGTGTTCCTTTGACAGCCTTCAGGGGTCCCGATTTATTCTACGAATGGTTAGTAATGTCGTTCGGCTTGTGTAACGCTCCGGCATACTTTGTCGATCTTATGAACAGAGTGTTCCGTGGTGTATTGAATAAATTTGTTCTAGTCTTCATCGATGACATTTTAATCTACTCCAAGTCGGAAGATGAACATGCAAAACATTTAGAACAAGTGTTGAAATTCTCAGGAGAAATGTCTTGAAAGCAAAATTTTCTAAATGTGTCTTCTGGCTGAATGAAGTTAAATTCCTAGGCCATGTCGTATCAAAAGAAGGAATTGCTGTAGATCCAAGCAAAATTACAGCGATTTAGAACTGGAAACAACTTACTACTCCCACAGAAGTTCGAAGTTTCCTTGGATTGGCTAGTTACTATAGGAAATTCGTTCAGGATTTTTCAAAGATATCAGGAGTACTGACAAAGCTTACAAAGAAGCATGAGAAATTCAAATGGACTCCCGAATGTGAAGAAGCTTTCCAGGAGCTGAAACTGAAATTGACAACTGCTCCAGTATTGACCATAATAGAAGGCAACCAAGACTTGACTGTATGGATAGATGCTTATATTAGAGGGCTAGGCGCAGTGTTAATGCAAAAGGGCCAAGTGATCGCTTATGCCAGCCGTCAACTAAAGCCGCATGAAAGAAACTATGCTACTCATGATCTTGAGTTATTAGCTATCGTGTTCGCTTTAAGAATCTGGAGGCACTATTTGCTGGGCGAGAAATTTCAACTATACACTGATCATCAATCCTTGAAATACCTGTTCACCCAGAAAGATCTAAACTTGAGGCAACAGCGTTGGTTAGAATTCCTCGCAGCATACGATTTTGAAATTCTATACACTCTGGGGAAAGCCAATGTTGTAGCCGATGCTCTCAGCAGAAAGAATGAAATCATCGCCAGTTTTATCATTACTTCTTCCTTAGAAGATAAGATTACTATTCTACAGAAGGACGATGAATTCATTAAAAGGATTAGCCAGCGGATCCAAGAAGGAAAACCCTCAGATTTTTGCCTTGATAGCCAAGGGGTCCTAAGATTAAAAGGGCGAATTTGTGTGCCTGGAATCCCAGAGCTCAGAAGAGAAATACTTGATGAGTGCCACAAGTCCAAGTTAAGTATCCATCCCGGTGTGAGCAAAATGTATAACGATATCAAATGCACATTCTGGTGGAAGGCGATGAAAAGAGATATTTCAATATATGTTAGCAGATGCTCCACTTGCCAGCTAGTTAAGAGTGATCAACAGAAATTGGCTGGATTATTACAACCCTTAGAAATTCCAGGATGGAAGTGGGAACAAATCTCGATGGATTTCATCGATGGCCTGCCTCGAACTAAGAAGGGAAACGACAGTATATGGGTAATCGTAGATCGCTTCACGAAGACTGCCCATTTTATACCTGTCCGATCCAACAGAACGGCTCAAAGTCTAGCACAGATTTACTTCAAAGAAATAGTTAAACTACATGGAGTGCCGCTCAATATAGTCAGCGATAGAGATCCCCTATTTACTAGCAAATTCTGGGAAGCATTCCAGGAAGAGTTGGGAACCAAATTGAATCTAAGCACCGCTTATCACCCTCAGACAGATGGCCAAACTGAGCGGGTGAATAGAATTTTAGAAGATTTGTTGCGGGCTTGCGTTATAGATTTTGGAGGTTCATGGGAAGATCATTTACATTTATCAGAATTCTCTTACAACAATAGCTAT
This sequence comes from Allium sativum, assembly GCA_030737875.1. Lineage (NCBI taxonomy): Eukaryota > Viridiplantae > Streptophyta > Magnoliopsida > Asparagales > Amaryllidaceae > Allium > Allium sativum. The sequence continues at coordinate 800,722,877 of CM060924.1, read as the reverse complement.
CAAGCAAGTTTGGGGATGTCTCCATTTGAAGCATTATACGGTAGACCGTGCAGATCTCCCGCATGTTGGGTAGAACCTGGCAACAGACTTGTGTTAGGGCCCGATATGATTCAAGAAGCATCGGATAAAGTCGATTTCATTAAGAAGAGGTTGAAAACCGCACAGAGCCGACAGAAAAGTTATGCTGATGCGAGAAGAAGGGATATATCGTTTGTCGTTGGCGATTATGTTTATTTAAGAGTTTCTCCAATGCGGGGGGTAATCAGATTTGGCAAGACTGGGAAGTTGGCACCGAGGTTTATTGGTCCCTTTCCTATACTTGAACGGATTGGAACTCTTGCATATAGGGTTTCATTACCTAATTGGTTGCCTGGTATACATGATGTGTTCCACGTGTCTCAACTCAGAAAACATGTTCATGATCCCGACCTTATTGTGGAAGAAGCAGCGCAACATGATATTGACATAACTCCAGAATTAGCACTCAAGAGGAAGCCATTAAAGATAGTTGGTAAAGAAACTAGAGAGCTAAGGAGGAAAAAGATTCATTTAGTCAAAGTGGAGTGGAGTAGTGATCCTAGAGACTGTACTTGGGAGACAGAGGAAAGCATTAAACAAGCCTATCCCAAATGCAGAGTGGACATCTCTGACTAACTCCGGTGCAAGGTACCTTTACAGTACTTTGCATTTACATTTTATTTCCTGCTTAATTGTTATTTCCTTTTCGAGGACGAAAAGTTTTAAGTGGGGGAGATTGTAATAACCCGGAAAATGTGAACCAGTTTAAAATTTTTAAATTAGGTTATTACCAAAGAATTTGAATAGTTGAAATAGAATATTTCAATAAAATATAGAATTTGGTATAGTATGGTAGTTTGAAATTTTGAATACAAACTTTATCTGACTGTACCGGGTGGAAAATATAACGGATTTTAACGAAACTGAAAATATTTAAATCTGTTTATCAATACCTTTCTAACGAATCTGAAAAATCGAAATTTCATAACGAAAATCAAAAGTTATGGCCAAATAAATTTTCAGAAAGGTGCTATATAGTATATATAGCCCTTGAAAATTTAGATTTTGCATACGACCTCGGAATTCGACAAAACCACTTTTGTTGGGTCCGGATGTCAAATTATTGCTAAGTTTCAAATTTCATAATTTTTGAAGCTAGTATGTGAGCGGGGCAAAAGATAATGTGTTTGGTCAAATTCTGTTAAAAAGGGTCGACCTAAAAATGGTCATTTTTCAAACGAGCTCAGAACTCGACGAAACTGGTTTTGTTAGGACCGTATCGTCAAAACAAAGCTAGATTTATTTTTCTGAAATTTTTCGATTCAGTTTGTGGCCCTGGAAAATTGAAATGTACATTTAAATTAAATATCAAATGTTTTATATTTTAATTTGAAAAATAACTGACTGTAACAGTCGAAATGGCCAACGAAACATATCCCATTGTGTCCGGAATGGGGGTATTTAGCTAGGGGCGACAGTCGTTGGGTTTAAAAAGGAGTCCGTTTGCAAAAACACTATTTAAAATTTCCTATAAAGCATGGACCAATAGGAATTTTTCTTAAAAAAAAAAAACCAAAACCCTAGCCGCCAGAGATGATTGGACGACGTAGGGTGCTCAAATCTTCTCGTCAACTTTGCCGCCGCCTCAGGCGATTTCACCGCCGCCGCCAGTTGAGACTTCTGACCGCCTTCGCCTCCTCTCCACATCCGACCAACCCACGACCCCAGCCATCAACCATCGACGTCGGAAATCGACGAGGAAGTCAAGACCTTCAGAGCGCCGCTGCGACTCGCACAGGCCACCGAACCCTTCGCCAGCACCGCCGATCTGGAGGTGGTTCGTAGCTCTTTGACGCAGCGTGGTCCGATCGAAGCATCGAGGTACGGATTGGCTGAAAAATCATGAGCTAGTTTCGAAGTTTTTAAAACCTTTCTGATGTAAATTTCTGAAATGAAAATAACACTTTTAAGTGTTGCAAAACTTTGAAAAATAATATCTTTTTCGTTCTTTAACGAAATTCGATGAAACAGGAGACACCGTGACCGCAAGGAGGCTCTCTACATTCTAGAAGAAGCCGCGGATTTTTCTGACCTTCCTACGATTTTTAGCACTGCAATAACCAATGTGAGGAATCTAAACTATTTGTGTGAATGAAATCGTGTTGTATAAATTATATAAGCGAAGTGTAAATTATATACGCATTGTATACCTCATGTACATGTGTTGTATAAGTTATATTAGCAATGTATAAATTATACAAGCGTTGAATGAAACATATATGCTTTGAATTATGATGAAATGCAAGTGAATTATTATATTATATATATATATATATATACTCCCCTTGTCCACAAATCATGGACGATATTTATTGCTTGTGATTGACGTGATATTATATGGTATGACGAATGGTTGGAAATAATTGTTTGTGGTTGATATTATGGTTGAAAAATACCTTTATGGTTGAAAAATACATTTGTGGTTGAAAAATACCCTCTAGTGGTTGAAACAAAATAGAATAGGATTGTGGAATTGAAAATAAAACATGCCGCCTGCGTGCGAACTAGATGCATGATCCCCATTGTCAAAAACCGCGAGGTTTTAAGGTAGAGCGAGGAGTCGTACTAGGGACGGTCCCGGTTTTAACTACCCTGACGTTATGCTGCCGAAATTTTCTAAAATATTTATGTGTTAGAATAATTTTCATTCGTTGAAATAAAGTACACAAACTATATCGAATATTCATGTGTTGAGTGGCAATTCATTCGTTGAGTTGAAATTCATGTGTTGAATATTATTTAATTTAAACAAATGGCTTTAGCGATAAAAATCACATTTTTATATATATATATTCAAACTATATCGAATATTCATGTGTTGAATTGTAATTTATTCGTTGAGTTGAAATTCATGTGTTGAATATTATTTGAATTTAAACAAATGGCTTTAGCGATAAAAATGACATTTTTATATATATATTCAAACTATATCGAATATTCATGTGTTGAGTTGCAATTCATTCGTTGAGTTGAAATTCATGTGTTGAATATTATTTGAATTTAAACAAATGGCTTTAGCGATAAAAATCACATTTTTATATATAAACAAACTATATCGAATATTCATGTGTTGAGTTGCAATTCATTCGTTGAGTTGAAATTCATGTGTTGAATATTATTTGAATTTAAACAAATGGCTTTAGCGATAAAAATCACATTTTTATATATAAACAAACTGTATCGAATATTCATGTGTTGAGTTGCAATTCATTCGTTGAGTTGAAATTCATGTGTTGAATATTATTTGAATTTAAACAAATGGCTTTAGCGATAAAAATCACATTTTTATATATAAACAAACTATATCGGATATTCATGTGTTGAGTTGCAATTCATTCGTTGAGTTGAAATTCATGTGTTGAATATTATTTGAATTTAAACAAATGGCTTTAGCGATAAAAATCACATTTTTATATATAAACAAACTATATCGGATATTCATGTGTTGAGTTGCAATTCATTCGTTGAGTAGAAATTCATGTGTTGAATATTATTTGAATTTAAACAAATGGCTTTAGCGATAAAAATCACATTTTTATATATAAACAAACTATATAGAATATTCATGTGTTGAATTGCAATTCATTCGTTGAGTTGAAGTTCATGTGTTGAATGTTATCATCTTTTAAAAATAAAATGAATCGATAATTAACACTATATTTTTAAAGTGAATATGAAGTGTTAAAAATACACATGTGTCGAATAAATATTTTTGATGATAAAAATATTTCTTTTATCATGTATACGCTTAGTCTAAAAATACACATGTGTCGAATAAATATTTTTGATGATAAAAATATTTCTTTTATCATGTATACGCTTAGTCCAAAAATACACATGTGTCGAATAAATATTTTTGATGATAAAAATATTTCTTTTATCATGTATACGCTTAGTCTAAAAATACACATGTGTCGAATAAATATTTTTGATCATAAAAATATTTCTTTTATCATGTATACGCTTAGTCCAAAAATACACATGTGTCGAATAAATATTTTTGATGATAAAAATATTTCTTTTATCATGTATACGCTTAGTCAAAAATACACATATGTCGAATAAATATTTTTGAGGATAAAAATATTCCTTTTATCATGTATACGCTTAGTTAAAAATACACACGTGTTGAAATAAATAATAGTTTGCTAGAAATATTATTATTAGCTTTGTTCTGCATATATATACATGTGTTGAACAGGGAAAAATGGATTAGCTGTAGAGTAAAGAAATTATTTGCGTGCCCGACAAATAGGTAAACCTTGATGAGTTGGCTGCGCAATTTTATTTATATATCAACTCCTGTGAATGCCATTGGATGCGGAGTGCTGGTTATTCTGTGTGAAATAATAAATAGCGCCATAGGATAGTAACAATTAATTTTGAACTACACTACATGGCATACTTCTTGATGATAGGCATACTTCATCATATTCCACATAAGCAACTGGAGCTTGTGTGACGAGGTGGAAGATTTACCATATAAGCAAGAGGCTTGTATAGCGATGACTATGTACTACAGGTTGAACTGATGACTGATATGGACTATATAAATTATAACGATAAATTGCCAGATTAATAAAAACCCCACACGGGTCTGGAGTTTACAATAATCACGTCGCTCTAGTTATTAGATACGGCACATGGACTATTTATTTCCACACGGAAACGGGGTGACGGGAATTTATTCTCTGGAGTGATTATCAGTACATGCTCCCCCGTAAACACCAGAATATATCACTATAAATATGTGAATGCTTTTTAGGATTTATTGGGTAACTAATACGGCCCAATAAATTTCCAAACCCCTCCCCGTACAAAGGAGGTTATGGCGAAATTTTTCGAAATCTTAAGGCGTTAGTGAAATATTTGAAGTGAAAATGAAGTTGAAATTATAAAATGAACTATAGTTTAAATTATAGAATGAACTGTATTTATATATATAAATATAAATATAATTAAAAGGAATAGAGGCCGTGCAGTTCACGTTTCGGAATCGTAATTTGAAACGATTAGTACGAGAAATCCGACCATCGGATTTTCCCGAAACCGCAACCGCTGGGTTCGCCTTGGAAATATCTTTCCAACGGCACCAACCTTGTAAAAATCCAACGGTTGGATTGTCCGGAATGTTTAATTCAAATCTGAAGAAAAACAGCGCCAGAATCGTTTATATTTATATATAAATATAAATATAATTAAATTAAATCGAATAACGACGCTGCAGTTCGAATTTTAAAACCGTAACTTCAAACGATTAGTGTGGAAGATCCGACCATCGGATTCTCACGAAATTGGAACCGTTGGGTCCGCTTTGGGAATATCTTCCCACTGATATAGACTTTGTAGAAATCCAATGGTTAGATTTTCCGATATGTGTAAAACAAATTAGGGGAAAAACAGCGCTAGTGCCACGGCACGACCTGAAACGTCGTTTAATTAAATATGGCCATTTTTAAATAAATAAAAATGGCTAAAAATCGTTATAAAATATTATAAGCAATATTGATTGAGAATAAACCAAATGGGCTTGAATTGTTTGATATTTGATGGTTGTATGTGTATGACATGAAAATTACACTAAAGAACCGAAAGATGGATGTTGAATAATATAACCATAAAATGAATCGATTTAAATTCTAATGACGTGAATTATTTGAAAAGGCCGAGCTAACCCTCATTTCAAATAATTTATCGAGCGATTCGAATTGGAAAATGCAAAGACGATTCAAGACCGACGATCTTCGTATCGGTTGGATGGGCGCTACTGAGGTTCCTAACCGGAGTAGCTACCGGAAAGGGACGGAAGTAGTAACCGTCTGAACGTATGTGTTGATTGGACGGATATACGAGGAATTTGACGCCTCCGGTTACGTCCAGACCCAGGACGGACTTGTAAATGGACTGTGTGTCTGACATTGGATTTTGTTCTATACTGATTGATCTCTGTTAAATATATATCTGTTTGGCGGCGGAGAGTTTATTTTCTTGCTTAACGCCCTTCTCTGAGACGTACGAGGTTAGAGGTTATATATCGATGGAAATCAATCGTATGGAGTGGACTGCCTATGTGGCATGCCAAGATGCTGTGATCAAGGCTTCTGTTGCAAAGCAAAGTCTTGTGGACGATGATTAAAGCAAGGTCTACGTGGCCTTGCTTTGTGTATTTCGTAGATTCGCGAGCATCACACCCCGGTATGAGTTAAAAACGGGATACGGGCCGCTGGGAGAGCACGACGTTTCTTTCTAGCTATGGTGGTGTCAGTGACTTACCAGCCCTGACATATATATCTATTTTTCACCTATGTGGTTGTTGGAATGCGAGGCGCCTCGATTATAGGTCTGTAAGGACCGGGAAACGTGTGTTCAGGAATTGCCAATCCTCAAACGTAAGAGAGGACCGGCCCAGCCGATCCAGGGGTTGCCCAGAGTGTGTAGTCCAGAGGCATTTGCTAGAGTGTCTCGAAGCGGAGAGGAGCTTGCCGCTTGCCTCGACTCATGACGGAAATCCAATTTCCAACACGAGATAACGGATTCGATTGTAACTTATATATGGCGACATAGTGGCATGTGACGCTCATGTCGCCTATGATTGATATTTATGATGCTATTCGTTTTTGAAACATATATGCACTAGTAATAATATCAAATGATTTCGTTTTATACGTATCAAGCATATTTGGCTATTATAAGTTAAAACTCTATCCTCCGGCTTGCGTTGCATTGTGTGATGGGACCTGAGTCTTATAATGGCTTCATTCTTTCAAAAAGCATTGCGTTGTTTTAAAATAATTTACTTTTTTTTGAATGCACTAGCAATCACTGGAGTAAACCCGTTCCGCGAAAGTGGCGTGGTCCTATGATTTACTATTTACTGTTGTTTAACTGTTAAACAGATTCCTCATACCAGTCCCCATGACTGACTCGTTGTTTGTTTCACTTTGCAAACGCGGGTGCCCTTATTTTCACACGGGCAGCCTAGTACACAGGTGACAGGTGGTTTTTGGCTCTGCACTGCTGCATAGAGTGCATTTTTAGCTCATGGCGAGGCTGACTTCAAAGAGGTGACTCTGACATTTTCCGCCATTACTGTACTTATATTATGATTCCGCCACTGGCGATGCAGACTTATTTACTTTCCGTCTTTCTCACTATATGTATATGTATTCCGCCTTCGGCAATGTAGACTGATACCCTTATTATGTCTCACTGCATGTATGTATTCCGCCTCTGGCGATGATGACTGATCACTTTCCTTTTTATTTACTAAGTTATATCCCACGTTATGCTATTCTGATGTTTCCTACATGTTGTGATTCCTCTGTCATACCCATGTAAAATTATTCTATTTATTGTTTCTGCCATTATCTATACTCTGCTATGATGATTAATGTGTTATTTCCCTATGATTATCCTTAATGCCACCCCTCGGATTTTGGGATCGTCTCATGGGTCTTATAATAGCTTCATTCTTCTTTATTTAGCATTGCGCTGTTTGTTTTATGCACTGGTATTCTTGGGAGGAAACCCGTTCCATGTTATACGGCGTGGTCCCTTGATTTACCTAACTTTAAAATAAAGATTAATAACTGTTTTAGTTCTCACACCAGTCCGATGACTGACCTAGAGTTTATTGTTTTAACCTAAACTCTGGGTGCCCTTATTTTCGACATGGGCAGCTAGTAATTTTGGTTTTGCAGATTTATATTCACAGGATCCTGATTTACAGCTGGAACGATGCTCGAAAAGCTCTGTATCCGTGTATATCTTTCAGTTGTGGTTTGTATTGTTTTTCCGCTGCTATGTAATTTATTGTAATCTTTGATATTTTTCTGTTTTATAATATTCATTTATACTCTGTATATTCTTGTATCTGATGGAATTGTTGTAAATAACAATGAACTGTTCTTCGGTCTGCGTTCTGATTTGTCTTGTCCTCACAGTAATTCGTTCTTTCTCTTCTCTTCGGGACGGGGAAGTTCGGGTCGCTACAGTGGTATTAGAGCTTTGGTTTACAAAGCTGAGAGAACAAGACACATTAGAACCATAAGAAAGAATTCATCAGAAATTGGATTAGTAATATCCAATAAGGATGACTCGTTAAAGATGGGATCAGTAGTATCCTAGAACGAGTGTGAAGAGTGTTGTTTTGAAAAATAAAATGAAAATAATTTTTGTTTTGCAATTTTAATCGAATTATTCATGCTTGAATATTTATTTATATTGATTTGGACTATCCAGTATATAAAGATTTTGCGTATACGTCTGATCCGCGTGTATTCGAAGTTTTAATATATTGGATAGATATAGAATCACACTCTAGTCGCCCGGGGGTGATTCTGATGATTGATATATCATCATCCGAATTTATATTCCAATGACGAACATGTGATATCTATATATTTCCTATTGACTGGTGTGAGAACCAAAATTAGATAGGGCTTATTGTTGTGAATTGGCGTCAAAAATGTGATTTTTTAACTATATATCAAAGTTATGAATTTGAAATGATAATTCTCTAATTGATTGCTGATTGTGTTGTTTGATTATAGTTTGATTAATTAAATGTTGAACCTTTAGCCAAATTGACCAGAAAGTGAATTATATTGAAATTTTGTCGCATTTGCTTGCATATACATGCACTTACATTGAATAGGTCATAGCAAGGAGGGTAGAGTAGAAGAATAAAATTTATTTGCCCGACAAATAGGTACGTGTTTACCATAATTTACTGTTTTGTTTGGGTGACGATGATTTTATAAGCCAATTGGCTAGCCGGTTGGCTTTTTCTTTTTCTTTTTGAGATCAGAGGGCCTGTATGGCAATTTCGGGATTTTCCCGATGCAGGGGAGGTTATGGCGAAATTTTTCAAAAATTTAGGGTGTTAGCCAATTTTTTGAAAAATTTGAAAAGTTCTTAGAAACTAAAAAGTTGAAGAACTTAAGCCGTAATGAAAATATGGAAAGTAGAGTTGATTAGTTAAACAACTTTCGGCTTCGTTCCTTTTCGGGGACGAAAAGTTTTAAGAGGGGGAGATTGTAACAACCCGAGAAATGCGAGCCAATTTAAATTTTTTATTTTGGCTACTTTAGCGAATTTTGATTATTTAAAATAATAACGACAAGAAATTTATTTTGAATGGAATTCAAACGTATATATTTATTTGAATCGTCGTTAGAATATAATTATTTAATTATATTTATAAAAGGAATTGAAAATGGCGTGGTAGTTCGATAATTCAATTTCAAATTTCAAATGAATGTACTGGGTTCAAAATAAACCGGATTTTAGTGAAACCAAAAATATTTGAATCTATTTGTGAATATCTTTCCAACGAATCCGAAAAATTGAAATTTCATAGTGGGAATCAAAAGATATGCCCAAATGAAAATTCTGAATAGTCGCTATGGAATTCTGGCCCTTAAAAATGGAAATTTTGCAAACGACCTCGGTTTTCGATGAAACCGCTTTTGTTGGATCCATGATGTCAAGTTATTTCTAGGTTTCAAATTTCATGATTTCTCGAATCGATATGTGAGCGTGGCAAAGGAGAACGCTTTTGACCAGTTTTAGTTGAATTTAATCGACTGGAAAATGGCCATTTTTCAAACGGTCTCGAAATTTGACAAACTAGTTTTGTTAGGACTGTATCATCAATACGAAGCTAGAAAATATTTTTCGGGAATTTATAGAGTTAGTATGTGGCTCCGGTAAATTGAAATGCACGTTCAATTCAATATATAGAGTTATATTTGGATTTTGACGAAAACTGATCGAAATGTTCGAATCAGCTTATGATTCATATCCCATTGTGTTCGGAAGGGGGGTATTTAGCTGGGGGCGACGTCATTGGGTCTCGTTAGGGGTTTGTATAAAAAAGCTACTTTTTGAAATTTAAAAATAAAATAATATAATTATAATCACCACCTCCTTTCTCTTATTAAAAGTCAATCCCCCCTTTTACTTTCAGATCGAACCCGTGAATAAAAAAAAAAAAAAAAACTCCTCAATATCGCCGCCGTTCCTGGAGTCGCCCTCCGCCGAGCCTACGTCACCGCCCCTCCTCTGACGCCGCTCGATTTCCCCCTCCTGATAGCAGCCCCCCCTCTCCTCAGCTCCGCCACTTCCATTCCCCCTTCTTCCTCCTCTCCAGCGCTTATCCAAATCCTAGCTTGGCCGCTCACCTCAAATCCAACAACCGTAGATCGCCTAGCTCCCTGACCGACCATCCACCGCAGCACTGGCCTCCACCGCCGCCTGAGCCAACCTCCGGCCACCCTCCGACGTGATAACAGTAAGATTTTCTTTTTTTTATTAATCTCTTTCAGTTTTTTTTCTATGTATAAATCTTTAAATAAAATCTGAAATTATAAATGACATTGTATATGAAGGAAAGTTTGAAATTTTATTCATAGAAAGTTTGAATTTTTATATGAAGGGAAAAAGGATTTTTTAAATATGAAAAATCGAGATCTTTGATTATGTGAAGCGGAGATTTTTATTTGTTTAAATTTATAATTTTTAGTGGAATAAAAATATGATCTTTATTGGTTTAAAAATAGAAAAGTTAGTTTATATAATTAGTATTGTTTTTAAAATACAACAAGAATAAAAAAATTCGATTTTTACTTATATAAAAACTTGATTTTTTTTTATATATATGAATTGCGATAAAAATTTGATTTGCATTTTATAAACATCATTGTAAAGATATGATTTCGAAATGCGAAAAGATTTGATTTTTTTAATTCTGAAAAGATTAGATTTTTTAGAAAAATGTAAAGATTCGATTTTTAACTTTGTAAAGATTCGATTTTTAACTTTGTAAAAATTCGATTTTTAACTTTGAAAAGATGAATTAAAATATGATTTTTATAATATATAGATAGTAAAGATTTGATCTTCATATATGTAGCGAAATATAAATATAATTATTATATAGGAAGTAGCGTTGTAAATATATGAAGTGAAATAAAAACCTGAACCTTATTTTATCAAGAAGTAAAGGGAATATAAAAATGTGATTTTTATATATGTAGTCGCTACGGGCAACGAAAGTGACAAAAGGCGAGAATAGCGAAGTCTTCTACGTAAGAAGAGTCGAGGCATTTGGATTTAGCTTGGATGAGAACTCCTCACCTTTAATTTATTTTTTCTAGTTAAAATATATACTAGGATGCAGACGGTGTTTAGTAGCACCCGACACCCGTCGTCCACAGACCATGGACGGCTTGTATGCTTGTTTGTTTGATTTTGATGTGTAGTTGATTGTGTGATGTGATGTGAAATGAAATAAAATATTTATATAGTTAAAAATATTTTATAGTTAAAAATAGAATTTTTAACGTGTATATGAAAGGAAATAAAAATAAACAAATCGGACGATATGTTTATATACACACATTTGACTGATATTGATTGGGACGATAAATTTTGCACATCGCCCAACTGCACAAATAAAATCTATGTTTGATTGTTTGAAACCCCACACGGGTATTGGGATGATATTTGACGTACACTAATCCCGATTGTTTAGCTGTATGTCGATCGATTGATTGACAGACTGTTATAAGCGTTGAATATTTATATTTGATGCACTTTGGATGATGGTTGATTATTCATCGTTGTTATTATATACATGTGTTGTAGAAAATCCATATAATTAACATTATATGGTAATTGATTGGGCCTGATTCCATATTTGAAAAAGAAATATTTGAAAAAGAAATATTTGAAATAGAAATATTTGAAATAGAAATATTTGAAATAGAATATTTGGAAATAGAAATATATGTAGCCGTGTTGATTAGATTGACGCCATTTTGACGTGAACGATATTTATATCAATTTTATTCATTTTATAATGAATATCAAAAGTGATTTTAAAATCTGATATTTTGAAAAGAATTGAAATTCGAACTGAAACTTAATAGAAATGAATTCGAATTGAAATTAAATAGAAATGAATTCGAATTGAAATTGAATAGAAAGGAATTTGAATTGAAATTGAATTGAATTGAAAACGAACTGAAATTGAAATAAAAATCGATTTGAATTGAAATTAATTTGGAATGAATTTAAAACGAATTTATAAGGAGAAATTCAATTTTGATTTGAATTTGAAAGAAAGTTGAAATCGTTTTGAAAACGAATTTAAAACGATTTATAAAATACGTTTTAAAAGGAAATCGACGAAGTATATATAATATATATTATTTATATAATATAATGGCCTGAATAGAACGCTCCACGCTGCGGTAGTTCGTGAATTTCGACCATTGACTTCAAATGGATATTGCGGGAGATCCAACCGTCGGATTCTCCTAAAACCAGAGCCGTTGGGTTCGTATCGAAAAGAGCTTTCTAGCGAATATTAGAAATTAGAAATCTAACGGTTGGATTTGGAATTATGTCCAAATCAAATTTGGAAAAGGTCGTTGAAAGTGCAGTTCGATGGTTGTTAATGGAAATCGACTGTACGTGCCTTGATAAAATTATTAAAAATATCAATAATTTGTGTATAATCAAAAGAAATGATTTAGGAAGAATTGGGATGAAAAACTCCATAATTGAAAGGATAAAAATAGATTTTTATCGAAATGAACTAGTTTTGAACTAGAATTAAAATTCTATTTATTTTTAAATAAATAAATTGGATTTGAAAAGTGTTTTAAAATTAACCAGAATTTCCAATATTTGAATTGGACTGGATTTGAATCGAAATTGTCTTTGGATTATTTCGATGTTGGATTTCGTGATTACACAGATATTGTTATGGAAATTTGAAAGATATATTTATATCGTTATTTCCAAATTTCCAATACGATATTTGTTGGTCGTAGAATTTGATATTGAATATAAGGCAATATAATTTCTATTCAGAGCCTTGTATTTAATATCAAATGTGATTTGGGTTTGTCGTGAATGGTGTCTTCATTAACACTGTTCTTGAACCCAGTTGAGAAAAAGATTAAATCTTTTTATTTAGATTTAATGAGGTGTACCAATTAAATAATATTTAATTGGAATTGAATTGGTATTATTTTTGGGTTTACCGTGAACAGTGTTTTAAATAACACTTATTCTTTAACCCGATAATTAATGGAATGTGATTTTGAGTTGTAGTGAACGGTATCTTCAATAATACTGTTCTTAGACCCAAAGGAGTTAAGAAAATCAGAAACTAACTGGGGATTAGTTAAGTGGAATGGTTTCTGGGGTATTGATCTGATGTTGGTTTCGGCCTTCGGGGTTAATACTTAGGGAATTTCTCACTTGCTAATTTACGGTTAGGGACTGATTGAAATGGAATGTGATTTTGGGTTTATCATGAACCGTGTTCTAAATGACACTGATTCTTTAACCCAGCTAAATATTAAAACTAAGTGGAGTTTTTATGAATCTTTAATTAGATTGAAAAGATCGAGAATGGAGTATTACCAGTTTTGCTCTAGGCGATAGTTAAATCTTTAATTAGATTTAAACGTTAAATGGTAATTGAATTTACTGATAACACCGTGGTGTTAGATATGAAGTATGACCAATTTTAATTCATGGGATGAATAGGTTGGGATTGGGAAATAAAATAAATGATTACTTCGGTAAGGTTCGTTAATCCCTACTAGTTTGAATTGATATTCAAAAAAAGATTAAAGAATAAATTTAAAAGAATTTATCTTTGATAAAATTAATGGGAAACTTTCCCTAAGAATGTGAAATTTAGAAACTAACTGTAGGTTGGCAAAGAATAATGATTTCCTGGTTATTGATATGATGTTGGTTTCGGCCTTCGGGGTTAATATTTTGGGGAATTATTCTCTTGTTAATTTACGATTAGTGATTAATGAATTGGAACGAGGCGTATGTTGTGTTTGTGTAACACTTGTTTATTATATACGCGAGTTATTCGGAAAGACCGGGTTTATCCCATTCTGGATAACTGATACGACGATAAGTCGAAGGTGAAGACGGTGGTTGAAGACCTGAGGTCCTCACATCGTTTGGATAATTACTGATGATCTTGATTGGGTTGTACACCCAAGAGGAGGGAAATAGTTGGTGATCGTCCAGACGTACTTGGAGATCGATGGATATGCGGGGTCCTAGGTGCCTCCGCTTTCGTTCAGACCCAGAACAAAATTGTAAATGGACTGTGTGTCTGACATTTGATTTTAGTCTGTGTAATTGATTTCTATTAAATATATATCTGTTTGCCAGCGGAGAATTTATTCTCTTGCTTAACGCCCTTCTCTGAGACGTACGAGCTCAGGGGTTATATATTGATAGATATCCATCGCATGGAGTGAATTGCCTGTGTGGCAGGCCTAAGTGGAAATTGATCAAGGCTTCTGTTGAAAAGCAAAGTCTTCTGGTTGATGATCAAAGCAAGGCCTTTGTGGCATAGCTTTGTGTAACGTTTACCTCGCGAGTTTCACACCCGGTATGAACCAGAAACGGGAGAAGGACCTCAGGGAGGGCATGCGTTTCTTTCTAGTTAGAAGTGGCGTCAGTGGTTTTACACACCCTGACGAGTTTGACTTATGTGGTTGTTGCTGTTCCGAGGCGCCTTGGATATATATATCGGTAACTATGTGAAGCCAATGAGTCATTTGTTGGCTCATTTACGCCCCATAGGGCGGGGAGACGTATTGTTCAAGCATAATAATCCACTCCATGTGGACCAGCCCTGACGATCCAAGGGGCAGTTGTGGCTATTCCTGAGGGGCGGACTAGAGCGTCTCGAATCGGTAGAGGACGATCCCTAGCCTCGGTTCATACCATGAATGATAACCCAACTTCCAATACGACATCTTGCGTTTTTGATTGCATAACTATATGTGGCGACATAGTGGTATGGAGCATTCATGCTGTCTATGATTGATATTTATGATTGTATATAAAATCAGAAACTAACTGGAAACGAGCTAAGATGGGTGGTTTCTTGAGTATTGATCTGATGTTGGTTTCGGCCTTCGGGGTTAATACTTAGGGGATCGTCCTCTTACTAATTTGCGATTGGAGTCTGATTAAGAATCAAAAGATGAAATTTAGCGTATTAAGCATTCTTTGGCTATTATAAGGTAAAAACCCTATCCCCTGGCTTGCGTTGCATTGTGTGATAGGACCTGGGTCTTATAATAGCTTCATTTTTCTTTACTTAGCATTGCGCCATGTTTTTGTTGCACTGGTATTCTTGGGAGGAAACCCGTTCCGTGTTATACGGCGTGGTCCCTTAATTTACCTAACTTTAAAATAAAGATTAATAACTGTTTTAGTTCTCACACCAGTCCCATGACTGACCTGGAGTTTATTGTTTTAACCTAAACTCTGGGTGCCCTTATTTTTGACACTGGCAGCTAGTAGTTTTGGTTTTGCAGATTTATATTCACAAGATCATGATTTACAGCTGGAACGATGCTCGGAAAGCTCTGTATCCGTGTATTACTTTCAGTTGTGGTTTGTATTGTTTTTCCGCTGCTATGTAATTTATTGTAATCTCTGATATTTTCTGTTGTATAATACTCATTTATACTATGTATATTCTTGTATCTGATGGAATTGTTGTAAATAACAATGAAATGTTCATCGGTCTGCGTTCTGATTTGTCTTGTCCTCACAGTAATTCGTTCTTTCTCTTCTCTTCGGAGACGGGGAAGTTTAGGTCGCTACATTTTCTTAATTGATTGCTTACTCAATTTGACTATTAACTCTATTAATTCTTCTCCGTTTGCAACGTTCATTTATAAATTGTATCATTCTCCTTCCATTGCTTCCATTATAAATTTACTATTTACACATGTTTGAATGATTCCAAACTCCAAATATATATACACCACTTGTTATACATTATATTGTTATAAATATATTAAATTTCTTTCTTATGTTTCTAACATACATTAATTACTAATTAACATATATTAATTTTTGCTGTAACGTACATAAACTAAAATTGTAATATAGATCGATTGTTACCAAATCATTTATTGTTTCTTTCCTTATATATGTTTATATACATCAATTTCATGCTTTTGTTTCCAATAAACATTATTTTCAAGTTTTAAAATTCAAACGTTCATGTATGCATGTATACGCATAAGCTATTAATTTAACTTAATTCCAACTCTTATATATCAACATACAGTTATTTTTGTAAAAATAAATTAATTAAAATAATGAAACATAAAATACCATAAAATAAATGCCCCATTCTCTCTTCCTTTCACATGCAAATATTCCATTTTAGAACATAACCAAAAGGGATTTGAGGGAAGAAATAAAGGGAGAAATAAATTCTCCACCTCAGCCATAATATTTAATTTGTGTCTATGATTCAATTTCTTAACTTGCATGCATGTAGGAACAATTTTAAATTGTAATCAAGCATAAGAATGGAATGCATTCATTGCTTAAATATAATTAAAATAAAATAAAATATTGATTAAATAAATAATAATAATAAATTAGCCCCACTATAAAATGCCCCAAACTCCCCTAAACCTAAAAAAAATTAATCATTTATACAGCCGCCTCCACCTTCATGAAATGAACGAACCAGAACATGCACACTTCCTCCACCAAAAATCTCCAAATCCATGACCCTATTCTCAAAACTTCAAACTAAAACTTATTCATCTCCTCAAGTTTAATGAATACAATGGTTGTGATCTTATAATTCATAATGGATTGAGAGAATTGCTGACTCAAAGGAGAAACGTTCGGACCAGAATTAGAGAGTCAAAGAGTTGACCAAATTTCTTGGCGTGCACGGCGACGGGGCGTTGGACGATGGCGGTTCGAATGGAAGTGGTGGATCGATGGTCACGGGTCCGGTTGGTGGTGCGACATGGCGGGAAGGAAGTCAGCGATGGGTGTAAGGATAAAGGGAAGAACACGGGTTTATACAGTGGGATTAGCGGGGTGAGAATTCTGATTTAATAATTAAAATAAATTTTAATTATTTATCTCGCTTTTTAGAATCATATCACTTTTGTGTTGTCGTGTAAACATACAACTTGTATGTTATATGAAAATTGTCCTATGAACATACCACTTTTATGTGATGTGAGATTTCTGTCTTTAAATAATTAATGAATCATGTAATTACTTATCATTAATTAAAAATTCTTGAATGAATGATTATAAATCAAGTTGTTATGTTAAAGATCGAAATTTGCGGTTTGTGAATTTTGGTGATTGTGATGTTTATATTTGTAGATCTAAGTCTATAATTAAAATTTCTGAAACATGGATGCATTGATTTGTTTAGATTTAGTTGTAGAATAGAATTTAGATTATATTGTTGTTTCATATAATATGAAATTGATATGTTTGTTAACACCAAAGATTAGATTATTTCATATACTGAAATATTGTATTTGATATGTTAGTTAACCCCAAATATTAGATTAATTACATAAGTTGTGTTATGTAAATTGATATCACATGTGATACCGAAACTTAGTTTATCTTATGTATTGAAATATAGCATTTTGACATGTAGTTGATTCAAAAACTTAGATTTATTTCATGCATTGAAATATGGAATGTCAACCTTATGTTGACACCAAAATACTAATATTTATCATATATAGTCGATATGAAATTGTCATGAAAATAAGCATAATTTTAATGTCATTAAGTTTTACCAAAAATGAAATCTTATTTGCATTTACTTTTGTAAATGAAAAGGGACACAACTTGATGATCTTTACTTACATTCTCTCATGTAAAAAGGAATAAAAAGAAAAAAATATGAGATAAAATAAACCAATTTAGCGATGGAACTTTATTGACATTTTCTTATATGAATAAAAAGGAATAGAATTTGATAACAACTTGATTTACAGCCTTATGTAAATAAAAAGACTAGTGAACGTTATGGAAAAATTTAACTTTTTATTGAAAATGGGAAAAGAAAAGTTGTTGGTGGAAAAAGATAAGATTTTACTGTTGTAATGAAATTTCAATTCTAAACGTAATTAAAGATATGATTTTGTACGGTAACAGAAATTTACATTTTTATTAATGTGATTAAAGTAGAATGAAACTTACATTTTTATTAAGGTTAGTAAAGTGGAATAATCACTTACATTTTTATTAATGTAAAAAGAAAGGAAAGGTAATAACTTACATTTTTATTAATGTAATTTAAGGTGAATGAAAATTTACATTTTTATTAAGGTAATTTAAAATGAATAGATAATTACATTTCAATGTAGAAAGGAAAGTTTACATTTTTAATGTAAATTAGAAAAGAAAAATGTTTACATTTTTTATGTAAATTAGATTAGATCAAGGAAAGAAATTTTATATTTTTAATGTAAGAAGAAAAGTTTACATTTTAACGTAAATATGAATTAAATAAAAATTACATTTTTATGGGATTAAGTCGATTTCCATGTAAATAAGATATTTTGAAATAAGAAGCATTTTAAAATAATATTTTTTGTAGAACAATTATATGATTAATTAGAATTGTACTTGGACACGAGGTTAGGTCACATTTGTGGTGGAAGTCTGCTCGGAACCGACCGGCATATCCGGCAGCCACAAATGTTGGGCCTAATGTGAGAGGTCCAAGTGCGCAAATACAAATTTGACCAAGACACGAGGTTAAGCCCAACTTGTGGGATAAGTCTGCCCGGAACCGACCGGCCTATCCAGCATCCACAAGTTGCAGGCCTAATGTGAGAGGTCTGGCCCATATTAAAATATAAATGGGTAAATTAGAAATTGACGTTATTTTCACACCATTATGTGTTAATAATGAAATAAATATTTTCACCTCCAAGTTTTTTATAAAAGAAAGTTACATTTTTAATGTAATAAGATAAGGATTAGAAAAGTTTTACATTTTCTTAATGTAAATAAGAATTAGTAGAAAATTACATTTTTATGTAATTAAGTAAGAGAACATAAAATTTCATTTTTGTGTAATTAAGACAATTTACATGTGAATTAGATTGAAAGTGAAAAATTTACGTTCATGTAAATTAAGATAAAGGAGAAAAGTTACATCTTATGTTATCAAGCTAAAGTAGAAAGAAGTTTACATTCTTAATGTAATTAGATTATAGAAATAACTTACATTTTTAATATGAAAATAATAATAATAATAAAATGAAATGTATATTTTTATCGTCACTTTAGATGCGATAAATGAATAGAATAAAAATTATATATTTTTATCATCATTTTAAAGGCGGTAAAAAGTAGTTGCATTTTTCAATATAAATAAAAGGAAAATAGGAAGTTACATTTTTATATGTAATTGGTGTAATATAGAAACCTACATTTTTCAATGTAAATAAGGATGAAATAGAAATTATATTTTTATATGAAAATAAAAGAGTTTACATTTTTCAATGTAAACAAAAGAATGATTAGGAATTTATATTTTCTAATGTAAATAGAATGTGAAATAAAGGTTACATTTTCAATATAATAATATATTGAAGTATAAGTTTACATTTCTCAATGTAAATAAAATAGGAATAGAAATATACATTTTTCAATGTAAATAATAAGATTAGAAATTTACATTTCTAAGGAATGGATTTTCATTAGAAAAATAATGAAACCAAATATACATTTGGTGTAAATTGAAAAATGGAAGAGTAAAATATAATGTTATGTTTAGGATGTGTATGTAAAGTAAAAATAGCGATAGATCGTTATAAATTATTAACGACGATATGAAATGGTTTTCAAATTTATATATGCGAGAGTTATTTGGAAAGTCCGAGTTTACTCTCATTCCAAATAATGATACGACGTTCGAAGAATTGAAGACGGCGATTAAAGACCGACGATCTTCACATCGAATGGGTGACTAATGTTGAGGCCCTTGATTGATTTGCTCCCAAGACGGGGCTAAAATGGTAGTTATCCGGACGTTGTGCTGATTTGTACGGATTTGGCTTTCGCTCAGACCCAGAGCATAAGCTTATAAATGGAATGTGTGTCTGACATTGTACTCCTTTATATTGTATTTATTGATTTTCTATCGAATGTATGAATGTTTGGTGGCGGAGAATTTAATCTCTTGCTTAACACCCTTTCATATATTTCGGCAAAGGATTTGTAGTGCGATATGGAGTGACGATGTGGCATGCTAAGATGCATATGATCAAGGCTTTATTGAAAAGCAGGCTTTGTGGAATGATCAAAGCACAGCCTGTTTGGGCATAGCTTTGTGTATAGCGAGACTTCGCGAGCCTCACACACCGGCGGAGTCTAAAACGGGAGAAGGGAACGCAGGGAGAGCAGCACGTTTTTTTCTAGCTAGAAGTGGTGTTTGGACTTTAACTCGGCCCGACATTTAACTTATGTGGATGATGGAATGAGGCGCGCCTCGGATGATAGGTCCTATAGGACCGGGAAACGTGTGTTCAGGTATTACTAATCCGCAACTTGTATGGTGGACCGGCCCTGCAGCTATCCAAGGGTTCACTGGTGGGGATCTTGAGACATTAGCTAGAGTGTCTCGAATCGGTAAGGAGCTCCTCCCAAGCCTTGACTCATGATGGAAACCCAATTTCCAATGCGACCTCATGCGGTTTTGATTGTATTACTAGTATGGAAGCATAGTATTATGGTATCTATGTGTCCTAGGATTGATACATTATGATTGAAATGTTTTTGAAACATATACGCACTAATAATAATATCAAATTTGTTTTTATCGTATCAAGCATTTTTGACCATTATAAGGTAAAACCCTATCCTCCGCTTTTGCGTTGCATTATGTGATGGGACTTGGGTCTTATGATGGTTTCATTTTTTTAAAAAGCGTTGCGTTGTTTTAACGATTTACTTTAATTTATGCACAACAATCCATTGTAGTAAACCCGTTTCGCGTTAGCGGCGTGGTCCTTGGATTTGTTTTATTGTTAGCAGTAAAATTAGTTAAGAATTCTCACACCAGTCCCATGACTGACCCGCTGTTTGTTTCCACCTTTGCAAACTCGGGTGCCCTCTTTCCACACGGGCAGTCGAGTAGTTTGTCTGCAGGTTTATCTCTTTAGCAGGATCCTGGATTGAAGCTTAAAGCTGTGTCTGGAACATTGGAAGTCTTCCGCTGCCTTAGTTATTTTGTTTCTGCTTCAGTATTATTAAAATAATGTAAAATTATCTTCCGCTGTAATTATTAGTTAATGTACTCTGATGTAACATTTATTATTGATGTTATAAAAGTCTGTTGTTGTTGTTCTAATGTATTGTATTCCCAAAGTTAAAGTATTCGTGGATTTCCAACTTTTGGCTCAGACTTGTGTGGTTTATGGTCGATCCAAAGAGCGGGAATTTACGGGTCTTTACAACCAGCTTAACCAATAATATATATATTGATCTGATAAGTGGATAGGGTTAAAACAAGCTTAACCAATAACACATGTTGATTTGATAAGTGGGTAACATGGGTGACATGTAGGATATAATTATAAACACTTAACCATGTTGAAACATGAAAGAAGACATGAATAAGAGGGGGTTAAGTGGGAAATCCTAGTGGGGACCAAGCATAGGTGGAAATCATGTGTCAAGCGTGGGGACCCTTTTCAACCAGTAACCCATTTAGTGTCTAAATGAGCTCGATCAAAATCGAGGACGGGACACGCTTACTGGGTTTGATTGTAAGCGGTCAAAACGGGTTAGCGGTGGCAACGCAAGTCCAACGGGGTCATGTGCATGCGTGGGCTCGGGCTGGTAGTTAAGACGTTGTTGCATCGTGTAGGTATAAGCCGTGCATCTTTAGTGGTATCGGGTTGCCACTTTGGGGAGTGATACACCTCACTGTGGGACCAGCACGGGTATCTACGAGTTAGGGAGTCGATCGAATGGGGAATGTAGTTGGTACGACTAGCAGAGATAGGAGTAGGCGACACCTATGAAGATAACTAGGAGTCCAACTACCATATTATGAATAAATGTTGTAATTAGAATGGGGAGGTGGTGGGTACAACTAGTGGAGATAGGGGCAGGCGGCACCTATGAAGACAGCTAGGGGTACACAAAACTACCATTATGGTTATTATGTTCAGTAGGCGGGATCAACTTTTAGGGTGACTAGTAATGGTGTAGTATAGTAATTATCCTATAGTGATTAGGAGCGCGATTAACGCCAACGTATTCCTCTTGTTTGTTTTGTCTTGCCCATTTGCTTCACAATCATTCCTTGTTTTACCAGTTTATACCTTATCCTAATTACTTTAATAATTATATTGTTAAAGTTGTTGTACTAGGCAGACTTTAGGTCTAACCCCCTTTGTTTTCGCCTCTTTTTTTTCTTTCCCCTCCCCCCACTCCCCGCCCCCAAGGTTCTCAGGGTGGGACAAGTGCTAGTGGAGCTTGATTTGGACCTCTTTCTCTCTCTTTTGGAAGTTCTTGGATTGCTGAAAGAAAAGTTCAGCTCATCTCTTTTATGGCTATTTATGTTGGGGTTATGCTTTTTTACTTTATGTATTAAGAAAATAATTTGTCAAGATAGATATTAAGTATACTTGGTTTTATTGTAACCAAACTATTTCTCCGCTGCAATAAAAGTTGTTTTAATTTTTCAGGTACCAATATATGTATTTGTCTTGTTATATTCTTTTCTATACACCAATAATACTTCATGAAAGTTAATGCATTCCCTTTGAGAGTGACATTAATGGACGTGGGGTATTACACCCAGACTAACTCAACGGGAAATAAAGAGTTCCAGAATATATTATGCCTCCAATACCGTGCTATGAAGAAACCAACACCCCAAATACATAGCCTAAACAAACAAAAGCAATAGTAGTAACAGCAACATTAAGACTAACCGGCGACCCCCAACACCCTGACGCCTACCAAAACGACACACAACAATCCACAAAAGCTACCAAGCTCATAGAATAGACAACATAAAGTAGCCAACAAGATAGACTCCAAGAGAACAAAGAAAACCCATCACCACAAGAAGACCCAACTCAGTCATCCCAAAGACTGTTTAAGCCGAGGCCGAATACATGTTAGACCACAGTAAACACAGCAGAAAGTACTCAGCAGGTAAGACTCGGCTTACTATGCCAGGGAGAAGAAATACGGGTCAGCTCGAGGAGGCAGGCATAACATATATGAAATGTTGAAGTCGCGATGTGGATTAGACCCGAACGAGTCCAGAAAACACACTTCGCGATGGAAATGGGGTTGCCAGGAAAAGATATGGATTTCGCAATTAAGATCGGAGGTGGGGTCTGGAGCAAGGAAGCAAAGGGATGTTGGAGGGGTTGCGAAACTAAAGCTGGGGTCAGAGGAAGCCTTTTACACATCTGAAATTAAAATTAGGGTTTGGGAGATTTCACATACAACGGAAGCAGGCAAAAGCAGAAGAAAGAGAGAGATCGGGTCAGAGACGAAGAGAATGAAGGTGGATTAAAAGAGAAGAGTAGCGAAAAGAAACGAAGGAAAGAGAAAATGGAAGAAAAAAATTTCCTATCGCCATTAACTAAATCTCACGCACTTTTTTTCCTACAAGAAATGGGTTTGGTGATTTATAAGCGAGATTATAAATGTTTGAAATTAATAATGAGATTTTCTATAAACAATTGTAAATAGAAGTTATAAGTGGAATATGGTTTTGATTATGTAAAAGGAAATATTATTCACGCTTAAAGTGAATAATCGTTTAAAGCAGATACTTTGCAAATGTAAGCATATATAAAAGAAATCTAGGTTGGAAATGTGAAATCAAATAGAAATTTAAATGATAAGGGAAATGGAAATTCGTTTTCGAAAGGAAATGTTGGATTATATTCCAAAGTTTGGAATATAAAACAAATTGAAATAAGTCCAAGGGATTTATATTTATACTTTATTAGATCGAATTTTATTATAATGATTTAGTTCAAGATGGATATTTGAACTCTATTTAGTATAAAACTATAATTTAAATTGAAATATATTAAGAAGTGAATAATACAATATTAATTACTGTGGAAATACCGTTTGAAACAGTTTAAGATTTATTTAAATTAGTATTATTAAACAAGTCTATATTCCTGTTAAGGAAAGATACTGATATTTGAAAATGAATAACGACTGAAAGCAAATGTTATGTGAATGGAAATAATCATAAGGGAAATTGAGTTAACCTTAAATGATAAGATTTATTCCGAAGTTCGGAATATAAATCAAATATAGATTATTCGAGAGAGAGTTATTTATTGGAATTAGATTATTTTGAATTCGGGAAGTAGTTTTTCTTACTTTCCGTTTGAATCAAATTTAATTATTTATCTATTTACTTATTAATTGAAATTAATAAGTACAAGTTATAATTTTTATATACCAAATATTTGGCAACAACGATTATAACGCTACCGTTATAATAAATGTTCTTAAATCTAAACAGCGATTTTAATGCTACCGTTATAATAAATGTTTTATAAATCAAATATTTAGACACAGCAATTATAACGCTGCCGTTATAATCCATGTTTTTTTGTAAAAGAAATAGATTGGATCTGAGAGTCGCATAAGCAATGTTTTGTTTGAAGTTATGGAATTTGACTATTTCGAAGTTGAGAATGTTGTTTAATTAAGGTATGAGAGGTAATTATACCCTAACTTGATTGACTTCATGATTGATGGTGGAATGGCTAAGGTTTGATAGTGAAGATTGGTTAGAAATATGGTTATTTGATAATGATTAATGGTTTGAGTTATAATAAAGATGTTTTATAATGTCGCTTTAATTTGAAGGATTTTGAAATGTTTTCCCCAAACAAAATGAGAGATATTTTCTATGCATAGAAAATGAAATGAATCGGTCAACGAGGAATTAAGAAAGGGAATATGGAAATATTTTCCGATATTAATTAGGTATATTTTCTGAATATGGAAAGGGAGAATTCGTGAATATTTAGAAATGTTTTTAACTGGAATAAGATATATTTTCTCGAATAAAGGAATTAGGATATTAGGAATGCCTTTTTCCGAAAATCAAGAGAAAAAATAGAGTTTTGAAAGGATACAAAAGATGGAAAATGGGAATTGGAAATGATAATATAATAAGGAATTGATTTAAAAAAGGGCCAGTGTTGTTTGATGCTTGATCGGTAGAATTTTTATTTGGAAATCGGATCGTTGGTTGTATGGATCTTCCTTTGATAGTTAAATCACCAACTATCCAGGTTTTAATTTATTTTATACCTCCGTTGTCAATACGGAGAGAATGGGATCAGATTTATTATCTTAAACCCACTCCATATTAGCATAAGTGTTACGAATCAACTTATGCTGAAGATAATTGAAGACGGAGTCAAATGCAAGGGTTGTTCTATTAATCCTAAGTAGAAATTGTCCAAGATGGATTGATAGAATGGTTCTTTCGGTTTATCCAGTCTCAGGACAACATATATGGATGAATGTATGAAGACATGACATTCAAAGTAAATGATGGCAAGATGTGTTGAAATATAATCTTGATCTCAAGCCTCATCACCCGGGAAATGACAGAAATTGGGTAGGCAGCATGGCCATGTGGGTCATTCCAATTAGGGGTATTATCACCTGATGTAGAGAAATTTCATTTGCTTCTTATTCCATTCACTGCTGTATGCTTTCGGTAACGGTTGCTGATCACAACCGTTGGTGATAATATGCTCGATACACTCAAGTTAAATAGGTGGTCAGTTATGTGTGGCCGGGTTGCAAGATGTTCTTGTTGAACCCCAGTGTATCCCCTCTAGAGTACAGTAATCGGAAGGTGGTTCCATATCTTGTCATAGTCGGAATCAAATCTCCAATAAGTTCCCTGCGATTTTGAATTTTATATTATATATGGAGCGTGAGATGTAAGTGTTCCAATAGATTCTTTTTATTTGATTAGACACTATTATAATACCACTATATTTTGATATCAAAATGTTTTGGGTTATCGTTAGGTAAAAACCATCAGTGTTTATGTGTGGATCGGTCTTACGATTAACAGTTCTTTCGAAGGATTTTAAAAAGTTAAACCAATGGTTGGAGTTTACTCACAACAGTCCCATAACTAACCCAGAGTTTACTTTTTTTTTCTTTTCCCTAAACTCTTGGGTACCCATATTTGTACGGGCAATCAAGAAGTCGGGATTTTACAGATTCACTTTGGAGGAGCTTGAAGCAGAAGGCTTCACTTGTCGGCTATACACTATTATATTTTCCGCTGTGTACTATGTTGTATGTGGAAATAGGGGTATACAAATGTTCGAGGAATAATTGTTGTGCTCTGATGATGGTACATATATGCAGTTACTTATTTATATTTCAAAAGTTATGTTATATAACATATTTTATTCATTCCGCTGTGAGATTTGTGTTATTCGTTTTCTTCTACTATTACATTTCTTTCTTTCCATTTCTCATCCTCTTGCTTCTTTCTATTAATGATTCATATTTCTATGCATTTTGGGTTGGACGTGTGGTGTAATTATTCAACTCAAAGGATACGGAAATTTGGTACATTACACTGTAGTGACTGATATATCCGAGGCGCCTTGCTATCCATCATCCACATAGGTAAAAAAATATAAATGTCTGGGCACTATACCATGATAACACCCATAGCTAGAAAGAAATGTTGAGCAGTCCAAACGGCCACGATCCCGTTTTTGACTCATACCGAGGTGTGAGGCTCTCGAATTAATGCTATGCACAAAGTTATGCTATTTAAAGCTGTGCTTTGATCATCAACCACAAGACTCGGCTTTTCAACAAAAGCCTTGATCATCTGCATCTCAGCATGCCACACTGATAATTCATGCCATGCAACTGATGTCTATCAATATATAACCTCTAAGCTCATACGTCTCAGAGAAGGGTGTTAAGCAAGAGAACAAATACTCCACCACCAAACAGATATATATTTAATGGAGATCAAACCGCATAGAATAAAATCCAATGTTAGACACACATATGTCCAATACAGGGGAGAGGTCCTCGCATATCCGGTCGATCTACAAGTACGTCTGGGTGATCACCACTTATTACCTTATCCTGGGTGTACAATCCAATCAAGGTGTAATAACCCGGAAAATGACGTGTATAAATTATATTAGCGAAATATGAATTACACACGTGTTGTATACCTCATGTACATGCGTGGTGTAAGCTATATGAGCGATGTATGAATTATACATGCATAGAATAATTGATATATGTGTTGAAATGCAAGTGAAATATAGCAATTATATATATATATACACTCCCCTCGTCCACAAACCATGGACGATATTTATTGTTGTGAATTGGTGTGAAATATTGGATGAAAAATACGAATGGTTGAATAATTGTTTGTGGTTGATATTGTTTGGTTGTGGTTGAAAAATACCCATTGGTGATTGAAATGAATTGGAAATATTTGTGGAAATAAAAATAAACATGCCTCTTGCGTGCGAATTAGATGCATGAATCCCCATTGTCAAAAACCGCGAGGTTTTAAGGTAGAGCGAGGAGCCGTACCAGGGACGGTGCCGGTTTTAACTACCCTGCCGTTATGCTGCCGAAATTTTGAATAATCTTTGTGTGTTAGAATTATTTTCATATATAGAAATTATTTCCATGCGTTGAAATTAAAGTCCTATGTTGAAACTATATCCATGTGTGGAAATGTTCATGTGTTGAAAAGTGATGTGTGAAAATTAAATTCATTTGTGAATGAATGAAGTGTTTAAACAATAAAAATCAAATTTTTATAATATATATGAAGTGTGAAAAATATTCTCCTTATATAAATAGTTTCAACAATAAAAATTCCATCTTTCTAATATGAACAACATAAATAAAATATCCATGTGTGGAAATGCTCATGTGTTGAGAAATGTGTGTAGCGGAAAAGTTCATGTGTTGAATAAAAAGTTCGAACAATAAAAATTACATTTTTATTGAAACTATGAAGTATTGAAATTATCCATTTGTCGAATAAATATTTTAAATGATAAAAATATCATTTTTATCATATATGTGATATGCTAGAGATATGCGGACATTGAAATAAATATTTGTGAAGAAATATTATTTTTAACATGCATAGGAACTAAATAAAATAGTCATGTGTTGAAACCTATTTTAGTTCGCCAAAATTATCATCTTTGAAATGTGAAGTGTTAAAAATAGCCACTTGTTCAAATAAATGTGCATGAGTTGAAATATACATTAATTAGCTAATGATATGATTTTAGCCTATGCATGCAACATTAGAATGAATGGTGTTTTTAAACCAAAGTAAACTGAATATGAAGTTGAATGGAAAATGATAAGTGATAAAAATTGTATATATGTACATGCATATTTATTGAACAGGTTATATCAAAAGGGGCTAGAGAAGAGGAATAAAATTTTGTGCCCGACAAATAGGTACACATTTACTGTTTTGTTTGGGTGATGATTTTATGAGCCTATTGGCTAGCCGCTTGGCGTTTTCTTTTTCTTTTTGACATGAGACGCCCGTGTGGCTATTTGGGAATTTTCCCAGCCCCTCCCGTACAAAGGAGGTTATGGCGAAATTTTCCAAAATTTAAAGGCGTTAGTGAAATAATTGAAGTGAAAACGATATAGGAATTTTTGAATGAACTATATTTATATAAATATATAAATATAAATAAAATTAAAACGAAACGTGGCCGTGCAGTTCGTGTTTTGAAACCGTGATTTCAAACGACTAGTGCGGGAAATCCAACCGTTGAATTTTCCCAAAACTGCAACCTTGGGTTCGCCTTGGGAATATCTTTCCAACGGCACCAACTTTGTGAAGATCCGACGGTTGGATTGTCTGGAATGTTTAATTCAAATCTGAAGAAAAACAGCGCCAGAAACGATTATATATATATATATATATATATAATTAAATTAACTCGAATAACGACGCTGCAGTTCGTAAATTGAAATCGTAATTTCAAATGGCTAGTGTGGAAGATCCGACCGTCGGATTTTCCCAAAATTGAAACCGTTGGATTTGTTTTGAAATAACCTTCCTAATGATATAAAATTTGTGAAGATCCAACAGTTATATTTTCAGATATGTGTAAAACAAAATTAGTGAAAAGCAGCGCCAGTGCATCGACAAGACCTGAAAAGTCGTTTAATTAAATATGGCCGTTTTAAAATAAATAAAAATGGCGATATATCGTTATAAAATACTATAGACGATATAGAGTGAAAATAATCCCATTTTGTGGTGTTTGCTTGATATGTGATGGTCGAATGTATTTAACATGAGAATTATAACTAAAGAACTGAAATGTGAAGTTTGAATAGTCCAACCATGTGACTAATTGATTTGAAAATCTAAATATACGTGGATTATTTGAAAAGGCCGAGTTCATCTCATTTCAAATAATCAATCGATGTTGAGAAGTAGAATAGTGGAAGACGGTTGAAGACCGACGATCTTCACGTTGGATGGATGGGCGCTACTGATGCTCGTGATTGGAGTAGCTACCATAAAGGAACTGAAGTAGTAGCCGTCCAAACATACTGTTGATTGTACGGATATGCGAGGAATTGGTGCCTCCGGTTTCGTTCAGACCCGGAACGGACTTGTAAATGGACTGTGTGTCTGACATTTGATTTTGTTCTATGCTTATTGATCTCTGTTAAATATATATCTATTTGGCGGCGGAGAATTTATTCTCTTGCTTAACGCCCTTCTCTGAGACATACGAGCTCAGAGGTTATATATTGATAGAAATCAGTCGGATGGAGTGGATTGCCTGTGTGGAACGCCTAAGTGGCATATGATCAAGGCTTCTGTTGAAAAGCAAAGTCTTGTGGTCGATGATCAAAGCATGGTCTGTGTGACGTAGCTTTGTGTATGACGTGAATTCGTGAGCCTCACACCTCGGTATGAGTAAAAAATGGGAGACAGACCGCTGGGAGTGCACGACGTTTCTTTCTAGCTATGGTGGTGTCAATGACCTACCGGCCCTGACATTATATATACTTTTCACCTGTGTGGTTGTTGGAATGCGAGGCGCCTCGATTATAGGTCTGTAAGGACCGGGAAACGTGTGTTCAGTAATTGCCAATCCTCAAAAGTAAGAGAGGACCGGCCCAGCCTGTAACACCCCACCTCCGCCAGGGTGTCTCTTGCAAGCACTCTGACTTTGGAGGGGCGTTTGAATCAGGTAAACATGCATAATGATATATCAAGGCAGAACAAGAACATATGTATATATGTAAACAGAGTAAATAACATAGATAAAACAGCGGAAGATTTCAAACCATTTCAAAACAAGTCTGGTACAACATAATGTCAACTTTCCAAATACACAAGTCTAGATAAAAACAACATTGCTGAAAAACTGAAATACATAAGTACTATCCCCAAAATAAGTGATAACCATAGCTAGCTTCATGTCAAGACCGTACATGAGCTAAAATCCCACAAGCAAGCGATCAGAAATCCAAGCTAAGCTCCAATATTCCCACCTTGAGAACCTTGGGGGGGGGGGGGGAATGGAAGAAAAGAGGCGAAAGAAAACAGGTCAGTCAAAAAGACTGAGTAAGCCCTACTACAATCAATGTAAACTAATAAAGTTAACTGACATGATGAAAGCTGAGATGAACATGTGGATAACTACATACTGGCATGATGATTAACTAACAAGGTAGATAAAGGTGTCATCGCATAATCAGGATTAAGGTTTTGCACCACAGGTGTACTAGAAAACTAACATGACTTGAATAAACCAGTATTGATCCCTTGGCCCAAGCTTTGGCCCAATAACATGAAGTGACCCTAATACGCGGTCCAACCAAACGGTCTAGTCGATCGGCTCCCTACAAGCCTAACTCGTCACGTGTTGGTGTCAATGCGGCCCAAAAATAATTGTAGTCAGACTGTGCAGGGTCTCCCGTCGGGTGTATCAAGCCCTAGGGTGGAAACCCCTGGACACCATAAACATAAGTGCACAGTCTCGATCTACTGGTACCCGTGCATGCTTTCCCGGGCTTCGGACTATGTGCACGACCATTGTAACACCCAACCTCCGCCAGGGTGTCTCTTGCAAGCACTCTGACTTTGGAGGGGCGTTTGAATCGGGTAAACATGCATAATGATATATCAAGGCAGAACAAGAACATATGTATATATGTAAACAGAGTAAATAACATAGATAAAACAGCGGGAGATTTCAAACCATTTCAAAACAAGTCTGGTACAACATAATGTCAACTTTCCAAATACACAAGTCTAGATATAAACAACATTGCTGAAAAACTGAAATACATAAGTACTATCCCCAAAATAAGTGATAACCATAGCTAGCTTCATGTCAAGACCGTACATGAGCTAAAATCCCACAAGTAAGCGATCAAAAATCCAAGCTAAGCTCCAATATTCCCACCCTGAGAACCTGGGGGAGGGGGGGGGGGGAACGGAAGAAAAGAGGAAAAAGAAAACAGGTCAGTCAAAAAGACTGAGTAAGCCCTACTACAATCATTGTAAACTAATAAAGTTAACTGGCATGATGAAAGCTGAGATGAACATATGGATAACTACATACTGCCATGATGATTAACTAACAAGGTAGATAATGATGTCATCGCATAATCAGGTTTAAGGTTTTTGCACCACAGGTGTACTAGCAAACTAACATGACTTGAATAAACAAGTATTGATCCCTTGGCCCAAGCTTTGGCCCAATAACATGAAGTGACCCTAGTACGCGGTCCAACCAAACGGTCTAGTCGATCGGCTCCCTATAAGCCTAACTCGTCACGTGTTGGTGTCAATGCGGCCCAAACATAATTGTAGTCAGACTGTGCAGGGTCTCCCGTCGGGTGTATCAAGCCCTAGGGTGGCAACCCCTGGACACCATAAACATAAGTGCATAGTCTCGATCTACTGGTACCCGGGCATGCTTTCCCCGGCTTCGGACTATGTGCACGACCATGGTTCACCCGGAACTACACCGGCGTACCACTCTGCCGTCGTTTTTGGTCACTTACCTCCAGTCCAGTAATCGTGCTCCCTCCCTAGCCTAGACCCTAGGGCCTTAATTGTAACACCCCACTCCTGCTATGATCACTCACTAAGGGAATGCCATAACATCGGTGGAGTATTTTAAGTGAATATAGAACAGAGAAATTACAGCAAGACAGATATAAGTAATACTTGAAAATTTAAAACATCATTTCATTGCAGCGGAAAGTAAAACATGTTTGGTTACATTACAAAACCATAATAAGAGTCAAGTACAAAAATATCCATCCTGATAAATAAAAATACATAATCCCAATACATGAACTGATAGCCATAAAAGAAAAGGGTAATCTGAGCTCTACATCTAGGGTCCAAGCTCCAAGAGAGTAATAAAAGCAGCCTGATCAAAGCCTACTCGTGCTGGGCCCACTCTGAGAACCTGAGGGTTGGGAAAAGATAAAAACAACGGGGTCAGACATAAGTCTGAGCGAGTCCTATAACTTTAACAATGCAATCATTAAAGTAATTAGGGTATGATATAACTTGGTACGGTGTGACTGGGGATAAATGACTACACTCAGTAGCCAATCAGACTTAGAATGAACTAAGATAACTATAAAGACGCATTTACCCACCCAAGGATAATTACAACACTGCACCACACCAGTCATTCCTACTTAAAGGTTGATCCCTCCCAAGGACTTAGAAAATTTACCCAGTAGTTTCGAGTACCCCTAGCTGACTACATAGGTGCCGTCTGCCCCTATCTCCACTAGGTGTACCCACTACTCCCAAGCGATCGGCTCCCTACCGTAGATACCCGTGCTGGCCCCACAACGCGGTGTATCACTCCCCATAGTGGCAACCCGATACAACAAATGGTGCACGGCTTATATCTACACGATGCAACAACGTCTTACCTACCAGACCGGGTCCACACACGCATATGAAACCCGTTGGACTCGCGTTGCCACCGCTACCCCGTTTTGGCCTCTTATAGTCAAGCCCAATATGCGTGTCCCGTCCTCGACTTGGGTCGAGCCCACAAAGATACGTTTGGGATATTGGTTGAAATGGGCCCCCACAAGCTACCCACCTAAGCTTGTCATTTCTAGTGTATACCACTTAACCCTTTAATCATGTTTTAATTACATGTTCCACTTTGGTTAAGTATTTTAATCGTATTTTCTATTGCCACCCAAGGCAACCACTAGATTTCCACATGCCACCCAAGGCACCCACTTAACCCCTCATGTCCCTCTACATGCTAATATGGTTAAGTGTTTCTTAATTAATTAATTAAGATCATGACCTCATAAAGACCTCTCACATTAGCCCATCTTTTATGACTGCTGGATATGCCGGTTGGGTCCGGGCAGACTTCCGTCATAAAAAGGGTCTAACCTCGTATCTTTACTTTAATCACGTATTTAATTTATGACTAAGACCTCTCACATTGTGCCAATCATTTGTAGCTGCTGGATTGCCGGTCGGTTCCGGGCAGACTTCCGCTACAAAAGGGTCCAACCTCGTGTCTTAGTTGATTAATTACACCTAATTAATCACCCCCATAATTTGAATTAATTATCCCTAATTAATTACACATTTTTAAGAATATGGGTAGACCTAACTCAATAGGTAAATTCCCAATTCCATATTATGGGTAGACCTAACATAATAGGTAAATTCCCAACTCCATAATATGGGTAGACCTAACTTAATAGGTAAATTCCCAATTATGTCCATTCATTTTATGTTATGCTTAAGCATACCAACTTTACACATTTCTATTAACATGCATATTAACCCCATCGTTTTCCCACGTAATTCGTTCTCATGACATGTCATATAAATGGGAAGATTCATTATAAATGTAATGGGTTCAATCTTAGCACAACGTTGGCATTTACATGGGTTTAAAAGGTGTCAACTTGCATCACAACATTAAACCCAACTAGCATAAATCATTAACCCAAACTTGCATATGAACTTGCATATAAACTTGCATATGAACTTGCATATAAACTTGCATATGAACTTGCATATGAACTTGCATATAAACTTGCATATGAACTTGCATATATACTTGCATATGAACTTACATAACATGTCATACATAGAGGCAACCTTGCATATGTTATGCATATCATAAAAAGAGACAAACTTGCATATGAACTTGCATATATACTTGCATATGAACTTATATAACATGTCATACATAGAGGCAACCTTGCATATGTTATGCATATCATAAAAAGAGACAAACTTGCAGATGAACTTGCATATATACTTGCATATGAACTTGCATAACATGTCATATCATAAAAAGAGACAAACTTGCATATGAACTTATAACATATGACAACCACAATATGCATAGATCCTCATTTACATCCATAGTCTCCTAATATCCTATCCTAATTAGTTTAGAAATTGCTTGCTAAAGGCATAGGAACTCACAAATCACTAATTAGCACTCCAATGAGGAAGATTAAGTTGCTAGAGTGGATTAGAACTTGCTTAGAGTTGATTTGAGATGCTAACTTCTTCTCAACTTTGGTGGAGGCTCCTTCTAGTTTTAATTTGACGGCATGAGGCCCTTGAATCTATTTTTAGTATGAATTAGGGTAGTGTTAGGGTGTGTTTATAGATTAAGCAAGCGTTTTTGGCCATTAGATTAACCCTAAATTTGATTAGGACCATCAGATCTCGGAAGCTTCTAGAGAACAACCCAAAACACAGCCAAACCCTAAAATGGTGCACCAGGTTACACTGGTCGAGCACCCCCTGTCGACACCCAAGTCGACAGGGCTGTTGACTTGGTCCTAACCAAGTCGACTGCCCAGTCGACAGGGCTGTCGACTTGGGTAGCTAGGCGGGAATTTTCCCCGCCTGCGCCCAATGGCCCCAATTTCGAAATTTGAACCTGAATTTTAAATCTGTTTTGAACTTTGAATTTTCTACAAACTTCATTGGGCCATAACTGGGCCATACGGACTCCGATTTACAAAATTTCGGACTCTATTTCGCGTATTTTTCCGAGACGAACGCAATGACGCAGCCCGTTTCCCCTAATTCTCACATCTGTGATTATTTATTCTGCAATTAGTGAATTTTAGCATTAACTGAAATACGGGGTGTTACATTCTCCCCTCCTTAAAGGATTTCGTCCCCGAAATCTCTAAGCTAAGGAGAATGCATATCCTACCATCCAAACAACCATCTACTCAATCCATCAAACACGGGCATCCATTGTCCTTAAAACAATTTCTAATGATGTATGAGCATATGCAAAAAGTGTGTGTATATGTTCCCTATCTAATGTATGAACATATGCAAACCATGATATTGCTATGCATCCATTATGTATGCGAGAGAACCCTATCGACACATACAATATCTACATGAGTGCACAATCATTCACCAAAATGCATCATCCATATGATAACACAATCATTATACATCCATAAATATAGCTACCTACACACAATTATATGCAATATGCAATATGAAGTGACTGAGCCGATCTAGTGCCTAGAGTGTGTGTATATGCATCCACGAGAAACCACTAGCAAACGCTTGCATCCACATGCATCCATCAACCATAACATGTCTCAAACACATGTTTCAACCATAGGTTTACCCTATCTAAAGGTCAAAAGTACTAACGAGAGGACATACTAAAGATAAGATATGTACTAGACAAACGATAAAGGAGAAGTTAAAAGACATACCCTCAAAAAGGAATGGGTATAATGAACGCATCTTCGCTTCCGTCTCCCAAGTAGCGTTGCCCTCATCTTCTCCCCATTGCACTTTGACTAGTTGAACCTCTCGATTCCTCAGTTTCCTAGTCTCTGACCTAAGGATGCGAGTAGGAGCTCGTCGAATAGTCGCATCACGCTCTACTTCCACTTCTCTAAGCAAGCTCGGCTCTACCACCTCTGCGGTCTCATGTAGGCACTTCCTCAAGTGTGACACATGGAATACATCATGTACACCACTGAGTCTGTCGGGCAACTCCACTCTATATGCCATCCGTCCAATCCTTTCCTTAATAGGAAACGGCCCTACGAACCTTGGTGCTAACTTCCCAACGGATCCAAAGCGAACCACATTTCGTAACGGAGACACTTTGACAAAGACCTTGTCCCCAACTTCAAACTCAAGATCCGTCCTCCTCTTGTCCGCATAAGATTTTTGCCTATCCTGCGCTGCTTTCATCCTTCTTCGAATCAAGTCAATCTTCTCAGAAGTCTCCCTAACCATATCAGGCCCAAGCAAGATCTTATCCGTAGATTCCCACCAACATGTAGGTGATCGACAAGGCCTTCCATAAAGAGCTTCGAAAGGAGCCATACCAATACTGGACTGAAAGCTGTTATTATATGCGAACTCCACCAATGGAAGATGCTCTTCCCATGTACCTCCAAAATCTAAGATACAAAGCCTCAAAAGGTCTTCTAGGACACGATTCACCCTCTCAG
This sequence comes from Allium sativum, assembly GCA_030737875.1. NCBI lineage: Eukaryota > Viridiplantae > Streptophyta > Magnoliopsida > Asparagales > Amaryllidaceae > Allium > Allium sativum. The sequence goes on along the minus strand of CM060924.1, from coordinate 800,686,379 downwards.
TCTGGCCGTCCGTCTGAGGATGATATGCGGTGCTCAGACATAATTGAGTCCCCACTGCTTCTTGCAAACTTTTCCAGAACTCGCTAGTGAAGATAGGATCTCGATCACTCGCTATGCTAGAGGGTACCCCATGCAATCGAACTATCTCCCGAAGATATACTGAAGCTAGCCATAGAGCAGTCCTCTTGCTCTTCACAGGTATGAAATGGGCGCTTTTAGTAAGTCTGTCTACCACAACCCAAATTCCCGTATTACCCTTTCTCGATCTGGGTAACCCGTCAATAAAATCCATCGAGACGCTATCCCACTTCCATTGCGGAACTTCCAATGGGTGAAGCAGCCCACCTGGTTTCTTTTGCTCCGCTTTCACCTGTTGGCACACAAAGCATCGAGCGACATATTCGGCCACATCTTTCTTCATACCGGCCCAGAAGAAAACCCGCTTCATGTCTTGGTACATCTTGTCCCCACCGGGATGAATGGTCATCCTAGAACTGTGTGCATCATCAAGAATAGCCTTCCTAAAACCCTCGTCTTGCGGTACACAAAGTCTACCGTCTCTATGCAAGCACCCCCTATCGTCTAGAGTGTACCTACTCAAATGGCTGGACGACTCCCCCCTTATGAGCTTCTCTACCAACTCAACCAACTGTGGGTCATCCCTCTGTGCTTCTCCAATCCGCCCCAAAAGAGTAGGTCTGACCTCCAAGGATGCTAGCAAACCGGGTATATAGTCAATGGAAGGTTTGAAATCAAACATCGAGATAAATTCCAAGCTTCGTTGTTCCACGAACAATGGACTCAAGGACAACCTTTTTCTGCTCAAGGCGTCCGCCACCACGTTACCCTTGCCAGGGGTATACGCTATCTCGAAATCATAGGATGCTAAGAACTCCATCCACCTTTGCTGTCTCAAATTCAAATCCTTCTTAGAAAACAAGTACTTCAATGATTTGTGGTCAGTGAACAATTCGAATCTCTCACCAAGAAGATAATGGCGCCAAATCTTAAGCGCAAAAACAATAGCGGCCAACTCTAAATCATGGGTAGGGTAATTTTTCTCATGTGCCCTCAATTGCCTTCCACCATAGGCTATTACCCTTCCCTCTTGCATTAAGACTGCGCCCAGTCCTGTCCCACAAGCATCAGTATAGACAACAAATGGCTTACTCCCATCTGGCAACACTAAAACTGGAGCAGTGGTTAAAGCTCTCTTTAATCGTCGGAACGCATCATCACAATCTACGTCCCATGTGAAAACAAGATTCTTCTTCGTTAAGCGGGTTAATGGGACTGATATTTTCGCGAAGTCTTTGATAAACTTTCTATAGTAACCCGCCAACCCCAAGAAACTTCTTACTTCGGTAGCATTTCTAGGAACCTTCCAATCTTGAATCGATACTACCTTCGCGGGATCCACAGCTATCCCTTCCTTGGAGACCACGTGCCCCAAGAACCGCACTTCCTTCCTCCAGAAGTGACATTTAGAGAATTTAGCCTTAAGGCTATGTGCTCGCAGAGTCTCCAACACCTCCCCAAGATGTAAGGCATGCTCTTCTTCACTCTTAGAAAATACTAAGATATCATCCACAAAGACCACCACGAACTTATTAAGGAACTCCCTGAACACCCTACTCATCAAATCAACAAAGTATGCAGGGGCGTTCGTCAACCCAAATGGCATCACCAGCCACTCATAGAAACCATCCGGAGTCCTAAAGGCAGTCTTGTCTATGCTATCCTCAGCCACCCTCAACCGATGAAACCCCGTGGCTAAGTCCAACTGAGAAAATACTGAAGCGCCAACCAACTGATCGAAAAGATCATCAATCCTCAGCAATGGGTGTCTATTCTTCTTTGTGAGCTTATTGAGTTCTCTATAGTCTACACAAAGTCTGAGGGACCCATCCGCCTTTGTAGCAAAAACTACTGGGGCACCCCACTTCGATATACTTCGTCTTATGAACCCCTTCTCAAGCAACTCCCCTACTTGCTTATGGAGTTCCCTCCTCTCACGAGGAGCCATGTGGCGCACTGGTAAAGATACAGGTTTGGCATTATCCACTAGATATATTCGGAAGTCAATCTCCCGCTTCGGAGGTAAGCCCTTCACCTCCTCAAACACATCCGAGTATTCCCGGACCACTTTAACAGATTGCAAACTCTCGACCGAAGCGTCAAGCGATTCAAGATAACTTAGCATAACCGAATCCATGGGATTACAAGAGATCTCGAGAGTGTTACCCAAGCGGGTCATGAGCCTAACAACTCTCCTTTCGCAATCAAGAACGGCACCATTACTGGATAACCAGTCCATGCCCAAAATCAACCCATAGCCCGTGAAGCCCAAAACAAAAGCATCACATCTAAACTCAATGCTAAGTATAGAAATCTTCAAACCCAAACATATCATGGACAAATAAGTGGAGCCCCCAATTGGGTTTGAAACAACCAAGGGATCATCTACCAGACTGGTGTCTAAGTGCAGTGATTCAACTAATGATGATGAGATAAACGAATGCGATGCGCCAGAATCAAACAATGTACGGACAGGATGATCAAATAGAAAAACCAGACTTTCAACGGAAATAGTTCTACCTCTTTCCTAAATCGGTGGAACCGCTAGAGCCTGTACTTGCCCCCTAGCCTGACCCGGTGCCATAAGAGCTTGTACCTGTCCTCCTGAGGTAGATCCCGTCCTTTGCCCCTTCTTAGGGCAATCCTTCATTAGATGCCCTGCTTCGCCACAGTTATAGCAGCCAGTCTTCTTCTTCTTTCGACAATCTTTGCTTATGTGGCCTGGTATCCTGCAATTGAAGCACTTCTTCTTTCCCTTGCCACCGTTGCCTTTCCCACCTTTGTTTTGCCGTTGTTGTTGAGGTCTCTTTTGATCTCCCTTCTTCTCGGGTGCCTTATTAGCATTGGGACCCTTCTCTTCTTCATGCATGAGTGCCATGTCAACTAGCTTCTCAAAGGTGGCCCCCATAGGGATATGAGTCATAGCCAATCCATGCATCGGTTCATTCAAGCCTTTCACGAACCTCAAAGCCTTCTTCTCCGGTGTATTCACCATGTCTAGGCCAAACCTTGCCAATTGATTAAACTTGTTGACATATTCCTTCACTGAGAGATTTCCTTGCTTTAGAGCCAAGAATCTTTCCATATACAAGTTTTCCTCCGCCCTTGAGAGAAACTTTGCCACAAATCTTTGCCTAAAATCCACTCAAGAGTCAACGGGGCGTTCTCCATTAGTGACCTCCCACCAGAATGAGGCCTCTCCCTTCATTAACCAAGCAGCTAACTTGACTTCCTTTCCTTCTTCCATCTCAAAGATATCTATCAACTCTTCCACCTCCTTTAGCCAATCTCTAGCCTCCACAAAAGTTTCAGATCCTTGAAAAGGTTTCCCTCCCATAGCTTTAAATTCCTTGCAAGTCTTAGCAAAAGTATCCGTGCGAGGAGGAGGGGGAGGAGGAAGATCGGGTGCTACCGTTGGTGGAGGAACATTTGCTGGACGCGCAGTGGTAGCCCTAGCCTCCATCAATCTCCTATACCATACTGGTATCGTCACACCCTCCGGAAAGTTAAGATCCTCAGCCATGCTGAAACGAAAAAGTAAAGGTTCAAAACGGAGAATTCGAAAGATAAAGATATGGCTATTGGGGATTATGCTTTTCTTTCAAAAACTTTTATCTTTAAAGACATGCTTTTGAAAATATCTCTTCCAAAATTTTTTTTTAGAAAAATAGTTTTCTAAAAATTTTATCTCTTCTGGTAACCTTTGCTCTGATACCACGTGTAACACCCCACTCCCCATAGTGGCAACCCGATACAACAAATGGTGCACGACTTATATCTACACGATGCAACAACGTCTTACCTACCAGCCCGGGTCCACACACGCATATGAAACCCGTTGGACTCGCGTTGCCACCGCTACCCCGTTTTGGCCTCTTATAGTCAAGCCCAATATGCGTGTCCCGTCCACGACTTGGGTCGAGCCCACAAAGATACGTTTGGGATATTGGTTGAAATGGGCCCCCACAAGTTACCCACCTAAGCTTGTCATTTCTAGTGTATACCACTTAACCCTTTAATCATGTTTTAATTACATGTTCCACTTTGGTTAAGTATTCTAATCGTATTTTATATTGCCACCCAAGGCAAACACTAGATTTCCACATGCCACCCAAGGCACCCACTTAACCCCTCATGTCCCTCTACATCCTAATATGGTTAAGTGTTAATTAATTAATTAAGATCATGACCTCATAAAGACCTCTCACATTAGCCCATCTTTTATGACTGCTGGATATGCCGGTTGGGTCCGGGCAGACTTCCGTCATAAAAAGGGTCTAACCTCGTGTCTTTACTTTAATCACGTATTTAATTTATGACTAAGACCTCTCACATTGGGCCAATCATTTGTAGCCGCTGGATTCCCGGTCGGTTCCGGGCAGACTTCCGCTACAAAAGGGTCCAACCTCGTGTCTTAGTTGATTAATTACACCTAATTAATCACCCCCATAATTTGAATTAATTATCCCTAATTAATTACACATTTTTAAGAATATGGGTAGACCTAACTCAATAGGTAAATTCCCAATTCCATAGTATGGGTAGACCTAACTTAATAGATAAATTCCCAACTCCATAATATGGGTAGACCTAACTTAATAGGTAAATTCCCAATTATGTCCATTCATTTTATGTTATGCTTAAGCATACCAACTTTACACATTTCTATTAACATGCATATTAACCCCATTGTTTTCCCACGTAATTCGTTCTCATGACATGTCATATAAATGGGAAGATCCATTATAAATGTAATGGGTTCAATCTTAGCACAACGTTGGCATTTACATGGGTTTAAAAGGTGTCAACTTGCATCACAACATTAAACCCAACTAGCATAAATCATTAACCCAAACTTGCATATGAACTTGCATATAAACTTGCATATGAACTTGCATATAAACTTGCATATGAACTTGCATATAAACTTGCATATGAACTTGCATATATACTTGCATATGAACTTACATAACATGTCATACATAGAGGCAACCTTGAAAGAGACAAACTTGCATATATACTTGCATATGAACTTACATAACATGTCATACATAGAGGCAACCTTGCATATGTTATGCATATCATAAAAAGAGACAAACTTGCATATGAACTTGCATATATACTTGCATATGAACTTGCATAACATGTCATATCATAAAAAGAGACAAACTTGCATATGAACTTATAACATATGACAACCACAACATGCATAGATCCTCATTTGCATCCATAGCCTTGTAATATCCTATCCTAATTAGTTTAGCAACTGCTTGCTAAAGGCATAGGAACTCACAAATCACTAATTAGCACTCCAATGAGGAAGATTAAGTTGCTAGAGTGGATTAGAACGTGCTTAGAGTTGATTTGAGATGCTAACTTCCTCTCAACTTTGGTGGAGGCTCCTTCTAGTTTTAATTTGACGGCATGAGGCCCTTGAATCTATTTTTAGTATGAATTAGGGTAGTGTCATGGTGTATTTATAGATTAGGCAAGTGTTTTAGGCCATTAGATTAACCCTAAATTTGATTAGGACCATCAGATCTCGGAAGCTTCTAGAGAACAGCCCAAAACACAGCCAAACCCTAAAATGGTGCACCAGGTTACACTGGTCGAGCACCCCCTGTCGACACCCAAGTCGACAGGGCTGTCGACTTGGGTAGCTAGGCGGGAATTTTCCCCGCCTGCGCCCAATGGCCCCAATTTCGAAATTTGAACCTGAATTTTAAATCTGTTTTGAACTTTGAATTTTCTGCAAACTTCATTGGGCCATAACTGGGCCATACGGACTCCGATTTACAAAATTTCGGACTCTATTTCGCGTATTTTTCCGAGACGAACGCAATGACGCAGCCCGTTTCCCCCAATTCTCACATCTGTGATTATTTATTTTGCAATTAGTGAATTTTAGCATTAACTGAAATACGGGGTGTTACATTAATGATACAAACTTGGGATTACTGCTGGAGTGGACCCCCATTGCTAGGATTTTACTAGTGGGTTAAGTACGGTTTAACCATCTTGCTAATCGTGGATTAACTTGGTTAAGTGTAACGATGAGTTCACGACTTAACCCCGATTAATCTACCAAGCCCAAATTGGTTAAGTATTAAGTGGACCATGACTTAACCCTAATCATGAGGCATTAATTAATTTAATGCGCCTTAACCTCTCACATTAGACTTTGTTGTGGTTACTAGTTAAGCCGGTCGGTTCCGGGTAGCTTTACACCACAACTTGGTCTAACCTCGTGTTCAAGGTACAACATGACCAACTTCTCACATTGGGTCCTATTGTTTGTAGCAACTAGTTAAGCCGGTCGGTTCCGGGTAGGTTTACGCTACAAACTCAACCCAACCTCGAGTTGGTCACACTTATCTTTTCTAAGTGTCATGTCCATCATGTTTCCAAAACATGTTACAAGTTTTCAAGCATTTGGGTAGACCTAACTTAATAGGTAAATTCCCAAAGGGTAGACCTAACTTAATAGGTTAATTCCCAAGCTTATGTTTTTATGTCTTTTAAGTTTACCCAACCCCAAACGCAATCCCATCGCTTACATATCGCAATAGCGCATAAAGGATAGAAAGAGGGAACTTGGCATAATCATGACATAAAGGTGTTGAAGCCACAAGTTTAACATGGTGGCATATGAAATGTACATATGTTCATATACTTGCATATTACATTTTAGGCCTCAAAAGCATGCATAAAACCAAACTTAGCATATTGGTGATACATGGTGATAAATGACATGTAGAAATGGCCATAAGTTCGCATTTAGCCTCACATGCAAGTTATCATAAGAGATATGATAACTTACATGTTGCCAAAATGCAACCTTTAGCACAAAGCTTGAAGCTTTAGGCTCATAAACCCAAGATAAGCTTGCATAACATGATAACATGAGTGAGATAATCAACCCAAACTTGCATACATAACATGGCAACTTGCATATCATAACATAGCAAACTTGCATAACATGATAAACTTGCATATTACATCACAGTAAACTTGCATAACATGATAAACCTGCATATCATATCATAATGATCAAACACAACTTGCATCATTCATTAACTTTAGAGTTTAAGTATGAAAGTAGAAAAGGGCTTACAATGCTTATGAAGACACAAAAATATGACAAAGCCCTTATGCAATCAATTAAACCCAAAATGCAAGCTTCAATAGAAAAACCCTTAAGCCAAAATGATCAAAACCCTTGCTTTATGATGCAAATATAGAAACTTGACTTGAATGCATGCCAACGATGCTCATACAAGCTTGAAAACACTTGTATGCATGGAAAATCTCTCATAGAAATGACTTAGGAAATTTATGAAGAGAGTGGAGGCCATGAGAGGAATGATTTTGCCATAGTTTAGTTGTATGAATGAATAATGATGATTTAGGGTTAGGTTAGGGCCTTATTTATAGAGATTAGGACTAGTTTTAGCCTTAGGATTAAACCCTAGTTCCAATCTCAGCCCTTAAAACCGAATCTTGCCCCCAAACTCAACACAAACCCAAAATGGTGCACCAGGCAAAACTGCCCGGCTGGACCAAGTCGACAGCCAAGTCGACAGGGCTGTCGACTTGGGTCCAACCAAGTCGACTCCCAAGTCGACAGGGCTGTCGACTTGGGTACTCTGGCGGGAATTTTCCCGCCTGGCCCAATCTGACCTAATTTTTCAAATTCAAACTTGAATTTGAAATCTGTTTTTACTTTGAAATTTTATGAAAACTTCGTTGGGCCTTAATCGGGTCATACGGACTCCGATTTTCGAAAACTCGGACTCTATTTCGCGTATTTTTCCGAGACGAACACAATGGAATAGCCCATTTCCCTTCATTCAGATTTTAGAATTAAATTCTGCCTCGATTTATGTTATAACAGGTTATTGCAAATACGGGTTGTTACATTCTCCCCTCCTTAAAGGATTTCGTCCCCGAAATCTTCAAGTTGGGAAGAACGTATCCTACCATCCAATCATCCATCTACTCAAAACATCATCCACGAGCAATCATTGTCCTTACAAGATTCTAAATGTTGTATGAACATATGCAAAGGTGTGTGTATATGTACTTATCTAATGCAAATATCATCAATGCAAATTATGTTAGTGAAATGAATCCATATGTATGCAATTCCTAACATAATGTATAACATCTATATGTGTGCACATAACATACATCCATATGCAACATCCATGTGATAACACAAAAATTTTCATCCATGAATAAGCATAAACACTCATGCATATGCAATATGAGGAGTGTGTGAGCCGATCTAGTGCCTAACGTGTATAATGCATCCACGAGTAACCACTTGCAAACACTTGCAACCACTTGCAACCATCAAGCATTACATGTTTCAAACACATGTTTCATCCAAAGGGTTTCTACCTAAGGTTCTCATGACAAGATTAACACGATAAACTAGATAAACATGGATAGCAAATAGAAAGATATGCTAGCAAAGAAAAGAGATTGAGAGTGTACCCTCAAAAAGGAATGGATAAAGCCCACGCATCTTCTCCTCGGTTTCCCAAGTTGCGTCTTCTTCGGCTTCACCCTATTGAACCTTCACCAACTTGACCTCTCGATTCCTTAGCTTCTTGGTCTCCGTCCCCAAGATACGAATCGGAGCTCTCCTCAAGGTAGTCTCTTTCTCCACTTCTACATCTTTCAGAACACTTGGCTCAACAACCTCTGCTGATTCATGTAAACACTTCCGGAGATGCGAGACATGAAAAACATCGTGTACTCCGGCAAGCTTCTCGGGCAACTCCACTCTATAAGCCATCTGCCCGATCCTCTCTATAATAGGGAATGGTCCAACAAACCTCGGTGCCAACTTCCCAACGGCTCCAAATCGGACCACATTCCGCAAAGGAGAAACCTTCACGAAAAACATATCCCCAACATCAAACTCCAAATCCGTTCTTCGCTTATCAGCATAGGATTTCTGTCAGTCTTGGGCCGCTTTCATCCGTCTCCGAATCAACTCGACCTTCTCAGATGTATCTCTGATCATATCAGGCCCAAGTATAAGCTTATCTGTAGCCTCCCACCAACATGTAGGCGACTTGCACGGCCTCCCATATAAAGCTTCAAATGGTGCCATCCCTATGCTTGCCTAATAACTGTTATTATATGCAAACTCAACAAGAGGAAGATGGTCTTCCCAAGTACCACCAAAATCCAGAATAAAGAGCCTCAACGGATCCTCGAGTAACCTATTCACCCTTTCGATTTGACCGTCCGTCTGTGGGTCATAAGCCGTACTTAGATTCAACCTCGTTCCCATAGCTTCTTGCAAGCTATTCCAGAATTGACTTGTAAAGATTGGGTCACGGTCACTGACAATACTAGAAGGGACTCCATGAAGTCTCACAATCTCACGAAGATATACAGACGCTAGCCAAGATGCGGTTCTCTTGCTCTTCACCGGAATGAAATGAGCACTCTTCGTAAGTCTATCCACAATAACCCAAATGCTCGTATTCCCTTTCCTTGACCTTGGTAGCCCATCGATAAAATCCATGGAAATACTCTCCCACTTCCAAAGTGGAACGTCTAGAGGATGCAATAGCCCACCGGGCTTCTTCGACTCGGCCTTAACATGCTGGCAAATGATACATCTAGAGACAAACTCTGCCACATCCTTCTTCATCCCAGGCCAAAAGAAAATGCGCTTCATATCTTCATACATCTTATCTCCGCCCGGATGTATAGTCAACTTAGAGCGATGCGATTCCTCAAGAACTTTTCTTACTAAATCTTCTACCATTGGAACACATAACCTTCCGTCTCTCCTCAGCCAACCCTTGTCATCAATAGAATATCGAGCGAGATGACTAGACGCCTCTCCTCGAATCAGCTTATCCATAATCTCAACTATCTGAGGGTCTTCTCTCTGCGAAGCCCCAACTTGATCAAGAAGGGTAGGTCTGAGTTCCAGAGATGCTAAAGAACCGGTCATCGACTCAATCGCCAAAGAGAAATCAAAGGTCGCCACATACTCTAAATTCTTCATCTCAACGAATAGAGGACTCAGAGTCAACCTTTTTCTACTCAATGCATCTGCTACCACATTCCCCTTGCCAGGGGTATAAGCTATCTCAAAATCGTAGGACGCCAAGAATTCCATCCATCTTTGTTGCCTTAGATTCAGATCCTTCTGAGAAAAGAGGTACATCAATGACTTGTGATCGGTATAAAGCTCAAATCTTTCTCCCAGAAGATAATGGCGCCAAGCCTTGAGTGCATATACTATTGCTGCCAACTCTAAGTCATGAGTGGGATAATTCTTCTCATGCACTTTGAGTTGTCTACCGCCAAAGCATATCACTCTTCCTTCTTGCATCAAAACAGCTCCTAACCCCGTGCCACATGCATCGGTGTATACTGTAAATAACTTCCCTCCATCAGGCAAAGCTAGAACAGGTGCCGATGTAAGAGCTCTCTTGAGCTTCTGAAAAGCAAGATCGCATTCTATGCTCCAAGCAAAAACTAAATTCTTCTTCGTCAATTTAGTGAGAGGAGTAGAAATCTTCGCGAAGTCCTTGATAAACTTCCGGTAAAAGCCTGCAAGACCTAGAAAACTTCTCACTTCGGTTGCATTCCTTGGAGTCTTCCAATCCTGAACTGCAATTACCTTAGCGGGATCCACCGCTAAGCCTTGCTTAGATACTATATGCCCAAGGAATCTAACTTCCCTTCTCCAAAAGTGACACTTGGAGAACTTGGCCTTCAACTGATGCGCTCTAAGCGTATCCATCACCTCCACGAGATGCCTTGCGTGCTCTTCCTCATCCTTAGAGAAGATCAGAATATCATCTACGAAGACCACAAAAAACTTGTTCAAGAACTCCCTGAACACCCTACTCGTCAAGTCCACGAAATATGCGGGTGCATTAGTCAAGCCGAACGGCATGACAAGCCATTCGAAGAATCCATCTGGCGTTCTGAACGCAGTCTTGTCTATACTATCTTCAGCTACCCTGAGCTGATGGAATCCAGTAGCAAGATCAAGCTGAGAGAAAACAGAAGCACCGACAAGCTGATCAAAGAGATCATCAATCCTCGGTAACGGGTGTCTGTTCTTCTTAGTCAGCTTATTCAACTCTCGATAGTCAACACAAAGTCGGAGAGAACCATCTGCCTTGGTAGCAAACTCCACAGGCGCTCCCCATTCAGATATACTTCGTCTAATGAAGTTCTTCTCAAGCAACTCCTTCACTTGCTTACTTAGCTCCCGCCTTTCACGCGGAGCCATGTGCCGAACGGGCAAAGAAACCGGCTTTGCATTATCCACCAGATAAATGCGGAAATCAATCTCTCGCTTAGTAGGCAACCCCCTAACTTCATCGAAAACATATGGATACTCTCGAACCACTCTTATAGACTGAAGAGTTTCCATTAACGAGTCGAGTGATTCAAGATAGCACAACATGACGGGACCTCTTGGATTACAAGAAATTTCTAGGGTGTTTCCGAGGCGAGTCACGAGCCTCACAACCCTATGCTCACAATCAAGAATGGCTCCATATCTGGACAACCAATCCATGCCTAATATCAATCTGTATCCCCTAAAACCAAGAACATAAGCACTACACAAGAACTCTACACTCAGTATAGAGATCTTCAAATCCCCACATATCATAGACAAATGGGCGGAACCCCCAATAGGATTTGAGACATAGACGGGATCATCTACCAAGCTAGTACTAAGGTGCAAACTATCAACAAGATCAGACGAGATAAAGCTATGCGATGCACCAGAATCAAACAAGGTACGAACTGGAAAATCAGAAATATATACAAGGCTCTCAACAGAAATACTACCTCGATCGTGAACTGGAGCGGTATTGAGAGCATGAACTTGCCCTCCTGAAGGTCCAGCACGCTGAGTCTGACCCTGGCCTTGCCCTTTCTTCTTCGGGAAATCCTTACTGAAATGTCCAGTCTCACCGCAGAAAAAGCATTCACCATTATTCCTTTTCCTCTTCTTACAATCCTTAATAAGATGCCCAACTGAACCGCAATAATGGCACTTCCCCTTGTTGTTCTTGCCCTTGTTGTTGTTACCCTTGTTGCCTTGACTCTTGTTCTTGTTCTTGTTCTGATTGCCTTGACTGCTCTGACCACTTGGATTACCCTGATTTCCTTTCCCCTGGGAATCGGTCTTCTTGGCTTGAGTATCATTCATCTTGATCTCTTTCTTGACATCTCCCTAAAGTAACACCATATCAACCAAGCTCTCAAACGTGGCCCCATGGGGAATATGTGACATAGCCAATCCCTGTAACGGCTCATTCAATCCTCTAGCAAAACGAAGAGCCTTCTTCTGAGGAGTATTAACCATATCCAAGCCAAAATGAGCTAACTGGTTGAACTTGTTCACATATTCTTTGACAGACATATCTCCTTGTTTCAAAGTTATGAACCTCTCCATTTGCAGATTCTCCTCAGTAGAAGATAGAAACTTAAGCACGAACCTTGCCCTGAAATCGGCCCAAGTCTCAATAGGCCTAGTACCATTGGTGACTTCCCACCAATAAGCGGCTTCATCCTTCATAAGCCAAACCGCCAACAAGATCTTCCTCTGATCGTCTAACCCAAAGATAGCAAACAAATCCTCGGTCTCTTTCAACCAATTTCTGGCCTCTACAAAAGTCTCAGTGCCTTGAAAGTTTTTGCCACCCATTGCTTTGAAATCTTTGCAAGTCTTTGCGAAGTCAGCTTGAGGATGTTGAGGGGGAGGAGGAAGAGGAACCTCAGCCACAGGAGGAGGAGGAACATTAACTACTGGAGGAGGAGGAGGAGGAACATCTGCGGGGCCGGCTTCGGTCGCCCTAGCCTCCAAAAGTCTCCTATACCAAACAGGTACGTGTACTCCCTCCGGAATAGCAAAGTTATCGGCCATACTGAAAACGAAGAAAAAAGACAGATTCAGAATGGAGAAAAACGAAGGAATTTTGCTAATGGCTTTTTGGGGAATAGCCTTTAAAATAAACTAGACTTTTCTTTGGAAAATACTTTATACTTGGTTTTGAAAATAGTTTTCCAAAAGTTTTCTAAAAACCGTTTTGTTCCTTCTCGTAAACCATATGCTCTGATACCAAATGTAACACCCCACCTCCGCCAGGGTGTCTCTTGCAAGCACTCTGACTTTGGAGGGGCGTTTGAATCGGGTAAACATGCATAATGATATATCAAGGCAGAACAAGAACATATGTATATATGTAAACAGAGTAAATAACATAGATAAAACAGCGGAAGATTTCAAACCATTTCAAAACAAGTCTGGTACAACATAATGTCAACTTTCCAAATACACAAGTCTAGATAAAAACAACATTGCTGAAAAACTGAAATACATAAGTACTATCCCCAAAATAAGTGATAACCATAGCTAGCATCATGTCAAGACCGTACATGAGCTAAAATCCCACAAGCAAGCGATCAGAAATCCAAGCTAAGCTCCAATATTCCCACCCTGAGAACCTGGGGGGGGGGGGGAATGGAAGAAAAGAGGCGAAAGAAAACAGGTCAGTCAAAAAGACTGAGTAAGCCCTACTACAATCAATGTAAACTAATAAAGTTAACTAGCATGATGAAAGCTGAGATGAACATATGGATAACTACATACTGGCATGATGATTAACTAACAAGGTAGATAAAGGTGTCATCGCATAATCAGGTTTAAGGTTTTTGCACCACAGGTGTACTAGCAAACTAACATGACTTGGATAAACAAGTATTGATCCCTTGGCCCAATCTTTGGCCCAATAACATGAAGTGACCCTAATACGCGGTCCAACCAAACGGTCTAGTCGATCGGCTCCCTAAAAGCCTAACTCGTCACGTGTTGGTGTCAATGCGGCCCAAACATAATTATAGTCAGACTGTGCAGGGTCTCCCGTCGGGTGTATCAAGCCCTACGGTGGCAACCCCTGGACACCATAAACATAAGTGCACAGTCTCGATCTACTGGTACCCGTGCATGCTTTCCCCGGCTTCGGACTATGTGCACGACCATGGTCCGCCCGGAACTACACCGTCGTACCACTCTGCCATCGTTTTTGGACACTTACCTCCAGTCCAGTAATCGTGCTCCCTCCCTAGCCTAGAACCTAGGGCCTTAATGATACATACTTGGGATTACTGCTGGAGTGGACCCCCATTGCTAGAATTTTTCTAGTGGGTTAAGTACGGTTTAACCCTCTTGCTAATCATGGATTAACTTGGTTAAGTGTAACGATGAGTTCACGACTTAACCCCGATTAATCAACCAAGCCCAAATTGGTCAAGTATTAAGTGGACCATGACTTAACCCTAATCATGAGGCATTAATTAATTTAATGCGCCTTAACCTCTCACATTAGACTTTGTTGCGGTTACTAGTTAAGCCGGTCGGTTCCGGGTAGCTTTACACCACAACTTGGTCTAACCTCGGGTTCAAGGTACAACATGACCAACTTCTCACATTGGGTCCTATTGTTGGTAGCAACTAGTTAAGCCGGTCGGTTCCGGGTAGGTTTACGCTACAAACTCAACCCAACCTCGAGTTGGTCACACTTATCTTTTCTAAGTGTCATGTCCATCATGTTTCCAAAACATGTTACAAGTTTTCAAGCATTTGGGTAGACCTAACTTAATAGGTAAATTCCCAAAGGGTAGACCTAACTTAATAGGTAAATTCCCAAGCTTATGTTTTTATGTCTTTTAAGTTTACCCAACCCCAAACGCAATCCCATCGCTTACATATCGCAGTAGCGCATAATGGATAGAAAGAGGGAACTTGGAATAATCATGACATAAAGGTGTTGAAGCCACAAGTTTAACATGGTGGCATATGAAATGTACATATGTTCATATACTTGCATATTACATTTTAGGCCTCAAAAGCATGCATAAAACCAAACTTAGCATATTGGTGATACATGGTGATAAATGACATGTAGAAATGGCCATAAGTTCGCATTTAGCCTCACATGCAAGTTATCATAAGAGATATGATAACCTACATGTTGCCAAAATGCAACCTTTAGCATAAAGCTTGAAGCTTTAGGCTCATAAACCCAAGATAAGCTTGCATAACATGATAACATGAGTGAGATAATCAACCCAAACTTGCATACATAACATGGCAACTTGCATATCATAACATAGCAAACTTGCATAACATGATAAACTTGCTTATTACTGAAACACCCCACCTCCGTTAGGGTCACTCTCAAAGGGAATGCCATAATTTTGGTGGAGATTTATAAGTATAAGTCACAGATATACAAGACAGATATAAAAAAAACACATATTTGTAAACAGCGGAAAAACAACAACTTTTATTTCATAAAAGCAAATACGTGTTACAACAACATTACCATAATTGTCTTACATCCTTTCCAAAAACATAACATAACACTTTCATAATCTGTCTTGATTATCATTATTTAAAGAAGCATAAATAAAACGTAGATAAACTGCAAAAGCCCCATAGTGGTTGTCCAAAGCCATAGTTCAAAACGAAAGGGTCCAAGCAACACATTTCTCCTCTTCAAGCTGGATGTTAAGGCTGGTCAAGCTGCAGTGTTCCCTCCCTGTGGACCTGGGGGGGGGGGGGGGAAACGGAAGAAAAGAAGACGAAAGAAAAGTAGAGTCAGACATAAAGCCTGAGTAAGTCTAGGACTATTCTGTCTATGAATAAAGAACTGGGTATGATAAGTATAAACAAGAAGTGGGAAAGCACTATAAACTTGGTTAAGTTATCTAGGGTCGAATATACTATCGTACCCCATGTAAATCTCTGAACCCATATAAACTAGTTCCCAACTGGCACCCCATAATCAGGGGGATGTGATCCATTCTATGATGATCGGCTCCTACTCGCATAGTTACATGTGTCTTACGGCCCCCGATGTCGTAGTTACCTATGCTGGTCCAACCATGGGGTGTATCAAGTCCCATGTCAGCGGCCCGACACAACCTTAGAATGCACAGGTATGCTACTGGTGCCCAGTGCTTTATTTTTCTGCGCCGGAGTGTGTGCACGCCCGCACCCCGTTAGAACCTACACTGCTACACCACCGCCCTCGATTTGACCTCTTACAATCAGCCCAGTAATCGTGCCCCACCCTGCCTAGTTTCAGGGTATCATGATACACCTTCTAGGGTTACTGCTGAAAAGGGTCCCCCGTTACTAGGTTTTCTATCTCTAGCCAACATGCTAAGTTGGTTAAGTGTTTTCTAACCTAACCCCCACCAGTCCGTTTAGTTTAGCATGTTCCATTTTGATTAAGTCTTTAGTTCACTTAATCCTAACAATCCTGACCCAGCCTTAATTGTCTTATTAAAGCCTTGACCTCTCACATTAGACAGTTATTGTTGTGGCTGCCTGTTGCCGGTTGGTTCCGGGCAGTCTTACGCCACAACTCAGTCTAACCTCGGGTCCTTATTGGGCTCCATGTTTAACCTCCCACATTGGATAGGTATTGTTGTGACTACTGGACAGCCGGGCGGTTCCGGGCAGGTTTACATCACAACTCAATCCAACCTCGGGTTAAACACATCGTATGTTCTACATTTACATATTTCTTCTTTATTTTCTTATATGTAAATATTTGCGGCCCATTATTAAGTTAATGGTGTAAAGGTTACACCAATCATGGGCCCAACCCATACTTGAATTTGGGCCCTTCTACTTTATATTTTCATTTATTAATTAATTTAACCCAACGTTATTTTCCCCCGTTTAACACGTTCGTTTATTATATATATGTTGGGCTTAGCCTTTTTAAGCCCAACCTAGCCATGCGAAAAGGGGAGGCTTAAAGCATGATTACATACACAAGAAGGGGAATGTGAACGCATGAACTTGCAACATAACGTTGGAACTACAAAATAGAAACTGGTGTACTTGCATACTAGTAATGTATACTTTGGTCATAAAGCATAAGTGACATGAATCAAAGCATGTAAACTTGTAGTTGAGATAAGAATCTAAATTGGATATCATTATTGACACATAGTCTTAACTGCAACATAAACCTATATTTTTATTTAGGCATAATGTCAAACATAAGCAAATCATGTTCATAAGATTACTAAATGTTTACAAAGGTGCTTACTTTTGTTACTAACACAAAAGTATAGTTCAACTTTTAAATCTATTCACATAACCATGGCATAAATATTTCTAACATGAAATCATGATTTTTACTTTAGTCATGCAAACTTGCAAAAGGGATTTTGAATCTACCCTAGCTATGTACCACATGTGTCCTCATATAATTCTTGTTAACAATATAGACCTAACATGGTTTTCAATTATACAAAATATCAATCATAGCCTAGTCATATTCATAAGTTCGCAAAGAGGTTTTCTAGTACAAAAGCATGGCTTAATACATAGATCATGGTGCCAAAATTTCAACATAGTTTCATATGAACTATAATAATCCAAATTTGTTCCAATTACGTACAAAATGATTTTTGTACAAAAATATTATGATGGCATAGTAGCAAAACCCCAAACTTGCATGAATTTCAATTAATCAACTACATACATGTAGCTTCAACATGGATTACATAATTTGCGAATATTCCAAACGTATACTTGCATAAAACTACCGCAAACATGTAGTTTTTTTATAATGAATAACATAATTCGAGAATATCCAAACGTATACAATATTCCAAATCGATAAGAATCATAGTAACGCACAAATATGAATTACTTTATCGCCACAAATCAAGTATACAAACCAACACAGTTATTTGTTCATACCAAAATAATACTCTACTTACAATTGTGTGGCGAATTCTCCAATTTAGGAATTTGGAGATGCGATTCCTTGTTGATTTGATTTGATTAAGTTGCTTTATGCTTTAGAATTTGCCTCCTAATCCTCTCTCCAATTGGTGGCTACTCTTAGTCGTTCCTCAGCAACATGATGGCCTTGTTCTTATTTTTGAATGAATAGATTAGGTTGAGTCTAGGGTCATTTTTATAGGGTTTATGAACTGATTAGGGCCATCGATGTCGCTTGGATTGATCGTAGCCATTCATTCGAAAGAGAGACCAATTAGAGCCTGCCACCTAGCCCTAATGACAAACCAGACTTCTGAAAATCGACCAATATAGAATAGGCCAGCCAGGTTGGGCTGGGTTCGACCTGGCTCTGGACCAGGTCGACAGCCCTGTCGACCTGGCTAGACCAGGTCGACAGCCCAGTCGACCTGGGTGCATTAGGCGGGAATTTTCCCGCCCTGGCCAATTGGGCCCGGTTTTTGATTTTAAACTTGATTTTCTGAGCTGTTTTATTCTGTTCGAATTTTAAACTTAATTCAGAAACTTCCGAAGGCCATATCTTCTTCATACGGACTCCGTTTTTCGAAAACTCGGACTCTATTTCGCGTATTTTTCCGAGACGAACGCAATGGCGTATCCCGTTTCCCTTAGTTCTTTGATTTGAAATTAATTATACTTTAATTTGTGAATTTCACAGTTATAGAATTCGCGGGGTGTTACATTCTCCCCCACTTAAAAGGATTTCGTCCCCGAAATCTTCAAGTTAGGAGGAATGTATATCCTAACATCCAATCATCCATCTACTCATCCATCAAACACGAGCATCCATTGTCCTTAAAAGACTTCTAATGCTTCATGATCATATGCGAAGTGTGTGTGTACATGTACTTATCTAATGCAAAATCAGGCGGTCTACTGATTCAGTTGACCTCCTTAATGCGAATTATGTAAATGCCATGAATCCATTATGTATGCAAATTTTTCTATTCATGATTCTACATGAGTGCAAAATCATTCAATACAAATGCAACATCCATATGACAACACATTAGAGTCCAACCATATACGAATGCAAACATATATGCATATGGAATATGAAGTGACTGAGCCGATCTAAACCCTAGATTGTGTGTGTATATGCAACCACGAGCAACCACTAGCAATCACTTGCAACCACTTGCAACCATCATCCATAACATGTTTCAATTACATGTTTCCATCCAAAGGGTTTCTACCTAAAAGATAAGATAGATAAAAGCGCAACTTAAGGAAAAGGAAAGATCAAGGATGTACCCTTGAACAGAAAAGGGTAGGCAGTGCGTATTCTAGCTTCAGTTTCCCAAGTCGCGTCTCCCTTGGCGTCGCTCCACTGAACTTTGACGAGCTTGACTTCGCGGTTGCGTAGCTTCTTCACTTCCGTTCCTAATATGCGGGTTGGAACTTTTCTTATGGTTGCTTCGCGTTCCACTTCGGCCTCTTCGAGGATGTTTGGCTCTACCACCTCAGCAGACTCATGTAGACATTTTCGGAGATGTGAAACGTGGAAAACGTTGTGGACTCCAGCCAACTTCTCGGGTAGCTCTAATCTATAGGCCATTTTCCCAATTTTCTCGATGATAGGGAATGGCCCTACGAACCTTGGTGCCAGTTTTCCTGTGGTTCCAAAACGAACAACGTTTCTTAGTGGTGATACCTTGAGAAAAACTCTGTCTCCAACCTCAAATTCAAGGTCGGTCCTTCTCTTGTCGGCATAGGACTTTTGTCTGTCTTGGGCCGTCTTCATCCTTCTTCGTATTAAGTCTACTTTCTCTGAAGTCTCTCGGATCATATCTGGTCCAAGTATGAGCTTATCAGTAGACTCCTACCAACAAGTGGGCGATCGGCCCGGTCTTCCATATAAAGCTTCGAAGGGCGCCATTCCGATGGTTGCTTGATAGCTGTTGTTGTAGGCAAATTCCACCAAAGGAAGGTGGTCTTCCCATGTCCCTCCGAAGTCAAGGACGCACAGTCTTAAAAGTTCTTCCAAAACTTTGTTCACTCTCTCTGTTTGGCCGTCGGTTTGGGGATGATAGGCTGTGCTCAAGCATAACTGCGTTCCTACTGCTTCTTGCAGACTCCGCCAAAACTCACTGGTGAAGATGGGGTCTCGGTCACTAACAATGCTAGATGGTATTCCATGGAGTCGAACGATTTCCTTGAGGTAAAGTGATGCTAGGGATGAGGCAGTTCTTTTACTTTTGACAGGTAAAAAGTGGGCGCTTTTAGTAAGCCTATCCACTATTAACCAAATGCTAGTGTTGCCTCTCCTAGACCTAAGCAGCCCATCGATGAAGTCCATTGAGATGCTATCCCGCCTCCACTACGGGACCTCCAGAGGATGTAGCAGTCCGCCAGGCTTTTTCGGTTCCGCCTTAACCTGTTGGCACACCATGCACTTAGAAACGAATTCTGCCACGTCCTTTTTCATGTCGTTCCAGAAGAAAGTCCTTTTTATATCTTTGTACATTTTATCTCCGCCTGGGTGTATCGTCATCTTGGAGTGATGTGCTTCCTCGAGAACCTTATTTACTAAATCTTTTGTCTCTGGGACGCATAGTCTTCCGTCTCGCCTTAGCAAACCCTTATCGTCGATGGAGTATCTGTTGAGGTGACTTGAAGTCTCACCCCTAATTAGCCTATCAATTGTTTCCACAAGCTGAGGGTCTTTGTGTTGTGCTATCCCTACTGAATCCACTAAAGTTGGGCGCACTTCGAGAGATGCTAGCAAGCCTGGTGCGAAATCGGAGGAAGGCCTAAAGTCGAAGCTGGCTATAAACTCTAGGCTTTGTCTTTCAACAAACAACGGGCTTAGGGTCAATTTCTTTCGGCTCAACGCGTCTGCCACTACGTTGCCTTTGCCCGGAGTGTAGGAGATTTCGAAATCATACGAGGCAAGAAACTCCATCCATCTTTGTTGCCTCAAGTTAAGATCCTTCTGCGAGAAAAGATATTTCAACGATTTATGGTCAGTGTAAAGTTCGAACTTCTCACCTAGGAGATCGTGTCGCCAAGACTTGAGTGCAAAGACGATGGCGGCTAACTCAAGATCGTGGGTTGGGTAGTTCTTTTCGTGCACTTTCAACTGCCTCCCGCCATAAGCTACTACCCTTCCTTCTTGCATTAAGACGGCGCCTAGCCCTGTCCCACATGCATCCGTATAAACAGTGAACATCTTGTTCCCATCTGGCAGCGTCAAAACTGGGGCTGTTGTAAGAGCCCTTTTCAGTCGTTGGAAAGCAAATTCGCAATCCAAATCCCAATTGAAACTAGATTCTTCTTAGTCAATTTCGTGAGTGGAGCTGAGATTTTCGCAAAATCCCTTATAAACTTTCGATAGAAACCCGCTAGTCCTAGAAAGCTTCGGACCTTAGTTGCATTCCTTGGTGTCTTCCAATCCTGTACCGCCACTACCTTAGCAGGGTCAACTGCTAACCCTTGTTTGGATACTATGTGCCCAAGGAACCTCACCTCTTCTCTCCAAAAGTGGCATTTTGAGAATTTGGCTTTTAGTTGATGGACTCGCAAAGTTTCCATGATTGCCCTTAAGTGCTGAGCATGTTCCTCTTCACTCTTTGAGAAGATAAGGATATCATCTACGAAGACCACTACGAATTTGTTGAGGAAATCTCTAAATACCCTACTCATCAGGTCCACGAAGTAAGCAGGTGCATTTGTCAAGCCAAAAGGCATGACAAGCCATTCAAAGAAGCCGTCTGGGGTACTGAACGCCGTTTTATCGATGCTATCTTCAGCCACCCTTAGCTGGTGAAAACCGGTTGCTAAATCGAGTTGGGAGAAAACAGACGCTCCTACAAGCTGGTCAAACAAATCGTCAATTCTAGGGAGCGGGTGCCTATTCTTTTTCGTTAGCTTGTTGAGCTCCCTATAGTCGACACATAGACGGAGTGAACCATCCGCCTTTTTAGCGAACACCACTGGAGCGCCCCATTCTGAAATGCTCCTCCTAATGAACCCCTTTTCTAGAAGCTCTTTAATATGTTTACTGAGCTCTTTCCTTTCTCGTGGAGCCATGTGTCTAACGGGCAACGCAACGGGCTTTGCATTATCTACAAGATATATGCGGAAGTCTATTTCCCGCTTCGGAGGCAAGCCCTTCACCTCTTCGAAGACATCCGGATATTCCTGGACCACTCTAACTGATTGCAAATTTTCAACAGAGGCATCTAGCGATTCAAGATAACTAAGCTTAACCGCATACAAGGGATTATAAGAAATTTCCAAAGTATTACCGAGCTGGGTTAGGAGCCTAACAACCCTTTTCTCACAATCAAGGATGGCCCCATTACTGGATAGCCAATCCATACCCAAAATCAAACCATAACCCGAAAAGCCCAAAACAAAGGCACTACATTGAAATTCTACACTTAGAATAGAAATTTTCAATCCCAAATTGATCATAGACAAATGAGCTGGGCCCCCAATTGGGTTTGAAACAATTAAGGGGTACTCTACCATACTAGTTTTTAGGTGCAGAGATTCTACTAAAGCAGACGAGATAAAGGAGTGTGATGCGCCAGAATCAAATAAAGTGCGAACGGGGTGATCATAAAGATAAACTACACTTTCTACAGAAGTATTTATACCTCGTTGTTGCAGAGGTGGCGCTTCCAGCACATGAACCTGTGCCCCTGGGGTGGATCCAGCCCTCTGCCCATGTCCTCGTTTCTTTGGGCAGTCCTTAGCCCTGTGGCCTGTCTCACCGCAAGAAAAGCACCCACCATTCTCCTTGGCCTTCTTTTTCCGGCAGTCCTTAACTAAGTGCCCCACTTTGCCACAGAAATTGCACTTCCTCTTCTCTTTGTTGCCTTTCCTGCCCTTCTTAAAGTCTGTCTTCTTAGGCTGCAAACCCTCTTTCTTCCCTTGAGAGCTTTCTGCCTTTTTCTCCTTCTTGCCCTTATCCTCTTCATTCAGCAATGCCATTTGCACCAATCTTTCATATGTGGCTCCCATGGGTATATGGGTCATGGCCAAACTGTGTAATGGCTCATTCAACCCTTTGACGAAACGGAGAGCCTTCTTGTGCGGGGTGTTGACTAGGTCAAGCCCAAACCTAGCCAGCTCATCGAACTGATTCACATACTCTCTGACTGTCTTGTCCCCTTGCTTAAGAAATAAGAATTTTTCCAACTGCAAACTTCTTTCCGCATCTGAGAGAAATTTAGTCTCAAACCTTGCTCTAAAGTCCTCCCATGTCTCCACTGGTCTTTCAGCATTAGTGACTTCCCACCAGTAGGAAGCCTCGCCCTTCAATAGCCACACTGCCAATTGTACTTTTTGTCTATCCTCTACCTCAAAGATGATGAATAGGTGCTCAGTTTCTTTCAGCCAATTTCTAGCTGCCACGAAGGACTCAGTTCCATGGAAATCCTTTCCTCCCATAGCTTTAAAATCTTTACATATCTTAGCAAATGTGTTTCCCCGTGGAGGAGGTGGAGGAAAAGGTGCCGCTGCAGCTGGATGATTTCCTGCAGCTGGGGGAGGAGGAACGGTAGGACCTCGCTGAGTGGCCCTTGCTTCTAAGAACCGTATAAACCAACCAGGTATTGGTACCCCTTCCGGCAAGTTAAGTTCTTCGGACATGCTGAAACAAAAAGGATAGATTCAAAACGAAGGATAAGAGATAGTACCTATGGCTTTGGGGGGACTTTGCCTTTTTTTTTAAAATAAAATAATATTTTTCTTTTAAAAATGCTTCTTTAAATTTCTTTTTTGAAAATAAATTTTCAAAACTTTTTATCTTATCTGGTAAACCTATGCTCTGATACCAAGTGAAACACCCCACCTCCGTTAGGGTCACTCTCAAAGGGAATGCCATAATTTTGGTGGAGGTTTATAAGTATAAGTCACAGATATACAAGACAGATATAAAAAAAACACATATTTGTAAACAGCGGAAAAACAACAACTTTTATTTCATAAAAGCAAATACGTGTTACAACAACATTACCATAATTGTCTTACATCCTTTCCAAAAACATAACATAACACTTTCATAATCTGTCTTGATTATCATTATTTAAAGAAGCATAAATAAAACGTAGATAAACTGCAAAAGCCCCATAGTGGTTGTCCAAAGCCATAGTTCAAAACGAAAGTGTCCAAGCAACACATTTCTCCTCTTCAAGCTGGATGTTAAGGCCGGTCAAGCTGCAGTGTTCCCTCCCTGTGGACCTGGGGGGGGGGGAACGGAAGAAAAGAAGACGAAAGAAAAGTAGAGTCAGACATAAAGCCTGAGTAAGTCTAGGACTATTCTGTCTATGAATAAAGAACTGGGTATGATAAGTATAAATAAGAAGTGGGAAAGCACTATAAACTTGGTTAAGTTATCCTGGGTCGAATATACTATCGTACCCCATGTAAATCTCTGAACCCATATAAACTAGTTCCCAACTGGCACCCCATAATCAGGGGGATGTGATCCATTCTATGATGATCGGCTCCTACTCGCTTAGCTACATGTGTCTTACGGCCCCCGATGTTGTAGTTACCTATGCTGGTCCCACCATGGGGTGTATCAAGTCCCATGGCAGCGGCCCGACACAACCTTAGAATGCACAGGTATGCTACTAGTGCCCAGTGCTTTATTTTTCTGCGCCGGAGTGTGTGCATGCCCGCACCCCGTTAGAACCTACACTGCTACACCACCGCCGTTGATTTGACCTCTTACAATCAGCCCAGTAATCGTGCCCCACCCTGCCTAGTTTCAGGGTATCATGATACACCTTCTAGGGTTACTGCTGAAAAGGGTCCCCCGTTACTAGGTTTTCTATCTCTAGCCAACATGCTAAGTTGGTTAAGTGTTTTCTAACCTAACCCCCACCAGTCCGTTTAGTTTATCATGTTCCATTTTGATTAAGTCTTTAGTTCACTTAATCCTAACAATCCTGACCCAGCCTTAATTGTCTTATTAAAGCCTTGACCTCTCACATTAGACAGGTATTGTTGTGGCTGCCTGTTGCCGGTTGGTTCCGGGCAGTCTTACGCCACAACTCAGTCTAACCTCGGGTCCTTATTGGGCTCCATGTTTAACCTCCCACATTGGATAGGTATTGTTGTGACTACTGGACAGCCGGGCGGTTCCGGGCAGGTTTACATCACAACTCAATCCAACCTCGGGTTAAACACATCGTATGTTCTACATTTACATATTTCTTCTTTATTTTCTTATATGTAAATATTTGCGGCCCATTATTAAGTTAATGGTGTAAAGGTTACACCAATCATGGGCCCAACCCATACTTGAATTTGGGCCCTTCTACTTTATATTTTCATTTATTAATTAATTTAACCCAACGTTATTTTCCCCCGTTTAACACGTTCGTTTATTATATATATGTTGGGCTTAGCCTTTTTAAGCCCAACCTAGCCATGCGAAAAGGGGAGGCTTAAAGCATGATTACATACACAAGAAGGGGAATGTGAACGCATTAACTTGCAACATAACGTTGGAACTACAAAATAGAAACTGGTGTACTTGCATAGTAGTAATGTATACTTTGGTCATAAAGCATAAGTGACATGAATCAAAGCATGTAAACTTGTAGTTGAGATAAGAATCTAAATTGGATATCATTATTGACACATAGTCTTAACTGCAACATAAACCTATATTTTTATTTAGGCATAATGTCAAACATAAGCAAATCATGTTCATAAGATTACTACTTGTTTACAAAGGTGCTTACTTTTGTTACTAACACAAAAGTATAGTTCAACTTAATCATGATTTTAAATCTATTCACATAACCATGGCATAAATATTTCTAACATGAAATCATGATTTTTACTTTAGTCATGCAAACTTGCAAAAGCGATTTTGAATCTACCCTAGCTATGTACCACATGTGTCCTCATATAATTCTTGTTAACAATATAGACCTAACATGGTTTTCAATTATACAAAATATCAATCATAGCCAAGTCATATTCATAAGTTCGCAAAGAGGTTTTCTAGTACAAAAGCATGGCTTAATACATAGATCATGGTGCCAAAATTTCAACAAAGTTTCATATGAACTATAATAATCCAAATTTGTTCCAATTACGTACAAAATAATTTTTGTACAAAAATATTATGATGGCATAGTAGCAAAACCCCAAACTTGCATGAATTTCAATTAATCAACTACATACATGTAGCTTCAACATGGATTACATAATTTGCGAATATTCCAAATGTATACTTGCATAAAACTACCGCAAACATGTAGTTTTTTTATAATGAATAACATAATTCGAGAATATCCAAACGTATACAATATTCCAAATCGATAAGAATCATAGTAATGCACAAATATGAATTACTTTATCGCCACAAATCAAGTATACAAACCAACACAGTTATTTGTTCATACCAAAATAATACTCTACTTACAATTGTGTGGCGAATTCTCCAATTTAGGAATTTGGAGATGCGATTCCTTGTTGATTTGATTTGATTAAGTTGCTTTATGCTTTAGAATTTGCCTCCTAATCCTCTCTCCAATTGGTGGCTACTCTTAGTCGTTCCTCAGCAACATGATGGCCTTGTTCTTATTTTTGAATGAATAGATTAGGTTGAGTCTAGGGTCATTTTTATAGGGTTTATGAACTGATTAGGGCCATCGATGTCGCTTGGATTGATCGTAGCCATTCATTCGAAAGAGAGACCAATTAGAGCCTGCCACCTAGCCCTAATGACAAACCAGACTTCTGAAAATCGACCAACATAGAATACGCCAGCCAGGTTGGGCTGCGTTCGACCTGGCTCTGGACCAGGTCGACAGCCCTATCGACCTGGCTAGACCAGGTCGACAGCCCAGTCGACCTGGGTGCATTAGGCGGGAATTTTCCCGCCCTGGCCAATTGGGCCCGGTTTTTGATTTTAAACTTGATTTTCTGAGCTGTTTTATTCTGTTCGAATTTTAAACTTAATTCAGAAACTTCCGAAGGCCATATCTTCTTCATACGGACTCCGTTTTTCGAAAACTCGGACTCTATTTCGCGTATTTTTCCGAGACGAACGCAATGGCGTATCCCGTTTCCCTTAGTTCTTTGATTTGAAATTAATTATACTTTAATTTGTGAATTTCACAGTTATAGAATTCGCGGGGTGTTACAATTACATCATAGTAAACTTGCATAACATGATAAACTTGCATATCATATCATAATGATCAAACACAACTTGCATCATTCATTAACTTTAGGGTTTAAGTATGAAAGTAGAAAAGGGCTTACAATGCTTATGAAGACACAAAAATATGACAAAGCCCTTATGCAATCAATTAAACCCAAAATGCAAGCTTCAATAGAAAAACTCCTAAGCCAAAATGATCAAAACCCTTGCTTTATGATGCAAATATAGAAACTTGACTTGAATGCAAGCTAATGATGCTCATACAAGCTTGAAAACACTTGTATGCATGGAAAATCTCTCATAGAAATGACTTAGGAAATTTATGAAGAGAGTGGAGGCCATGAGAGGAATGATTTTGCCATAGTTTAGTTGTATGAATGAATAATGATGATTTAGGGTTATGTTAGGGCCTTATTTATAGAGATTAGGACTAGTTTTAGCCTTAGGATTAAACCCTAGTTCCAATCTCAGCCCTTAACACCGAATCTGGCCCCCAAACTCAACACAAACCCGAAATGGTGCACCAGGCAAAACTGCCCCGCTTGACCAAGTCGACAGCCAAGTCGACAGGGCTGTCGACTTGGGTCCAACCAAGTCGACAGGGCTGTCGACTTGGGTACTCTGGCGGGAATTTTCGCGCCTGGCCCAATCTGACCTAATTTTTCAAATTCAAACTTGAATTTGAAATCTGTTTTTACTTTGAAATTTTCTGAAAACTTCGTTGGGCCTTAATCGGGTCATACGGACTCCGATTTTCGAAAACTCGGACTCTATTTCGCGTATTTTTCCGAGAAGAACGCAATGGCATAGCCCGCTTCCCTTGATTCAGATTTTAGAATTAAATTCTGCCTCGATTTATGTTATAACAGGTTATTGCAAATACGGGTTGTTACAACCATGGTCCGCCCGGAACTACACCGGCGTACCCATCTGCCGTCGCTTTTGGTCACTTACCTCCAGTCCAGTAATCGTGCTCGCTCCCTAGCCTAGACCATAGGGCCTTAATGATACAAACTTGAGATTACTGCTGGAGTGGACCCCCATTGCTAGGATTTTTCTAGTGGGTTAAGTATGGTTTAACCCTCTTGCTAATCATGGATTAACTTGGTTAAGTGTAACGATGAGTTCACGACTTAACCCCGATTAATCTACCAAGCCCAAATTGGTTAAGTATTAAGTGGACCATGACTTAACCCTAATCATGAGGCTTTAATTAATTTAATGCGCCTTAACCCCTCACATTAGACCTTGTTGTGGTTACTAGTTAAGCCGGGCGGGTCCAGGTAGCTTTACACCACAACTTGGTCTAACCTCGGGTTCAAGGTACAACATGACCAACTTCTCACATTGGGTCCTATTGTTTGTAGCAACTAGTTAAGCCGGTCGGTTCCGGGTAGGTTTACGCTACAAACTCAACCCAACCTCGAGTTGGTCACACTTATCTTTTCTAAATGTCATGTCCATCATGTTTCCAAAACATGGTTCAAGTTTTCAAGCATTTGGGTAGACCTAACTTAATAGGTAAATTCCCAAAGGGTAGACCTAACTTAATAGGTAAATTCCCAAGCTTATGTTTTTATGTCTTTTAAGTTTACCCAACCCCAAACGCAATCCCATCGCTTACATATCACAATAGCGCATAAAGGATAGAAAGAGGGAACTTGGCGTAATCATGACATAAAGGTGTTGAAGCCACAAGTTCAACATGGTGGCATATGAAATGTACATGTGCTCATATACTTGCATATTACATTTTTAGGCCTCAAAAGCATGCATAAAACCAAACTTAGCATATTGGTGATACATGGTGATAAATGACATGTAGAAATGGCCATAAGTTCGCATTTAGCCTCACATGCAAGTTATCATAAGAGATATGATAACTTACATGTTGCCAAAATGCAACCTTTAGCATAAAGCTTGAAGCTTTAAGCTCATAAACCCAAGATAAGCTTGCATAACATGATAACATGAACAAAAGGATCCACCCAAACTTGCATAACATAACTTGCATATCATATGACAAACTTGCATATCAAACTTGCATAACATAACTTGCATATCATATGACAAACTTGCATATCAAACTTGCATAACATAACTTGATGAACTTGCATAACACATCATAGTAAACTTGCATAACACATCATAGTAAACTTGCATATCATAATGATCAAACACAACTTGCATCATTCATTAACTTTAGATTTTAAGTATGAAAGTAGAAAAGGGCTTACAATGCTTATGAAGACACAAAAATATGACAAAGCCCTTATGCAACCAATTAAACCCAAAATGCAAGCTTCAATAGAAAAACCCTTAAGCCAAAATGATCAAAACCCTTGCTTTATGATGCAAATATAGAAAACTTAACTTGAATGCAAGCTAATGATGCTCATACAAGCTTGAAAACACTTGTATGCATGGAAAATCTCATAGAAATTTATTTAGGAATTCTATGAAGAGAGTGGAGGCCATGAGAGGATTGATTTTGCCATAGTTTAGTTACTTGAATGAATAATGATGATTTAGGGTTAGGTTAGGGGCTTATTTATAGTGATTAGGATTAGTTTCAACCTTAGGATTAAACCCTAGTTCTAATCTCAGCCCTCAAAACCGAATCTGGCCCCCAAGCTCAACACAATCCCAAAATGGTGCACCAGGCAGAACTGCCCGGCTGAGCCAAGTCGACAGCCAAGTCGACAGGGCTGTCGACTTGGGTCCAACCAAGTCGACTCCCAAGTCGACAGGGCTGTCGACTTGGGTGCTCTGGCGGGAATTTTCGCGCCTGGCCCAAACTGGCCCAAATTCCCAAATTCAAACATGAATTTGAAATCTGTTTTTACTTTGAAATTTTCTGAAAACTTCGTTAGGCCTTAATCGGGTCATACGGACTCCGATTTTCGAAAATTCGGACTCTATTTCGCGTATTTTCCGAGACGAACGCAATGGCATAGCCCGTTTCCCTTGATTCAGATTTATAAAATAAATTCTGCCTCGATTTATGTTATAACAGGTTATTGAAAATACGGGTTGTTACATTCTCCCCTCCTTAAAGGGTTTCGTCCCCGAAATCTTCAAGTTAGGAAGAACGTATCCTACCATCCAACATCCATCTACTAAAAACATCATCCACGAGCAATCATTGTCCTTACAAGATTCTAAATGTTGTATGAACATATGCAAAGGTGTGTGTATATGTACTTATCTAATGCAAATATCATCAATGCAAATTATGTTAGTGAAATGAATCCAAATGTATGCAATTCCTAACATAATGTATAACATCTATATGTGTGCACATAACATACATCCGTATGCAACATCCATGTGATAACACAAAAAACTTCATCAATGAATAAGCGTAAACACTCATGCATATGCAATATGAGGAGTGTGTGAGCCATCTAGTGCCTAATGTGTATAATGCATCCACTAGTAACCACTTGCAAACACTTGCAACCACTTGCAACCATCAAGCATAACATGTTTCAAACACATGTTTCATCCAAAGGATTTCTATCT
This sequence comes from Allium sativum, assembly GCA_030737875.1. NCBI lineage: Eukaryota > Viridiplantae > Streptophyta > Magnoliopsida > Asparagales > Amaryllidaceae > Allium > Allium sativum. Next base: position 800,655,783 of record CM060924.1, on the reverse strand, counting down.
AAGGTTCTCATGACAAGATTAACACGATATACTAGATAATCAAGACAAACATGGATAGCAAAAGATATGCTATAAAGAGATCGGGAAGATAAGCAGGATATACCCCTTTCGGATTACAAGAAATCCCTTCCTAACCCAACCCATATTCTATAAAAGCCCAAAAGGTTTAGTCAACCTAACGGACCCCTTCAAACCCTGACATGTATTACTAGCCAATAAGTCATACCTCCCGACAGAAATAGGACCGAGAATGGGACCGAGAGGATATACGTAAAAAGATAACATGCGAGTAAGTTCCACAGGAAAACAAGGATCAAGAATATACTCTTAAAAAGAGATATGATGCGCGTATCTAGCCTTCAATCTTCTAAGTCACGTTTCCTTGAGTTTAACTCCACTGTGCTTTGACCGTCTTTTACCTCATGATTTCCTAGCTTCTTAATTCTTATTTCCAAATATAAGTTGGAACCCATTTCATTGTCGTCTCTCGTCTTCCTTTTTCACTTACTCTTCTATCATTCTTGGCTTAAACATAACTATGACCTCATGGTTTCATGCAAGCTCTCCAAAATTCACCAGTGAATCCTGGATCTCGTTTACTTACTATAAAGTATTCCACGCAGCAGAACTTTTCTTGGAAATACCAATCCACGTTGCCAATTGCTCTTACCAACGTGATTTTCTATAACTCATGCTTGAACGAAATGAACCATCCGCCTATGAATGATAGGCCGTACTTAGATTCAGTCGCTTGCCCATGACTTCCCGTAGACTATCCCAAAACTGACTAGTGAAGATTGAGTCATGGTTACTAACTATACTTTAGGGAACCTCGTGCAACCGCTTTATTTCTTAAAGGTAAACTGTCGCTAGCTATGATGCAGTCCTTTCGCTCTTTACTGGAGTGAAATGAGCACTCTTCGTGAGTCTACCTACTATGACCCACATGCTCTTATTCCCTTTCTTGATCTAGGCAGTCCATCCACGAAATCCTTCGTGACGCTTTTCCCTCTTCCATTGCGGGGACCTCCCATGGATATAATAGCCTACCGGGCTTCTATGACTCGGCCTTAATCTGTTGGCACAACATGCACCTTGGGACAAACTCGGCCACCTCCTCGGGTGATGTGCATCTTCAAGAACCTTCTTTCTCTCATCGCGTCTTAGACATCCCTTGTCATCTATAGCGAGGTGACTTACCATCTCGCCTCGAATCAACTTGTCCATGATCTCGACTAACTGCTGGTCTTCTTTCTGTGAAGTCCCTACTTGATCCAGAAGGGTAGGTCTAAGCTCAAGGGACGCTAACTAACTAATTAAACTGAGAGAACTTCTTACTTCAGTTGCATTCCTTGGAGTCTTCCAATCCTGAACTGCAACTACCTTAGCGGGATCCACCGCTAAGCCTTGCTTAGTTACTATATGCCCAAGGAATCTAACTTCCCTTCTCCAAAAGTGACACTTGGAGAACTTAGCCTTCAACTGATGCGCTCTAAGCGTATCCATAAACTCCACGAGATGCCTTGCATGCCCTTCCTCATCCTTAGAGAAGATCAGAATATCATCTACGAAGACCACGACAAACTTGTTCAAGAACTCCCTGAACACCCTACTTATCAAGTCCACGAAGTAGGCGGGTGCATTAGTCAAACCGAATGGCATGACCAGCCATTCTAAGAATCCATCAGGAGTTCTGAACGCAGTCTTGTCTATACTATCCTCAGCTACTCTGAGCAGATGGAATCCAGTAGCAAGATCAAGAGAAAACAGATGTTCCTACAAGCTGATCAAACAAATCATCGATCCTTGGCAATGGTTGTCTATTCTCTTCGTTTAACTCACGATAATCAACACAAAGTCGAAGAGAACCATCTGCCTTGGTAGTAAATACTATAGGCGCTCCCCATTCAGATATACTTCATCTAATGAAGTTCTTCTCAAGCAACTCCTTGACTTGCTTTCTTAACTCTCATCTTGCGGGGCCACGTGCCTAACCGGTCACAAAACTATCTTGGCATTATCAACCAGATAAATGCGGAAATCTATCTCTCGTTTAGGGGTAACCCCCTTCACTTCACCCAAGATATCAGCATATTCTCGGACCACCCTCACCGATTACAAACTATCGATAGACGAGTTGAGGGATTCAAGATAACACAACATGACGGGACTCGTAGGGTTACTAGAAATTTTTAGGGTATTACCGAGGCGAGTCATGAGCCTCTCAACCCTATGCTCAAAATTCAAGAATGGCTCCAGAACTGGACAACCAATCCATACCCAAAATCAACCCATACCCCATGAAACCGAGAACATAAGCATCACGCGAGAACTCTATATTCAAGATAGAGATTTTCAAATCCACATAGATAATAGACAAATGGGCGGAACCCCCAATTGGATTTGAAACACACACGGGATCATTAACTAGACTAGTACTTAGGTGCAAACCTCCAACTAAACCAGATGAAATAAACTATGCGATGCACCAGAATCAAACAAAGTACGAACAGGAAAATCAGAAATGTAAACAAGACTTTCAACAGAAATACTACCTCGATCGGGAACTGGAGCGGCATTGAGAGCATGAACTTGCCCTCCCGAAGGTCCAGCACGCTGAGTCTGACCCTGGCCTTGCCCTCGCTTCTTCGGGCAATCTTTGCTGAAATGTCCAAACTCACCACAAAGATAGCATTCACCACTCTTCCTTTTCCTCTTCTTACAATCCTTAATAAGATGCCCAACTGAACCGCAATAATGGCACTTCCCCTTTTTGTTATTGCCCTTGTTGTTGTTCCCCTTGTTGCCTTGACTCTTGTTCTTGTTCTTGTTGCCTCGACTGCTCTGACCACTTGGATTACCCTGATTTCCTTTCCACTGGGAATCAGTCTTCTAGGCTTGAGTATCATTCATCTTGATCTCTTTCTTGTCACTCCTATTCTCTTCACTGAGTAGGGCCATATTCACCAAACTCCCGAAAGTTGCCCCCAAGGGTATATGAGTCATGGCTAAACCATGTAATGGCTCGTTTAATCCTAGAGCAAAGTATAGGGCCTTCTTCTGAGCTGTGTTAACCAAGTCTAAACCGACCCGAGTCAGTTGATTAAACTTATCTATGTATTCCCTAATAGTCATGTCCCCTTGCTTCAGTGATAGGAACCTTAGTCCAAACATTCCCCGAAAGTCATCCCAAGTCTCAATTGGCCTAGCAGCGGTGGTGACCACCCACCAACGTGCAGCTTCTTCCTTTAGCAACCACACTGCTAATAAAACCTTCCTACGGTCATCTAGATCAAAGAAGGCAAAAAGATCTTCGGTTTCTTTCAACCAATTCCTTGCCACTACATAAGTCTCGGTTCCAATGAAATTCTTGCAACCCATCGCCTTAAAGTCTTTGCAAATCTCCGCGAAATCCTTTTGTGGATGCTGAGGGGGAGGAGGAAGAGGAACCTCAGCGACAGGAGGAGGAGGAACATTAACTACCGGAGGAGGAGGAACATCTGCGGGGCCGGCTTCAGTCGCCCTAGCCTCCAAAAGTCTCCTATACCAAACAGGTACGTGTACTCCCTCCGGAATAGCAAAGTTATCGGCCATACTGAAAACGAAGAAAAAGACAGATTCAGAATGGAGAAAAACGAAGGAATTTTGCTAATGGCTTTTTGGGGAATAGCCTTTAAAATAAACTAGACTTTTCTTTGGAAAATACTTTATACTTGGTTTTGAAAATAGTTTTCCAAAAGTTTTAAAAACCCTTTTTGTTCCTTCTCGTAAACCATATGCTCTGATACCAAATGTAACACCCCACCTCCGCCAGGGTGTCTCTTGCAAGCACTCTGACTTTGGAGGGGCGTTTGAATCAGGTAAACATGCATAATGATATATCAAGGCAGAACAAGAACATATGTATATATGTAAACAGAGTAAATAACATAGATAAAACAGCGGAAGATTTCAAACCATTTCAAAACAAGTCTGGTACAACATAATGTCAACTTTCCAAATACACAAGTCTAGATAAAAACAACATTGCTGAAAAACTGAAATACATAAGTACTATCCCCAAAATAAGTGATAACCATAGCTAGCTTCATGTCAAGACCGTACATGAGCTAAAATCCCACAAGCAAGCGATCAGAAATCCAAGCTAAGCTCCAATATTCCCACCCTGAGAACCTGGGGGGGGGGAATGGAAGAAAAGAGGCGAAAGAAAACAGGTCAGTCAAAAAGACTGAGTAAGCCCTACTACAATCAATGTAAACTAATATAAAGTTAACTGGCATGATGAAAGCTGAGATGAACATATGGATAACTACATACTGGCATGATGATTAACTAACAAGGTAGATAAAGGTGTCATTGCATAATCAGGATTAAGGTTTTGCACCACAGGTGTACTAGCAAACTAACATGACTTGAATAAACCAGTATTGATCCCTTGGCCCAAGCTTTGGCCCAATAACATGAAGTGACCCTAATACGCGGTCCAACCAAATGGTCTAGTCGATCGGCTCCCTACAAGCCTAACTCGTCACGTGTTGGTGTCAATGCGGCCCAAACATAATTGTAGTCAGACTGTGCAGGGTCTCCCGTCGGGTGTATCAAGCCCTAGGGTGGCAACCCCTGGACACCATAAACATAAGTGCACAGTCTCGATCTACTGGTACCCGTGCATGCTTTCCCCGGCTTCAGACTATGTGCACGACCATGGTCCGCCCGGAACTACACCGGCGTACCCATCTGCCGTCGCCTTTGGTCACTTACCTCCAGTCTAGTAATCGTGCTCCCTCCCTAGCCTAGACCCTAGGGCCTTAATGATACAAACTTGGGATTACTGATGGAGTGGACCCCCATTGCTAGGATTTTTCTAGTGGGTTAAGTACGGTTTAACCCTCTTGCTAATCATGGATTAACTTGGTTAAGTGTAACGATGAGTTCACGACTTAACCTCGATTAATCTACCAAGCCCAAATTGGTTAAGTATTAAGTGGACCATGACTTAACCCTATTCACGAGGCATTAATTAATTTAATGCGCCATAACCTCTCACATTAGACCTTGTTGTGGTCACTAGTTAAGCCGGGCGGGTCCGGGTAGCTTTACACCACAACTTGGTCTAACCTCGGGTTCAAGGTACAACATGACCAACTTCTCACATTGGGTCCTATTGTTTGTAGCAACTAGTTAAGCCGGTCGGTTCCGGGTAGGTTTACGCTACAAACTCAACCCAACCTCGAGTTGGTCACACTTATCTTTTCTAAGTGTCATGTCCATCATGTTTCCAAAACATGGTACAAGTTTTCAAGCATTTGGGTGACCTAAGTTAATAGGTAAATTCCCAAAGGGTAGACCTAACTTAATAGGTAAATTCCCAAGCTTATGTTTTTATGTCTTTTAAGTTTGCCCAACCCCAAACGCAATCCCATCGCTTACATAACGCAATAGCGCATAAAGGATAGAAAGAGGGAACTTGGCATAATCATGACATAAAGGTGTTGAAGCCACAAGTTCAACATGGTGGCATATGAAATGTACATGTGCTCATATACCTGCATATTACATTTTTAGGCCTCAAAAGCATGCATAAAACCAAACTTAGCATATTGGTGATACATGGTGATAAATGACATGTAGAAATGGCCATAAGTTCGCATTTAGCCTCACATGCAAGTTATCATAAGAGATATGATAACTTACATGTTGCCAAAATGCAACCTTTAGCATAAAGCTTGAAGCTTTAAGCTCATAAACCCAAGATAAGCTTGCATAACGTGATAACACGAACAAAAGGATCCACCCAAACTTGCATAACATAACTTGCATATCATATGACAAACTTGCATATCAAACTTGCATAACATAACTTGCATATCATATGACAAACTTGCATATCAAACTTGCATAAAATAACTTGATGAACTTGCATAACACATCATAGTAAACTTACATAACACATCATAGTAAACTTGCATATCATAATGATCAAACACAACTTGCATCATTCATTAACTTTAGAGTTTAAATATGAAAGTAGAAAAGGGCTTACAATGCTTACGAAGACACAAAAATATGACAAAGCCCTTATGCAACCAATTAAACCCAAAATGCAAGCTTCAATAGAAAAACCCTTAAGCCAAAATGATCAAAACCCTTGCTTTATGATGCAAATATAGAAATCTTGACTTGAATGCAAGCTAATGATGCTCATACAAGCTTGAAAACACTTGTATGCATGGAAAATCTCATAGAAATTTATTTAGGAATTTTATGAAGAGAGTGGAGGCCATGAGAGGATTGATTTTGCCATAGTTTAGTTACTTGAATGAATAATGATGATTTAGGGTTAGGTTAGGGGCTTATTTATAGAGATTAGGATTAGTTTCAACCTTAGGATTAAACCCTAGTTCTAATCTCAGCCCTCAAAACCGAATCTGGCCCAACTCAATCCCAAAATGGTGCACCAGGCAGAACTGCCCGGTTGAGCCAAGTCGACAGCCAAGTCGACAGGGATGTCGACTTGGGTCCAACCAAGTCAACTCCCAAGTCGACAGGGCTGTCGACTTGGGTGCTCTGGCGGGAATTTTCCCGCCTGGCCCAAACTGGCCCAAATTCCCAAATTCAAACTTGAATTTGAAATCTGTTTTTACTTTGAAATTTTCTGAAAACTTCGTTGGGCCTTAATCGGGTCATACGGACTCCGATTTTCGAAAACTCGGACTCTATTTCGCGTATTTTTCCGAGACGAATGCAATGGAATATCCCGTTTCCCTTGATTCAGATTTAAAAAATAAATTCTGCCTCGATTTATGTTATAACAGGTTATTGAAAATACGGGTTGTTACATTCTCCCCTCCTTAAAGTATTTCGTCCCCGAAATCTTCAAGTTAGGAAGAACGTATCCTACCATCCAACATCCATCTACTCAAAACATCATCCATGAGCAATCATTGTCCTTACAAGATTCTAAATGTTGTATGAACATATGCAAAGGTGTGTGTATATGTACTTATCTAATGCAAATATCATCAATGCAAATTATGTTAGTGAAATGAATCCATATGTATGCAATTCCTAACATAATGTATAACATCTATATGTGTGCACATAACATACATCCATATGCAACATCCATGTGATAACACAAAAATTTTCATCCATGAATAAGCGTAAACACTCATGCATATGCAATATGAGGAGTGTGTGAGCCGATCTAGTGCCTAATGTGTATAATGCATCCACGAGTAACCACTTGCAAACACTTGCAACCACTTGCAACCATCAAGCATAACATGTTTCAAACACATGTTTCATCCAAAGGGTTTCTACCTAAGGTTCTCATGACAAGATTAACACGATATACTAGATAATCAAGACAAACATGGATAGCAAAAGATATGCTGTAAAGAGATCGGGAAGATAAGCAGGATATACCCCTTTCGGATTACAAGAAATCCCTTCCTAACCCAACCCATATTCTATAAAAGCCCAAAAGGTTTAGTCAACCTAACGGACCCCTTCAAACCCTGACATGTATTACTAGCCAATAAGTCATACCTCCCGACAGAAATAGGACCGAGAATGGGACCGAGAGGATATACGTAAAAAGATAACATGCGAGTAAGCTCCACAGGAAAACTAGGATCAAGAATATACTCTTAAAAAGAGATATGATGCGCGTATCTAGCCTTCAATCTTTTAAGTCACGTTTCCTTGAGTTTAACTCCACTGTGCTTTGACCGTCTTTTACCTCATGATTTCCTAGCTTCTTAATTCTTATTTCCAAATATGAGTTGGAACCCATTTCATTGTCGTCTCTCGTCTTCCTTTTTCACTTACTCTTCTATCATTCTTGGCTTAAACATAACTATGACCTCATGGTTTCATGCAAGCTCTCCAAAATTCACCAGTGAATCCTGGATCTCGTTTACTTACTATAAAGTATTCCACGCAGCAGAACTTTTCTTGGAAATACCAATCCACGTTGCCAATTGCTCTTACCAACGTGATTTTCTATAACTCATGCTTGAACGAAATGAACCATCCGCCTACGAATGATAGGCCGTACTTAGATTCAGTCGCTTGCCCATGACTTCCCGTAGACTATCCCAAAACTGGCTAGTGAAGATTGAGTCATGGTTACTAACTATACTTTAGGGAACCTCGTGCAACCGCTTTATTTCTTAAAGGTAAACTGTCGCTAGCTATGATGCAGTCCTTTCGCTCTTTACTGGAGTGAAATGAGCACTCTTCGTGAGTCTACCTACTATGACCCACATGCTCTTATTCCCTTTCTTGATCTAGGCAGTCCATCCACGAAATCCTTCGTGACGCTTTTCCCTCTTCCATTGCGGGGACCTTCAATGGATATAATAGCCTACCGGGCTTCTTTGACTCGGCCTTAATCTGTTGGCACAACATGCACCTTGGGACAAACTCGGCCACCTCCTCGGGTGATGTGCATCTTCAAGAACCTTCTTTCTCTCATCGCGTCTTAGCCATCCCTAGTCATCTATAGCGAGGTGACTTACCATCTCGCCTCGAATCAACTTGTCCATGATCTCGACTAACTGCGGGTCTTCTTTCTGTGAAGTCCCTACTTGATCCAGAAGGGTAGGTCTAAGCTCAAGGGACGCTAACTAACAAATTAAACTGAGAGAACTTCTTACTTCAGTTGCATTCCTTGGAGTCTTCCAATCCTGAACTGCAACTACCTTAGCGGGATCCACCGCTAAGCCTTGCTTAGTTACTATATGCCCAAGGAATCTAACTTCCCTTCTCCAAAAGTGACACTTGGAGAACTTGGCCTTCAACTGATGCGCTCTAAGCGTATCCATCACCTCCACGAGATGCCTTGCATGCTCTTCCTCTACCTTAGAGAAGATCAGAATATCATCTACGAAGACCACGACAAACTTGTTCAAGAACTCCCTGAACACCCTACTTATCAAGTCCACGAAGTAGGCGGGTGCATTAGTCAAACCGAATGGCATGACCAGCCATTCTAAGAATCCATCCGGAGTTCTGAACGCAGTCTTGTCTATACTATCCTCAGCTACTCTGAGCTGATGGAATCCAGTAGCAAGATCAAGAGAAAACAGATGTTCCTACAAGCTGATCAAACAAATCATCGATCCTTGGCAATGGTTGTCTATTCTCTTCTTTAACTCACGATAATCAACACAAATTCAAAGAGAACCATCTGCCTTGGTAGTAAATACTACAGGCGCTCCCCATTCAGATATACTTCATCTAATGAAGTTCTTCTCAAGCAACTCCTTGACTTGCTTTCTTAACTCTCATCTTGCGGGGCCACGTGCCTAACCGGCCACAAAACTATCTTGGAATTATCAACCAGGTAAATGCGGAAATCTATCTCTCGTTTAGGGGTAACCCCCTTCACTTCACCCAAGATATCAGCATATTCTCGGACCACCCTCACCGATTACAAACTATCGATAGACGAGTTGAGGGATTCAAGATAACACAACATGACGGGACTCGTAGGGTTACTAGAAATTTTTAGGGTATTACCGAGGCGAGTCATGAGCCTCTCAACCCTATGCTCAAAAATCAAGAATGGCTCCAGAACTGGACAACCAATCCATACCCAAAATCAACAAATACCCCATGAAACCGAGAATATAAGCATCACGCGAGAACTCTATACTCAAGATAGAGATTTTCAAATCCACGTAGATAATAGACAAATGGGCGGAACCCCCAATTGGATTTGAAACACACACGGGATCATTAACTAGACTAGTACTTAGGTGCAAACCTCCAACTAAACCAGATGAAATAAACTATGCGATGCACCAGAATCAAACAAAGTACGAACTGGAAAATCAGAAATGTAAACAAGACTTTCAACAGAAATACTACCTCGATCGGGAACTGGAGCGGCATTGAGAGCATGAACTTGCCCTCCCGAATGTCCAGCACGCTGAGTCTGACCCTGGCCTTGCCCTCGCTTCTTCGGGCAATCTTTGCTGAAATGTCCAAACTCACCACAACGAATGCATTCACCACTCTTCCTTTTCCTCTTCTTACAATCGTTAATAAGATGCCCAACTGAACCGCAATAATGGCACTTCCCCTTTTTTTATTGCCCTTGTTGTTGTTCCCCTTGTTGCCTTGACTCTTGTTCTTGTTCTTGTTGCCTCGACTGCTCTGACCACTTGGATTACCCTGATTTCCATTCCACTGGGAATCAGTCTTCTTGGCTTGAGTATCATTCATCTTGATCTCTTTCTTGTCACTCCTATTCTCTTCACTGAGTAGGGCCATATTCACCAAACTCTCGAAAGTTGCCCCCAAGGGTATATGAGTCATGGCTAAACCATGTAATGGCTCGTTTAATCCTAGAGCAAAGTATAGGGCCTTCTTCTGAGCTGTGTTAATCAAGTCTAAACCGACCCGAGTCAGTTGATTAAACTTATCTATGTATTCCCTAATAGTCATGTCCCCTTGCTTCAGTGATAGGAACCTTAGTCCAAACTTTCCCCGAAAGTCATCCCAAGTCTCAATTGGCCTAGTAGCGGTGGTGACCACCCACCAACGTGCAGCTTCTTCCTTTAGCAACCACACTGCTAATAAAACCTTCCTACGGTCATCTAGATCAAAGAAGGCAAAAAGATCTTCGGTTTCTTTCAACCAATTCCTTGCCTCTACATAAGTTTCGGTTCCAATGAAATTCTTGCAACCCATCGCCTTAAAGTCTTTGCAAATCTCCGCGAAATCCTTTTGTGGATGCTGAGGGGGAGGAGGAAGAGGAACCTCAGCGACAGGAGGAGGAGGAACATTAACTACCGGAGGAGGAGGAGGAACATCTGCGGGGCCGGCTTCGGTCGCCCTAGCCTCCAAAAGTCTCCTATACCAAACAGGTACGTGTACTCCCTCCGGAATAGCAAAGTTATCGGCCATACTGAAAACGAAGAAAAAGACAGATTCAGAATGGAGAAAAACGAAGGAATTTTGCTAATGGCTTTTTGGGGAATAGCCTTTAAAATAAACTAGACTTTTCTTTGGAAAATACTTTATACTTGGTTTTGAAAATAGTTTTCCAAAAGTTTTAAAAACCCTTTTTGTTCCTTCTCGTAAACCATATGCTCTGATACCAAATGTAACACCCCACCTCCGCCAGGGTGTCTCTTGCAAGCACTCTGACTTTGGAGGGGCGTTTAAATCAGGTAAACATGCATAATGATATATCAAGGCAGAACAAGAACATATGTATATATGTAAACAGAGTAAATAACATAGATAAAACAGCGGAAGATTTCAAACCATTTCAAAACAAGTCTGGTACAACATAATGTCAACTTTCCAAATACACAAGTCTAGATAAAAACAACATTACTGAAAAACTGAAATACATAAGTACTATCCCGAAAATTAGTGATAACCATAGCTAGCTTCATGTCAAGACCGTACATGAGCTAAAATCCCACAAGAAAGCGATCAGAAATCCAAGCTAAGCTCCAATATTCCCACCCTAAGAACCTGGGGAGGGGGGAAACGGAAGAAAAGAGGCGAAAGAAAACAGGTCAGTCAAAAAGACTGAGTAAGCCCTACTACAATCAATGTAAACTAATAAAGTTAACTGGCATGATGAAAGCTGATATGAACATATGGATAACTACATACTGGCATGATGATTAACTAACAAGGTAGATAAAGGTGTCATCGCATAATCAGGATTAAGGTTTTGCGCCACAGGTGTACTAGCAATCTAACATGACTTGAATAAACCAGTATTGATCCCTTGGCCCAAGCTTTGGCCCAATAACATGAAGCGACCCTAATACGCGGTCCAACCAAACGGTCTAGTCGATCGGCTCCCTACAAGCCTAACTCGTCACGTGTTGGTGTCAATGCGGCCCAAACATAATTGTAGTCAGACTGTGCAGGGTCTCCCGTCGGGTGTATCAAGCCCTAGGGTGGCAACCCCTGGACACCATAAACATAAGTGCACAGTCTCGATCTACTGGTACCCGTGCATGCTTTCCGCGGCTTCGGACTATGTGCACGACCATGGTCCGCCCGGAACTACACCGGCGTACCCATCTGCCGTCGCTTTTGGTCACTTACCTCCAGTCCAGTAATCGTGCTCCCTCCCTAGCCTAGACCCTAGGGCCTTAATGATACAAACTTGGGATTACTGCTGGAGTGGACCCCCATTGCTAGGATTTTTCTAGTGGGTTAAGTACGGTTTAACCCTCTTGCTAATCATGGATTAACTTGGTTAAGTGTAATGATGAGTTCACGACTTAACCCCGATTAATCTACCAAGCCCAAATTGGTTAAGTATTAAGTGGACCATGACTTAACCCTAATCACGAGGCATTAATTAATTTAATGCGCCTTAACCTCTCACATTAGACCTTGTTGTGGTTACTAGTTAAGCCGGGCGGGTTTGGGTAGCTTTACACCACAACTTGGTCTAACCTCGGGTTCAAGGTACAACATGACCAACTTCTCACATTGGGTCCTATTGTTTGTAGCAACTAGTTAAGCCGGTCGGTTCCGGGTAGGTTTACGCTACAAACTCAACCCAACCTCGAGTTGGCCACACTTATCTTTTCTAAGTGTCATGTCCATCATGTTTCCAAAACATGGTACAAGTTTTCAAGCATTAGGGTAGACCTAACTTAATAGGTAAATTCCCAAAGGGTAGACCTAACTTAATAGGTAAATTCCCAAGCTTATGTTTTTATGTCTTTTAAGTTTACCCAACCCCAAACGCAATCCCATCGCTTACATATCGCAATAGCGCATAAAGGATAGAAAGAGGGAACTTGGCATAATCATGACATAAAGGTGTTGAAGCCACAAGTTCAACATGGTGGCATATGAAATGTACATGTGCTCATATACTTGCATATTACATTTTTAGGCCTCAAAAGCATGCATAAAACCAAACTTAGCATATTGGTGATACATGGTGATAAATGACATGTAGAAATGGCCATAAGTTCGCATTTAGCCTCACATGGAAGTTATCATAAGAGATATGATAACTTACATGTTGCCAAAATGCAACCTTTAGCATAAAGCTTGAAGCTTTAAGCTCATAAACCCAAGATAAGCTTGCATAACATGATAACATGAACAAAAGGATCCACCCAAACTTGCATAACATAACTTGCATATCATATGACAAACTTGCATATCAAACTTGCATAACATAACTTGCATATCATATGACAAACTTGCATATCAAACTTGCATAACATAACTTGATGAACTAGCATAACACATCATAGTAAACTTGCATAACACATCGTAGTAAACTTGCATATCATAATGATCAAACACAACTTGCATCATTCATTAACTTTAGAGTTTAAGTATGAAAGTAGAAAAGGGCTTACAATGCTTATGAAGACAAAAAAATATGACAAAGCCCTTATGCAACTAATTAAACCCAAAATGCAAGCTTCAATAGAAAAACCCTTAAGCCAAAATGATCAAAACCCTTGCTTTATGATGCAAATATAGAAAACTTGACTTGAATGCAAGCTAATGATGCTCATACAAGCTTGAAAACACTTGTATGCATGGAAAATCTCATAAAAATTTATTTAAGAATTTTATGAAGAGAGTGGAGGCCATGGGAGGATTGATTTTGCCATAGTTTAGTTACTTGAATGAATAATGATGATTTAGGGTTAGGTTAAGGGCTTATTTATAGAGATTAGGATTAGTTTCAACCTTAGGATTAAACCCTAGTTCTAGTCTCAGCCCTCAAAACCGAATCTGGCCCCCAAGCTCAACACAATCCCAAAATGGTGCACCAGGCAGAACTGCCCGGCTGAGCCAAGTCGACAGCCAAGTCGACAGGGCTGTCGACTTGGGTCCAACCAAGTCGACTCCCAAGTCGACAGGGCTGTCGACTTGGGTGCTCTGGCGGGAATTTTCCCGCCAGGCCCAAACTGGCCCAAATTCCCAAATTCAAACTTGAATTTGAAATCTATTTTTACTTTGAAATTTTCTGAAAACTTCGTTGGGCCTTAATCGGGTCATACGGACTCCGATTTTCGAAAACTCGGACTCTATTTCGCGTATTTTTCCGAGACGAACGCAATGGCATAGCCCGTTTCCCTTGATTCAGATTTATAAAGTAAATTCTGCCTCGATTTATGTTATAACAGGTTATTGAAAATACGGGTTATTACACAACCGATTCCAAGGATCATAGTGGGGTCCTGGGACATTCGCTAGAGTGTCTCGAACCGGAGAGGAGCTTTCCCCTTGCCTCGACTCATGAAGGAACCCAATTTCCAATACGAAATATGAGGACGTGATTGTATTACTAGTACGGCGACATAGTGGTATGGGTCATTCATGCCGCCTATGATTGATATTTATGATTGAAATCGCTTTTGAAACATATATGCACTAGTAATAATATCAAACCCTTTTGTTTAATTCGTATGAAGCATTTTTGGCCATTATAAGGTAAAAACTCTATCCTCCGGCTTGCGTTGCATTGTGTGATGGGACCTGAGTCTTATAATGGCTTCATTTTATAAAAAGCATTGCGATGATTTAATCATTTACTTTATTTCATGCACTAGCACTCATTGGAGTAAACCCGTTCCGAGAAAGTGGCGTGGCCCTTTGATTTGCCTTATTATTGTTGTTAATAAGTTAAGTAGATTTCTCATACCAGTCCCATGACTGACTCGTAGTTTGTTTCACCTTGCAAACTCGGGTGCCCTCATTTTCACACGGGCAGCCTAGTTACAGGTTTCTGACGCACTTTTGGCTCATGGCGAGGCTTGACTACAACGTGCTGACTTGGATTTTATCCGCCATTATTGTATCTATATTATGATTCCGCCATTGGCGATGTAGACTGATATTTATTTTGTGTACTCTTTATGTATGATTCCACCTCAGGCGATGGTGACTGACTATGTATCATTATGCACTAAGTTGTTTCCTGTACCGTGCTTCTCTGATGTGATGATATGTATATGATTCCACTGTCATATGTGTGTAAATTATTCTAATTTCTGTTTATGCTATTATCTGTGATCTTCTAATGATGATTAATGTGTTATATTCCAATGATTATCCTTAACACCATGTCACGGGGTTTTGGGATCGTCACACAAGGCATTAGTAATCATCCAAACGATGTGAAGATCTCTGGTCTTCAACCAGCATCTTCATCGTCGATTTATCGTCGAATCAGTTATTCAGAATGGGTATAAACCCGGACTTCCTGAATAACTCGCGTATTTTGTAATCAATAATCAAGTTCTTTAAAAACTCCCTCATCCCAATTCTGAATATTCAAATATTCATATCTATTGGCAAAGGTTCCCATTATTTTTATCAAATATAAATTCTTCTAAATTTATACTTTAATCTTCCTTTGGATATCAATTCTAAACCAAGTTAAGGTTTATCAACAAGTCCGGATTATCGAGCCTTACCGAAGTAATCATTTGTTTAATTTCCCAATCCCAACCTATTCATCCCATGGAGCAAAACTGGTAATACTCCATTTCTAACACCACGGTGTTATCGGTAAATTTAATTACCATCTCACATTCAAATCAAATTAAAGATTTAACTATCGCCTGGAGTAAAACTGGTGGTACTCCATTCTTGATCATTTCCCAAACTTGGTAACTTAGATTATCACGTTCACATTTCAATCTAATTAAAAATTCCTTAAAACTTTAATTAGTTTTAATCTTTCGACGATCATTATTAATGTTTATTTAACTTTGGGATATCAAACGTGTCGCATCGACAATGTACACCGTACGATTGATTTCTTCCAATATATAACCTTTAAGCTCATACGTCTTAGACAAGGGTGTTAAGCAAGAGAATAAATTCTCCGCCACCAAACAGATTTATATTTAGTAGAGATCAACAATACGGTTTGAAATACAATGTTAGACATGTAATCCTGTATTTAAATGGGTTAAAGAACTAATGTCATTTAAAACACAGTTCACGATAAACCCAAGATCACATTCCATTAACCATTGAATCTTCACGGAAATAGATCAATATATAATCGATATCAATTTCCATATCCGACTAATAATATAAATGGTATAACTACAAAGCCTTTTAAATTCCATATATATTAAAAGTCTTCCTCCATAGAAGCTCACTTCAATTATTACCAAATCGAATATCATTCAATTCCAATTTAATATATTAAATTGGAAAACTTTACTTTGGAAAATTTCCGTTAAATCTTAATAAAAGATTTATACATTCCAAATCATGTTTCACTGTTAATCGAGTAAAAGAACGAATGACGTTAAAAAGCACAGTTCATATTAAACCCAACTCACATTCCATTTTATTCCAGTTACTAAATATAACTGGAAACTCTAATAATCTTAATTAAAAGATTTATTCTTTTCACACGGGGTTTAAGAACAGTGTTATTTAAGACACCATTCACGACCAACTCAAAATCCAATTTGATATTAAATATAAGGCTCTAAAAAGAAATTTTATCGCCTTACATTCAATATCAAATTCTAAAACCAACACATATCGTATGGGGAATAACGATATATATCTATCTTCCAAATTCCTCCACAATATCCATATAGTCACGGAATCCAATATTGAAATATCCCAAAGATGATTTCAATTAAAATCGATACCAATTTATACATTGGAAAAATTCTAGTTAGATTAAAACCATTTCCCTATCCAATTTATTTATTTAAAACCATTGGATTATTTTTCTAGTGTATAACTAGTTCATTTTGATAAAAAATATATTTTTATCTTTTCAAATATTGAATTTTTCATCCTAATTCTATCTAAATCATTTACTATGATTTTACAAAAATTATTAATATTTTTAATAATTTTATTAAGGCCCTTTCAGTTGATTTCCATAAATGGTCAGCGAACTGCATTTACAACGATCTTTTCTATAACAACCTAGTTTTTTAACCATTTGATTTAATATTTAATTTTGTTTTTAAATATCGATTTGAATTTAAATGGTTGGTATTTAATAAATTTGAATAATTTATTTGTTTAAATAATATAAAATAATAATTTAATTTCGAAATAGCCGAAATTGGCTGAATTTGCGCTGTTATATGATTTGGCAACGTAAGGGTATTTATTCATGTTTAGACTTAATTTTATTTACGATTTCGCTTATTAAGCGTTATTTAAAAGTTTAAACTATAATTTTAATTATATAATGAACTGCAGCGGCGCGGTAGTTCGTAATATAGCGTTTTGAACTTCAATTGGTTATACAAGATCCAAAACAAGTCGGATTTCTTCTAAACAAGAAACGTCCGAATCTGTTTGACAATAGTTTTTTAATGAACCCAAAAATCGTGTTTTCATAGTGTAGATTTTGTTTTCTGGCTAAATGAAAATTTCAAATAGTCGCTATGGAATTCGTTTATATGTTGTAGCAATTTATTATATTAAAATAAAGGATTTTTAATTTATTTAATATCGTTTTGGCTCAGAATTCAACCCGGGGTATTTTATTTTGAAAATATGGGAAATTCTGCTCGGGAATAGCCAATTATAATATTTTTATTTTATTATATTGAAGTATTTTAAATTTGTTTTATTCTAATTCAAATTGGACCTTTTAAAAAGGACTTTATTCAAATAGTCTCCGTTTTCAATAAAACACATTTATCGGGACCATAACTGCAAATTATTGTTATATTTCACGTTGCACGTCAAACGGAGTTATTATGTGAGCGTGGAAAAATAAAACGCAAATAAATCGACCGTTTTGATTCAAACGAACACTATTTTTGCAAATGGACTCGGAATTGGACGAAATAAGATTCATTAGGATCGTAACGTCGAATTATATGATGCCGTCCATTCTCGTTATAAATGGAGTTCATGTGTGATCGCAGTAATCGATAAACACTGTTCCGGAATTGCGATAGGTATGAAAAAAATCGCTGGTCATATCAATAAATATCTTCGGTGAAATCAGAAATAAAATAATTAAAATAATAAAATAAAATATTATATTTTTCTTCAATATAATAAACAACCAGTGACACCCTAAATTCCCAAATCACTATCCACTTCTCTTTTCTTTTTTCAAACCAATCCTTCAGCAAAACTCTCCACTTAATATTCAAAAACAATTTCATTTAAGTTCTATAAATTCTATTAATCCTATGGTTGGATTGCTGCAAATCCAAGGTTTAATTTCGTGCAATTTTCCTATGATGCGATTTATGTTTGGTGCCCCTATTTTCAAATCAACAAAAGAGCTTTCTGTTTTGCATTTCTGGAAGTTAGTCGCTGCTTTTGGAGTCGTAGTGGCGCTGTGGGCCACCAGAAGGTACCAGAGTTGGTCGATGAAGAAGGGGAGCCTCCGGCGAAGCCAGCGACAGCGGAACGTAGGTCTCTGGTGCCATAAGATGGCAGTGGTAGAGGGTTAAACGGAGATAACTGCTCTGTTAATTCCTGGATATGGCTTTCGGTTATTGGGATCGTGTGTGGTCTATGGAGCACCAGTGGTGTCTGGGTTAGTCAGGAAGGGAAGTCTAAAGGACGGAGGAAGTATTGGTGGTGGACTAGTGTGGTCCGATGTTGGGGTTGGCCGGCGGTGAGTGTTTGAACGAATGGTGTTTTGGGTGTTGATTTCTTCGATTGGCTTCAGTTTTTGGAGGGATGGTTGAACTGGGGTACACCGGAGTTGGTGGAGACAATCTGAGGTGGAGGCTGGGACGGAGGCGGTTTTGACGGTAGGGTCTGATCAGTGTACGGTGGAGTTGCAGGTGGCTTCAAGAAGAAGTGGAAGTGTTTTTTTAGAAGAAAGCGAGGAAGTCGGGTTTCAATTGAAAAGAGGATGGCATCGCGAATTCTGTTTCAGGAAGAAAGAAAATCGGGCTGACTTTTTGACCGAGCACGTGGATTACAACATAAATAGTTAGATGGGCAATTAGAACTAATTAATTAATAAATTAATTTAAATTTTATAAACCGTAATTAATATAAACTTGAATCTTGTGTATCTTTCACATACATATACAGAATTGGACGAAACTGGATTCTATGGGATCGTATCGACGGTGCCGACATATACGAACTGGAATGGAGTGATTTATAGGACGCTGGAAGTTTATGTAGTTTTAAATGCTAGTTTGAAACTATATAAAACAATGCAACCTTTTCGGAAACTAAAATGGTGAGTTAATTCTCACACTTCTGAAATACTGCGATGTGTTAAATTCATAAAATTTATGTTTATCATTAATTGGCCGAATGGACGCTATGGATGTTGTGGATGACTTTTATTTATTGGTTTATTGTTGTCTACGTTATACTGTAATTATGATTTCAGTTATTAGTGATAAACAATATTATAAACAGTTGTTCAGGGAAGAACAGGTTGGAGGAATCCAACCGTATTCCTCAAATAAATCGTATATTATTTGATGTTTCATGAATTGTTTATCCCAATTTATATCATATCATGTTTGGATATCAGTGTTTGAATAAATATTGATTGTTGAATCTAAATTCAACAGTTTTCATGTTTTAAATCAATATGCAGTATTGATAGGGTAATTGGCAGTAGATGGTCAAAATCCATCGTTTTACAATAGTAATTCACCGTCAGGCGAATTGATTTATTTTAAAGTTAAATTTTTTATTTTTAACAGGATTGAAATTTAAATTTTGATTTAGTTATCTAAATAATGAGTTTTTAAGAAAAATGATATTTATAATTTTGGTTATAAAAAGAAATGTTAAAATAATTTATATTGTTTTATTTCATAAAGAAGTCGTATGGTAACCGAAGGGAAAATAATGTAGAATAATTGTTTCGAAGAGAAAAGTTAAATAAGGTTTTGTTATTTTAATTTAATGATTTTTTATAGGAGTTAAGTAATTGTATTTGAGATGATTATTAAATAGTTAATTATTTTTTTAAAATAATAATAAGTAATTATGAAAGTATTTTATAGTCCAAATTCCATAAAGGAGTTATAAAAAGGAATTAGAGTTTTAAATAAATTATTATTATTTTAACTAACCTATCATTAGTTAATAGTGGAGTATTATACATGTACCTCAGATAAAATCAAGGGCTTAAGAATTAGAATTGAATTATATAAGATATGTAAATAAAAGAATTTTTAAGCTAGAAGTTTGGTGATTAGGAAAGGAGTTTACTTAATCAAAAATTAAGTAAAAATAGATATGATTGAGAAAGAGGATTTTTCCAATATAAGAATTTTTTTATAAAACCATATTAAAATGGAAAAACTTATTTATTTAAGTAATGAAGTAAATAAAAGGATTTTTGGTTATAAAATCCAACCATTTGTTTTAACGACGTTAAAAGAAGTTTTGGATTAGTGAACAAATCCAAGTTTATAAGAAAAGTGGATTTGAAGTTTAAACTAAGGCAAGGCCTTAAATAAGCATCTTACTTAAAAACCAAATTAATTAAATGGCGTAGTCGAGGTGAAATTTGAAAAGTAAAAAGGATAATCAAGGTTTTGAATAAAAGAAACTTAAAGAGATATTTATGGTTATGAATCCAAAGTTTAGATTATATTAAGAAAAGGTTTTTGGAAAAAAATATTAGCAAATGGATTAAGTGTAATATAATCCAAGTTATGAATCAAATACTACACAGGAGTTTTGAAGCAAATAGTTAATGTTTGGGTAAATGATTTACTTAATTATTTATTATGTAAATTGGTGATGGTCGATTGAGATGTTCAAAAGGGAAAGATATGGATCATAAGCCATTGTTTAAATAGGAAGTAAGATCGGGTTGATATTGTAAGAGCATGGGTTTTAAGTTTCGAATTCTATCTACTCTGAGATAAGAATGTTGTTGATTAAGGCGTGAGAGGTAAATAAAATACCCCAACTTGATCGACTTCACTATTATCAAGGAATGGTATTAGCTTGTAACGGTAAAGGAGTTTGGAAAGTAGTTATTATCATCGTAAAACATTTGAAATCCATTTCCAAGGTTTGAAATGAAATGAAATACAATTAGTTATAAATTAAACAATGTACATTAACATTGTTTAGTCCGTGTTAGGACATATAGTTTAATTATACCTATAAGTTATTTATAGAACACTGTATTCTTGAAAATAGAAATAATATGAGTAAAGTATATTTATTCAAATAATAAATAATTATGGAAGGGTTTTATTAATTTTGAAATAGAAATAAATATTTGGAAATTAAGTAGTTAAAGCCATTGGTTTTAATAAGACAGCATGTGCCGTTTAATAGGGTTTTTACCGCATAAGAATTGGCAATGGAATTATATTAATGAATTAACGGTGTATTAATATATGGACATTTCCAGAATTAAGGAAATAAATAGTTGATGCAAATCTATCAATATTTTCAGAATTTCAGGAGATTAAAGCGAAGTGAGGATAAATGAGAAATATTGTTTCCAAATGGCGAAACAAAAGATGAATTGGCAAGATATTTAAATGGAATCAACTTTAAGTCGAGGAAATGATTTAAATGATTCGATAAGATTTTTAATGAACGGTTTTAAAAATGAGAACCTAAGCTGCCAGTATACTTGATTGTACAAGTTTGATACTAATAGTTAAAACACCAACTATCAACAAAATATTATTGGACCTTTTGACGTGTTGTTTCGAAGAGACCAAGATAGGAACTAGACCCAAAACCACTTCGAATCAAATTTAAATACGAAACAACCATGCAAGGGATCGTGATGGGGCATTGAAGACCGCAGATTTTCATAAATGGAAGAACTACTAATAATCTTCGGTCTGCAGCCAAAGATGTACTGTGGTTCTTTCGTGGTTGTAATCTACGAAATGTAAGGACTTCTCGCTACTGATCCATGGGGTGATTCCTATATTGGATGCAGTAGTAGATTACCTTTGGTTCATCGTGTTCCTGGATGACTTGTATGGATGGATGTCTGACAGAGTATTTCCAAAGGGATCTCGTACGTTGGTTTCTTCAAACGTACCATAGTTGGTGGTGGAGAAAGGCCTTTCTCTTAGCTTGTCAACTATAAGTATTTTTGTGCACGTCAATTAGTGATATCTGGCGGATCTGACGATGTGACATTCAAAGAGAATGTGACCATATGTCAATACTACAAAAGTGGGCATATTCGACACTAATTTGCTGTGGCCGTAGATCAAAAAAGCGTTGCCGTAGGCACTTTTTTCAAATAGGCAACACCAGGGGGACGTGGCATTCGCGGCCGTTGCATTAGCTATCTAAGGCAACGCTTTTGCCCATCTTCGGCCACAGACAGAAAGTGTTGCATTGTAGCTGTAATGCAACACAATTTGCACGTAATGCAACACAATTCAGCGTTGCCTTAAGCATTAGTTAGGGCCTGGCTTCCAGTGGGCCACGTCAGCTGTCTACGTGTCACACGACACGTCATCTCTCCATGTCAGCACTCCACATGTCACATGCCACACCAGCTATCCACATCAGATGTGGGGTCCATATGCGACGGGTAAGCAACTATATTTAATGTAATGCAACGCCACTGCAATATGTAATGCAACACCATTATCATGAAATGCAATATCAATAAAAGCTAACGCAATAGTAGAAGAAGGCAAATGCAAAACTAATTTGATAACAAATACAATGCTTTAATTAAAAATTTTGCAATACAGTTTTTGTACAAGAAACTCATCCAAAGCAATTCTTTTAATTATCCAAATATCAAAACTCAAAAATAAGCTACACCATTTTCTTCATTGTATGCAATAAGATCGAACTACTTCAAGAATAGTGCACGACATACGGGACATTATCCTGATCCATTCTTGGCCAATTCTTTAGCGCATTCTGAACATGTACACATGTGTCAACATCTGCAAAATGTATTACTCATTTATATATACAAATCATATATATGCAGCAATCCGATTGCAATAGGAAATATAAATGTATGTAAGAGGGTGGCATCGAATATATATATGTGTGTGTCACATCTGCAAAATGTATCCGTCTGCCTAGCTTCCAAAATCAAATATGCACCTGATCAAATGATAACAAATTATTTGATAAGTGGTGGCATCAAATGGCCATTGGCCTTTTTAACAAAATGTTATGAACACAATTATTACAATTGACTTACTGACCATTGGCGATTGGTCACTCATGCTAGCCATGCCCAACAAATAAGCAATTTCAGTATGCTTCGTCTTCTCAGCAAAAAGTTTTCAATTCGCATATTACTGCCAAGTACAGTGTGTCACTTCATATCCTGTCAAGCTTCAGAAGCATATCGTCATCTACATCTTCAACTCCTAAACAAAACTCCATCGTCAAAAGTAAAAAAAAAACAATGGAGGACTCTTCACTATGCATCACTGCCACTGTTCTTTCAGGACATTAGACTTACAAATTTGTGCATCTCACACTTAACTGTACGAGTTATATCCAAAACTCTTTTCTAATAACATTCCCATCTTACAGTAAGCGTGACCATGCGCTAATGTTGAAACTTTTTACAAAATGTGGAGGTGCTTTTTATGTGCAACAATGGTCTGGTGAAGAATTTGAGCCTGAATCAGCATTCGAGGCAGAATCATGGGCTAGAGTTGGTCGCTTTCCCGAGTTCCTGAAGAAAATTGTTCCTACAATTAAAGAATTAATGACGCCAATGGGAAATATGTGTGAAATTGACGACTGTCATTGGTCTCGAATTGACCATAGATCATTATACCTGAAAATGGAATTTTATGAAGGCATTGGCTTGGAGAATACTTTTGCTGCACAATTCAACAACAAGGTTTACCTCATTAGGGTTCAGCGCACCACACATGCTCATCCTGGGACAAGGCCTGAAATTCTGTTTGTGAGCAATAGGGAGGAACCGGTGGTACCATTTTTTTGTGATCATAGGTAAATTTTACTTCCATCCACAGTTTCTTTTAGTTAATCCACAATATGTTTGGCCAATCGAGGTAAATTTTCCAAAGAACATAATTACAAAGTGTTCATTTAACTATGCTCTATCCTTAACAGCCTTATAGTGAGACACAACCACACATGCACACACTCACATACATGCATATAAGGTTATAATGCCCTACCCAAGATAATGAAATAATAATACAAACTGGTGCTCTGTTAGTTGTACATAGATGTGGTTGTGTGGCTTGAATTTGAGACACTGTTAATGTATGGCTTGAATTTCCTTCAGATGTGGTAAACAGCTACCATGAAAAAAAATCATTTTACAAATTGAATAATAAATTCAACCTTTTCACTGCTACCATGAATTAAGGAGTTTATTAATTTTTCTTCAAACACCCTAATGCATAGAGCTTTAGTGGGTGGCCACTTTATAAATTATCAAAGAATAATGTCATTAAGTTAGAGAAAAAGTAATCATGGAGTATAATGTTCTTTTTATACGCAGGAACTGCTTTATCTTCTGAGATATAGTGGAATTTTATGAGATCACTTCCAATTTTTAATATTACTGGAAAAAAAACTAGAGTGGTAAACTGTAAAAAAAATCACCATACTCAATGTGTGTTACATGTCAAATTGTTTGATAATTAAGGCATATTAACTCTTAGGTGGATAAAATTATTTGAGAATTGAATCATATAATATATTAGGTGGATAAACTACATAAGTTTTACATGTTAAAAGTCAAAGATCTTACTTTATAGGGTGGATTAGGTGATCGAAAATGTGTATGGAAATAGAATTTACCTATTAATGTTTACTGCATCGATATGACTAATTCCCATCGAACTCTTTTACAAATGTACGTTACTATTATATTATTGAAGTTTGATCGTCCAAAGATCACTTTGTAACTTTTTGCCCTCCACAACAAGAAATTATGGTTTCGTCGCTGACTATGCTCTATCCATAACAGCCTTATAATGAGACACAACCACACATGCACACACTCATATACATACATACAAGGTTATAATAGCCTTATAATGAGACACAACCAGATGACCGACATTCAACTAGAAAGTAGCTATACCAACATTAGCATAAAACAACACATTATCACAAGTGGATTATCTTATATATCTAGAAGTTTCTTCTTAAAACTATGATCAATTATATGAGGTGCTAATTGGAATATATCAATCATCATGTAATCCCCATTTAGTCACTCTGACATAGAAAATGACTCTGACATGGACAAAGACTCTGACATGGACACTGACTCCGAAGAAAAAGAAGAAGATGCTGGTGCTGGTGCTAATGCTGGTGTGGATGCTGGTGATGATGCAGGTGATGACTGGTGATGTTTGTGAATGTTGTTTTTTTTGCTGGTAATGATTTTTGGCTTGAAAGTTTGTGAATATTTGTGAAACATTGTGTGGTTGTGGAAGTTTGTGATTGTTGGTGATGACTAGTGATGACTGATGATGGATGCTGGTGAATGTTTGTGAATGGTACGTAGTGAATGTTTGTGAATGTTGGTGATTTTTTTAATCTTATGATGCTTGTGCGTGTATACTTGTGCGTGCCTTCAGAAGGCTGCCTTATGATACATGTGCGTGCATGTATACTTGTGCGTGCGTGTATACTCGTGCGTGTCTACTTGAGCGTGTATACTTATGCGTGTATACTTATGATACTTGAGCCTGTATACTTGTGATATTTGTGCGTGTATACTTGTGTTTGCCTTCAGATGGCTGCCTTATGATACTTGTGCATGGATACTTGTGTGTGCATGTATACTTGTGCATGTATACTTATGATACTTGAGCGTGTATACTTATGATACTTGTGCGGGTATACTTGTGCCTGTATACTTATGATACTTATGATACTTGAGCATGTATACTTATGATACTTGTGCGTGTATACTTGTGCATGTATACTTATGATACTTGAGCATGTATACTTGTGTGTGTATACTTGTGCGTGCGTGTATACTTGTGCGTGTATGCACTGCGTGTATGATGTGTACTGTAATAAAACGAAAATGCTTGAGTGCCCGCTTCAGATTTTGTAAAAATCTGCAGTAAGAGGCTTAAAATTCGGATGTCCCCACCATCATTAGATAAAAAATTAGCATCATACCCCCTGATTTCCTCAGTTCCCGCTGAATCGCACATTTTAACCGTCTTTACACCCGGGCATACTAGCATCGTCTGTAATAAAAAATCATGTATACTTGTGCGTGTATGCACTGCGTGTATCACAAAACCTCAGTGCAAACACACCGCAGTGCATACACACCGCAGTGCAAACACACCGCAGTGCAAATTAACCTCAAGCATACAAATTAACCTCAGTGTAAGGTATGAACCTCAAGCAGTGCAAATTAACTGCAGTCCCCAATCCTTAACTAGCTCGACCTCTATAATAAACCAATGTCTTTTTCATGCCAATAGCCCGGTTCTCATGGTTTATTGCTGGGTATAATTTTCGAATAAACCTCAACATAATCCCAAATCAATAATAAGCGCAACTAATTACTCATAAGCGAATGGGTTTTCCAAAATGTAACAAATGAACTAATTACTAATTACTCATAATCCAATCTATAATAAGCGCAACTAATTCACATTGCTATACAAACTGGACCTGAGGGAAAAAACTGGCGATGTCAGTGCCCTGAGCAATCAAAGCTAGAGAGCGTTTCAAAGCTTCATCCTTTTCGGAATAGAATTTGTGTCGAGGAGAGAAGCAATAATGATGTGAAATTAGGTTTAAATTTTTGTCAATAGTAAAAAGGGGGAAAACGTGTAGATGATAGAGAAGAAAACGATTTCATGAAGGGAGAAGATTGCGCCAAAATTTCTTCAAAAGAATGCAATGACGTGGCTGTCAATGATTGGATGATGGCTAACATAAAGATCATCAGATACATAGAAGGTTTGAACCGTTGGATTAATCTTTCATCTACGGTTGGGGTTTTTACATGTTGATAACGCGGATCGCTGAGCTGGATTATATATACGTAATGCTACGCTTTTAACTGTTTTTGCACATCAAAACACTAAAATTCCCACTGCAACAGTGCATCCACGTATAATGCAACAACATATGAATGCTGTTGTAGAAGCTCAAAGAAATCATAGCTTTCACCACACTTTTCATGCAACGCACACAAATTAGTGTCGAATAAGCCCTCTTTTGTAGTAATGTGTTCAGAAGGAAATTCAAACCTCAAGCCTCATCAACCGGGAAATGACAAAAATCGGGCAGGCAACATGGCTATGTGGGTCGCTCCCATTAGGGTGTATAATCACTTATCTAGAGATATTGCTTTTACTTCTTTAATCTATTTCGATGTTGTCCCTTTCAGGGAGATGGTTGCTGATCCCAACCGTTGTTGATATACATTCGATACACTCAAGCGAAATGAGTGGTCGGTCATATGTGGGCCGGGTTGCAAGACATTCTTGTTGAACCCAGTGTATTCGCCTCTAGAGATACACCATCGGCAGGTGGTCCCATACCTTGTCATAGTCGTAATCCAATTTCCAACAAGTGCCCACGGTTTTGATTTGTATAATACATGTGTGGAGCGTGAGATGCAAGCATTCCGCTAGATTCTCTATTTATTTTTGATTTGATAGACACTATTATAATAACAGAAAATATTGTTCTCAAAAATGTTTTGGGTTATAGTAAGGTAAAAACCGTCCTTATTTATGTGTGGACTAGTCTTACTATTATCCTTTTCTTTCAAAAAGAATTTCTAAAGTTAAGCTGATTGTTGATGTGAATTTATCACTGAAAGTATTTCAGACTGATCCAGGTGTTTTTGCTTTGCTTCAAAATGTGCTCGGCTCAGACCGAACATATTTGGCAGGTTAGTTTTCGCTTGGAGTTACAGGAGCTGGAGTAGGAGGCTTCACTATTAGTTATTTTAAAGTTGTTCCGCTGTATCTAAAACATGTTGTACTCCGATGATTGATATGTATAAAAGATTTTAATTTATATAAAGATATGTGGTTATATTATATATTTTGTTCGTTCCGCTGTGAGATTCTGATGTTCTTCTTCTTTCGTCTATTCTAATATTTCTTTCTTTCTCTCTCATCATCTAATTTCTTTCTCTTAACATTCTTCTTTTCTGTATAATTTGTGTTGATAGTGTTAGTTAAATGTCGGTCTAAATTGTACTGAAAATTGGGCGTTACAACTTGGTATCAGAACTATTGGTTTAGTGATAACCTTGGCTCTGTGGTGTAACTCAACAAAGATGGGATTAGTAATACCCTAGATTGAGTTTGATTGTAGATATATGAGTGTACGTATTTGTATTTTGAATATAAAATTATTTTTAAATTATTTTGTAAATGGGATAAATGAAATAATTTTTCCTAAATTATATTTTGTATAATTAAAAATAAATAATTATCTACTGGTTGTTTGAAACTGTATTGGCTTGATTGATTGGGATGTGTTTGAATATGAGGTTGAATTGGATCCATCAAAAGACATTTTAATTTGAAATGCGGAATATGAAAATTTAACTCATGTTACAGTTGAATAAATCGTATAAGTAAAATTTAAACTTGAATAAGGAAATAAAATATAACTTAAGTCAACACTAATTTGACTTGAGTTAAGAAATAGAAACATCCAAATGGAATGATTTGGGAATTTCTGGTTGAGATTGATTGCATAGAGATGGATTTAAAGTTGAATGAACTTGATTGAAGCTAATCTTCAATAAAATTGATTTATTGGGATAAATCTTGGATGGTATGAATATTAAAATTTTACTGGCATTGTTTTGAAACTAATGAAGTTCATTAGAGTTGAGAACATGTGTAGAAGAGCTAATTTATCTTTAAAACATTTGCAAGAAGAATTTGCATTTAACTGAATCCTGATTGATTGGAGCAGCATAGTATTTGAGCAGGCTCGCTTAATTGTTTATCGCTTATTGTGTAATAACATCTGAAAAAGTTTCGCCTATGCAAAATATGATTTTTTGGTTTTGATTTGGGTTATGAATTGGATTTTTCCTTCTTTCGACCATGTTGGTCAAGGTATATATATTCATTGTTCCTGCAATATTGCAGATGTCCCTCCGTACAGGGGAGACTCTACCAAAAATTTTCCAAAATTTAAGGTGTTAGAAAAATTTCTGATATTTTTGAAATTTTTTGTTAATAAGAAATGAAATTGTTTTTCAATTGAAATTATTTGGATTAGTTTTTAATTAAAATTTAGAAACTGAGGGATTTTAACTAAAATTGATTTTTGAAATATAATAGGTTTGCAACATTCTTCTTACCTTAGCAATTTCGGGGACGAAACTCCTTTAGGGGGAAGGAATGTAACGACCCAGATTTTTAACCCTTAAATTTAATATTTAATTTTGTTTTAAATACCAATTTGAATTTGAATGGTTTAGATTTAATAAATTTGAATAATTTATTTGTTTAAATAATATAAAATAACAATTTAATTTTGAAATATTCGAAATTGGTTGAATTTGCGCTTTTATATAATTTGGCAACGTAAAGGTATTTATTCATGCTTAGATTTAATTTTATTTACGATTTCTCTTATTAAGCGCTGTTTAAAAGTTTAAACTATAAATTTAGCAATATAACGAACTACAATGGCGCGGTAGTTCGTAATATAGCGTTTTGGACTTCAATTGGTTATACGAGATCCAAAACAAGTCGGATTTCTTCGAAACAAGAAACGTCCGAATCTGTTTGACAATAGTTTTCTAATGAAACAGAAAAATCGAGTTTTAATAGTATAGATTTTGTTTTATGGCCAAATAAAAATTTCAAATAGTCTTTATCGAATTCGTTTATATATTGTAGCGATTTATTATATTAAAATAAAGGATTTTTAAATTATTTACTATCGTTTTGGCTCAGAATTCAACCTGGGGTATTTTATTTTGAAAATATAGGAAATTTTGCTCGGGAATGGCCAATTATAATATTTTTATATTATTATATTGAAGTATTTTAAAATTGGTTTATTCTAATTCAAATTGGACCTTTTAAAAGGGACTTTATTCAAACAGTCTCCGTTTTCCACGAAACAAATTTTGTTGGGACCATAATAGCAAATTATTGTTATATTTCAAGTTGCACATCAAACGGAGTTATTCTGTGAGCTAGAAAAATAAAATGCAAATAAATCAACCGTTTTGATTTGACTGAACACTATTTTTGCAAACGGACTCGGAATTCGATGAAACAAGAATCATTACAACCATAACGTCAAATTATATGATGCCGTCCATTCTCGTTACAACTGGAGTTCATGTGTGATCGCAGTAATTGATAAACTTTGTTCGGGAATTGCGATTGTACGAAAAAAATCGTCGGTCATATCAATAAATATCTTCGGTCAAATCGGAAATAAAATAATTAAAATAATAAAATAAAATATTATATTTTTCTTCTATATAATAGACTACCAGTGGCACCCTAATTTCCCAAATCACTATCCTGTTCTCTTTTCTTTTTTCAAACCAATCCTTTAGTAAAACTCTCCACTTAATATTCGAAAACAATTTCATTTAAGTTCTATAAATTCTGATAATCCTATGGTTGGATTGCTGCAAATACACGGTTTAATTTCATGCAACTCTCGTGTGGTGCGATTCATGTTTGGTGCTCCTATTTTCAAGTCAATGGAAGAGCTTTTTTTTTGCATTTCTGGAAGTTAGTCGCGGTTTTTGGAGTCATGGTGGCGTTGTGGGCCATCGGAGTGGACCGGAGTTGGTCGAGGAAGAAGGGGATCCTCTGGCGAAGTCAGCGGTGGCGGAATAGAGGTCTCTGGTGCCATAAGATGGCAATGGATGTGGGTCAAACTGAGGTAACTACTATGTTAATTTCTAGATCTAGCTTTCGGTTATTGGGATCGTGTGTGGTCTGTAGACCGCCGGTGTAGTCTGGGTCGGTCAAGAAGGGAAGTCTGAGGGACGGCGGAAGTATTGGTGGCGGACTTGTGGGGTCCGGTGGTGGGGTTGGCCGGCGGTGAAGGTTTTAACAAAGTGTGTTTTGGGTGTTGATTTCTTCGATTGGCTTCGGTTTTTGGAGGGATGGTTGAACTGGGGTACACCGGAGTCGGTGGAGACGGTCTGAGGTGGAGACTGGGACGGAGGCGATTTTGATGGTGGGGTTTGCTCAGTGTATGGTGGCGTCGTGGGTAGCTTCAAGAAGAAGTGGAAGTGTTTTTTTGTATAAGAAAGGGAGGAAGTTGGGTTTCAATTGAAAAGAGGTTGGTATCGCTGATTCTGTTTCAGGAAGAAAGAAAATTGGGTTGACTCTTTGAACGAGGATGTGGATTACAACATAAATAGGTAAATGGGTAAAAAGAACTAATTAATTAATAAGTTAATTTAATTTTTATAAAACGTAATTTATATAAATTTGAATCTTGTGTATCTTTCACATACGTATACAGAATTGGACGAAACTGGATTCTATGAGATCGTATCGACGGCGCCGATGTATACGAACTGGAATGGAGTGATTCAGAGGACGCTGTAATTTTATGTAGTTTTAAATGCCAGTTTGAAACTATATAGAACAACGCAACCTTGTCGAAAACTAAAATAGTGAGTTAATTCTCACACTTCTGAAATACTGCGATGTGTTAAATTCATATAATTTACATTTATCATTAATTGGTTTAATGGACGCTATGGATGCTATAGATGATTTTTATTTATTTATTGGTTGATTGTTGTCTGCGTTATACTATGATTCTGATTTCATTTTTTAGAGATAAACAATATTATAAACTGCTGTGCAGGGAAGAACAGGTTGGAGGAATCCAACCGGATTACTCAAATAAATCGTATATTATTTGTTGTTTCATGAATTGTTTATCCCAATTTATACCATATCATGTTTGGATATCAATGGTTGAATAAATATTGATTGTTGAATCTAAATTCAATAGTTGTCATGTTTTAAATCAATATGCAGTATTGATTGTGTAATTGGCAGTAGATGGCCAAAATCCATCGTTTTGTAAAAGTAATTCACCGTCAGGCGAATTGATATATTTTAAAAGTTAAAAATTTTATTTTTAACTAAATCGAAATTTAAATTTCATTAAGTTATTTAAATAACGAGTTTTTGAGTAAGGAGATATTTATAATTTTGGTTATAAAAAGAAATGTTAAAATAATTTATATAGTTTTATTTCATAAAGAAATCGTATGGAAACCGAAGGGAAAATAATATAGAATAATTGTTTCCAAGGGAAAAGTTAAATATGGTTTTATTTTTTTAATTTAATGATTGTTTATAGGAGTTAATTATTTGTATTTGAGATGATTATTAAATAGTTTATTTTAAAAAAAACTATGTAAGGATTTTATAGTCCAAATTCCATAAAGGAGTTATAAAAAGGAATTAGAGTTTTAAATAAATTGTTATTATTTTAACTAACCTATCGTTAGTTAATAGTGAAGTATTATACATGTACCTCAGAGAAAATCAAGGGCATAAGAATTATAATTGAATTATATAAGATATGTTAATAAAAGAATCTTTAAACTAGAAGTTTGGTGATTGGGAAAGGAGTTTACTTAATCATAAATTAAGTAAAATTAGATATGATTGAGAAAAAGGATTTTTCCAATATAAGAAATAATTTATACACCATATTAAAACGGAAATACTTATTTATTTAAGTAATGAAGTAAATAAAAGGATTTTTGGTAATAAAATCCAACCATTTGTTTTAATGATGTTAAAAGGAGTTTTGGATTAGTGAAAAAATCCAAGTTTATAGGAAAAGGGGATTTGAAGTTTAAACTAAGGCAAGGCCTTAAATAAGCATCTTACTTAAAAACCAAATTAAGTAAATGGCGTAGTCGAGGTGAAATTTGAAAGGTAAAAAGGATAATCAAGGTTTTGAATAAAAGAAACTTAAAGAGAGATTTGTGGTTATGAATCCGAAGTTTAGATTATATAATGAAAAGGTTTTTGGAAAAAAATATTAGCGAATGGATTATGTGTAACATAATCCAAGTTATGACTCAAATACTACACAAGAGTTTTGAAGAAAATGGTTAATGTTTGGGTAAATGATTTACTTGATTATATATTAAGTAAAATGTGATGGTCGATTGAGATGTTCAAAAGGAAAAGATATGGATTATAAACCATGGTTTAAATAGGAAGTAAGATTGGGTCGATATTGTAACAGCTTGGGTTTTAAGTTGCGAACTTCTATCTACTCAAAGATAAGAATGTTGTGGGTTAAGGTCTGAGAGGTAAATAAAATACCCCAACTTGACCGACTTCACTATTATCGAGGAATGGTATTAGATTGTAGCGGTAAAGGAGTTTGGAAAGGAGTTATTATCGCCGTAAAACATTTGAAATCCATTTGCAAGGTTTGAAATGAAATGAAATACAATTAGTTCTAAATTAAACATTGTACATTAACATTGTTTAGTCCGTGTTAGGACATATAGTTTAATTGTACCTATATGTTATTTATATAACACTGTTTTCTTGAAAATAGAAAAAATATGAGTAAAGTATATTTATTCAAATAATAAATAATTATGGAAGGGTTTTATTAATTTTGAAATAGAAATTAATATTTGTAATTTAAGTAGTTAAAGCCATTGAGTTTTAATAAGACAGCATGTGTCGTTTAACAGGGTTTTTACCGCATAAGAATTGGCAATGGAATTATATTAATGAATTAACGATGTATTAATATATGGACATTTCCAGAATTAAGGAAATAAATAGTTGATGAAAATATATCAATATTTTTAGAATTTAAGAAGATTAAAGCGAAGAGAGGATAAACGAGAGATATTGTATCCAAATGGCGAAACAAAAGATGAATTGGCAAGATATTTAAATGGAATCGACTTTAAGTCGAGGAATGAGTTTAAATGATTCGATAAGAGTTTTAATGAATGGTTTTAAAAATGAGAACCTGAGCTGCCAATATACTTGACTGTACTAGTTTGATACTGATAGTTAAAACACCAACTATCAACAAAATATTATTGTACCTTTTGACGTGTTGTTTCGAAGAGACCGGGATGGGAACTATACCAAAAACCACTTTGAATCAACGTTACATATGAAACCAACTTGGGAGGGATTGAGATGGAGCATTGAAGACCGTAGATTTTCATAAAAGAAGGAATTGCTAATAATCTTCGGACTGCAGCCAAAGATGTACTGTGGTTCTGTCGTGGTTGGGATCTATGAATTGCAAGGACTTCTCGCTACTGATCCATGGAGTTATTCCTATATTGGATGCAGTAGGAGATTACCTTTGGTTCATCCTGTTTCTGGATGACTTGTATGGACGGATGTCTGATAGAGTATTTCCAAAGAGATCACGTAAGTTGATTTCTTCAAACATACCATAGTTGGTGGCGAAGAAAGGCCTTTCTCTTAGCTTGTCAACTAAGAGTATTTTTGTGGACGTCAATTAGTGATATCTGGCGGATTTGACGATGTGACATTCAAAGTGAATGTGACCAGATGTTCAGAAGGAAATTCAAACCTCAAGCCTCATCAACTGGGAAATGACAAAAATCGGGCAGGCAGCATGGCTATGTGGGTCGCTCCCATTAGGGTGTATAATCACTTATCTAGAGATATTCCTTTTGCTTCTTTAATCTATTTCGATGCTATCCATTTTCAGGAGACGGTTGCTGATCCTAACCGTTGATGATATACATTCGATACACTCAAGCAAAATGAGTGGTCGGTCATGTGTGGGCCAGGTTGTAAGACGTTCTTGTTGAACCCAATGTATTCGACTCTAGAGATACACCATTGGCAGTTGGTCCCATACCTTGTCATAGTCGGGATCCAATTTCCAATAAGTGCCCGCGGTTTTGTTTTATATAATATATGTGTGGAGCATGAGATGCAAGCGTTCCGCTAGATTCTCTATTTATTTGTGATTCGATAGACACTATTATAATAGCAGAAAATATTGTTTTCAAAAATGTTTTGGGTTATAGTAAGGTAAAAACCGTCTGTATTTATGTGTGGACTGGTCTTACTATTATCCTTTTATTTCAAAAAGAATTTCTAAAGTTAAACCGATTGTTGATGTGAATTTATCATTGAAAGTATTTCAGACTGATCCAGGTGTTTTTGCTTTGCTTCAAAATATGCTCGGGTCAGACCGAATACAGATTAGTTTTCACTTAGAATTACAGGAGCAGGAAGCAGGAGGCTTCACCAAAAGTTATTTTAAAGTTGTTCCGCTGTATCTGATTCATGTTATACTCTGATGAGTATACAAGATTTTCATTTACATAAAGATATGCGGTTATATTATATATTTTGTTCGTTCCACTGTGAGATTCTGATGTTCTTCTTCTTTCTTTTATTATAATATTTCTTTCTTTCTCTCTCATCCTCTAATTTCTTTCTCTTAACATTTCGCTTTTCTGTATAATTTGGGTTGACTATGGTAGTTAAATGTCGGTCTAACTTGTACTGAAAAGTGGGACGTTACATTTTCCAAATTTGATTGGGGCATGATTCCGAATCCAACTGTTAGATTTCAAATCTCTTATATTCTTTGGAAATCTCTTTCCTATACGAATACAATGGTTCTAGTTTTAGGAGAATACGATGGTCGGATCTCCCGTAATGTCAATTCGAAGTCAATGGTCGAAATTCGCAAACGGTCGTGGCGCGTTCGATTCAAGCCATTAATATATATATATATATAATATAAAATATATAACATACATTTCGTTCAAAACATATTTTATAAATTCGTTTTAAAAACGTTTCCCACTTTCATTTCAATTTTAATCAAAATTGAGTACCCCTTATCATTATAATATTTAAATTTTCAAAAATATTAGATTTTGAAATCATTTCCTTTTTTGTATTCATTTTAAAAATGAATAATATCGATTTAAATATCGTTTGCATTAAAATGGTGCAAATCTAATGAACATGGCTTCACATATTTCAATATTTTCGTGTTTAACCAAAATCGGGCATCAACTTCACATTTTAATCCTTTAATGAATATTATTTTAAAATATTCGTTATTTTAAAATGTTCGTTATTTTTGAATTGGAATCAGACCCAATCAATTACCATATAATGTTAGTTATATGGATTTTATACAACACATGTATACAACAACAATGATAAACAATCATCAATCATCCAAAGTGCATTACACAATTGTATAAGCATTAAATATAAATAATTAACGCTTACTAAACTCTTTCAACCCATCGAATGAAATACAACTAAACAATTGACATTAGTGTACGTCAAATATCATCCCAATACGCGTGTGGAGTATCATACAACAAATACTGAATATTATTTGCACTTCTGGGCGATGTGTAAAATTTATCTTCCTAATCCATGTCAGTCAAATGGGTGTACATAAACAAATCGTCCGATTTGTAAATGAATATTCATTTTAGGAGAATTTTATGCCATTCATATATACGTTAAAAGTTATATTTTTAACGATAAAATATTTATTTCAACACTTGACTATTTTATAAAGTTCATATACTCAATAAAAGTGGTATTTTTATTGTTCAAACATTTTATTCAACACATGAATATTTTATACAATTCATATACACATTAAAGATTATGTATTTAATGAATAAATATTTATTTCTGAAAATTTCTGCATTATAACGGAGCGATAACCGGAGTAATATCCAGCATTACCCCTCTCCTGATACTGGCTTGCCCCATACACAATAATCAACCAAACCACAAAACTACAATACAATCCATTCAACACAATACAGCCAATTTCACCACAATTTAATCCAAACAAACAACTATGGTTTGTACAATAAATAGTGTCGGGGGCTTCTAAGCCTCGTCTGCAACCTAGTATATATTTAACTATAAAATAATTTTAGTGAGAAGGTGTTCTCATCTTCTGTTTCCACTTCATCAACCTTTACTGGACGGTTTGGATTTGTTCCAGTGCGTTGTGTTCTTCACCGTGATTCCAACGCAATCTGTTTGGCGTAATTTATATTAAAAAATCACATTTTTATCATCACACTATATATATAAAAATCACATTTTTTTCATAAAGTTATTATACAAAAATCACATTTTTATCAGCGCTCTCTGTACATAAAAATCATATTTTTATTAGCGCTATCTATACATGAAAATCTTTTTTTTAAACTATTTCATAATAAAAATCACATTTTTAATATTGCTATTTCATTATAAAGATTACATTTTTAAAACAATGTTTCCATATAAAAATCTGACTTTTAAACTAATGCAATATATATATATATATAAAATAAAAATAAATCCGTGCTATTTTTAACCTTTAAATCGTTGTCTTCTTCCTCGTTGCTTCATGGTTTATATCGAATGGCTGCTCAAATCTAGGTCTCATCGATAATCACCAACCACGGCGACAGAGCGCCATCCAACTCCTCCACGTTGACCGGCAATGAGAGCCGCACCATCCCAAGAAGCCTGGTCAACTCGATGGCGGTGATGGTCCCAAAATCCCGGTCAGATGCACTGAGTTTGAGATGAAAAATCAGCCTCTTAAGGCGACTGTTCCAGATCATCACCATTGGCCAGAGAGAGCTCGAGATCCCGACGTTTTGCAATAATACATTTTGAATTTAGTCATGTGGATTTGGAGATTGATGCGTGCGAAATTGGGGGTGATTTCCGTCGTGGATTTTGAATGGGGGCAGTTTGAAGGTTTGACCACGAAGAGAGATGAATGAGGGTTTTGACCGGTGTTGACCTTATATATATTTCTTTTCATTTAATTCATTTATTAATTCTTTTCGTGTCTGAACTCCAATTCAAGCCCAACGATTATCTCCCCTAGCCAAATACCTTCATTCCGAACAAAAAGGGATATGTTTCGTAAGCCAATTCGAATTTTTCAATTAGTTTTTCTTAAATTAAAATATAAATTAATATAACATTCAAAATTGATTTCAACGTACATTTTAATTTACCGGGGCCACATACTGACTCCAAAAATTCCAGAAAAACAAATCTATCTATGCTTTGACGTTATGGTCCTAAAAAACTAATTTCGTCGAATTTGGAGGCAGTTTGAAAAATGGCTATTTTCCAGTCAATTAAATTCAACCTAAATGTACCAAACACGTTTAAATTCACCATGCTCGCATATTAGTTCGAAAAATTATAGAAATTGGCATATAACAATAATTTGACATTCCGGATCCAACAAAAGTAGTTTCGTCGAAAACGGAGGTCGTTTGCAAAATGGGTATTTTAAGGCTATATATTATATAAAATATATATAAATTCCATAATGACTATTTTAAATTTTAAACTGGACATAACTTTTAATTTACGTTAGGAAATATGAATTTCTCACATTCGTTTGAAAGATATTATTAAACAGATTCAAATATTTCTTGTTTTACTGAAATCCGATTCATTTTGTGTAACACCCCACGCCCGCCAGGGTCACTCACAAAGGGAATGCCATAGCATCGGTGGAGTATTTTAGTAAATATAGAACAGAAAAATTACAACAAGACAGATATAAATAGTACTTGGAATTTTAAAACATCATCTCATAACAGCGGAAATAAACATGTCTGGTTACATCATAAACCCAAGATAAAAGTCAAGTACAATATCTGTCAAAAATAAAGAAGTACATAATCCCACTCTCTCATACAATAGCCATAAGAAAAGAAAAGATAACTGGATAACTGGAGCTTTACATCTACCCAAGCTCCTCAAGACTGGAAACAGAAATCCGATCAAGCTCTACTACCGCTAGGATCCACCGTAGGACCTGAGGGTTGGGAAAAAGATAAAACAACGGGGTCAGACATAAGTCTGAGTGAGTCCTATAACTTTAACAATACAATCATTAAAGTAACCAGAGAAGACATAAACTTGACCTACGGTAATATCTGGGGATGAATGGCTACACTAAGCAGCTTGGCAGACTTAGGATAAACTAAGATAACCGTCAGGACGCATCTACCCACCCAAGGATAATTACTAACTGCACCACACCAGTCATTCCTACTTAAAGGTTGATCCCTTCCAAGGACTTAGAAAATTTCCCCAGTAGTTTCATGTACCCCTAGCCCACTACATAGGTGCCGTCTGCCCCTATCTCCACTAGGTGTACCCAGTAATTCTTACCCAGTAGTTTCGTGTACCCCTACATAGGTGCCGTCTGCCCCTATCTCCATTAGGTGTACCCACTACTCCCCAAGCGATCGGCTCCCTACCGTAGATACCCGTGCTGGTCCCACAGTGGGGTGTATCACTCCCCTAAAGTGGCTACCCAATACTAACGGTGCACGGCTTTATATCTACACGATGCAACAACGGCTTATCTACCAGCCCGGGCCCACACACGCATATGAAACCCGTTGGACTTGCGTTGCCACCGCTAACCCGTTTTGGCCTCTTATAATCAAGCCCAATATGCGTGTCCCGTCACTCGACATGGGTCGAGCCCACAAAGATACGTTTGGGATATTGGTTGAAATGGGCCCCCACAAGCTACCCACTTAAGCTTGTCAAATATCTAGTGTATCCCACTTAACCCTTTAATCATGTTTAATTACATGTTTCCACTTGGTTAAGTATTCTAATCGTATTTTCTATTGCCACCCAAGGCAACCCACTAGATTCCACATGCCACCCAAGGCAACCACCAAATTTCCTTATGCCACCCAAGGCACCCACTTAACCCCTCATGTCCCACTACATGCTATTATGGTTAAGTGTTTCTTAATTAATTAAGACCGTGATCTACCGTAAAGACCTCCCACATTAGACTTGCTGTTATGACCGCCTGGTTAAGCCGGTAGAATCCGGGCAGTCTTACGTCATAACAGAGTCTAACCTCGTGTCTTTACCTTAATCACGTATTTAATTTATGGCTAAGACCTCTCACATTGGGCTGACATTTGTAGCAACTGGTTAAGCCGGTCGGGTCCGGGCAGTTTTACACTACAAATGAGTCCAACCTCGTGTCTTAGTCGATTAATTACACCTAATTAATCACCCCTATATTAATTATCCCTAATTAATATCAAGTTTTCCATAACATTGGTAGACCTAACTCAATAGGTAAATTCCCATGGGGTAGACCTAACTCAATAGGTAAATTCCCACTTATGGTAATTTATTTTTATGGTATGCTTAATCATACCCAAACATTCATTTATTAACATATTTACCAACCCCATCGTTCCCCACGTAAATCGTTCTCGTTACATGACATAATAAGGGGAAGATCATCACAAATACCATGGGTTTAACATAAAACTTTGTCATGGGTTAAGAGGATGTCAACTTGCATATATGAGCATATATTAACCCAACTACATATAACCCAAACTTGCATATTATCATACACATGATTTGCATAACATGTTGCATATGAGCTTGCATATTATCATACACATATCTTGCATAACATGTTGAACTTGCATATAGGCATTCTCATAACTTGCATAACATGTTAAACATGCATTTAAGCATACACATAACTTGCATAAGCATTCAAATACTTGCATAAGCATCCACATACTTGCATAAGCATTCACATACTTGCATAACTTGCATATCATGTCATTTAAGCATATACGTATCATGCAAAAGCATTCATATACTCGCATAAGCATGCATAACTTGCATATCACATAAATCTTGCATTTAAACATATACATGACTTGCATAAGCATCCATACACTTGCATAAGCATGCATAACTTGCATATCACTTTCAACTTGCATTTAAACATATACTTAACTTGCATAACTCACTTTGCTAAACATGCATAATTCCACTTATTAAATATACATAAATCCACTTATTAAATATGCATATATCAACTTGTTAAACATGCATAAATCAACTTATTAAGCATGCATAAACCAACTTATCAAATATGCATAAACATAGAACAACATAGAGTAACATATCATTATACATGATTCAAACTCACTAATCCGCATTTAAGACCATAGGTCTCATTACACCCAATCTACTTACTTTAACAATTGATGTTAAAGTGATAGAAACTCACCAAACCCAAAATTAACCAACTTACGAAGAGGGATTAGTTGCTAATTATGAAGATGGTGATGATTAGAGAATGATATGAGAGGGATTAGCTTGAAACTTCCTTCTTAGATTAATGGAGACTCCTTCTAGGATTTAATTTGGCGGCATGAGGCCATTATTTCTATTTTTGGTAAGGATTAAGGTAGGTTTAGGGTGTATTTATAGATTAAGAGAGTGTTTTAGGCCCTTAGATTAACCCTAGATTAATTTA
Organism: Allium sativum; assembly: GCA_030737875.1. Classification (NCBI taxonomy): domain Eukaryota; kingdom Viridiplantae; phylum Streptophyta; class Magnoliopsida; order Asparagales; family Amaryllidaceae; genus Allium; species Allium sativum. Next base: position 800,614,536 of record CM060924.1, on the reverse strand, counting down.
GGTCCATTAGATTTAGGAAACCTCTAGAACCAAGCCCAGCCCTAGCCAGAAAACCAGATCTGGTGCACCCAAGCACCCTGGCTCGACACGCCATGTCGACAGGCAAGTCGACAGACATGTCGACACCCCTGTCGATAGGCCTGTCGACAGCCTTGTCGACATGCTTAGGCGGGAATCTTCCCGCCTGGCCCCGCTGGTTCTAAATTTAAATTTAAATTTGAATTCCTAAATCTGTTTTTAGCTCTAATTTTTCTGCAAACTTCCTTGGGCCATAACCGGGCCATACGGACTCCGATTTTCGAAAACTCGGACTCTATTTCGCGTATTTTTCCGAGACGAATGCAATAACGCAGCACGTTACCCCCAATTCCCACATCTGAGATTATTTATCCTATAATTAGTGAATTTTAGTATTAACTAAAATTCGGGGTGTTACATTCTCCCCTCCTTAAAGGATTTCGTCCCCGAAATCTCTAAGCTAAGGAGAATGCATATCCTACCATCCAAACAACCATCTACTCAAATCATCAACCACAGGCATCCATTGTCCTTAAACAGTTTCTAATGATGTATGAGCATATGCAAAAAGTTTGTGTATATGTTCCCTATCTAATGTATGAACATATGCAAACCATGATAGTGCCATGCATCCATTATGTATGCGAGAGAACCCTATCGACACATACAATATCTACATGAGTGCACAATCATTCACCAAAATGCATCATCCATGTGATAACACAACCATTATACATCCGTAAATATATCTTCCTACACACAATCTTATGCAATATGCAATATGAAGTGACTGAGCCGATCTAGTGCCTAAAGTGTGTGTATATGCATCCACGAGCAACCACTAGCAAACACTTGCATCCACTTGCATCCATCAACCATAACATGTCTCAAACACATGTTTCAACCATAGGTTTACCCTATCTAAAGGTCAAAGGTACTAACGAGAGGACATACCAAAGATAAGATAAGTACTAGACAAGCGATAAAGGAGAAAGTAAGGACATACCCTCAAAAAGAAATGGGTACAATGAACGCATCTTCGCTTCCGTCTCCCAAGTCGCATTGCTCTCATCTTCTCCCCATTGCACTTTGACTAGCTGAACCTCTCGATTCCTCAATTTCCTAGTCTCTGACCCAAGGATGCGAGTAGGAGCTTGTCGAATCGTCGCATAACGCTCTACCTCTACATCTCTAAGCAAGCTTGGCTCTACCACCTCTGCGGTCTCATGTAAGCACTTCCTCAAATGGGACACATGGAATACATCATGAACACCACTAAGTCTGTCGGGCAACTCCACCCTATATGCCATCCGTCCAATCCTTTCCTTGAAAGGAAACGGCCCAACAAACCTCGGTGCTAACTTCCCAACGGATCCGAAGCGAACAACATTTCTCAACGGAGATACCTTAACAAAAACCATGTCCCCAACCTCAAACTCAAGATCCGTCCTTCTCTTGTCCGCATAAGATTTCTGCCTATCCTGTGCTGCTTTCATCCTTCTTCGAATCAAGTCAATCTTCTCAGAAGTCTCCCTAATCATATCAGGCCCAAGCAAGATCTTATCCGTAGATTCCCACCAACATGTAGGTGATCGACAAGGCCTTCCATAGAGAGCTTCGAAAGGAGCCATACCAATACTGGACTGAAAGCTGTTATTATATGCGAACTCTACCAATGGAAGATGCTCTTCCCATGTACCTCCAAAATCTAGAATACATAGCCTCAAAAGGTCTTCTAGAACACGATTCACCCTCTCAGTCTGGCCGTCTGTCTGAGGATGATATGCGGTGCTCAGACACAATTGAGTCCCCACTGCTTCTTGCAAACTTCTCCAGAACTCGCTAGTGAAGATAGGATCTCGATCACTAACTATGCTAGAGGGTACCCCATGCAATCGAACTATCTCTCGAAGATATACAGAAGCTAGCCATGGAGTGGTCCTCTTACTCTTCACAGGTATGAAATGGGCGCTCTTAGTAAGTCTATCTACCACCACCCAAATTCCTGTATTACCCTTCCTCGACCTGGGTAACCCGTCAATAAAATCCATCGAGACGCTATCCCACTTCCATTGCGGAACCTCCAATGGGTGAAGCAACCCACCTGGTTTCCTTTGCTCCGCCTTCACTTGCTGGCACACCAAACATCGAGCGACATACTCGGCCACATCTTTCTTCATACCGGCCCAGAAGAAAACCCTCTTCATGTCTTGGTACATCTTGTCCCCACCGGGATGAATGGTCATCCTAGAACGGTGTGCGTCATCAAGAATAGCCTTCCTCAAACCCTCGTCTTGCAGTACGCAAAGTCTACCGTCTCTACGCAAGCACCCCCTATCGTCTAGGGTGTACCTACTCAAATGGCTGGACGACTCCCCCCTTATGAGCTTCTCTACTAACTCAACCAACTGTGGGTCGCCCCTCTGTGCTTCTCCAATCCGCCCCAAAAGAGTAGGCCTAACTTCCAAGGAAGCTAGCAAACCGGGTACATAATCAACGGAAGGTCTGAAATCAAACATCGAGATAAATTCCAAGCTTTGTCGTTCCATGAACAATGGACTCAAGGACAACCTCTTCCTACTCAAGGCGTCCGCCACCAAGTTACCCTTGCTAGGGGTATACGCTATCTCGAAATCATAGGATGCTAAAAACTCCATCCACCTTTGCTGTCTTAAGTTTAAATCCTTCTGAGAGAACAAGTACTTCAATGATTTATGGTCAGTGAACAACTCGAATCTCTCACCAAGAAGATAATGGCGCCAAATCTTAAGTGCAAAAACAATAGCGGCCAGCTCTAGATCATGGGTAGGGTAATTTTTCTCATGTGCCCTCAACTGCCTTCCACCATAGGCTATTACCCTCCCTTCTTGCATTAAGACTGCGCCAAGTCCTGTCCCACAGGCATCGGTATAGACAACAAATGGCTTGCTCCCATCTGGCAACACTAAAACTGGAGCGGTGGTTAAAGCTCTCTTTAACCGTCGGAACGCATCATCACAATCTACGTCCCATGTGAAAACAAGATTCTTCTTTGTTAAGCGGGTTAATGGGGCTGATATCTTCGCGAAGTCTTTAATAAACTTCCTATAATAACCCGCCAACCCCAAGAAACTTCTTACTTCGGTAGCATTCTTCGGAACCTTCCAATCCTGAATTGATACTACCTTCGCGGGATCCACAGCTATCCCTTCCTTGGAGACCACGTGCCCCAAGAATCGTACTTCCTTCCTCCAGAAGTGACATTTAGAGAATTTAGCCTTAAGGCTATGTGCTCGAAGAATCTTCAACACTTCCCCAAGATGTAGGGCATGCTCTTCTTCACTCTTAGAAAATACTAAGATATCATCCACAAAGACCACCACGAATTTATTAAGGAACTCCCTGAACACCCTACTCATCAAATCAACAAAGTATGCGGGGGCGTTCGTCAACCCAAATGGCATCACCAGCCACTCATAGAAACCATCCAGAGTTCTAAAGGCAGTCTTGTCTATGCTATCCTCAGCCACCCTCAACTGATGAAACCCCGTGGCCAAGTCCAACTGAGAAAATACTGAAGCGCCAACCAACTGATCGAAAAGATCATCAATCCTCGGCAATGGGTGTCTATTCTTCTTTGTGAGCTTGTTGAGTTCTCTATAGTCTACACAAAGTCTGAGGGACCCATCTGCCTTCGTAGCAAATACTACTGGAGCACCCCACTCCGATATGCTCCGTCTTATAAACCCCTTCTCAAGCAACTCCCCTGCTTGCTTATGGAGTTCCCTCCTCTCACGAGGAGCCATGTGTCGCACTGGTAAAGATACCGGTTTAGCATTATCCACCAAATATATTCGGAAGTCAATCTCCCGCTTCGGAGGTAAGCCCTTCACCTCCTCAAACACATCCGGATATTCCCGGACCACTCTCATAGATTGCAAACTCTCGACCGAAGCGTCAAGCGATTCAAGATAACTTAGCATAACAGAGTCCATAGGATCACAAGAAATCTCGAGAGTGTTACCCAAACGGGTCATGAGCCTAACAACTCTCCTTTCGCAATCAAGAACGGCACCATTACTGGATAACCAGTCCATGCCGAAAATCAACCCATAGCCCGTGAAGCCCAATACAAAAGCATCACATCTAAACTCAATGCTAAGTATAGAAATCTTCAAACCCAAACATATCATGGACAAATAAGTGGAGCCCCCAATTGGGTTTGAAACAACCAAGGGATCATCTACCAGACTGGTGTCTAAGTGCAGTGACTCAACTAATGATGATGAGATAAACGAATGCGATGCGCCTGAATCAAACAATGTACGGACAGGATGGTCAAATAGAAAAACCAGACTTTCAACGGAAATAGTTCTACCTCTCTCCTGAATCGGTGGAACCGCGAGAGCCTGTACTTGCCCCCTAGCCTGACTCGGTGCCATAAGAGCTTGCACCTGTCCTCCTGAGGTAGATCCCGTCCTTTGCCCCTTCTTAGGGCAATCCTTCACTAAGTGCCCTGCTTCGCCACAGTGGAAGCAGCCGGTCTTCTTCTTCTTGCGACAATCCTTGCTTAGGTGGCCAGGTGTCCCACAATTGAAACACTTCTTCTTCTTGCCCTTGCCACCATTGCCTTTCCCACCTTTGCTTTGCTGTTGTTGAGGTCTCTTTTGATCTCCCTTCTTCTCGGGTGCCTTATTAGCATTAGGACCCTTCTCTACCTCATACATGAGTGCCATGTCAACCATCTTCTCAAAGGTGGCCCCCATAGGGATGTGAGTCATAGCCAACCCATGCATAGGTTCATTCAAGCCTTTCACGAATCTCAAAGCCTTCTTCTCTGGTGTATTCACCATGTCTAGGCAAAACCTTGCCAATTGATTAAACTTGTTAACATATTCCTTCACCGAAAGATTTCCTTGCTTAAGAGTCAAGAATCTTTCCATATACAAGTTTTCCTCCGCCCTTGAGAGTAACTTTGCCACAAATCTTTGCCTAAAATCCGCCCAAGAGTCAACGGGGCGTTCTCCACTAGTAACTTCCCACCAGAATGAGGCCTCTCCCTTCATTAACCAAGCAACCAACTTGACTTTCTTCCCTTCTTCCATCTCAAAGATATCTATCAACTCTTCCACCTCTTTAAGCCAATCTCTAGCCTCCACAAAGGTTTCAGATCCTTGAAAAGGTTTCCCTCCCATAGCTTTAAATTCCTTGCAAGTCTTAGCAAAAGTATCCGTGCGAGGAGGAGGGGGAGGAGGAAAATCGGGTGCTACGGTTGGTGGAGGAATATTTGCTGGACCCGCAGTGGTGGCCCTAGCCTCCATCAATCTCCTATACCATACTGGTACCGTCACACCCTCCGGAAGATTAAGATTCTCGGTCATGCTGAAACGAAAAAGGAAAGATTCAAAACGGAGAATTCGAAGGATATAGATATGGCTATTGGGGATTATGCTTTTCTTTCAAAAACTTTTCTCTTAAAAGACATGTTTTTGAAAATATCTTTTCCAAAAATGTTTTTAGAAAAATAGTTTTCTAAAAATTTTATCTGTTCCGGTAACCTTTGCTCTGATACCACATGTAACACCCCACGCCCGCCAGGGTCACTCACAAAGGGAATGCCATAGCATCGGTGGAGTATTTTAGTGAATATAGAACAGAAAAATTACAACAAGACAGATATAAATAGTAATTGGAATTTTAAAACATCATCTCATAACAGCGGAAATAAAAATGTCTGGTTACATCATAAACCCAAGATAAAAGTCAAGTACAATATCTGTCAAAAATAAAGAAGTACATAATCCCACTCTCTCATACAATAGCCATAAGAAAAGAAAAGATAACTGGATAACTGGAGCTTTACATCTACCCAAGCTCCTCAAGACTGGAAACAGAAATCCCATCAAGCTCTACTACCGCTAGGATCCACCGTAGGACCTAAGGGTTGGGAAAAAGATAAAACAACGGGGTCAGACATAAGTCTGAGTGAGTCCTATAACTTTAACAATACAATCATTAAAGTAACCAGAGAAGACATAAACTTGACCTACGGTAATATCTGGGGATGAATGGCTACACTAAGCAGCTTGGCAGACTTAGGATAAACTAAGATAACCGTCAGGACGCATCTACCCACCCAAGGATAATTACTAACTGCACCACACCAGTCATTCCTACTTAAAGGTTGATCCCTTCCAAGGACTTAGAAAATTTCCCCAGTAGTTTCATGTACCCCTAGCCCACTACATAGGTGCCGTCTGCCCCTATCTCCACTAGGTGTACCCAGTAATTCTTACCCAGTAGTTTCGTGTACCCCTACATAGGTGCCATCTGCCCCTATCTCCATTAGGTGTACCCACTACTCCCCAAGCGATCGGCTCCCTACCGTAGATACCCGTGCTGGTCCCACAGTGGGGTGTATCACTCCCCTAAAGTGGCTACCCAATACTAACGGTGCACGGCTTTATATCTACACGATGCAACAACGGCTTATCTACCAGCCCGGGCCCACACACGCATATGAAACCCGTTGGACTTGCGTTGCCACCGCTAACCCGTTTTGGCCTCTTATAATCAAGCCCAATATGCGTGTCCCGTCACTCGACATGGGTCGAGCCCACAAAGATACGTTTGGGATATTGGTTGAAATGGGCCCCCACAAGCTACCCACTTAAGCTTGTCAAATATCTAGTGTATCCCACTTAACCCTTTAATCATGTTTAATTACATGTTTCCACTTGGTTAAGTATTCTAATCGTATTTTCTATTGCCACCCAAGGCAACCCACTAGATTCCACATGCCACCCAAGGCAACCACCAAATTTCCTTATGCCACCCAAGGCACCCACTTAACCCCTCATGTCCCACTACATGCTATTATGGTTAAGTGTTTCTTAATTAATTAAGACCGTGATCTACCGTAAAGACCTCCCACATTAGACTTGTTGTTATGACCGCCTGGTTAAGCCGGTAGAATCCGGGTAGTCTTACGTCATAACAGAGTCTAACCTCGTGTCTTTACCTTAATCACGTATTTAATTTATGGCTAAGACCTCTCACATTGGGCTGACATTTGTAGCAACTGGTTAAGCCGGTCGGGTCCGGGCAGTTTTACACTACAAATGAGTCCAACCTCGTGTCTTAGTCGATTAATTACACCTAATTAATCACCCCCATATTAATTATCCCTAATTAATATCAAGTTTTCCATAACATGGGTAGACCTAACTCAATAGGTAAATTCCCATGGGGTAGACCTAACTCAATAGGTAAATTCCCACTTATGGTAATTTATTTTTATGGTATGCTTAATCATACCCAAACATTCATTTATTAACATATTTACCAACCCCATCGTTCCCCACGTAAATCGTTCTCGTTACATGACATAATAAGGGGAAGATCATCACAAATACCATGGGTTTAACATACAACTTTGTCATGGGTTAAGAGGATGTCAACTTGCATATATGAGCATATATTAACCCAACTACATATATCCCAAACTTGCATATTATCATACACATGATTTGCATAACATGTTGCATATGAGCTTGCATATTATCATACACATATCTTGCATAACATGTTGAACTTGCATATAGGCATTCTCATAACTTGCATAACATGTTAAACATGCATTTAAGCATACACATAACTTGCATAAGCATTCACATACTTGCATAAGCATCCACATACTTGCATAAGCATTCACATACTTGCATAACTTGCATATCATGTCATTTAAGCATATACATATCTTGCAAAAGCATTCATATACTCGCATAAGCATGCATAACTTGCATATCACATAAATCTTGCATTTAAACATATACATGACTTGCATAAGCATCCATACACTTGCATAAGCATGCATAACTTGCATATCACTTTCAACTTGCATTTAAACATATACTTAACTTGCATAACTCACTTTGCTAAACATGCATAATTTCACTTATTAAATATACATAAATCCACTTATTAAATATGCATATATCAACTTGTTAAACATGCATAAATCAACTTATTAAGCATGCATAAACCAACTTATCAAATATGCATAAACATAGAACAACATAGAGTAACATATCATTATACATGATTCAAACTCACTAATCCGCATTTAAGACCATAGGTCTCATTACACCCAATCTACTTACTTTAACAATTGATGTTAAAGTGATAGAAACTCACCAAACCCAAAATTAACCAACTTATGAAGAGGGATTAGTTGCTAATTATGAAGATGGTGATGATTAGAGAATGATATGAGAGGGATTAGCTTGAAACTTCCTTCTTAGATTAATGGAGACTCCTTCTAGGATTTAATTTGGCGGCATGAGGCCATTATTTCTATTTTTGGTAAGGATTAAGGTAGGTTTAGGGTGTATTTATAGATTAAGAGAGTGTTTTAGGCCCTTGGATTAACCCTAGATTTATTTAGGTCCATTAGATTTAGGAAACCTCTAGAACCAAGCCCAGCCCTAGCCAGAAAACCAGATCTGGTGCACCCAAGCACCCTGGCTCGACACGCCATGTCGACAGGCAAGTCGACAGGCATGTCGACACCCCTGTCGACAGGCCTGTCGACAGCCCTGTCGACATGCTTAGGCGGGAATCTTCCCGCCTGACCCCGCTGGTTCTAAATTTAAATTTAAATTTGAATTCCTAAATCTGTTTTTAGCTCTAATTTTTCTGCAAACTTCCTTGGGCCATAACCGGGCCATACGGACTCCGATTTTCGAAAACTTGGACTCTATTTCGCGTATTTTTCCGAGACGAACGCAATAACGCAGCCCGTTACCCCCAATTCCCACATCTGAGATTATTTATCCTATAATTAGTGAATTTTAGTATTAACTAAAATTCGGGGTGTTACATTTTGAATCCTGTGCATTCATTTGAAATTTGAAATTGAATTTTCAAACTACCGCGTCGTTTCAGGCTCGTTTTATAATTAAAATAAATTTATACGTTCTCACTTTGATTTAAATAAATTTTTAGTTGTTATTATTTAAAATAAATCATTTTTATTATTTAAAATCCATTAAAATAGCTAAAATAAAAAATTGGTTCTGAAATTCCGGGTTGTTACAATCTCCCCCTTAAAATCTTTTCTTCCTCAAAAAGGAGTGGAGCTGAAAGTTGTTTAACCAATCAACTGAACTTTTATTCTGGCTTTCATTCTTCAACTTTTCAATTTCTAAGAATTTTCTAATTTTTCAAAAATTTGGCTAACACCCTAAATTTTTGAAAAATTTCTCCATATCCTCCATTGTACGGGGAGACCTTTAAAAACACAACTTGCCTCACAGGGCCCTCATCAATCCAAAAGAAAAAGTAAAAGCCAAGCGACTAGCCAATCGGCTCATAAAATCAACAAAACCTAAGAAATACAGTAAATATGTATCTATTTGCCAGGCATACAATTTTATTCCTCTTCTTATCTTCCATTCTATGGCCTGTTCATTGTATATACATGCACATATATGCAATTCCTATCAATTTTCAATTTAGCTAAATTTACCTTTCCATTATCATATTGGTTCTAATAATTTTATTAGTTAAACTAATAATCAAACAACACAACCAGCAATCAATTAGTTGATTAGTTTTTCAAATATATACAACTTTATATACTCAAAAATCATATTTTTAAGGCCAAATCGTAGCAATAAATCCTTGCTAAGTTTTGGTTCTCACACTAGTCAATTTGAAACATATAGATATCCCTCTTTCGAAACTCGAACATAAATACTGATGACGCGATCGTTATCATCAGAATCATCTCCGGGTGACTAGAGTGTGATTCTATATCTACCCAGTATACTTGAGGATTCGAATACACATTTATTATGCGTATATTCAAAATCTCATTATACCTGATAGTCCAAAATCAATATGAAATAAAATACTCAAATACGTATAATATGATATAATTTTTCTAGGATACTATGGATCCAATCTTTAACGAGTCATTCTTATAGGATATTACTAATCCAATCTTTGATGAATTCTTTCGTTTGGTTCTAAGGTGCCCTGTTCTCGAGCTCTGTAAACCAGAGCTTTGAAACTACAAATGTTAGGACCCAAATTGGCTAACCTCCGAGGAGACCAGAAAACATGGATTGTAACGAGAACATGATAAATCGAAGCGCGATAGAAGAACATTTCATTGCTATTACAACAATTACATCAGAGTACAAGAATATAACAGAGTATTAATAAATAATATACATCAGAAAAATATCAGAGATTTAAAATACATTACATAGTAGTGGAAAAATAATACATAACACAACTAAAAGAAATACACAGATATAGAGCTTTCCGAATATAGTTCCAGCTGTAAATCTAGGATCCTGTAAAATAGGAGTCTGCAAAACAAAAACTTCCAGCTGCCCAGGTGGAAAATACGGGCACCCAGAGTTTAGGTTAAAACAATTAACTCCAGGCCAATCATGGGACTGGTGTGAGAAGTAAAACAGTTATTAGCTTGATTTTAAAGTTAGATAAATTAAGGGACCACGCCATATAACACAGAACGGGTTTAACCCCAAGAATACTAGTGCATAAAACATACAACGCAATGCTAAACATAAAAATGAAACTATTATAAGACTCATGTCCCATCACACAATGCAGCGCAAGCCAGAGCATAGAGTTTTACCTTATAATAGCCAAATAATGCTTGGTACATGAAATTTAATATTTTATTATTACTATATATGAAGAAATCAATTCAAATATAAATGTATCAATATAGATGGCATAGTTTCCCATCCTACTATGTTGCCATATTAGTTCTACAATTAAAATCGAAAGGTATCGTATTGGAAACTGGATTTCCATATATGAGTCAAGGCAAGGGATGGCTCCTCACCGATTCGAGACACTCTATGTAACACCCCATAATTTTGTTAACATTAAAGAGGATAAATTAAATAATAATTAGTTTAATATTAAGAATTAAGGGAAACAGACAACGTCATTACATCCGTCTCGAAATTTTGGTCAGGGTATACACCTAATTTGCATAAAACAGATAACATATGAGGAAGTTACAGACGATAAAAGTTTGTTAATCAAACCAGGTATAACTGGCGCACTTCACAAGTGCGCCAAGGCAATTTTACATTGGCGCACCTGTAAAGTGCGCCCATAGAGTTTTTTGGTTATTCGGGCCTTTTTCAAATAGGTGGTGACCCGTGACCTAATTCACTCTAGGGCTAAGGTGGCATTCGAATTCTGGACATTAGCAGCTATAAATATACCTCAATTCTCTTGTTTTCTTCACAAAGAATTAATGACGGCCAAACTCTGTCGGTGTGTGAATTGAACTGGATTCCTTATCTTCTTCTATTAAATAAGGAAATCAAATCCAGAAGTTCAAGATCCTTTCTTTCTCAATTCTCTAAACCTAACATTGTGAGATTCTAGTTGCTTTTAGGTTTAAATAAATAAAAGGGAACTATGAAAGACTGTGAATTGGATATGATGTAAACTATGAATCTGTGCTATTGTTAAAACTCATACTATATCATGATAGATCTACACCTTTAGATCTGATGTAATTGTGGTTATTATATTATATTGCCGATGTGGATCTTGACTTGTAACTATGTTGTGGTGAATGTAAATCTGTTAATTTTGACAGTTGCAACATTGGTTAGATCTAATTCTTTATGTAAATCAACTTTCACCTGTCATATTGCGATCAACTTGGATATGTTGTAAATTGGACATGTGAATCCATACTTAGATCTAAACATAATATTATGTCATTCTAATGGTGTTAGATCTATTTTAACCTCTAGATCTGAATTATGTGATCTAATTTATCACCTTGTGTTATCATGTTAGATCTAAACCAATTGGACATCTAAACTGCTGATTTAGATCTTACTATGCTTATTGAAACATCATAGTTATGTTAGAACCAATTGACTGCCACAAGTTTACCAGTTTTATGTTCATCTTGTTATGATGTTAATTACATGTCCATGCCATTATGTATGTTCACCTTGTCACCATGCTAGTTTATGTTCATGCCAAGATGGTCACTTTGATTATATTCCCATTGTTTCCCCTATTATTGTTTATAACCAGGATATTATCTAGCCTAGGCGTGCCGTTAGTTTATGAGTGCGCTAGTTAGGAATCGGAGGACAAAGGATTAATATTGGCATAATTTGAATATGAACATTTTTGGACATATAATTCAAATTATTGGGTAAAATGGGTATTAACACTTATAAAAGGAAAGGATTAATTAATTAAAAATGGAATGACTAGTAATTATAATTAGGAATTGTAATTGTAGTTATGACAAAGGTTAGGTTGCATTAATGGTGGAAGTCGGCCCGGACACGACCGACATATCCAGCAGCCACTAATGTTGAACCTAATGTGGGAGGTCTGAGTACGCTAAGACGAATCGGGCTAAGACACGAGGTTAGGCCCAATTGTAGAATAAGTCTGCCCAGACCCGACCGGCTTTTCCAACATCCACACGTTGTAGGCCTAATGTGGGAGGTCTAGCCCATTATAAACCATAAATGGACATGGTAATGATTTGTACTACTTAACCAAATCTAATCCATAGGGATTGTAAGATTATGAACTAAGGTTAGGGTTAAGTAAATTGATTGGAATAGTGGATGGGTTAAGTAAATCTGAAGGGGGTGGGTAATATTTACATATAGGCCCATGAACTTAACCCGATAAGGTTATGTAATTAAAGACACCAAGTGTGTATATACAGGAGAAAATAATAAAGTAATGTAATTAAAGACACCTTTTATGGTAAACATAACTGGTATATGGCTACGTAATTAAAGACACCTTATGGTATACATAGTCGGTGAAAACCTAGTGGGGGATACAAGACAAAGGGGAGGGCTTGTATCATATTGTGTAGGACCATTTCAGTCAGTAACCCCGAGTAATTATCAAATAAAATACTCTGTACTAGGCGGAGAGGGGACACACTTATTGACTGATTGTAAGAGATCCAAACATAAAGGATGGTGTGGGCGGCACAACCGACCGGGACATGTGCATGCATGAGCCAGGCAAATGAGATAAGACGACCATGACACCAGTAGATATGGGGCTGTGCATATCAGTGAAGGGTTGCCACTGTAGGACGTGATACATTCTACCATGGGGCCAGCACAGAGTATCTACAGAGTAGGGAGCCGATTGATTAGGGTAGTGATTAGGGTATATTTTGGACATATGCCCTAAGTCTACCACCTTATAGTGGAAGGGATCATCTCATTCTGGTTATACTAGTAATCGTGCAGAGAAATCATTAGAGAAGTGTATACACCTTACCATGTATACCTTGTTACGCCTGCCATTAATGTAGTGACCTCTCTTATCGACTTTATATGCCTGTCATGTTACTTTTATTTATTTAATGGCTAAAAGTAACTAGACTCGCCAGACTTTATGTCTGACAATTTTGTTTCCCCTTCTTTCTTCCGTTTCCCCGTAAGTTCTTAGGGAGGAAACACTCAGGCTTAGTCAGGACTCAGATATCGTCTTGCTAGGAGCTACTTCTGAAGTATGACTCAAGTTCTTGTCTCTACTATGGCTTAACTCTTTCAATTGGGGAATTATGTTTTTTATATTCTTATGTACTCTGATGATGCAGGACAGAAGTTATTTTATGTAATGGCTTTTGTGACTTATGGTATTGTGGACCACGATATTATGATTTATGTTGAAATAAAAATTTAAATTTCCGCTGCTATCTTATTTATATTTGTCTTGTAATTATTATGTGTCTATTTACCTATAACGCTTCACAAAACTTAATGCATTCGCTTAGTGAGTGACATATCCAGCAGCCACTTATGTTGAACCTAATGTGAGAGGTCTAAGTGTGCAAATACGAATCGGGCAAAGACACGAGGTTAGACCCAACTGTGGAATATGACTGCCCGGACCCGACCGGCATATCCAGCATCCTCACGTCGTGGGCCTAATGTGGGAGGTCTAGCCCATTATAACCATAGTTGGACATTGTAATGAATTGGACTACTTAACCTAATTTAATCCATAAGGGTTGTATGACTATGAACTTAAGTTAGGGTTAAGTAAAATTGGACGGATAGTAGGTGTGTTAAGTAAATTAGAGGGGGTGGACAATATTTACATACATGCCCATGAACATAGACCAATATGGTTATTTAATTAAGACACCTAGTGGTATACATAGTCAGTGGAAAAATATAACAAAGTTATGTAATTAAAGACACCCTTTAGGGTAAGCATAACTTACATATGGCTATGTAATTAAAGACACATGCGGGTATACTTGGTCAGTGAAAAACCTATTGGGGATACAAGACAATGGGGGAGAGCTTGTATCATATTGTGTGGGACCCATTTCAGTTAGTAAACCGGAGTAGGTATCAAATAAAGAACTCCGTGCTAGGCGGAGAAGAGGCACGCTTACTGATTGATTATAAGAGATCCAAACGAGATGGACGGTGTGGGCGCAAATAGACCGGGCCATGTGTGCGCATGAGCCGGGCTGAGGGGATAAGACAACCGTGATACCAGTAGATATGGTTGTGCACATCTTAGGAAATGAAGGGTTGCCACTTTAGTGAGTCATAACTCCTACTGTGCGGGCAACACATGATATCTATGGGGTAGGGAGCCGATCGATTAGGGTAGTGGTTAGAGTACACTTGGACGTATGCTCTAAGTCTACCAACTTATAGTGGAAGGGATCATTTCATTTTAGTTATACTAGTAATAGTGCACAGTAATCATTAGTGAAGCACATACACCTTACCCTGTCTACCTTGTCACACCTGCCATTTATGTAGTGATCTCTCTTATCCACTTTATATGTCTATCATGTTACTTTTATTTATTTACTAGCAAAAACTAACTTGACTCGCCAGACTTTATGTCCGACCCTTTTGTTTCTCCTTCTTTCATCCATTTCCCCCACCCAGTTTCTTAGGGAGGAAACACTTAGGCTTAGTTAGGACTCAGATATCATCTTGCTAGGAGCTACTTCTGAAGTATGGCTCAAGTTCTTGTCTCTACTATGGCTTAACTCTTTTAATTGGGGAATTATGCTTTTTATATACTTATGCACTCTGATGGTACAAGACAAAGGTTATTTTATTGTAATGGTTTTTGTGACTTATGGTATTATGAACCATGGTACTAAGATTTATGTCTGAAATGAAAATTTAAATTTCCGCTGCTATCTTATTTATATCTGTCTTGTAATTATTTTGTGTCTGTTTACCCATAACGCTTCACGAAACTTAATGCATTTCCCTAGTGATTAAAATTAAAGAACGTGGGGTGTCACACTTGGTATATGAGCTGAAGGTTACCAGATTAGACGAAAATTTTTGAAATTTTATTTTTTAAAAAGGTTTTAAAAGAGAGCTTTTTTCCCAAAAAGAAAATTCTGTTTTGAAAAACATTCCCCAAAAAGCCATATGTAGTATCCTTCGCTCCTTTATCTAAATCTCTTTCTTTTTTTTAGCATGTCTGGGGAACAAAACATCCCTAATATCCCAGAGGGCGTCACAATATCTGGATGGTTCCGTTGTTATTTGGAGGCTACGACGCCTGCCGAAGGCTAAGGAAATGTTCCTCCCCCAGCTTCACCAGACATTCCTCCTCCTCCCCCTCAAAGAGCAGATAACTTTGCCAAGATCTGCAAGGACTTTCGTGCTATGGGAGGGAAGCCATTCCATGGGAACGAGACATTCGTAGAAGCTCGGAATTGGCTTTAAGGAGACCGAGGACTTATACGTAATCTTTGAAGTGGAGGACCGACGGAAGATTCAGTTAGTTGCTTGGCTGTTAAAGGATGAAGGCACATTTTGGTAGGAAGTCACCCAAGCTGGACGTCTGGTGGAAACTTGGGAAGATTTTTGACAGAGGTTCAAAATGAAATTTCTTTCCCAAGCTGAGAGAAGCATACAGATGGAGAGGTTCTTAGCACTCAAACAAGGAAACTTGACAGTGAAGGAGTATGTGAACAATTTCAACCAGTTGACAAGATTCAGGTTAGAGTTGGTGGATACACCGCACAAAAGGGCTTTGCGGTTTGCTAAATGGCTAAATGAACCTTTACATGGTTTAGCCATGTCCAATATTCCAATGGGGGCCACTTTTGAAAAGCTTGTTGATATGGCCCTAACGCATGAGGATGACAACGGAGAAAAGAAGGAAGCAAAAGCTGAGGGGACATCGCAGAATAGGAAGGCGTGGCCAAAGAAGGGGCAGCAACAATAACAACAATAGCAGCAACAACAGAAGAAAGGAAGGAAAGATGACAAAGGCAGGGACAAGAGAAAATGTCACAATTGTGGAAAGGAGGGTCACTTGATCAAAGACTATAAGAGAAGGAAGAGCAATTGCTTTAGTTGCGGAGAGGTCGGACACTTCTCTAAAGAGTGCCCAAAGAAACAGGGATCGCAGGGACAAGGTCAAAGAGCAGGAACTTCTAGAGGGAAGGTGCATGCTCTCGCGATCAGTACTTCTGAAAGAGGAAGAAAAATTTCAGTAGAAAGTTTAGTTGCTCTTTCAAACCGTCCAATTTGAACACTTTTTGATTCTGGCAATTCACAATCGTTTATATCTAATTATATGGTTGAATCTCTTCACTTAATTACTAGTATGGTTGTAGATCCCGTAGTTGTTTCAAACCCCATTGGTAGTTCGACTCATTTATCGATGATTTGTCGGGGTTAGAAAATATATGTTAGGCGTTGAGTTTGAGTGTGACACATATGTGCTCGGGTTTATGGGCTATGGGTTGATTCTAGGAATGGATTGGCTTACAATGTGTGGTGCCATTCTGGATTGTGAGAGGAGGGTTGTTAAGCTCCTGAATTATCATGGGAAGACCCTCTAACTTTCTTGTAACCCTCAAGGGTATGTTATGCTTAGCTTGCTAGAGTCTCCAGATGCACCCACAGATGATTTGCAATCTGTTCTAGTGGTTCGAGATTATTCCGATGTTTTTGATGAGGTACGGGGTTTACCTCCAAGGCGCGAGATCGACTTCTGCATATATCTGGTGGACAATGCAAATCTAGTTGCATTACTATTGCACCACATAGCTCCAAGGGAAAGGAAGGATTTGAGTAAGCAAGTAGGGGAGCTACATGAGAAAGGGTTTATCAGACGAAGCATATCTGAATGGGTTGCTCCATTTGTATTCGCAGCTAAGGCGGATGGTTCACTTCGTTTGTGTGTTGACTATAGAGGGTTGAATAAACTCACCAAGAAGAATAGGCACCCGTTTCAAGGATTGATGATTTATTTTATCAGCTTGTTGGTTCCTTTGTATTTTGTCAATTGGACTTGGATATGGGGGTCCGTCAGTTGAGGGTGGCTGAGAACAGCATAAATAAGACTACTTTTAGAACTCCGGAAGGTTTCTTTGAATGGCTATTAATACCTTTGGGACTGACGAATGCATCAGCCTATTTTGTCGATCTGATGAGTGGGGTGTTTTGGGAGTTCCTAAACAAATTTTTCGTAGTCTTTGTTGATGATATTTTGGTCTTCTCCAAAAGCAAAGAAGAGCATGCCCAACAATTGAGAGAAGTTCTGAAAACCCTCCGTGACCATCATCTTAAGGCGAAATTCTCCAAATGCCATTTCAGGAGAAAAGAAGTGAGATTATTATGGCATGTGGTCCTGGTTGCACTGCAAGATTGGCGGATTCCTAAAAACGCAAACGAGGTGAAAAGCTTTCTTGGGTTGGCAGGTTATTATATGAAGTTCATTAAGGACTTCGCGAAGATATCGGCCCCTCGCACCAGGCTGAAAAAGAAGAATTTGGCATTTTCATCGGATATATACTGTGATGTTACTTTCCAACGAGTGAAGAGAGATCTGACAACAGCCCCAGTCTTGACCTTGCCTGATGGAGGTAAAGTGTTTACTGTTTACAATGATGCGTGCGATATAGGGCTTGGCGTGGTTCTGATGCAAGAAGGGAAAGTAGTATGACGTGGGGGTAGACAGTTGAGAGTTCATGAGAATAACTACCTTACCCATGTTCTATAGCTAGCTGCCATAGTATTCGTGTTAAAGTCATTGCCCCATTATTTACTTGGAGAAAGGTTCGAGTTATACACCGATCATAAATCTCTCAAGTATCTATTCTCACAGAAGGATCTCAACTTAAGTCAACAACGGTAGATGAAGTTCTTAGCTTCTTATGATTTTGAAATTGCTTATAACCTGGAAAGTGTAATGTGGTGGCAGACGTACTAAGTAAGCAGAGGGTGGCCCTGAGTCTTCTGTTTGTTGAAAGAAAGAACTTGGAGTTCATATCAACTTTTAATTTTAGACCCTCCATCAAGGTGTTTCCTGATTTGTTTGCATCCTCGGAGATACGACTGATCCTTATGGACCAGATAGGAGCTTCGCAAAAAGGTGACCCATAGATTCTAGACATAATGGATAAGTTCAGAAGAGGGGAGACTTCGAGTCACCTTAGTAGATATGCCATAGATGAAAGGAGAATAAATTAAACAGTAATTAATTTAATATATAGAATTAGAGGAAACAGAATACACCATTCTCGAAATTTTGGTCAAGATAGACATTTGGTTTGCGTAAAACGGACATCGTACGAAGAATTTATGTGGGTTTTAAGTTTGTATACACGCAGAAATATTATGTATATACATATGAGTCAGTGATGAGTTAGAATTTTATCTAGAACAGTTTAGATTTGAAAATTGAAAAATAGCGGCAAAATTTGCGCTCTAGGGGGACGACACCCCTAGAGGGGTATCGACGTCGGGGTCGACCCCGCTTAAGGGGTGTTGACCTAGCGGTCGACCCACCCACAAGGGTGTCGACACCCCTAGGGCTGACATGGCACTCGGTTCAGGGGTTCTGGCAGCTATATATGTGTCCTATTCTCCTATTTTCTTCATTGGAAATCATGGAGGCCATATGCTGCTGGGGTGCGAACTGAGACGGAATTGTTTTCTACAAAAACATACTTTGCAAATCAAAATCAAAATTTCAAGATCCATTCTTTCTCAATTCTATAAACCTAACACTATGAGTTTTTAGTTGCTTTTAGGTTTATATAAATAAAAGTAAATTGTGAAAGACTGTGAATTGGATATCTTGTAATGTATGATTTTGTGCTTGTGTTAAATCCTATACTATGTCATGATAGATCTATTTCACTAGATCTAATATAATTGCGGTTATTCTATTATGTTGCCTATGTGGATCTTGACTTTTAACTATATTCTGGTGAATGTACATCTATTAAATTAGACAGTCATAACATTAGCTAGATCTAGTTCTTTATGTAAATCACCTTTCACCTGTCATATTATGATCAATCTAGATATGTTGTAAACTTGACATGTGAAGCCATCTTTAAATCTAAACATGTTACTTTGTCAACCTAATTATTCTAGATCTAAATAGTTGGCACCTAAATGGTTAATTTAGATCTCATTATGCTTGCTTTGACAACGTAGTTGCCACAAGTTCAACAGCTTTATGTCCACCTTGTTATGATGTTAATTACATGTCCATTCACCTTGTTACCATACTAGTTTATGTTTATGCCAAGATATGTTGAAACTATCACCTTTGTCATATTCCCTTTTCATTGTTATGGATGGGCTACTTTATAGCCTAGATGCGGCGAAAATACGTGTGAATACGTTAGTTAGGAAACGGGGGAAACGGGATTTATAATTGTCATAATTTATGTAATATTTATATGAATTGGACATATAATTCAAATAGGGAAACATAGACATAATCACTTATAATGACATAGGTAGATTTGGATAAAAACGAAATGTCTAGTAATTACAATTAGGAATTGTAATTACACTTATGACATGTGGTTAGGTTGCATTAGTGGTGGAAGTCTGCCGGGACTCGATCGGCATATCCAGCAGCCACTAATGTTGAACCTAATATCAGAGGTCTAAGTATGCAAATAATAATCTGGCTAAGACACGAGGTTAGACCCAACTGTGGAATAAGACTGCCCCGACCTGACCGACATATGCAGCATCCACACGTTGTAGGCCTAATGTGGGAGGTCCGACCCATTAAAACCATAATTGGACATGGTAATGAATTGTACTACTTAACCTAATTTAATTCATAAGGGTTGTATGATAATGAACTTAAGTTAGGGTTCAGTAAAATTGGATGGGTAGTGGTTAGGTTAAGTAAATTGGGTGGGCAATATTTACATATAGGCCTACGAACTTAACCCAATAAGATTATGTAATTAAAGACACATAGTTGTATACATAACCGGTGGAAAAATATAATAAAGTTATGTAATTAAAGAAACCCTTTAGGGTAAGAATAACAGACATAGGGCTATGTAATTTAATACACCTAGGGGTATACATAGTCAGTGAAAAACCTAGTGGGGATACAAGACAAAGCGGCAGAGCTTGTATCATATTGTGTGGACCCATTTCAGTTAGTAACCCAGAGTAGGTACCAAATAAAGAACTCCGTGCTAGGAAGAGAAGGGGCACTCTTACTGATTGATTATAATAGATCCAAGCGAGATGGACGGTGTGGGCGGCACAAGCCGGCCAGGCCATGTGCATGCATAAGCCGGGTAGAGAGGGATAAGACGACCGTGACACCAATAGATATGGTTGTGCACATATAGGGAAATGAAGGGTTGCCACTTTAGGGAGTGATACCTCGTACCGTGGGGCCAGCACAGAATATCTACAGGGTATGGAGTCGATCGATTAGGGTATTGGTTAGGGTACACTCGGATGTATGCCCTACGTCTACCAACTTATAGTGGATGGGATCATCTCATTTTAGTTATACTAGTAGTGCAGAGTAATCATTAGTGAAGCACATACACCTTACCATGTCTACATTGTCACACCTGCCATTTATGTAGTGATCTCTCTTATCCACTTTATATGCCTACCATGTTCAATTTATTTATTTACTAGCTAAAAGTAACTAGACTCACCAGACTTTATGTCTGACCCTTATGTTTCTCCTTCTTTCTTCCGTCCAAAGTTCTCAGGGAGGAAACGCTCAGGCTTAGTCAGGACCCAGATATCATCCTTCTAGGAGTTACTTCAGAAGTATGGCTCAAGTTCTTGTCTCTACTATGGCTTAACTCTTTTAATTGGGGAATCATGCTTTTTATATACTTATGTACTCTGATGGTGCAAGACAGAAGTTAATTTATTGTAATGGTTTTTGTGACTTATGGTATTGTGAACCACGGTATTATTATTTATGTCTGAAATGAAAATTTAAATTTCCGCTGCTATCTTATTTATATCTGTCTTGTAATTATTCTATGTCTGTTTACCCATAACGCTTCACGAAACTTAATGCATTCCCTTTGTGAGAGACATTAACGGACGTGGGGTGTCATATTCAACCACTATCTTCATCGTCGACTTACCATCGAACTAGTTATTCAGAATGGGTATAAACCCGGACTTCCCAAATAACTACGTATTTTATATTCAATAATCATGGGCTTTAAAAACTCATCATACGCCTCATTCCAATTCTAATTATTATTTTACTCAAATATTCATATCCTTTGGGAAAAGTTCCAATTAATTTTATCAAATATAAATTCTTCTAAATTTATACTTTAATCTTCCTTTGAATATCAATTCTAAATCAAATTAAGGTTTATCAACTAGTCGGGATAATCGAGCCTTACCAAAGTAATCATTTGTTTAATTTCCCAATCCTAGCCTACTCATCCTATGTAGCAAAACTGGTAACACTCCATATATAACAAGATGGTCTTATCGGTAAATTTAATTACCATCTCACGTTCAAATCTAAATAAAGATTTAACTATCACCTACAGTAAAACTGGTGGTACTCCATTCTCAATCATTTCCCAAATTTGATAATTTAAATTATCACATTCACATTTCAATCAAACTAAAGATTCCTTAAAACTCCACTTAGTTTTAATCTTCCAACGATCATTATTAATAATCATTAAAATTTGGGAAATCAAACATGCCACATTGACAATCTACACCGTACCATTGATTTCTACTAATATATAACCTCTAAGCTCATACGTCTTAGAGAAGGGTGTTAAATAAGAGAATAAATTCTCCACCACCAAACAGATATATATTTAGTAGAGATCAACAATACACTTTACTTTGGAAATTTTCCATTAAATTTTAGTAAAAGATTTATATATTCCAAATCACATTTCACTCTTAATCGGGTTAAAGAATGAATGTCATTAAAAAACACAGTTCACAATAAACCCAATTCACATTCCATTTTATTCTAATTACTAAATATAACTGGAAACTCTAATAATCTTAATTAAAAGATTTATCCTTTTCACACGGGGTTTATGAGTAGTTCTATTTAAGATACCATTCGCGACAAACCCAAAATCCCGTTTGATATTAAATATAAGGCTCTAAACAGAAATTATATCGACTTGCATTCAATATCAAATTCTAAAACCAACACATATCGTACGGGAAATAACAATATATATTTATCTTCAAAATTCCTCCACAATATCCGTATAGTCACGGAATCAAATATTGAAATATCCCGAAGTTGATTTCCATTCAAATCCATTCCAATTTATACATTGGAAAAATTCTAATTAAATTAAAACCATTTCCCTATCCAAATTATTTATTTAAAACTATTGGATTGTTTTTTTAGTTAATAACTAGTTCATTTTGATAAAAATATATTTTTATCTTTTCAAATATGGAATTTTTCATCCAAATTCTTTCTAAATCATTTACTATGATTTTACACAAATTATTAATATTTTAAATAATTTTATGAAAGCTCTTTCAGTTGATTCCCAAAAACGGTCATCGAACTGCATTTACAACGACCTTTTCCAAATTTGATTTATACATAATTCCAAATCCAACCATTAGATTTCAAATCTCTTATATTCATTGGAAATCTCTTTTCGATACGAACACAACAATTCCAGTTTTAGGAGAATCCGACGGACGGATCTCCCTTAGTGTCAATTCGAAGTCAATGGTCAAAATTCGCGAATGGTCGCAGCGCGTCACGTTCTATTAAAGCCATTAATATATATATATATATATATATATATATATACATGCATTTTTTCATTCAAAACATATTTTATAAATTTGTTTTAAAAATGATTCCCACTTTAATTTCAATTTTAAGTCAAAACTGAATACCCCTTATCATTATAATATATAAGTGATAATATTCTCAAAAATATCAGATTTTAAAATCATTTCCTTTTCGGTATTCATTAGAAAAATGAATAAAACCGATATAAATATCGTTCGCGCTAAAATGGCGCAAATCTAATCAACTCGGCTTCACATATTTCAATATTTTCGTGTTCAACCAAAATTGGACATCAAATTCACATTTTAATCCTTTACTAAATATTATTTTAAAATGTTCATTATTTTTGAATTGGAATCAGACCCAATCAATTACCATATAATGTTAGTGATATGGATTTCATAAAACACATGTATACAACAACAATGATAAATAATCACCCATCATCCAAAGTGCACTACACAACTACGTAAGCATTAAATATAAATAATTAACACTTACTACAGTCTATCAACCCATCGATTGGCATACAACTTAACAATTGGGATTAGTGTACATCAAATATCGTCCCAATACCCATGTGGGGTTTCAACCAACAAATACTGAATATTATTTGTGCAATTGGGCGATGTGTAAAATTTATCGTCCCAATCCATGTCAGTCAAATGAGTGTACATAAATAAATCATCCGATTTGTAAATGAATATTCATTTTCATTTTTGGAGAATTTTATGCCATTCATATATACGTTAAAAATTATATTTTTAATGCTAAAATATTTATTTCAACCCTTGACTATTTTATAAAGTTCATATACTCAATAAAAGTGATATTTTTATTGTTTAAACATTTTATTCAACACATGAATATTTTATACAGTTCATATACACGTTAAATATTATATTTTTAATGAATAAATATTTATTTCTGAAAATTTCGGCATTATAACGGCGTGATATTAGAACCGGAGTAATGTCTAGCATTACCCCTCTCCTGATACTGGCTCGCGACATACACAATAAGCAAGTAAACCATAAAACCATAATACAATCCATTCAACACATTACAACCAATTACACCAAAATTTAGTGCCAACAAACAACTATAGTTTGTAAATAAATAGTGCCGAGGGCTTCTAAGCCCCGTCTGCAACCTATTATATATTTAACTGTAAAATAATTTAAGTGAGAAGGTGTTCTCACCTTCAGTTTCCACTCCGTCAATCTTTATTGGACGGTTTGGATTTGTTCCAGCGCGTTGTGTTCTTCACCGTGATTCCAACGCAATCAGATTCACGTAGTTTATATTAAAAAAATCATATTTTTATTATCACTATATATATAAAAATCACATTTTTATCATAAAGCTATTATATAAAAATCATATTTTTATTAGTGCTATCTGTATATAGAAATCATATTTTTATTTAAACTATTTCATAATAAAAATCACAATTTTAATATTTCTATTTCATTATAAAAATTACATTTTTAAAACAACGTTTCCATATAAAAATCTGACCTTTAAACTAATGTTATACATGTATAAAAAAATAAAAAATAAATCAATGTTGTTTTTAACATTTAAATCGTTGTCTTCTTACTCGTTGCTTCACGGTTGATATTGAACGACTGCTCGGAACGAGGGCTCATCGTTGTTCACCAACCAAGGCGACCGAGCGCCATCCAACTCCTCCACGCTGACCGGCAAGGAGAGTCGTACAAACCCTAAGAATCCTGGCCAATTCGACAGTGGCAGTAGCCCCAAAATTCTGGTCAAACGCGCTGAGTTTGAGATGAAAAGTCAGCCTCCTGAGGTTACGGTTCCAGATCATCACCATTGGATAGAGAGAGCTCGATATCCCCCACATTTTGCAATAATACATTTTGAATTTAATCGTGTGGATTTGGAGATTGAGGCTTGCAAAATTGGGGGTGATTTCCGTTATGGGTTTTGAACGGGGGCAGTTTGAAGGTTTGACCACGAAGAGAGATGAATGAGGGTTTTGACCGGTGTTACCTTATATATATATATATATATATATATATATATATATATATATATATATTTCTTTTCATTTAATTCATTTACTAATTCGTTTTGTGTCTGAACTCCAATTCAAGCCCAATGACT
This sequence comes from Allium sativum, assembly GCA_030737875.1. Classification (NCBI taxonomy): domain Eukaryota; kingdom Viridiplantae; phylum Streptophyta; class Magnoliopsida; order Asparagales; family Amaryllidaceae; genus Allium; species Allium sativum. The sequence goes on along the minus strand of CM060924.1, from coordinate 800,589,282 downwards.
GTCGCCCCTAGCTAAATATCCCCATTCCGAACACAATGGGTTATGTTTCATAAGCCAATTCAACTGTTTTGATCATTTTTCCTTTAAATTAATAGATAAATTAATATAACATTCAAAATTGATTTCAACGTACATTTTAATTTACCGGGGCCACATACTGACTCCAAAAATTCCAGAAAAATAAATCTAGCTATGCTTTGATGATACAGTCCTAACAAAACTAATTTCTTCAAATTTGGAGGCCGTTTGAAAAATGTCCATTTTCCAGTCGATTAAATTCAAACTGAAAGTACCAAAAATGTTTAAAGTCACCACACTCACATATTAATTCCAAAAATTAAGAAAATTGGAGTATAACAATAATTTGACATTCCGGATCCAACAAAAGTCATTTTGTCGAAAATAGAGGTCGTTCAAAAAATGGCTATTTTTAAGGGCTATATATTGTATAAATTATATATAAATTCCATAGCGACTATTTTAAATTTTAAACTAAACATAACTTTTAATTTACATTATGAAATCTGAATTTTTTACATTCTTTAGAAAATATTATTAAACAAATTCAAATATTTCTTGTTTTACTGAAATCCAATTTATTTTGAATCTTGTGTTTTATTTGAAATTTGAAATCGAATATTCAAATTAGCGTGCCGTTTTAGGCTCGTTTTATAATTAAAATAATTTTATATGTTTTACTTCGATTTAAATAAATTTTTAGTCGTTACAATTTAAAATAAATCATTTCAAATATTCAAAATCCATTAAAATAGCACAAATAAAATGTTTAAATTGGTTCTGAAATTCCGGGTTGTTACACATGCGACCTACCCAATTTTAACCATTTCCCGGTTGATGAGGGTAGAAGTCATACATACCTTTTCGAACATCTGGCCGCTATTCAGTTTGAATGCCACATCGTCAGATCCTCCAGAAAATCACTAATTGATTCCCACAAAAATACTCTGGTTGTTAAGCTAGAGAAGTTTCCTTCTATACCAACAACTTCGTACGTTTGAAGAAATCAACGTACGATGAACTGAAGGCATCCTCCTACGCATCCTAGGTATCACCCTATGGATCAGTAGCAAGCAGTCCTTGTAATCCGTCAATTTCAACCATAAGAGGATCACCATTAGAATATCTCTGGGCACGACTCTAGATAATTTTATAAGCAGTCCTTTTTCTTATGAAGATCCATGGTCTTCACTGCTCCATCTTCAATCAGTATCTTTAACATATTTGCTGGTTTGGAATGGTTTTCGAATATAAATTCAATCCCAATCTTTCTGTACCGACAATCGTATTGGTCAGATTTGATAGTCGGTTATTTAAGTATCAAATAGACAATCATGAGAATAAAATGAGCTCACTGATTCAGTACTCGTGTAATAACCCGGAAAATCTGGGCCAGTTTAAAATTATTATTTTGGCCATTTTAGCGAATTTTGATTATTTAAAATGAATTATTTTAAATAATATCGACGAGAAATTTATTTTCAATCGCCTTTGAACGCATATATTATATACGTCGTCGTTAGAATATATAATAATTATATATAATTATAAAAGGAATTGAAAATGGCGCGGTAGTTCGATAATTCGATTTCAAACTTCAATTGAATGTACTGGGTGCAAAATAATCCGGATTTTAGTGAAACCAAAAATAATGGGGTCTAATTGATAATATCTTTCCAGCGAATCCAACAAATCAAAATTTCATAGCGGGAATCAAAAGATATGTCCAGTTGAAAATTCTGAATAGTCGCTATGGAATTCAGGCCCTTAAAAATGGACATTTTGCAAATGACCTCGGATTTTGACAAAACCAGTTTTGTTGGGTCCGTGATGTAAAGTTATTGCTAGATTCCAAATTTCATAATTTTTCGAATTAGTATGTGAGCGTGGCAAAGGAAAACGCGTTTAACCAGTTTTAGTTGATTTTAATCGACTGGAAATTGGCCATTTTTCTAACGGTCTCAGAATTCGACGAAACTAGTTTTGTTAGGACCGTATCGTCAATAGGAGGCTAGAAAATATTTTTCGAGAATTTTTAGAGTTAGTATGTGACCCCGGTAATTTGAAATGTACGTTTAAAATTCAATATAGCGATTTAAATGTAGGTTTAAAGGAAACTGATCGAAACGATCAAATCAGCTAACGATACATATCCCATTGTGTTCGGAATGGGGGTAAAACGTTATGGGCGGCAGGTGGTGGACCTCGTTTAGAGGTCGTATGTGAAAGTCAACTTTTTAATAATTAAAAATATATATATATATATATATATATATTCTCCTCTCCTTTCCTTTATCTTCTGCCCCCCCCCCCCCCCATTCTCGATTCAGAATCAAAACGAGAAAAAAAAAACCGATCTCTAAATCACCTCCCCCCCCCCTCTTCTTCGTCGACGGCGCCGCCACCAGGGGGGAGGGACCGCCGCCCTTCTTCCCTCTGCTCCGCCAACCTCCTCCAACCTCCTACCTCGTAACGACCTCCTCTTCTCCTCCACAAATCGCGACGCAACCCCCCCGTCGCTTTCGCCTGCCGCAGCCCCCTACCTCCTCCAACCTCCTACCCCGACGAACCCTCCTCGTCCGATCGTGCACCCCCTGAACCCGAAACCCACCACCGCGAGAAGGCGGCCCGACCACCAAGAAGACGCCCGCTGCCTCAGGCTGAGAACCACCCACCGCGAGCTCCTCCTCGATCCGCGCAGACCACACCCCCCTTCTTCGAACAGTACGTTTTTTTTAATTGTTTTCATTTGTTTTATGTTAAAATAAAAACTGGTTTTTGCTTTGTATAAAAACTGGTTTTTGCTTTGTATAAAAACTGATTTTTGCTTTGTATAAAAACTGATTTTTGCTTTGTATAAAAAACTGATTTTTGCTTTGTATAAAAAACTGATTTTTGCTTTGTATAAAAACTGATTTTTGCTTTGTATAAAAACTGATTTTTGCTTTGTATAAAATCTGATTTTTGCTTTGTATAAAAACTGATTTTTGCTTTGTATAAAAACTGATTTTTGCTTTGTACAAAAACTGATTTTTGCTTTGTATAAATAAAGAAAGACGATATTTTTATATAAGGAAAGATGATACTTTTATATAGAAAAAGGTTATATTTTTATATAAGGAAAAGTTGGATTTTGATAACAAAGAAAAATGTGATTTTTATATATTGAATAGCGAAGTAAAAATATGATTTTTATATATGTAGTGAATACGGGCAAAGAAAGAGACAAAATGCGAGAATGGCGATGATTTCTATCAAAGAAGAGTCAAGATGATTGGATAGCTATAATTGAGAATTTCTCACTCTTTAATTTAGTTTTCTAGTTATATATATATACTAGGATGCAGACGGTGCTTAGCAGCACCCGACACAACCGTCCACAGACCATGGACTTGTTTGTTTGGTTGCATAGATTAGTCAGATAATTTGATTTGAATTTGGTTATTTGGTGAATTTGATTGATGTGTGAATGGTGTGGGCCTTCACTAGACCGGGGATAAGGCTAGGCCTTGTCCCGTTTCTAGTATCGTGCCGTTATGCCACCGAAATTTTCTAAAATAAGTTAGAAAAATAAAAATATCAATTTTATTGAATAAATGAACTGAATAAAAATTCATGTGTTAAAATAAAATGTTTTTATCGTTAAAAATATAATTTTTAACGTTAAAGTGAAAAAAAAGATATTTATAAACAAATCGGCCGATTTGTTTATATACACTGTTTTGACTGATATTGATTGGGTCGATAAATTTTACACATCGCCCAACTGCACAACTAAATCTGTGTTTGATTGTTTGAAACCCCACACGGGTGTTGGGATGAAATTTGAAGTTCACTCATCCTGATTGATTAAATATGTCGATCGATTGATTGACAGGCTGTTATAAGCGTTAGATATCTATATTTGATGCTTATACAGTGTAGTGCACTTTGGTTGATGGTTGATTATTTTTCAATGCTATTATATACATGTGATGTATGAAAATCCATATAATTAATATTATATGGTAATTGATTGGGCCTCATTCCAATTTAGAAGATAAAGAATAATATAATATAAAGGTTCATGTGTTGACTGTACTCATCCGTTGAGATTAGTCATGTGTTGAACGAAATATTTTTTATAATAAAATTTACATCTTTATCAATATAATATAAAGGTTCATGTGTTGACTGTACTCATCCGTTGAGATTAGTCATGTGTTGAACGAAATATTTTAATAATAAAATTTACATCTTTATCAATATAATATAAAGGTTCATGTGTTGACTGTACTAATCCGTTGAGATTAGTCATGTGTTGAACGAAATATTTTAATAATAAAATTTACATCTTTATCAATATAATTTAAAGGTTCATGTGTTGACTGTACTCATCCGTTGAGATTAGTCATGTGTTGAACGAAATATTTTAATAAAGGAAATATTTGAAAAAGAAATATTTGAAAAGGAAATATTTGAAAATGAAATATTTGAAAAGGATTTCGAAATGAAATGAATTGAAAACGATTTCGAAATGAAATGAATTGAAAACGATTTTGAAAAGAAATGAATTGAAAACGATTTCGAAATGAATCGAATATATAACGATTTCGAAATGAATCGAATATATAACGATTTCGAAATGAATTGAATATATAACGATTTCGAAATGAATTGAATATACAAAGATTTCGAAATGAATTTGAATCGTATAGAACCAATTTGAATTGAATCGAATTGAAAACGAATTCAAATTGAATAGAAAGCGAATTGAAACGAATTCAAATTGAATTGAAATTTGAATTAAATAGAAATGAATTTTAAAACGAATTTTTAAAGAAGAATTCAAATTTTGATTTGAATTGAAAAGAAAGTTGAAATTGCTTTTGAAACGATTTTAAAACTACTTATATAATTCGTTTTAAATAGAAATCGACGAAGTATATATTATATATATAATATAATGGCCTGAATAGAACGCGCCGCGCCGCGGCAGTTCGTGAATTTCGACCATTTATTTCAAACGGACATTACGGGAGATCCGACCGTCGGATTCTCCTAAAACCGGAACCGTTGGGTTCGTATCGAAAAGAGCTTTCTAACGAATATTAGAAATTAGAAATCTAACGGTTGGATTTGGAATTATGTCCAAATCAAATTTGAAAAAGGTCGCTATAAGTGCAGTTCGATGGCCATTGATGGAAATCGACTGTACGGGCCTTGATAAAATTATTAAAAATAGTAATAATTTATGTAAAATCATAAGAAATGATTTAGAAAGAATTGGGATGAAAAACTCCATATTTGAAAAGATAAAAATAGATTTTTATCGAAATGAACTAGTTTTGAACTAGAAATATAATTCTATTTATTTTTAAATAAATAAATTGGATTTGAAATGGTTTTGAAAATAACCAGAATTTCCAATGATTGCATTGGAATGGATTTGAATCGAAATTGCCTTCGGAATATTTCGATGTTGGATTTCGTGATGATACAGATATTGTTATGGGAATTTGAAAGATATATATATATATATAAATATATATATATATCGTTATTTCCAATGCGATATTTGTTAGTCGTAAAATTTGATATTGAATATAAGCCGGTATATTTTCTATTCAGAGCGTTGTATTGAATATCAAATGTGATTTGGGTTTGTCGTGAATGGTGTCTTCACTAACACTGTTCTTGAACCCAGTTGAGAAAAGATTAAATATTTTTATTTACATTTAATGAAGTGTACCAATTCAATAATATTTAATTGGAATTGAATTGATATTGATATTGGGTTTATCGTGAACAGTGTTTTAAATAACACTCGTTCTTTAACCTGATAATTAACGGAATGATTTTTGGGTTTATCGTGAACAGTGTTTTAAATAACACTCGTTCTTTAACCCAATAATTAAAGAATGTGATTTTGGGTTTATCGTGAACCGTGTTTTAAATGACACTGATTCTTTAACCCAATCGAAGATTAAAACCAAGTGGAGTTTTAATGAATCTTTAATTAGATTGAAATGATCGAAAATGGAGTATCACCAGTTTTGCTCCAGGCGATAGCTAAATCTTTAATTAGATTTGAACGTGAAATGGTAATTGAATTTACCGATAACACTGTGGTGTTAGATATGAAGTATTACCAGTTTTACTTCATGGGATGAATAGGTTGGGATGGGGAAATTAAAATAAATAATTACTTCGGTAAGGTTCGCTAATCCCGACTAGTTTGAATTGAGATTCAAAAATAGAATAAAGAATAAATTCAAGGAATTTATCTTGGATAAAATTAATGGGAACCTTTCCCTATGAATGTGAAATTTAGAAACTAACTGTCGGTTAGCCAAGCAGAACAGTTTTCTGAATATTGATCTGATGTTGGTTTCGGCCTTCAGGGTTAATATTTGTGGAATTATTCTCTTGATTAATTTACGGTTAGTGACTAATGAATTGGAATGAGGCGTATGTTGTGTTTATGTAACACTTATTTAAAATATATGCGAGTTATTCGGAAAGACCGGGTTTATCCCATTCTGAATAACTGATACGACGATAAGTCGAAGATGAAGACGATGGTCGAAGACCAGAAGTCTTCACGTCCTTTGGGTGATTACCGATGATCTTGATAGGGCTGTACACCCAAGAAGATGGAAACAGTTAGTGATCGTCCAGACGTACTTGGAGATCGATGGATATGCGGGGTACTAGGTGCCTCCGGTTTCGTTCAGACCCAGAACGGACTTGTAAATGGACTGTGTGTCTGACATTGGATTTTAGTCCGTGTGATTGATCTCTATTAAATATATATCTGTTTGGCGGCAGAGAATTTATTCTCTTGCTTAACGCCCTTCTCTTAGATGTACGAGCTCAGGGGTTATATATTGATGGATATCAATCGCATGGAGTGAATTGCCTGTGTGGCATGCCTAAGTGGCAATTGATCGAGGCTTCTATTGAAAAGCAAAGTCTTGTGGTGATGATCAAAGCAAGGCCTTTGTGGCGTAGCTTTGTGTAACGTTTACTTCGCGTGTTTCACACCCGGTATGAACCAAAAACGGGAGACGGACCTCAGGGAGGGCATGCGTTTCTTTCTAGTTAGAAGTGGCGTCAGTGGTTTTACACGCCCTGACGAGTTTGACTTATGTGGTTGTTGCTGTTGCGAGGCGCCTCGGATTGATCGGTCGTTCTCGAACCGATGGAGTCATTTAGTTGGCTCATTTACGCCCCATAGGGCGGAGAAATGCATGTTCAGGCATTTTAATCCACTCCGTGTGGACCGGCCCTGACGATCCATGGGTCACTCGAGCTCTGATCCTGAGACTCGGACTAGACAGTCTCGAATCGGTGGAGGACTATCTTTTTCCTCGGTTCATACCATAAATGATAACCCAACTTCCAATACGACGTCTTGCGGTTTTGATTGAAAACTTATATATGGCGACATAGTGTTATGGGGCATTCATGCCGCCTATGATTGATACTTATGATTTGAAGTTGTTTTATACACTATGCACTTATAATAGTATCAAATGATTTGTTTTAAACGTATCAAGCATTCTTTGGCTGTTATAAGGGAAAACCCTATCCTCGGCTGCGTTGCATTGTGTGATGGGACCTGGGTCTTATAACAGCTTCATTTTTCTTTATTTAGCATTGCGCTGTTTGTTTTATGCACTGGTATTCTCGGGAGGAAACCCGTTCCGTGTTATACGGCGTGGTCCCTTGATTTACCTAACTTTTAAAATAAAGATTAATAACTGTTTTAGTTCTCACACCAGTCACATGACTGACCTGGAGTTTATTGTTTTAACCTAAACTCTGGGTGCCCTTGTTTTGACACGGGCAGCTAGTAGTTTTGGTTTTGCAGATTTATATTCACAGGATCCTGGTTTACAGCTGGAACGATATCCGGAAAGCTTTGTATCCGTATATCTCCTTCTAGTTGTGTATTGTATTATTTTCCGCTGCGATGTATTTAAATGTAATTTAAATCTCTGATATTTCTGTGTAATATTTATTTGTTTATACTCTGTATATTCTTGTAATCTGATGCATTGTTGTAATATACAATGAAATGTTCTTCTGATTGTGTTCTGTTGTGGCTTGTTCTCGAACTATCCGGGCTTTCCTTTACGGGGAAGTTACGGGTGTTCACAGTTGGTATCAGAGCTTTGGTTTACAAAGCTCAGAGGATAAGGCACATTAGAACCATACGAAAGAATTCATCAGATATTGGATTAGCAGTATCCAATGAGAATGACTCGTTAGAGATGGGATCAGTGGTATCATAGAACGAGTGTGAAGAGTATTTTTTTTTTAAATGAGAACCAAATTTTGTTTTGAAAATTTAAATCAACTATTCGTATTTGATTATTTGTTTATATTGATTTTGGACAATTCGGTATATAAAGAATTTGCATATACGCCTTGCAAACGTATATTCAAAGTTTTAATATATTGGATAGATATAGCATCACACACTAGTCGCCCGGAGATGATATTGATGATAGCGATCGCATCATCAACATTTATGTTCGAGTTTCGAAGGTGTGATATCTATATATTTCCATTAGACTGGTGTGAGAACCAAAATTAGATAGGGCTTACTGTTGTGATTTGGCATCAAAAATATGATTTTTTGTATATGTATCAAAATTATGAATTTAAAACTCTAATCAACTAATTGATTGATGTTTGTGTTGTTTGTTTAATTGTTTGGTAATTTTGAACCATTATGCCTAATTTGATCAAATATTGAATTGTACTGAAAATTGGTCGCATTTGCTTGCATATACATATACTTATATTGAACAGGTCATAGCAAGGAGGCTAGAGCAGAGAATAAAATTTGTTTGCCCGACAAATAGGTACATGTTTACTACATAATTTACTGTTTTGTTTGGGTGATGATGATTTTATGAGCCTATTGGCTAGCCGCTTGGCTTTTTCTTTTACTTTTTGAGATCTAAAGGACCGGGGAAGCTATTTGAGATTTCCCGATGCTCCCATTGCAGGGGAGGTTATGGCGAAATTTTTCGAAAATTTATGGTGTAAGCCAAATTTTTGAAATTTTGAAAATTCTCAGAAACTAAAGAGTTGGAGAATGGAAGCCAGATCGAACGTAGAGTTGATTAATCAAACCACTTTCGACTTTGTTCCTTTTCGGGGACGAAAAGTTTTAAGTAGGGGAGATTGTAATAACCGGGAAAATCTGGGCCAGTTTAAAATTTTTATTTTGGCCATTTTTGCGAATTTTGATTATTTAAAATGAATTATTTTAAATAATATCGACGAGAAATTTATTTTCGATAGCCTTTGAACGCATATATTATATACGTCGTCGTTAGAATATATAATAATTATATATAATTATAAAAGGAATTGAAAATGGCGCGGTAGTTCGATAATTTGATTTCAAACTTCAATTGAATGTACCGGGTGCAAAATAATCCGGATTTTAGTGAAACCAAAAATAATGGGGTCTAATTGATAATATCTTTCCAGCGAATCCAACAAATCAAAATTTCATAGCGGGAATCAAAAGATATGTCCAGTTGAAAATTCTGAATAGTCGCTATGGAATTCAGGCCCTTAAAAATGGACATTTTGCAAATGACCTCGGATTTCGACGAAACCAGTTTTGTTGGGTCCGTGATGTAAAATTATTGCTAGATTCCAAATTTCATAATTTTTCGAATCAGTATGTGAGCGTGGCAAAGGAAAACGCGTTTGACCAGTTTCAGTTGATTTTAATCGACTGGAAATTGGCCATTTTTCTAACGGTCTCAGAATTCGATGAAACTAGTTTTGTTAGGACCGTATCGTCAATAGGAGGTTAGAAAATATTTTTCGAGAATTTTTAGAGTTAGTATGTGACCCCGGTAATTTGAAATGTACGTTTAAAATTCAATATAGCGATTTAAATGTAGATTTAAAGGAAACTGGTCGAAACGATCAAATCAGCTAGCGATACATATCCCATTGTGTTCGGAATGGGGGTAAAACGTTATGGGCGGCAGGTGGTGGACCTCGTTTAGAGGTCGTATGTGAAAGTCAACTTTTTAATATATATATATATATATATATATATATATATATATATATATATATTCTCCTTTCCTTTATCTTCTGCCCCCCCCCCCCCATTCTCGATTCAGAATCAAAACGAGGAAAAAAAAAGCCGATCTCGAAATCGCCTCCCCCCCTCTTCTTCGTCGACGGCGCCGCCACCAGGGGGGAGGGACCGCCGCCCTTCTTCCCTCTGCTCCGCCAACCTCCTCCAACCTCCTACCTCGTAACGACCTCCTCTTCTCCTCCACAAATCGCGACGCAACCCCCCTGTCGCTTTCACCTGCCGCAGCCCCCCTACCTCCTCTAACCTCCTACCCCGACGAACCCTCCTCGTCCGATCGTGCACCCCCTGAACCCGAAACCCACCACCGCGAGAAGGCCGCCCGACCACCAAGAAGACGCCCGCTGCCTCAGGCCAAGAACCACCCACCGCGAGCTCCTCCTCGATCCACGCAGACCCCCCCACCCTCTTCTTCGAACAGTACGTTTTTTTTAATTGTTTTCATTTGTTTTATGTTAAAATAAAAATTGGTTTTTGCTTTGTATAAAAACTGGTTTTTGCTTTGTATAAAAACTGATTTTTGCTTTGTATAAAAACTGTTTTTGCTTTGTATAAAAAACTGATTTTTGCTTTGTAAAAAAAACTGATTTTTGCTTTGTAAAAAAACTGATTTTTGCTTTGTATAAAAACTGATTTTTGCTTTGTATAAAAACTGATTTTTGCTTTGTTTAAAAACTGATTTTTGCTTTGTATAAAAACTGATTTTCGCTTTGTATAAAAACTGATTTTGGCTTTGTATAAAAACTGATTTTTGCTTTGTATAAAAACTGATTTTTGCTTTGTACAAAAACTGATTTTTGCTTTGTATAAATAAAGAAAGACGATATTTTTATATAAGGAAAGACGATACTTTTATATAGAAAAAGGTTATATTTTTATATAAGGAAAAGTTGGATTTTGATAACAAAGAAAAATGTGATTTTTATATATTGAATAGCGAAGTAAAAATATGATTTTTATATATGTAGTGAATACGGGCAAAGAAAGAGACAAAAGGCGAGAATGGCGATGATTTCTATCAAAGAAGAGTCAAGATGATTGGATAGCTATAATTGAGAATTTCTCACTCTTTAATTTAGTTTTCTAGTTATATATATATACTAGGATGCATACGGTGCTTAGCAGCACCCGACACAACCGTCCACAGATCATGGACTTGTTTGTTTGGTTGCATAGATTAGTCAGATTATTTGATTTGAATTTGGTTATTTGGTGAATTTGATTGATGTGTGAATGGCGTGGGCCTTCACTAGACCGGGGATAAGGCTAGGCCTTGTCCCGTTTCTAGTATCGTGCCGTTATGCCGCCGAAATTTTCTAAAATAAGTTAGAAAAATAAAAATATCAATTTTATTGAATAAATGAACTGAATAAAAATTCATGTGTTAAAATAAAATGTTTTATCGTTAAAAATATAATTTTTAACGTGAAAGTGAATAAATAGATATTTATAAACAAATCGGCCGATTTGTTTATATACACTGTTTTGACTGATATTGATTGGGTCGATAAATTTTACACATCGCCCAACTGCACAACTAAATCTGTGTTTGATTGTTTGAAACCCCACACGGGTATTGGGATGAAATTTGAAGTTCACTCATCCTGATTGATTAAATATGTCGATCGATTGATTGACAGGCTGTTATAAGCGTTAGATATCTATATTTGATGTTTATACAGTGTAGTACACTTTGGTTGATGGTTGATTATTTTTCAATGCTATTATATACATGTGATGTATGAAAATCCATATAATTAATATTATATGGTAATTGATTGGGCCTCATTCCAATTTAGAAGATAAAGAATAATATAATATAAAGGTTCATGTGTTGACTGTACTCATCCGTTGAGATTAGTCATGTGTTGAACGAAATATTTTTTATAATAAAATTTACATCTTTATCAATATAATATAAAGGTTCATGTGTTGACTGTACTCATCCGTTGAGATTAGTCATGTGTTGAACGAAATATTTTAATAATAAAATTTACATCTTTATCAATATAATATAAAGGTTCATGTGTTGACTGTACTAATCCGTTGAGATTAGTCATCTGTTGAACGAAATATTTTAATAATAAAATTTACATCTTTATCAATATAATATAAAGGTTCATGTGTTGAATGTACTCATCCGTTGAGATTAGTCATGTGTTGAACGAAATATTTTAATAAAGGAAATATTTGAAAAAGAAATATTTGAAAAGGAAATATTTGAAAAGGATTTCGAAATGAAATGAATTGAAAACGATTTCGAAATGAAATGAATTGAAAACGATTTTGAAAAGAAATGAATTGAAAGCGATTTCGAAATGAATCGAATATATAACGATTTCGAAATGAATCGAATATATAACGATTTCGAAATGAATCGAATATATAACGATTTCGAAATGAATTGAATACATAACGATTTCGAAATGAATTGAATATACAAAGATTTCGAAATGAATTTGAATCGTATAGAAAACCAATTTGAATTGAATCGAATTGAAAACGAATTCAAATTGAATAGAAAGCGAATTGAAACGAATTCAAATTGAATTGAAATTTGAATTAAATAGAAATGAATTTTAAAACGAATTTTTAAAGAAGAATTCAAATTTTGATTTGAATTGAAAAGAAAGTTGAAATTGCTTTTGAAACGATTTTAAAACTATTTATACAATTCGTCTTAAATAGAAATCGACGAAGTATATATTATATATATTATATACATAATATAATGGCCAGAATAGAACGCGCCGCGGCAGTTCGTGAATTTCGACCATTTATTTCAAACGGACATTACGGGAGATCCGACCGTCGGATTCTCCTAAAACCGGAACCGTTGGGTTCGTATCGAAAAGAGCTTTCTAACGAATATTAGAAATTAGAAATCTAACGGTTGGATTTGGAATTATGTCCAAATCAAATTTGATAAAGGTCGCTATAAGTGCAGTTCGATGGCCATTGATGGAAATCGACTGTACGGGCCTTGATAAAATTATTAAAAATAGTAATAATTTATGTAAAATCATAAGAAATGATTTAGAAAGAATTGGGATGAAAAACTCCATATTTGAAAAGATAAAAATAGATTTTTATCGAAATGAACTAGTTTTGAACTAGAAATATAATTCTATTTATTTTTAAATAAATAAATTGGATTTGAAATGGTTTTGAAAATAACCAGAATTTCCAATGATTGCATTGGAATGGATTTGAATCGAAATTGCCTTCGGAATATTTCGATGTTGGATTTCGTGATGATACAGATATTGTTATGGGAATTTGAAAGATATATATATATATATATATATCGTTATTTCCAATGTGATATTTGTTAGTCGTAGAATTTGATATTGAATATAAGCCGGTATATTTTCTATTCAGAGCCTTGTATTGAATATCAAATGTGATTTGGGTTTGTCGTGAATGGTGTCTTCACTAACACTGTTCTTGAACCCAGTTGAGAAAAGATTAAATCTTTTTATTTAGATTTAATGAAGTGTACCAATTCAATAATATTTAATTGGAATTGAATTGATATTGATATTGGGTTTATCGTGAACAGTGTTTTAAATAACAATCGTTCTTTAACCCGATAATTAATGGAATGATTTTTGGGTTTATCGTGAAAAGTGTTTTAAATAACACTCGTTCTTTAACCCGATAATTAACGAATATGATTTTGGGTTTATCGTGAACCGTGTTTTAAATGACACTGATTCTTTAACCCAGTCGAAGATTAAAAGTAAGTGGAGTTTTAATGAATCTTTAATTAGATTGAAATGATCGAAAATGGAGTATCACCATTTTTGCTCCAGGCGATAGCTAAATCTTTAATTAGATTTGAACGTGAAATGGTAATTGAATTTACCGATAACACTGTGATGTTAGATATGAAGTATTACCAGTTTTACTTCATGGGATGAATAGGTTGGGATGGGGAAATTAAAATAAATAATTACTTCGGTAAGGTTCGCTAATCCCGACTAGTTTGAATTGAGATTCAAAAATAGAATAAAGAATAAATACAAGGAATTTATCTTGGATAAAATTAATGGGAACATTTCCCTATGAATGTGAAATTTAGAAACTAACTGTCGGTTAGCCAAGCAGAATGGTTTTCTGAATATTGATCTGATGTTGGTTTCGGCCTTCGAGGTTAATATTTGGGGAATTATTCTCTTGATTAATTTACGGTTAGTGACTAAAGAATTGGAATGAGGCGTATGTTGTGTTTGTGTAACACTTATTTAAAATATACGCGAGTTATTCGGAAAGACCGGGTTTATCCCATTCTGAATAACTGATACGACGATAAGTCGAAGATGAAGACGATGGTCGAAGACCGGAAGTCTTCACGTCGTTTGGGTGATTACTGATGATCTTGATTGGGCTATACACCCAAGAAGATGGAAACAGTTAGTGATCGTCCAGACGTACTTGGAGATCGATGGATATGCGGGGTACTAGGTGCCTCCGGTTTCGTTCAGACCCAGAACGGACTTGTAAATGGACTGTGTGTCTGACATTGGATTTTAGTCCGTGTGATTGATCTCTATTAAATATATATCTGTTTGGCGGCGGAGAATTTATTCTCTTGCTTAACGCCATTCTCTGAGACGTACGAGCTCAGGGGTAATATATTGATGGATATCAATCGCATGGAGTGAATTGCCTGTGTGGCATGCCTAAGTGGCAATTGATCGAGGCTTCTGTTGAAAAGCAAAGTCTTGTGGTGATGATGAAAGCAAGGCCTTTGTGGCGTAGCTTTGTGTAACGTTTACTTCGCGTGTTTCACACCCGGTATGAACCAAAAACGGGAGACGGACCTCAGGGAGGGCATGCGTTTCTTTCTAGTTAGAAGTGGCGTCAGTGGTTTTACACGCCCTGACGAGTTTGACTTATGTGGTTGTTGCTGTTGCGAGGTGCCTCGGATTGATCGTTCGTTCTCGAATCGATGGAGTCATTTAGTTGGCTCATTTACGCCCCATAGGGCGAAGAAACGCATGTTCAGGCATTTTAATTCACTCCGTGTGGACCGGCCCTGACGATCCAAGGGTCACTCGAGCTCTGATCCTGAGACTCGGACTAGACAGTCTCGAATCGGTGGAGGACTATCTTTTGCCTCGGTTCATACCATAAATGATAACCCAACTTCCAATACGACGTCTTGCGGTTTTGATTGTAAACTTATATATGGCGACATAGTGTTATGGGGCATTCATGCCGCCTATGATTGATACTTATGATTTGAAGTTGTTTTATACACTATGCACTTATAATAGTATCAAATGATTTGTTTTAAACGTATCAAGCATTCTTTGGCTGTTATAAGGGAAAACCCTATCCTCGGCTGCGTTGCATTGTGTGATGGGACCTGGGTCTTATAACAGCTTCATTTTTCTTTATTTAGCATTGCACTGTTTGTTTTATGCACTGGTATTCTTGGGAGGAAACCCGTTCCGTGTTATACGGCGTGGTCCCTTGATTTACCTAACTTTTAAAATAAAGATTAATAACTGTTTTAGTTCTCACACCAGTCACATGACTGACCTGGAGTTTATTGTTTTAACCTAAACTCTGGGTGCCCTTGTTTTGACACGGGCAGCTAGTAGTTTTGGTTTTGCAGATTTATATTCACAGGATCCTGGTTTACAGCTGGAACGATATCCGGAAAGCTTTGTATCCGTATATCTCCTTCTAGTTGTGTATTGTATTATTTTCCGCTGCGATGTATTTAAATGTAATTTAAATCTCTGATATTTCTGTGTAATATTTATTTGTTTATACTCTGTATATTCTTGTAATCTGATGCATTGTTGTAATATACAATGAAATGTTCTTCTGATTGTGTTCTGTTGTGGCTTGTTCTCGAACTATCCGGGCTTTCCTTTACGGGGAAGTTACGGGTGTTCACAACTCGGCATCACTTGGCCTTTTTAATTAAAAACAATTAACGATGGTTAATTTTAAAACTCTTAATCTTTCAATGTTTGGAATATAGCTCGTCACTTCTTATTTAACATAAGATTATTTCCAAAACTATTTTATTTTCATACTTGGGAAAATAATCTATAATCATATCTAGTTTCTATCTTATTATCATTTCAAAACATCTGCTACATTACTTCTCATTATCTACAAGTGAGAAAATCAATTCAACTTATCGTTCGTAAAATAATGTTACGAAATCTCTTTTGTTTCCATTATTTGAAAATAATAAACGACTCTTATCCTTTAAAATAATTCTATATCAAAACTCCACTTTTCATTTTCTTTATCTTTAAAATACCTTTACAATTTTACAAAAATCTCTTTTATAACTTCCTTTACTTGGGAAATATTATTATATATATATTCTCGAATCTTCTCATTTCCGTTACCTCATAAATTACATTATTTATTTTCATATCTCATGATTAACATTGGGTTATTATTTCATATATGGAAATAATAAATTATTCTTAACCCCTTTCCCATTACAAACTATTATCATCCTTAGATAATCCTGAAGTCGTTCAAGTTGGGGTATTTATTTACCTCTCAGACCTAGATTAACAACGTTCTTATCTTAAGATAAATACGAGTTGTAATTTAAAAACTGGTATTCCACATTAACATAAAAAGAAATCCTATTTAACCAATTTATCATGATTTTAAAACCCATTTTTTATTTTTGAAAATCTTCATTTCAGATTTAACTTTTATTACTTAATTCATTGATTAAGTAATTTCTTATAAAACATTCTTTCTTAATTTTAATCCTTTTAACCAATTGTTTTAATGCACGTATTTTTACTATAAAATCCTTTACACCAATTCAAAAATCCCTCTTCTTATTCGTTCTGTAGATCTCATCGATGCAAGTCCAATACTATGTGGTTTATCCAATTCTGGTCACATATAGATTTGTTATTAACATTATCGGTTAACATAAATTAAATAATTTAAATTAACTAACCAATTTAATTAACTACTTAATTAGACTATAATTAACATTAACCAATTACGTTTTCATATAGGAATATCGACCGATGGTTTCAGCTTCTCCCCTTCGTTCAATTTCCCTAATTCTCTAGAACTTTGGTTACACCGTTCCCAGCTCTTTCATATTTGCGGTTCCCCTTCTGTAATAACCCAGAAATCTGAGCCAATTTAAAAATTTTATTTTGCCAAATTTAATGAATTTTGAATTTTTAAAATGATTTATTTTAAATACTAACGACGTGGAATTTATTTTGAATAGAATTAGAACGTATATTTATATAGCTCATCGTCAGAATATAAATATTTTATTTTAATTATAAAAGGAATTGAAAACGGCACGGTAGTTTGAAATTTCGATTTCAAAATTGAAGTGCATGTACGGATTCAAAAAAAACCGGATTTTAGCGAAACCAAAAATAGTAGAATCTATTTGAGAATATCTTTCCAATGAATCCAAAAAATTGAAATTTTATAGCGGGGATAAAAAGTTATGCCCAGTTGAAAATTCAGAATAGTCGCTATGGAATTTTGGCCCTTAAAAATAGCCATTTTGCAAACGACCTCTGTTTTCGACGAAGCCACTTTTGTTGGAACCGGAATGTCAAGTTATTGCTAGATTCAAAAATTCGGAATTTTCTGAATCAATGTGTGAGCGTGGCGATGTAAAACGTGTTTTGTCAGTTTCAGTCAATTTTGATCGACCAGAAAATAGCCATTTTTCAAATAGTCTTAGAATTTGACGAAACTAGTTTTGTTATGACTATATCATCAATATGAAGCTAGAAATAATTTTTCTGGAATTTTTCGAGTTAGTATGTGACCCTTGTAAATTGAAATGTGCGTTCAGATTTAGTATGTATATATATATTTTGATTTTGATGGAAACTGGTCGAAACAGTCGAATCAGCTTATGAAACATATCCCATTGTGTTCAGAATGGTGGTAAATAGCTAGGGACGACAGTCATTGTGTCTCATTTCGAGTTTGAATAAAAAGTCAAAATTTTTATGGAAAATTAAATTAAATTAATTATAAAACCCCTCTCCCACTCTTTCTCCCCAATTTACTTTCCAGAAAAAAAAACAACCCATTACCCCGTCGCCCCCTCCCTCCTCGATTTGACCTCGCCGCCGCTGCTGTGGCCCATCTCCGCCATGACAACCACCCCATCACCGGACCCCTATGGCGCCCCATCTCGGCCAACGACGAGACCCCCCAGCCACCCAAGAACCTAAAAACCACCCGAGACTGCCGGCGCTCCACCGCAGCCCCCACCTGACCACGACCCCCGCCACCCTCCAGCACTACGACGGCGCGCACATGCAACCCTCCCCTCCTCCAAGCGAAAACTGGAAGAAAATGTGAGTTTTTCTCTTTACTTTATTTTATTTATAAATAAGAAATTATTTTTAAAGGATAGAAATAAATCAGTCTCAAATATTATGGCATTGACAAAGTAAAATTTTAATTTTGATTATCATGAAAACAAAGTAAAAATTGGATTTTTCTTTATATGAAGTAGCGAAGAAAAAGCTAAGATTTTTGAGAAATAAAAGACTTGATTTTTTTAGAAAATAAAAGACTTGATTTTTATATTTACAAAGATTGGATTTTTTTTATATTTAGAAAAACATTATTTTTTATAAACAAAGATTTGATTTATTTATTTGAAAAGATATGATTTTTATAATTGAGGTAGCGATATAAAAATCTGATTTTTATATAAGTAGAAATATAAAAATATAATTTTTATATAGAAAATGACGTTGTAAAAATGTGATGTTTGAGATATAAACATCGATTCAAAATATAAGATTCGTATTAGAAAAAGGTGATTTTTACCTATGTAGAGTTAGAAGAAAAGTATGATTTTTAATATCAACTGCGTAAAACAGATGACGCTGGAACGGACGGAAATCAAAACGAAATCTAGACTGGTAAGAAATTCAGAAACAGAATGGAGGAATGGAACCCTCGGTGAGAACTCCTCATTTTTATTTTTATTTTCTAGTTGAAAATATACTAGGATGCAGATGGTGCTTAGCAGCACCTGACACCCGTCGTCCACAGATCATGGAGAACTTGTTTGTTTAATTGATGTATTGTGAAAAGTGATTGTGTGGTGCGGAATGAAAGTAAATATTTTATAGTTAAAAATTTGATTTTTAATGTGTATATAAAATAAATATTTATAAACAAATCGGACGATTTGTTTATGTACACCCGTTTGATTGATATTGAATTGGGACAATAAATTTTACACCTCGCACAACTACACAAATAAAAATCTGTGTTTGTTGATTTGAAACCCCACACGGGTATTGGGATGATATTTAACGTACACTATTCCCGATTATTTAGTTGTATGTCTATCGATGGGTTGACAGACTGTGTAAGCGTTATTTATATGTATTTAATGCTTATGCAGTTGTGTGGTACACTATGGATGATGGTTGATTATTTATCGTTGCTATTATATACATGTGTTCCATGGAATCCATATAATCAACATTATATGGTAATTGATTGGGCCTCATTCTAATTTGGAAAATATAGAATATAAATTCATGTTTTGAATAGAATATAAATTCATGTGTTGAATAGAATAAATATTTATGTGTTGAATAAAATAAATATTCATGTGTTGAATAAAATAAATATTCATGTGTTGAATAGAAGAAAACATTCATGTGTTGAATAAAAGCCGTGTTCATTAGATTGACGCCATTTCGACGTGAACGATATTTATATCGATTTTATTCATTTTTATAATGAATGTAGAAAAGGGGGTGATTTCAAAATATAACATTTTGAAAACATTATCGTTTATAGATTAATGATATGGAATATTCAATTTTGATTAGAAATTGAATATGAAGTTGAAATCGTTTTGAAAACAATCTATAAAATACGTTTTGAAAGGAAATCGACGATATAATATATATATTTATTATATATATATAATGGCCTGAATAGAACGCCCCGCGCTGCGGCAGTTCGCGAATTTCGACCATTGACTTCGAATGGACGTTACGGGTGATACGACCGTCAGATTCTCCTAAAACCGGAACCGTTAGGTTCGTTTCAAAAAGAGATTTCTAACGAATATTAGAGATTTGAAATCTAATTGTTGGATTTGGAATTATGTCAAAATCAAATTTGGAAAAGGTCGTTGTAAGTGCAGTTCGATGGCCGTTGATGGAAATCGACTGTACGGGCCTTGATAAAATTATTTAAATTAGTAATAATTTGTGTAAGATCATAAGAAATGATTTGGAAAGAATTGGGATGAAAATTTCCATATTTGAAAAGATAAAAATAGATTTTTATCGAAATGAACTAGTTTTGAACTAGAATTATAATTCCATTTATTTTTAAAATAAATAAAGCGGATTTGAAATAGTTTTGAAAGTAAACAGAATTTCCATTAATTGAATTAGAATGGATTTGAATCGAAATTGTCTTTGGAATATTTCGATGTTGGATTTCGTGATTATAAATATATTGTTATGCAAAATTTGAAAGATATATTTATATCGTTATTTCCAATACGATATTTGTTGCCCGTAGAATTTGTTATTGAATATAAGCCGATATAGTTTCTATTTAGAGCCTTGTATTTAATATCAAATGTGATTTGGGTTTGTCGTGAATGGTGTCTTCATTAACACTATTCTTAAACCCAGTTGAGAAAAAGATTAAATCTTTTTATTTGGATTTAATGAAGTATACCAATTAAATGGTATTTAATTGGAATTGAATTTGAATTGATTTTTGGGTTTATCGTGAATGTTGTTTAAAATAACGCTTATTCTTTAACCCGATAAATAATGGAATGTGATTTGGGTTGTCGTGAATGGTATCTTTAATAATACCGTTCTTAGACCCAACAGAGTTAAGAAAATTAGAAACTAAATGGAGTTTTTTTAAGTTGAATGGTTTCTTGGGTATTGATATGATGTTGGTTTCGGCCTTCGGGGTTAACACTTAGGGAATTATTCACTTGCTAATTTACGGTTAAAGGCTGATGGAATAGAATGTGATTTTGGGTTTATTATGAACTGTGTTTAAATGACATTGGTTCTTTAACCCAGTTAAAGACAGGATATGATTTCCCAAGTTAAACAATCAGTAATATTGATTTTTGGGAAGATTAAAACCAAGTGGAGTTTTAATGAATCTTTAATTAGATTGAAATGATCGAGAATGGAGTATCACCAGTTTTGCTCCAAACGAAAGTTAAATCTTTAATTAGATTTGAACGTGAAATGGCAATTGAATTTACCAATAACACCGTGTTGTTAGATATGAAGTATTACCAGTTTTACTTCATGGGATGAAAAGGTTGGGATTGGGAAATTAAAACAAATGATTACTTTGGTAAGGTTCCTTAATCCCGATTAGTTTGGATAAACCATGATTTGGTTTGAATTGATATTCAAAAGAAGATTAAAGAATAAATTTAAAGAATCTATCTTTGATAAAATTAATGGGAACATCTCCCTAAGAATGTGAAATTTAGCAACTAACTCAAGATTAGTTAAGATGAATGGTTTTCTGGGTGTTGATCTGATGTTGGTTTCGGCCTTCGGGGTTAATATTTGGGGAATCATTCTCTTACTAATTTACGGTTAGTGACTGATGAATTGGAATGAGGCTTATGTTGTGTTTGTGTAACAATTGTTTATTATATACGCGAGTTATTCAGAAAGACCAGGTTTATCCCATTCTGAATAACTGATTCGACGATGTGTCGAGGATGAAGACGGTGGTCGAAGACCGGAGGTCTTCACATCATTTGGGTGATTACTGATGATCTTGATTGGGCTGTACACCCAAGAGGAGGGAATCAGTTGGTGATCGTCCATACGTACTTGGAGAGTGATGGATATGAGAGGTACAAGGTGCCTTCGGTTTCGTCCAGACCCAGAACGAACTTGTAAATGGACTGTGTGTCTGACATTGGATTTTATTTTGTGTGATTGATTTTTATTAAATATATATCTGTTTGGCAGCGTAGAATTTATTCTCTTGCTTAACGCCCTACTCTGAGACGTACGAGCTTAGGGGTTATATACTGATGGATATCAACCGCATGGAGTGAATTGCTTGTGTGGCATGCCTAAGTGGAAAATGATCAAGGCTTCTGTTGAAAAGAAAAGTCTTGTGGTTGATGATCAAAGCACGACCTGTGTGGTATAGCTTTGTGTAGCGTTGATTCGCGAGCCTCACACCCCAGTTGTGAACCAGAAACGGGAGAGGGACCTCAGGGAGGAAGTGCATTTCTTTCTAGCTAGAAGTGGCGTCAGTGGTTTTACACGCCCTAACGAGTTTGACTTATGTGGTTGTTGGATTGCTAGGCGCCTCAGATATATCGGTGACTGTGTGGAGTCGATGGAGTCATTTGGCTCATTTACGCCCCAAAGGGTGGGGGAAACGCAGTGTTCAGGCATTTTAGTCCACATCAGTGGACCGACCCTGACGATCCAAGGGCTCACCTGTGTCCAGGTCCTGAGGCTCGGGCTAGAGAGTCTCGATCGGTGAGGACTATCTTTTGCCTCGGTTCACAGATGGAAATCCAACTTCCAATACGTGACTTTGCGGTTTTGATTGTATAACCTATATATGGCGACATAGTGGTATGGGGCACTCATGCCGTCTATGATTGATACTTATTATTTGAAGTTGTTTTATACACTATACACATATAGTAATAATAAAACATTAAATTTCACGTACCAAGCATTCTTGGCTATTATAAGGTAAAAACCCTACCCTCCGGTTTGCGTTGCATTGTGTGATGGGACCTGGGTTTTATAATAGCTTCATTGTTATTTATTTAGCATTGCGCTGTTGTTTTATGCACTGGTTTTCTTGGGAGGAAACCCCCTTCCATGTTATACGGCATGGTCCCTTGATTTACCTAACTTTAAAATAAAGATTAATAACTGTTTTAATTCTCACACCATTCACATGACAGACCTGGAGTTTATTGTTTTAACCTAAACTCTGGGTGCCCTTATTTTGACACAGGCAGCTAGTAGTTTTGGTTTTGCAGATTTATATTCACAGGATCCTGGTTTACAACTGGAATGATATTCAGAAAGCTCTGTATCCGTATATGTCCTTCAGTTGTGCTTTGTATTATTTTCCGCTGCTATGTAATGTATTGTAATCTCTGATATTTATCGAATGTGTAATATTTATTTGTACTCTGTATATTCTTGTATTCTGATGAATTGTTGTAACTAATAATGAAATGTTCTTCTGTTTGTGATCTGATCTGTCTTGTCCTCAAATTATCCGCTCTTTCCTTCACGGGGAAGTTACGGGTTACTATAGTTGGTATCAGAGCTTTGATTTACAAAGCTCGAGAATAAGACACGTTAGAACCAAACGAAAGAATTCATCAGAGATTGGATTAGTAATATCCAATGAAAATGACACGTTAGAGATGGTATCAGTAGTGTCCTAAAACGAGTGTGAAGAGTATATTTTTAAAATGAAAAAAATTTTTGTTTTGAAAATGTAAATCAATTATTCTTATTTGATTATTTATTTTGTATTGAATTTGGACAATTAAGTATATAGAGATTTTGCGTATACATCTGATCCGCGTGTATTTGAAGTTTAAATATACTCGATAGATATAGAATCACACTCTAGTCACTGGGTCTAATTCTGATGATGGCACGCCATCATCAGTGTCCATATTCGAGTGCCGAAAGTGGGATATCTATATATTTCCAATTGACTGGTGTGAGAACCAAAATATAGTTAGAATTATTGTTGCGATTCGGCATCAAAAATCTGATTTTTTGGATATGTATTAAAGTTATGTGATTGAAAAGATAATCAACAAATTGATTGCTGGTTGTGTTATCTGATTATCGTTTGATTAATTAAATGTTGAACCTTTAGCCAAATTGAACCAAATAGTGGACTGTTTTGAAAAAAATTCGCATTTGCATGCATATACATGTACTTACATTGAACAGGTCATAGCAAGGAAGCTAGAGAAGAGGAATAAAATTGTTTGCCCGACAAATAGGTACACGTTTATTGTATTTCTTGGGTTTTTGATGATTTTATGAGCCGATTGTCTAGCCGCTTGGTCGTTTCTTTTTCTTTTTGGATTGGTGAGGGCCATAGGAGGTTATTTGAAATATCCCAAAGCTCCCGGGGCAGGGAGGTTATGGCGAATGTAACACCCCACATCCGTTAGTGTCACTCACAAAGGGAATGCACTAAGTTCTGTGGAGCATTATGGGTAAAAGATGCAGATAAATTACAAGACAGACAAACATTAAACAGCGGAAAATAAAACTTTGCTTTATTGACAAAATAATTTGTACAAGGTTCCTTTACAATATCAGAGTATCAACTGTCTTTACAAAATAAAGAAGCATAAAATACATTTATATTCCCCAATGTAACAAAAGCCAGCCATAGCAATCCAAAGCCGATGCATCCAAGATTCTTCAAGCTTGGAAAGAGAAATCATCCCAAAACAAATCTGAGCTATCCTATTTCCTCCTTAACAACCTGGGGGGGGGGGGGGAACGGAAGAAAGAAGACGAAAGAAAAACAGAGTCAGACATAAAGCCTGAGTAAGTTCAGTAACTTCTAGCATGTGAACATGGAAAACAAAACGATGTGAATTAACTGAATACAAGATTACACCATGACGATAGGGTCAACAAGATTAGACAAGGTAGTCACAAGATATGCTAAGATAAACTGGATACGCTCTAATACTTTCGTTGCTTCGCTATTTACTTGTTATACTGGTTTCTATATCTCTGCACTGCCTAACTAGTGTTTCAACTAGTAATGATAACGTGATCCCAATCCCTGTATTTTCCATCGCCTTCAGGCATCCATTTATTAGTTGTTACCTAGATCTAATCTAGGGTTTTCTATCCACTACTTTCTAGATTTAACTATAGTTTTACGCTATCTGCTGAACGCTTTTCGAGTTCAGGGTTTATGCCACCTAGTCCAACTAGGGATTACGCTACCTGTCGAACAATGCACCCAAGTCTAGGACACACTACCTAGAGTGGTATATGTTCCTAGGCTTCCCCACGTATGTATCGCGAATCGTTATCGCTTGTCCAGATGCACATGTCCTATAATGTGCGATCCGAGTCCTGTGACCGGGCAAATCAAGGAATACAGAACTCGATCGGGAGCTTTCAGATATCTGCCGATGCAGATGCTAAGGTCTTTTTTTATTCTAGTGGCTATGGTCCCACTTGACCCCTCCCTCAGCTAATGAAAGGCACACCTTGTAAAATGAGAACTATACGCCGGCTCCCGGTGCCCCACTATCCTATGGCCATCCGCAACCATAACTAGATAGCAAGTATATGGTCTTTAGGAGTTCTCCGCCTTTCCGCTTCACGTATCTCGATTGACTCAAGATGGATGGTAGACGACGAGTTGCTATCACAGGGCTACCGTCTTCTCGCCGAATCACGCTGGTCCATCCTAGTCTTTAGCTTGCCACATATATATTGCAACCAAGGCATACCCTCGGTTCTTCTAACGCAGACCTTAACCTCTGTGAGCCTAGGATGATCATCTACAGCCTCACAGAGGGATACCAAGAGTACCCTAACGTCCCCTCGAAGCCTCGGGCTTCGTAACCCAATTCGTTGGAGCCTTCTTAAAACTAGATGGATGTCTGCTCCTTCGTGTTATACTAAGAATCACTACTTAGTTCTACTAACTAAGGTTTACCACTTAGTTTCCAAATTCCTTGTTTTCTTAACTAAGTTTTACTACTTAGTCCCTTTTTCAACTGAGGTCTACTACTTAGTTTTCTTTCTTGCCAGGTTGGATTGGTTAAGTGTATTTAGTCGATCCAAGCTATCTTAACCCTCTTCCCTTATCCTATTACACTGGTTAAGTTTTATCCCTTCATGCTTTTTACTTAACCCTATTCATTTATCATATTCAGATGGTTAAGCGTTCAAGTTTACTTAACCCTATGGTCTAGTCCAGTTAACATATTAATTTGGCTAAGTGTATTACTTAACCCCAACCTCTAGTCTAATTAACATGTTAAATTGGCTAAGTGTATTAACTTTACTTAACCCCACCTTCTAGTCTAGTCAACATGTTAATTTGGCTAAGTATTCCCATGGACTTAACCCTCCCATTCTAGCTTTAACTGTGCTAAGTTGGTTAAGTGTTCCTTAACCTTCCCATTCTAGCTTAACCGTGTTAGGTTGGTTAAGTGTTCCTATGGACTTAACTCTCCCATTCTTGTTCTAGCTTTAATTAATAAATTAAAGCCGCAACCTCTCACATTAGACAGATATTGCTGCGGTTACTGGATGTGCCGGTCGGTTCCGGGCAGGTTTACACCGCAACTCAGTCTAACCTCGGGTTAGGCATATTCATGTTTTCTAAGTTCAAAGGGTTTTTGATTAATTTCCAAATCTGGTTTTGAAAACAACCATCCCGTCCTTCGGATCAGTTAGGGATAGCCAGGGAGGGCAGGAAACTTGTATTTTCCAAACCCAAGCCTAGACACTATCCTCTCTGTCACCCTAGAACCTTCTGGTCTATGTGTTATAAAAAGGGATGTTATCAAAATACTTTTCTTTTGTTTATAAATTGTTAACAATTTATTTCAAAAGCCCATTTCCCCTTTTAAGACAAATTTGGCCTATATTTATTTGTCAAGCCTACTAGTATACTTATATTCTAGGCCCAAGTCCTAACCCAACATGCAGTTTAGGCCATTTCCTATTTCATTGCCGAAACTAGATTAAATATCCTAGTTTATAATTTATGGCCAAAACTTAACCAAGTTACATATTTTGTGGTAAATGAACAATTTAACATTTATGACGAATTCTATAAGTAAATTACTCCTAATTTACTTATTTCATTACTACTCTTTTAATGTACATTGTCACATTTATTATTATGGCCCATTCTCTCTTATTTATCATATTTATACTTTTTGGTATGTAAATTATACCAAATTTAGTGTCGCTAACCATAATTTATTCTAAACATGACAATTGCTCACAATTATGAATAAATTCAAAATTGTGCTAATATACTTATTCCAAATCAACTTTAGTTAACCCAATCTTGGTTTAACACCCTAATTCACAATTTATGGCAAAACTAGAATTATTTTTCTAGTTTACATTTTATGCCTAAAATTTAGCTTACTTACTAACGCTAAATTTAATATGTCAAAATCACATATTCCCTAATCCATGTCAAATTTCCCCGTTTTCATTTTAATATGCATGTCATAATACATATTCCTAATTAGGCCAATTTCCAAGTTTACAATTACGTTCATATTCATTTCCATGTTTTTCCCCAAATCGCATTCCCACCTTTCGAATAATCGTGATTCAACCTAGATTATAAATAAATCTAGATTCGTAGATAAAAAGGGAATGAATCAAAATGACAAGAAGGAATAATTGGCATAAAAAGGTTTGGATAACAATGTAGGTTCAAGAATATGGGTAGACCTAACTAAATAGGTAAATTCCCACTGTCTTAAAACCAAAGAATGGGCAAAATAGGTTCAAGAACGTGGATAGACCTAACTTAATAGGTAAATTCCCACTGTCTTAAAACCAAAGAAAAAAAACAAGGAACAGGTAGAATAAATAATTGGGTTTAGACCCAATTTCACAATCACCAAACTAAAGCAATATTACCCTAATCATGAATCATGGGTGTCAAAATCACAATTGTCCTCATTATGTCATAAGCAATAGTTTATGTCCAATTCAAATGCTTATGTTCTTAGTCATAAGTAATGTCCATGGTCATAGGCAATATAGGCGATGTTCATAGTCCAAAAGGGAAAATAATTCCCATAGTCCTAAGTCATTGTCATAGGCAATGTTTATATGTCCCAAAATCAAAGGCTTATGTCATAGTCCAAAGGCATATGCTTTCAAAGGACACAGTTCTATAGTCACAGTCACGGTTACAGTCTTATTTGTCCTCGAATCATAACAGTTCTTAATTCAGTCCAAGAGTATAAACACAGATTCGAAGAGAGAGAGAGAGAGATTTGGCATATTCCTTTATTCCTTTAATTTCATGTCACAAATAAAACAAAATATTCAGATCTAGAAATAACCAACTTACAGAAAATAGATCTAGAAAAGAAGGAAATCGTGGCTATGATTCGTGCGTCGTTGCTTGAAACTTGTTTGAGCTAGCCTTTGAATTCTTCACTTGAAACTTTGATTTGAATCCCTCCTTAAAAGTCTTTTAGCAGCATCTCCTCGTCTTGAATCATATTTTATTTTATTTATTTAAGAAAATTTAGAAGAGGGGAAGAAGCCATGAATCTTAGCAGCATAAGGATAGAAGAGAATTGGTGCAAAGAGAATGAAGACTAGGGCTGTTTATATAGCTGCTCAAGACCTTATCGTACACGCAGCGCTGAGTCAGCATTGAACCTAGTTAAGAAAATAGTCCAGGTACGTAGATGAATCTAGCCAAACCTTATCATACACGCAGTGCTGAGTCAGCATTGGGTCCCACAAGCTATTTTGGCGTAAAAGTTTGATTTTCAAACTTTTGAATTTCTGGAATTTATTTAACTGTTTTATTCACATGAAATATTCTTATATGTATACAATTCCTCTAACGACCATTTTACGCGTATATATATATACGCATAACTTTCATTTTATTTTCAAAATTCAAATGATGTTGCCATATTTCATTGACTGTAGCCTTATCTTGAATTTTATCTTTCGTATACATATATTTTTGCATATATATATATATATTTATATTCTCATATGTATATATATATATATTCTTTATTTCCTTATATGTACGTTCTTATCCTTTCAAATTTTGAATTTGTATACGTACATATATTTGCATGTTCAGTTGGCCCTCTCTAAAACAAAGATAAAAAATTATGCCGCCGCCGGGGTTCGAACCCCCGACCTCCATGCTACAAATCCAATGCCTTAACCAACTGAGCTACAGAGGCTTTTGTTAATAAGTCTTAGAACAATAATAATTATTGTTCTCTCCTTACTTCTCTTTTTCATGTTAGTTACAATACTTAAATTAAACAACTGCATGGATCTTTTTCTTTTAATTTTTCTTTTAAAAATTAATTATACTTTAATTTGAGAATCTTAATGTCACAGAATTATGGGGTGTTATAGCGAAATTTTTCGAAAATTTAGGGTGTTAGCCAAATTTTTGAAAAATTTGAAAAGTTCTTAGAAACTGAAAAGTTGAAGAACTTAAGCCATAAATAAAATAATGAAGGTTGAGTTGATTAGTTAAACAACTTTCAGCTTCGTTCCTTTTCGAGGATGAAAAGTTTTAAGTGAGGGAGATTGTAATAACCCGGAAATCCGAGCCAATTTAAAATTTTTATTTTGGCAATTTTGGTGAATTTTGAATATTTAAAATGATTTATTTTAAATAATAACGATGAGAAATTTATTTTGAATAGAATTAGAACGTATATTTATATAGCTCATTGTTAGAATATAAATATTTTATTTTAATTATAAAAGGAATTGAAAATGGCGCGGTAGTTTGAAATTTCGATTTCAAAATTCAAGTCGATGTATAGGATTCAAAATAAACCGAATTTTAGTGAAACCAAAACTATTAGAATCTATTTGAGAATATCTTTCAATCCGAAAAATTGAAATTTCATAGCGGGGACAAAAAGTTAGGCCCAGTTGAAAATTCAGAATAGTCGCTATGGAATTTTGGCCCTTAAAAATAGCCATTTTGCAAACGACCTCTATTTTCGATGAAACCACTTTTGTTGGAATCGGAATGTTAAGTTATTGCTAAATTCCAAAATTCGTAATTTTCTGAATCAATATTTGAGCATGGCGAAGTAAAACATGTTTTGCCAATTTCAGTCAATTTTGATCGACTAGAAAATGGCCATTTTTCAAAAGGTCTTAGAATTTGATGAAACTAGTTTTGTTAGGACCGTATCATCAATACGAAGCTAGAAATATTTTTTCTGGAATTTTTCGTGTTAGTATGTGACCCCAATAAATTGTAATGTGCGTTCAAATTCAATATATAGATTTATATTTTGATTTTGATGGAAACTGGTCGAAATAGTAGAATCAACTTATGAAACATATCCCATTGTGTTCGTAATGGGGGTAATTAGCTAGGGACGATAGTCGTTGGGTCTCGTTTCGAGTTCGAATAAAAAGTCACTTTTTGATGGAAAATTAAATTAAATAAATTAATTATAAAACCCCTCTCCCACTCTCTCTCCCCGATTCACTTTTCAGAAGAAAAAAAACCATTACCCCGTCGCACCCCTCCCCCCCCCCCCACCCCACGATCTGACCTCGCCACCGCTCCTGTAGCCCATTCAGCCGTGACAACCACCCCATCATCGGACCCCTCGGGCGCCCCATCTCGGCCAACGACGAGACCCCCCAGCCACGCAAGAACCCGCAAACCATCCAAGACCGCCGACGCTCCACCGCTGCCCCTACCTGACCGGGATCCCCGCCACCCTCCAGCACTGGGACGGCGCAGGCAACCCTCCCCTCCTCTGAGCGAAAGCTGAAAGAAAATGCGAGTTTTTCTCTTTACTTTATTTTATTTATTATTAAGAAATTTGTTTTAAAAGGATATAAAATAAATCAGTCTTATATATTAGGGCATTGACAAAGTAAAAATTGAATTTTGATTATCATGAAAACAAAGTAAAAATTGGATTTTTCTTTATATGAAGTAGCGAAGAAAAAGGTAAGATTTTTGAAAAATAAAATACTTGATTTTTTTTAGAAAATAAAAGACTTAATTTTTATATTAACAAAGATTGGATTATATCTAGAAAAAACTGATTTTCATAAACAAAGATTTGATTTATATATTTGAAAAGATATGATTTTTATAATTGAAGTAGCTGTATAAAAATCTGGTTTTTATATAAGTTGCAATATATAAATATAATTTGTATATAGAAAATGACATTGTAAAAATGTGATATTTGAGATATAAACATCGATTCAAAATATAAGCATCGTGTTAGAAAAAGGTGATTTTCTTCCTGTGTAGAGTTAGATGAAAAATATGATTTTTAATATCAACTACGTAAAACAGATGACGATGGAATGGACGGAAATCAAAACGAAATCCAGACTGGTTAGAAATTCAAAAACAGAATGGAGGAGTGGAATCCTCGGTGAGAACCCCTCACTTTTATTTTTATTTTCTTGTTGAAATAAATACTAGGATGTAGATGGTGCTTAGCAGCACCTGACACCCGTCGTCCACAGACCATGGACGACTTGTTTGTTTGATTGATGTGTTGTGAAAAGTGATTGTGTGATGCGGAATGAAAGTAAATATTTTATAGATAAAAATATGATTTATAACGTGTATATAAAATAAATATTTATAAACAAATCAGACGATTTGTTTATGTGCACCCATTTGACTGAAATTGAATTGGGATGATAAATTTTACACATCGCCCACTACACGAATAAAAATCTGTGTTTGTTGATTTGAAACCCCACACGGGTATTGGGATGATATTCGACGTACACTAATCCCGATTGTTTAGTTGTATGTCAATCGATGGGTTGACAGACTGTGTAAGCGTTAATTATTTGTAATTAATGCTTATGCAGTTGTGTGGTGAAGTCTGGATGATGGTTTATTATTTATCGTTGCTATTATATACATATGTTCTATGGAGTCCATATAATTAACATTATATGGTAATTGATTGGTCCTAATTCTAATTTGGAAAATAAAGAATATTATAGAATATAAATTCATATGTAGAATATAATATAAATTCATGTGCTGAGTAGAATATAAATTCATGTGTTGAATAGATTAAATATTCATGTGTTGAATAAAATAAATATTCATGTGTTGAATAGAAGAAAACGTTCATGTGTTCAATAAAAGTTGTGTTGATTAGATTGACACCATTTTGACGTGAATGATATTTATATCGATTTTATTCATTTTTATAATGAATATAGAAAAGGAAGTGATTTCAAAATATAACGTTTTGAAAATATTATCATTTATAGATTAATGATATGGAATATTCAATTTTGATTAGAAATTGAATACGAAGTTGAAATCATTTTGAAAACGAATTTAAAACGATTTATAAAATATGTTTTGAAAGGAAATCAACGATATATATAATATATATATATTATATATATAGTGGCCTGAATAGAACGCACCGCGCTGCAGCAGTTCACGAATTTCGACCATTGACTTCGAATGGACGTTATGGGAGATCCGACCGTCGGATTCTCATAAAACCAGAACCGTTGGGTTCGTTTTGAAAAGAGCTTTCTAATGAGTATTAGAGATTTGAAATATAACGGTTAGATTTGGAATTATGTGCAAATCAAATTTGGAAAAGGTCGTTGTAAGTGCAGTTCGATGGCCGTTGATGGAAATCGACTGTACGGGCCTTGATAAAATTATTAAAAATAGTAATAATTTGTGTAAAATCATAAGAAATGATTTGGAAAGAATTGGGATAAAATTTCCATATATTAAAATATAAAAATAGATTTTTATCGAAATGAACTAGTTTTGAACTAGAATTATAATTCCATTTATTTTTAAAATAAATAAAGAGGATTTGAAATGGTTTTGAAAGTAACCATAATTTCCAATAATTGAATTGGAATGGATTTGAATCGAAATTGTCTTTGGAATATTTCGATGTTGGATTTCGTGATTATACAGATATTGATATGGAAATTTGAATGAAATATTTATATCGTTATTCTCAATACAATATTTGTTGGTCGTAGAATTTGATATTGAATATAAGCCGATATATTTTCAATTCAGAGCCATGTATTTAATATCAAATGTGATTTGGGTATGTCGTGAATGGTGTCTTCATTAACACTGTTTTTAAACCCAGTTGAGAAAAAGATTAAATCTTTTTATTTAGATTTAATGAAGTATACCAATTAAATGGTATTTAATTGGAATTGAATTTGAATTTGAATTTGAATTGATTTTTGGGTTTATCGTGAATGGTGTTTTAAATAACCCTTGTTCTTTAACCCGATAATTAATGGAATGTGATTTGGGTTGTCGTGAATGGTATCTTTAATAATACCATTCTTAGACCCAACAAAGTTAAGAAAATCAGAAACTAACTGGAGATTACTTAAGTTGAATGGTTTCCAGGGTATTGATCTGATGTTGGTTTCGGCCTTCAGGGTTAACACTTAGGGAATTATTCACTTGCTAATTTACGGTTAAAGGTTGATGGAATAGAATGTGATTTTGGGTTTATTGTGAACCGTGTTTAAATGACATTGGTTCTTTAACCCAGTTAAGGACGGAATATGATTTCCCAAGTTAAACAATCAGTAATATTGATTTTTGGAAAGATTAAAACCAAGTGGAGTTTTAATGAATCTTTAATTAGATTGAAATGATCGAGAATGGAGTATCACCAGTTTTTCTCAAGACGATGGTTAAATCTTTAATTAGATTTGAACGAGAAATGGTAATTGAATTTACCGATAACACTGTGGTGTTAGATATGAAGTATTACCAGTTTTACTTCAAGGGATGAATAGGCTGGGATTGGGAAATTAAAACAAATGATTACTTCGGTAAGGTTCGTTAATCCCGACTAGTTTGGATAAACCATAATTTGGTCTGAATTGATATTCAAAAGAGGATTAAAGAAAATTTTTAAAGAATTTATCTTTTATAAAATTAATGGGAACCTCACCCTAAGAATGTAAAATTTAGCAACTAACTGAAGATTAGTTAAGATGAATGGCTTTTTGTGGATTCATCTGATGTTGGTTTCGGCCTTCGGGTTTAATATTTGGGGAATTGTTCTCTTACTAATTTACGGTTAGTGACTGATGAATTGGAATGAGGCGTATGTTGTTTTTGTGTAACACTTGTTTATTATACACGCGAGTTATTCAGAAAGACCTGGTTTATCCCATTCTAAATAACTAATTCGACGACGTGTCGAGGATGAAGACGGTGGTCGAAGACCGGAGGTCCGTACATCGTTTGAGTGATTACTGATAATCTTGATTGGGCTGTACACCCAAGAGGAGGGAATCAGTTGGTGATCGTCCAGACGTACTTGGAGATCGATGGATATGCAAGGTACAAGGTGCCTTCGGTTTCGTTCAGACCCAGAACGAACTTGTAAATGAATTGTGTGTATTACATTGGATTTTATTGTGTGTGATTGATTTCTATTAAATATATATCTGTTTGGCGGTAGAGAATTTATTCTCTTGCTTAACGCCCTTCTCTGAGACGTACGAGCTCAGGGGTTATATATTGATGGATATCAATCGCATGGAGTGAATTGTCTGTGTGGCATGCCTACGTGGAACACGGCCTGTGTGGCATAGCTTTGTGTAGCGTTGATTCGTGAGCCTCACACCCCGGTTGTGAACTAGAAACGGGAGAAGGACCTCAGAGAGGACATGCGTTATAACACCCCGCCTCCGCTAGGGTCACTCGCAAGGGAATGCACTAGCTTTAGAGGGGCATTATTGGTAAACATGCACAGAAATATCACAAGACAGAACAAATAAAATAGCGGAAGTAAAATCAAACTTTCATAACATGAATAAATAAGGTCTAAAGCCTTTTACATCAGAGTACATCAAAACCTGTCTTGCAATAGTAAAGAAGCATAAAGACTTTTTCATAAATTATTCCCCAAGTAAAAACAGTAAAGTAGCCATAGCCTAGTAAAGTCCGAGCCATCCATGATGACCTTCAAGCAGAAGTAGTCCGAACTAAACAACAGTATTTCCTCCCTGTAACCTTGGGGGGGGGGAACGGAAGAAAGAGGCAAAACAAAACGGGTCAGTCAAAAAGAAGGAGTAAGCCATATCTACTATCAGCATAAAAACTAGTAAAGTTAACTGTCATGAGAAACTGAGATGAGCATAAGCATGATGACATGATAGATAAACTAAATCAAAATAACAGGATGAACTATTGAACTCAGATAAACTAAGGTGTCATGATAAATTATGATATCAAGATAAAACAAGGTATCACATCGTCAGGTTTCTATCAAGTATAATATCCCCAAGATATCTATCACGTATAACGTCCCATGGTATCTATCCTGTACATCTGCTCTGCACCTACCGTACTAGTATCCCAACTGTATCATGTGTTATCCGTGAATGACCCTTACTCAAAAGTCGTATAATGGTCCATGTCAACCTAATATGCCGCATATATATGTTACTCAACTCATATGTTCCTTTCCGTGTATAAGTTTAGTCCCTTGCCGTAGACCATACGGGCTTTCCCCTGAGATTCTGTATTACTTTAACATAGTCCCATGATCCTTAAGATCGGTTTGGACTGTTACCCTAAACCTAGCTAGGGTCTTCCAACATGAATTATCGTTTGAACAACTAGGACTTATGCTACCTAGGGCTACTAGGGATTATGCTTACCTATTGCACGTTTTCGTATTTCGGTTTGGGTTCAGCCACCCAGGGCCACTGGGAATTACGCTAACCGTCAACCGCGCCCTTTTTCCCATGCATTCATCGTGAATCGTTTTTCCATGACTGTATGCACATGTATCACATCGTTCCACCCGAGTCCTGTCACAGGGCAGATCAAGAAATACAGGACTCGGTCGGGAGCTTTTGATTTATCTGCCGATGCAGATGCTAAGGTCTGTTTTTCTATACGTGGCTATGGTCCCACGAGACCACTCCCTCAACTAGCGAAAGATAAGACAGGATAAATCCTGTATGAGAACACAACACTGGCCAACCCACATCCAAGCCTTACCGCACCCATAATTAGATATCAATTATGGTCTTTTGGGTGTTCTCTGCCTTTCCGTACGTACACGCTTGACCAAAGATGGTAGGTAGCCTGACGAAATGCTATCTAGGGTACGATCGTGTATCGTCGACTATCCCCTATCCATCCCCGTCTTTAGGTTGCTCGTATAGCAACCAAGGCATACCCTTGGTTCTTCTAACGTAGACCTGGCAGCTTACAGAGGGATACCAAGAGTATCCTCACGTTCCCTGAAGCCGCTGCTTCGTTACCCAGTTCGCTGGAGCCTTTATCTAAATCAGATACTTGCTCCTATTCGTATACTTAAGCGATGACCTACCGTATCAGGTTACCCATCTATCTATGAACTGGTCTAAATTTCCTTGACTAAGAATCATTACTTAGTTATTCTTCAACTAAAGTTTACCACTTAGCCTTATTCCCGTTATCCTTGTTAACTACGGTTATCCACCTAATCCTCAGAACTAGGGTTCACATAATGGATTAAGTGTCACTAAAGTTCATGACTTAACCCATCTACAAATCATGTCAAAATTGGCTAAGTATCCAAGCCCAAGATTTAACCCTACAAACCATGTGTCAAGTTGGTTAAGTATATATTAACTTGACCCTATCAAATTACTGAGTCAAATCGGTCAAGCGTATTTAAGCGATTCGTGACTTAGCCTTATCATGTTTTCACGTTAGATTGGTTAAGTATAGGTTAACTTAACCTCATCTGATTTCCATGCTTAGACTAGTTGAGTCCAATCTTAACCCCATCCATTAACTGTATTTTTCGGTCAAGCGTCATTAAGAAAACTTACTTAACCTTACCAAGTTATCGTGTTGGATTGGTTAAGTGTTGGTTAACTTAACCCCGTCCACTAGTCGTATAAAAATGGTTATGTGTCATTAGGCAAATCAAAATACTTAACCTACCCAACCTTGTCATGTTTTGTTAAGTATCATTAGCCTAATCAAATTACTTAACCCATTTGTCCATGTCATATTTGATTAAGAGTCATTAATCAAATTAACTTAACCCTATCATGTGGCATTAATTACTTAATGCACCTCAACCTCTCACATTAGACTTTGTTGTGGTTACTAGTTAAGCCGGTCGGTTCCGGGTAGTTTTACACCACAACTTGGTCTAACCTCGGGTTCAAGCACAACATGACCAACTTCTCACATTGGGTCCTATTGTTTGCAACTACTAGTTAGGCCGGTCGGTTCCGGGTAGTTTTACGTTGCAAACTCAACCCAACCTCGAGTTGGCCACACTTATATTATCTAAGTGTCATGTCCATCATGTTTCCAAAACATGTTACAAATTTTCAAGCATTTGGGTAGACCTAACTTAATAGGTAAATTCCCAAAGGGTGGACCTAACTTAATAGGTAAATTCCCAAGCTTATGTTTTTATGCATACTTATATGTCAACTTCCATGTTATATTTCAAGTCATATTTTCAAGTTATATTTTCATGTCACTAGAAATTTCCCATAACATAACCCAACGCTTTTAAACTCGCATATACGTTCGCAACAACGTAATGGATTAAAAGGATAGACTTGGCAAAGGCGTGACAAAATGGATATTAAGCCACAAGTTAATCATGGTGGCAAATGAGGCACAAATGTGTTCATTAACTTGCATGTTACATTCTTAAGCCTCAAAAACATGCATAAACCCAAACTTGGCACATAAGCGAATCATGGTGACAAAAGACATGGAATGATGACCAGTAACTCGCATATATCATCATATAAGGGTTATGACTTCATATGCAAGTTGACATAAAGGTTATGAAGGTTCTCATGTTGCATAATGCAACATTTCAACACAAAGGTTGTAGCTTTTAGCTCACAAGATCAAGATAATGACTTCATAAACTTGCATGACATGATAGCATGTGTCTTTCTCAATGATCAAACCCAAACTTGCAACATGAACATTTAACTTCATAGTTAATATCTAAGAGTAGGGAAAGGGCTTACATTGCTATAAAGGCACAAATCGAAATGCAAAACAAAGATTGTGATGAAGCCTATGCGTGCCATCATCCAAAAACCCCATCTTTATGAACTAAGATCAAAGCTTTTGCCTTGAAATCAACTTGAGAAGCTCTCATACTAACATAGGGACTCTCTAACACTCACATAATCATGAAACCTCTCATAGAAATTTACTTAGGAATTTTAGAATGAAAGTGGAGGACATGAGAGTAATAATTTTGCCATAGTTTAGTTGCATGAATGAATAATAAGGATTTAGGGGTAGGTTAGGGGCTTATTTATAGAGATTCGGAGTGATTAGGACCTTAGGATTAACCCTAGGACCAATCTGAACCTTTAAAACCCGTCTCAGGCCACCAGACTAAACCAAAACAGATGACCAGGTGCACCAGGCCGTAACACACGGAAGTGTGTTTTTGGGCCCAGTCAACGCCCAAGTCGACAGCCCTGTCGACTATGGTCCTGGGGTGTCGACAGCCCTGTCGACTCCCCAGTCGACATGGGCTTTGGCGGGAAAATTCCCGCCTACCCCGCCTGGACCAAACTTCTGAGTTTTTGAATTGTTTCCAACTTGAAATTTCCTGAAAATCGATATGGGCCTTAACTGGGTCATACGGGCTCCGATTCTCGAAAACTCGGACTCTATTTCGCGTATTTTTCCGAGGCGAACGCAATGGTAAATTCCGTTTAACTTAATTCTAAAAGTATAAACAGAATATCTTTTATTTTCATAGTTCATTAGTTTATACGCTTGCGTATCATCACATACGTGCGTAAATTTCTTATTTTTAGAGCGTAAAAATACGGGGTATCACATTCTCCCATCCTTAAGGAATTTCGTCCCCGAAATTCAATAATAGTAGGATTTATGTCCCCACATTATCATCCATAAGTGTTCAGCCAATTGTTGCAACCATGTGCACATGTGCAAAAGTGAATCACAATATAGAAAAATATGTATGCCTAACTTGTGGTACCACCTACATGAATGCTATTTCTTGAAAATTTCTTTTCTGAAAACATGATGCTCTCATCCTAAAATATACTTGCAGTTCTAAATGAATGCAAAAATTTGAGAAAGCAATTTCATCCAAATTTTCCCACACTCTTACAAGATAAGAGTGAAGTTCATCCAATTGGCGCATCCAAGACCTTACCATCCATTTTTAATTTAGAAAAAATCTAATTTTCTAAACTTTATATAACGGAAAGATTTCCCGTTTTATTACTTTCTTGCTTTATTTTGTTTATAAGGCATTATCGTGCAATATTTCATAATTACATTAAGCACAACAGATTTCATAAAAAAAACAACGTGCAAATATTAAGATAGCTTTCAGTACATCGTTACTACCAGATAACAAAGAAAACAGTACTGAAAAAAAATACTATCCTAGGGATACACTGATAGAAGTCAATCCTGATGGAAGTAGCCACGGATGAGCTCCTCTAAGCTATCTAACCTCTCCTCATATCGGCGGTTCCCCTGCCTAACTTCTAACTGTATGTCTTGTATCCCTGCTCCTAACTGATCATAGGAGCTACCCATGTCCTGAAGCATCTGCTGCTGAGTCTGAGCTAGGTCTACCTGTGCCTTCAGCATCTCCTGCTGTGACTTCATTATGTCCCGGTGGCTCCTCATTATGAGCCTGCTGCTCTGAAACATACCTCAGCTCAGTCCTCCAATCTGGATCCCTAGCAACCCATGGATCCCAGGCACCTGTATCTGAAGCCCCCTACGCCGGGGCCTGATGAGCCCAAGCTCCTTCCCAAGCATGCCCTGTTTGTGCCTGCTCGTCCTCATGCT
This sequence comes from Allium sativum, assembly GCA_030737875.1. Lineage (NCBI taxonomy): Eukaryota > Viridiplantae > Streptophyta > Magnoliopsida > Asparagales > Amaryllidaceae > Allium > Allium sativum. The sequence continues at coordinate 800,549,513 of CM060924.1, read as the reverse complement.
GTGGTGCCTGATAGGGTTCCTCAAACTGTCCGAACTGACCATCATGTGGTTCTTCCTCCTCGTCACCTTCACTCTTTCCCTCATCTAATCCCTCATGCTCCATAGGCTGTGGCTCATCTTGCAGATCTTGCATATTTATACCCATCCTTCCTAGTGCAGCTTCAGTGATGATAGCAGAGGGATGGTTAGAATGTGACAGATAATCCTCATCATGCAAATCAACCCCAAATCGGTGAAAAACCGTGGTCCATAAGTTCCCAAAACAAATATTGGCGTGCCTTGCTTCCCTATAAATTTGATATTGCTGTAAGATGGTCCTTGCCCAGTTCATTTGTATGCCCCAAAAAATAGCATAAGTGGCGGCCTTAACAACGACCGGGACTCTATCAAACCCAGCATTTTGCCCTGCAAGATTATATTGCAATATTCTGACCACAAACCTAGCTAGCAGGCGCAAATGTGTACTATCCCAATGTCTCATCAGTCCATTAAAAAAGATCCTACCCCACACATTCAAATCATTCATCTCAAGATCGTTCGTATCTAGTCCCGTACCACGGATATTCAACATGTCCCCAAACTGGATCTCATTCATAAATATATGGGTACCCTTAATCCTTGAACTATAGGTTATTAGCCCATCATTATCCACACCAATTTCCAAATGAGCATAAAAAAGTCTTACCATACGTTTGTAGCCTCTCCTCTCGGCTGTGCGCGTATCCAGAATATGAATCAAACCCGCATTAGCAAACAAATTTTCCACGGCGGTTCCCGCAAAATCCGCAAACCTCACCGGTCGGCCTAAAAGCAAGTTCCTATTGGCGATCCGCACGTAGTGCTCGATTATCTCTTGTAGCTCGTCACACCACTCGACCTCTTGCACGGATAATTGAGGGTAAAGCTCGTAGAGATTAGGTGGATTAGCCATGGTGATTCGGGCACGAATCGGAAGAGGTAAACTATAGATCCAGGTAGAGAGGGTCTTTAGCTTCGATTTAAGACCAAATTTATGAAGAATAGTGGAGGAACGAGGTGATGGGCGGTGGGGGAAGTGGTGAATTTTCGGTTTTGGTGGCTGGAAGGGAAGAGGCAAGAGAAATGGGGGTTTGGGAAAGAAAGCCGTCGGCTGCGGCTTTATATTTTTTTCTTCCTACAGGCCCCTTGTGTCGACAGGGCTGTCGACAGGGGTGGGGGGTAAGTCGACTGCCCTGTCGACAGGCCTGTCGACTTGCCCCTTTATAATTTTTTTTTCTCCTTTGCCCAGCTACCCTTCCATTGCCATCCTTTGTCCTAACTCAGTTCTATTTCTCTCGAGAACTATCTTCATCGTATTAAAAACACTTTCCTAGCTCGGAAACTAGTCGTAACCAAAACCATAGTGACTACCGATGGAAGAGAGAAAGGAAAAAGGGGATTCAACCGATAAAACAAGGACAGTACTAATGGCCTTTGGGGAATAGCCTTTAAAAACAAAGTTTTTCTTGTAAAATGCTTCTTTGTAAACGGTTTTCAAGTAGTTTTCAGAAGGTCTTTAAAAACTTTTGCCCAGTCTGGTAACCTTCTTCTCTGATACCAAATATAACACCCCGCCTCCGCTAGGGTCACTCGCAAGGGAATGCACTAGCTTTAGAGGGGCATTATTGGTAAACATGCACAGAAATATCACAAGACAGAACAAATAAAATAGCGGAAGTAAAATCAAACTTTCATAACATGAATAAATAAGGTCTAAAGCCTTTTACATCAGAGTACATCAAAACCTGTCTTGCAATAGTAAAGAAGCATAAAGACTTTTTCATAAATTATTCCCCAAGTAAAAACAATAAAGTAGCCATAGCCTAGTAAAGTCCGAGCCATCCATGATGACCTTCAAGCAGAAGAAGTCCGAACTAAACAACAGTATTTCCTCCCTGTAACCTGGGGGGGGGGAAACAGAAGAAAAGAGGCGAAACAAAACGGGTCAGTCAAAATGACTGAGTAAGCCCTATCTACTATCAGCATAAAAACTAGTAAAGTTAACTGTCATGAGAAACTGAGATGAGCATAAGCATGATGACATGATAGATAAACTAAATCAAAATAACAGGATGAACTACTGAACTCAGATAAACTAAGGTGTCATGATAAATTACGATATCAAGATAAAACAAGGTATCACATCGTCAGGTTTCTATCAAGTATAATATCCCCAAGATATTTATCACGTATAACGTCCCATGGTATCTATCCTGTACATCTGTTCTGCACCTACCGTACTAGTATCCCAACTGTATCATGTGTTATCCGTGAATGACCCTTACTCAAAAGTCGTATAATGGTCCATGTCAACCTAATATGCCGCATATATAGGTTACTCAACTCATATGTTCCTTTCCGTGTATAAGTTTAGTCCCTTGTCGTAGACCATACGGGCTTTCCCCTGAGATTCTATATTACTTTAACATAGTCCCATGATCCTTAAGATCGGTTTGGACTGTTACCCTAAACCTAGCTAGGGTCTTCCAACATGAATTATCGTTTGTACAACTAGGACTTATGCTACCTAGGGCTACTAGGGATTATGCTTACCTATTGCACATTTTCGTATTTCGGTTTGGGTTCAGCCACCCAGGGCCACTGGGAATTACGCTAACCATCAACTGCGCCCTTTCTCCCACGCATTCAACGTGAATCGTTTTTCCATGACTGTATGCACATGTATCACATCGTGCCACCCGAGTCCAGTCATAGGGCAGATCAAGAAATACAGGACTCGGTCGGGAGCTTTTGATTTATCTGCCGATGCAGATGCTAAGGTCTGTTTTTCTATACGTGGCTATGGTCCCACGAGACCACTCCCTCAACTAGCGAAAGACAAGACAGGATAAATCCTGTATGAGAACACAACACTGGCCAACCCACATCCAAGCCTTACCGCACCCATAATTAGATAGCAATTATGGTCTTTTGGGTGTTCTCTGTCTTTCCGTACGTACACGCTTGACCAAAGATGGTAGGTAGCCTGACGAAATGCTATCTAGGGTACGATCGTGTATCGTCGACTATCCCCTATCCATCCCCGTCTTTAGGTTGCTCGTATAGCAACCAAGGCATACCCTTGGTTCTTCTAACGCAGACCTTAACCTCTCATGAGCCTAGTATAATCACCTGGCAGCTCACAGAGGGATACTAAGAGTATCCTCACGTTCCCCGAAGCCGCTGCTTCGTTACCCAGTTCGCTGGAGCCTTTATCTAAATCAGATACTTGCTCCTATTCATATACTTAAGCGATGACCTATCGTATCAGGTTACCCATTTATCTATGAACTGGTCTAAATTTCCTTGACTAAGAATCATTACATAGTTATTCTTCAACTAAGGTTTACCACTTAGCCTTATTCCCGTTATCCTTGTTAACTACGGTTATCCACCTAATCCTCAGAACTAGGGTTTACATAATGGATTAAGTGTCACTTAAGTTCATGACTTAACCCATCTACAAATCATGTCAAAATTGGCTAAGTATCCAAGCCCAAGATTTAACCCTACAAACCATGTGTCAAGTTGGTTAAGTATATATTAACTTGACCCTATCAAATTACTGAGTCAAATCGGTCAAGCGTATTTAAGCGATTCGTGACTTAGCCTTATTACGTTTTCACGTTAGATTGGTTAAGTATAGGTTAACTTAACGTCATCCGATTTCCATGCTTAGACTAGTTGAGTCCAATCTTAACCCCATCCATTAACTGTATTTTTCGGTCAAGCATCATTAAGAAAACTTACTTAACCTTACCAAGTTATCGTGTTGGATTGGTTAAGTGTTGGTTAACTTAACCCCGTCCACTAGTCGTATAAAAATGGTTAAGTATCATTAGGCAAATCAAATTACTTAACCTACCCAACCTTGTCATGTTTTGTTAAGTATCATTAGCCTAATCAAATTACTTAACCCATTTGTCCATGTCATATTTGATTAAGAGCCATTAATCAAATTAACTTAACCCTATCATGTGGCATTAATTACTTAATGCACCTCAACCTCTCACATTAGACTTTGTTGTGGTTACTAGTTAAGCCGATCGGTTCCGGGTAGCTTTACACCACAACTTGGTCTAACCTCGGGTTCAAGCACAACATGACCAACTTCTCACATTGGGTCCTATTGTTTGCAACTACTAGTTAGGCCGGTCGGTTCCGGGTAGTTTTACGTTGCAAACTCAACCCAACCTCGAGTTGGCCACACTTATATTATCTAAGTGTCATGTCCATCATGTTTCCAAAACATGTTACAAGTTTTCAAACATTTGGGTAGACCTAACTTAATACGTAAATTCCCAAAGGGTAGACCTAACTTAATAGGTAAATTCCCAAGCTTATGTTTTTATGCATACTTATATGTCAACTTCCATGTTATATTTCAAGTCATATTTTCAAGTTATATTTTCATGTCACTAGAAATTTCCCATAACAAAACCCAACGCTTTTAAACTCGCATATACGTTCGCAACAACGTAATGGATTAAAAGGAGAGACTTGGCAAAGGCGTGACAAAATGGATATTAAGCTACAAGTTAATCATGGTGGCAAATGAGGCACAAATGTGTTCATTAACTTGCATGTTACATTCTTAAGCCTCAAAAACATGCATAAACCCAAACTTGGCACATAAGCGAATCATGGTGACAAAAGACATGGAATGATGACTAGTAACTCGCATATATCATCATATAAGGGTTATGACTTCATATGTAAGTTGACATAAAGGTTATGAAGGTTCTCGTGTTGCATAATGCAACATTTCAACACAAAGGTTGTAGCTTTTAGCTCACAAGATCAAGATAATGACTTCATAAACTTGCATGACATGATAGCATGTGTCATTCTCAATGATCAAACCCAAACTTGCAACATGAACATTTAACTTCATAGTTAATATCTAAGAGTAGGGAAAGGGCTTACATTGCTATAAAGGCACAAATCGAAATGCAAAACAAAGATTGTGATGAAGCCTATGCATGCCATCTTCCAAAAACCCCATCTTTATAAACAAAGATCAAAGCTTTTGCCTTGAAATCAACTTAAGAAGCTCTCATACTAACATAGGGACTCTCTAACACTCACATAATCATGAAACCTCTCATAGAAATTTACTTAGGAATTTTAGAATGAAAGTGGAGGCCATGAGAGTAATAATTTTGCCATAGTTTAGTTGCATGAATGAATAATGAGGATTTAGGGGTAGGTTAGGGGCTTATTTATAGAGATTAGGAGTGATTAGGACCTTAGGACTAACCCTAGGACCAATCTGAACCTTTAAAACCCGTCTCAGGCCACCAGACTAAACCAAAACAGATGACCAGGTGCACCAGGCCGTAACACACAGAAGTGTGTTTTTGGGCCCAGTCGACGCCCAAGTCGACAGCCCTGTCGACTTGGGTCCTGGGGTGTCGACAGCCCTGTCGACTCCCCAGTCGACATGCGCTTTGGCGGGGAAATTCCCGCCTACCCCGCCTGGACCAAACTTCTTAGTTTTTGAATTGTTTCCAACTTGAAATTGCCTGAAAATCGATATGGGCCTTAACTGGGTCATACGGGCTCCGATTCTCGAAAACTCGGACTCTATTTCGCGTATTTTTCCGAGGCGAACGCAATGGTAAATTCCGTTTAACTTAATTCTAAAATTATAAACAGAATATCTTTTATTTTCATAGTTCATTAGTTTATACGCTTGCGTATCATCACATACTTGCGTAAATTTCTTATTTTTAGAGCGTAAAAATACGGGGTATCACATGCGTTTCTTTCTAGCTAGAAGTGGCGTCAGTGGTTTTACATGGCCTGACGAGTTTGACTTATGTTGTTGTTGGATTGCGAGGCACCTCAGATATATCGGTGATTGTGTGGAGCGGATGGAGTCATTTGGCTTATTTACGCCCAAAGTGTGGGGAAACGCAGTGTTCAGGCATTTTAATCCACATCGGTGGACCGACCCTGACGATCCAAGGGCTCACCTGTGTCTGGGTCCTAAGGCTCGGGCTAGAGAGTCTCAAATCGGTGATGACTATCTTTTGCCTCGGTTCATAGATGGAAATCCAACTTCTAATACATGACTTTGCGGTTTTGATTGTATAACCTATATATGGCGACATAGTGGTATGGGGCACTTATGCCGTCTATGATTGATACTTATGATTTGAAGTTGTTTTATACACTATACACTTAGAGTAATAATAAAACTTGAAATTTCACGTTCCAAGTATTCTTGGCTATTATAAGGTAAAAACCCTATCCTTCGGTTTGCGTTGGATTGTGTGATGGGAACTGGGTCTTATAATAGCTTCATTGTTCTTTATTTAGCATTGCGCTGTTGTTTTATGCACTGGTGTTCTTGGGAGGAAACCCGTTCCGTGTTATACGGCGTGGTCACTTGATTTACCTAACTTTAAAATAAAGATTAATAATTGTTTTAGCTCTCACACCAGTCACATGACTGACCTGGAGCTTATTGTTTTAACCTAAACTCTGGGTGCCCTTATTTTGACACAGGCAGCTAGTAGTTTTGGTTTTGCAGATTTATGTTCACAGGATCCTGGTTTACAGCTGGAATGATATCTGGAAAGCTCTATATCCATATATCTCCTTCAGTTGTGCTTTGTATTATTTTCCGCTGCTATGTAATGTATTGTAATCTCTGATATTTATTGAATGTGTAATATTTATTTATACTCTGTATATTCTTGTATTCTGATGAACTGTTGTAATTAACAATGAAATGTTCTTCTGTTTGTGTTCTGATCTGTCTTGTCCTCAAAGTATCCGTTCTTTCCTTCACGTGGAAGTTACGGGTTACTATACCTTCTTTACTTTCTTTACACACTGCTTCTGTTCGCTTTCTGCCAAAAAGGATCGACCACTCCAAGTTTTCATGCCTTGTTCCCCTTCATTTCGAAATGCTGCTTCCTTCATCGTTCTGTTCTAATTCCATAACTCACCCGAACTCTGGTTCCAAAATCGCACCACAAAAACAACCCTCGATCGACTGTCCGAACCTCCTATTTTGACTTCCTCGACGTCGACATCCTCCCACAAAAACAGTTCACCAGTCGATGTCACCTTCAACCAGGAATTTTCCATGATCAGCCGCGCCTTTCGAACCAAAATCCAGCAAGTACAACAACCTAAAACAGATCGCCATTGTCCAGCATATTGAGCACTCCGAGATCGCCAGTTTTCATGTTGAATACTGCATTGACTATTGCATTGTTAGTTTTATGGGAGGAAGAGATCAAATAATTTAAGTCGTTAAAAACAATGGGTGGCGGCTCATGCCAGTTGACCACGAAGAGGATATTTTGCCTTAGATTTAGGTTACGCCGTATATTTAAAAAGGAATGGACTAATTAAATATTATTTTATTATTACGTAAACTTTGTCATGAAGTATCAATTAAAATCCACCATAAACGACTTCCATTTTCCGATAAAAATGCTAACCCTAGCAAAAAAATATTTCGAATCCAATGGGAAATGCTTCGTCGAATTCCGAGGTCATTTTTAAAAATTCCTTAATAAATCACAGGCTAAAAATCACACGTTCAAATTTCCCATGATTACAAAATAAATCCAATCAAATTGAAACTTTGAAGTTATACTAGACCTCTTCCTTACCAATCCATTGAAATTTATTTCATTAAAATCGAAGTTCGTTTGGCCAACCGTTTATTCCTTTAAAGTTACCTCTGTCTAAATTGACCAAAAAAATAAACGGTTAAATAAAAACAATGGCATTTGATGCTGCCACGATCACATGGTAATCGAATTGCTACAAAAATTGAAATGTAGAAATAACTTACTAATACAAAACCAATAAAACTCGTTTGGTCGAAATCGAACTTCGTTCGGAAAACGACGATATTTTATAATTTAAATTGTTTGTCGATTTACAATTAAATTCCATATGCTCACATATTGACTTTGTTTGGCCCCAAAATTTGAAGCACACTAAGTTTTGATGTTCCGGATCCAACAAAATTCGTTTCATCGCAAAGGGAGGTCGTTTGAAAATTAACTATTTCTAAAACCTTTAAAATGTCGGTACATATTAATTAAATTCCAAAATAACCAGATAAAATAATAATAAATTATTATTATCATAAATAAACCTGAACAAAATATTTATAGCTTCAAATATTAATTATACAACTCGATAATAATAATTTTGAGTTAAACGTTATCCAAATTATATAAAAACCCTTTAAATTTATTAATAAACATTACCATTTATTAACGATTTCCATAGCGACTATTGTAACACCCCACATCTGTTAAGGTCACTCACAAAGGGAATGACTTAACTTCAATGGAGCATTATGGGTACTAGAACAGAAATATTACAAGACAGACATATATAAAACAGCGGAAGGTAAAGTAGAAGGACTTCAAATCATTTATTGAATATAATTGTTTACAATAAAAGCCCATCAACTTCCAATACCCAATTACATAGCTAAAATATCTGTCTTGCTCAAAAACAAAGAAGCATAATAATAAATTTTAGTATTCCCCAATAAAGCAAAGCAAGCAATAGCCAAGAGAGATCCAAGCCATACACGAAAGAGCCTGGGAGCTTGGTACCATCCGAACTAAGCTGTATTCCCACCCTGCAAACTGGGGGGGAACGGAAGAAAAAGAGGCGAAACAAAATGGGTCAGTTATAAAGACTGAGTAAGTCCTAGTGACTTTCTTCATAAAAACAGGAAAAGATAACATGGCATGAATAAACTGAAAGTAAACATAAGCATGATGACAAGATAAGCTACAGACACGATAACTAAGAACAACATCATATGACTATTATCAAGTATAACATCGCAAGGTTCCAATCCAAGATAAACTAAGTATAATTTCGCATGATTTCTATCAAGCATCACAAGATTTCTCTGCTTCCCCATTAAAATGTTCATGTGATATCTATTTGCTCTGCACCACCGTACTAGTATCCCAACGCGTGTCATGTGTTAACTATAAAATGATCCCTTGCCCAATTTCATGAAATGACTTATTACTTGGTCCTACGAAACGATCTATTAATCGATCGGCTCCTTAAAAGTCCTAGCTCGTTCATGTGTCTGTGTCATACGGCCCTATCATGAATGTAGTTACCTGTGCTAGGTCCACCATAGGGTGTATCAAGCTCTATGGTGCCAACCCCTGACACGAAACAAGCATGCATAGTGTAAACCTACTGATGCCCAATGCCTGTTTTTCAACTCCAGACTACGTGCACGACCATAGTCCGCTTGAACATACACTGGCACGCCTAATTAGCCGTCATTCTGGTCGCTTACAATCAGCCCTGTAATCGTGCCCCACCCTGCCTAGTTCCAAAATACCATGATACATCTAGTGGGTTACTGCTAAAATGGACCGCGTAACTAGGGTTTCCGTCCAATAGGTTAAGTGTTGTCATTTAAATTCAGGACTTAACCCTTATCAGTCTAGCATGTCAAGTTGGTTAAGCGTTGTCATTCAAGTTCGTGACTTAACCCGCCTACTTGTCATGTCAAATTGGCTAAGTGTTGTCATTTAAGTTCATGAATTAGCCCTACGAATCATGTGTCAAGTTGGTTAAGTATATTCAAGCGGTTCATGACTTAACCCTACCAAATCATCGTGTCAAATTGGTTAATTATATTCAAGAGGTTCATGACTTAACCCACCAAATCATCATGTCAAATTGGTTAAGTACATTCGTGCAGTTCATGACTTAACCCCACCAAATCATCGTGTCAAATTGGTTAAGTGTATTCAAGCGGTTCATGAGTTAACCCCACCAAATCATCATGTCAAATTGGTTAAGCATATTCAAGCGGTTCATGACTTAACCCCACCAAATCATCGTGCCAAATTGGTTAAGTACATTCAAGCAGTTCAAGTTCAGGTTTACTTAACCCACCCATTAGTCTGATTAACAGTTATGTTGGTTAAGTGCCGACTATTCATACGTTACTTAACCTTCCCATTCTTAGCATGTCTGTTTATTGGCATTAATTAATTATTAATGCATCAACCACTCACATTAGACCTGTTGTTGCAGTCATTGGATACGCCGGGCGGTTCCGGGCAGAATTACACCACAACTCAGTCTAACCTCGGGTTTAAGCACGATATGACTAACTTCTCACATTAGATCTTATTATTAGCAGTCAATGGATATGCCGTGCGGTTCCGGGTAGAATTACACTGCAAACTCAACCCAACCTCGAGTTAGCCATGTTCACATTCGTGTTCATATTCATGTTCATGTTCATGTTTCAACCACATTCATATTTCCAGTTATATGCCAATTATCAAGTTCGTAATTCACGTTTTTGCCGCAAAATGTATTCCCAAATTATTACCTTAATTCACTATAAGGTTATGCCATGTTATAGCCTTTTATTTACAACACATGCCAACTACCCAAAACCCAACTTAGGCGCATTCATATTAAACCTCTAACAAGTCATAAATTATCAAATATGTTTCAACTCCAAATTTTACATAATTAACATATGCCCAGGTTCTAGATTACATTTCAGTTTTACATATTCCCAATTCATACCAAATTTACATATGTTCAATTCATGTCGTTTTACATGTATACCAAGTTTATGCCAATTTACACATATCAAGTTCTAGCCAAATTACATATATCAAGATCCACATCAAATTATATATGCCAATCTCCATTCTTGCAATTACCATTATAATGACTATACCCAAATATCCAATTTCAGGTTAATGGTAGTAATACCTAAATATCCAATTTTTATGTTATGCCTTCGATTCTACCAAACACATATATCCAACTAGGCAATATCCCAATATTTTCCCCGTATTCAATCGTACGTAAATCGCGGTTTAGGCCTAGGTTCGAAATTGACCTAGGGTCATCAAAAGAAAATAAATGGGGGAGGTAGAAGATGCAATAAAAACGAGATCAGAGAGAAAACAGCATAAATCATCGTGATATGCATAAAGATTACAACTTGATGATAACATCATTACAAATCAAGAAAACTGCTGAATATATCATAAACATGACATGATCATAAAGATAGACAAGTCTCAAAACTCAAGATTCAAGGAGCAACAGAAATAGATCAGAATCGACAAAAATACTTAAATCCAGTTCCACTTTATTCCATAGCCATATCTTAATTAAATATTTAAATCTAAAAGTAACTAGAATTTACAGTGCACGGATCGAGAATTAGAAAGCAGAAGTTGATGTTGAATATCTATTTGATTAATCGTGTTCTAATTGAAAACACACAATTTGCAAATCTCTATGTGTAGTCTTGATGGAGAATAAGTAGTCCCTTTTCTTCTTTTAAGTATAACTAGAGTTTGAGCAGCATAAGGCTAGAGAGAATTGGTGTAGAGAGAATGGGGCTAGTGGGCTGTTTATATAGGATTAGATGAACGAACCTAGACTGAAAACGAGACTAGATACATCAGGATGAACCCAGACCCAAAACTGGGTTTTGGCACCAAGTCGACCCCCAAGTCGGCATAGGGTCAACTTGGTCCCTGGGAGGTCGACCTGGTCCTGGGCGGGAAAATTCCCGCCTAGTCTACGCTGGGGTTTGAATTCGAATTTCGAATTCGAATTTTGAGCTGTTTTCAATTCTAAAAATTCCTGAAATTTCGAAGGGTCATATCTCCCTCATACAGACTCCGTTTTTCAAAAACTCGGACTCGATTTCATGCAGAATTCCTAGTCGAATGCAATGGCACAACCCGTTTTCCCTGATTCTTATTTTAGAATTTAATTCTTCCATGATTTCTGATCTTAATATGTTATTGAAATTCAGGTTATTACATTCTCTCCTCCTTAAAGGATTTCGTCCCCAAAATCTCCAAGTTAAGAAGAATGTGTCCTACCATCCATCATCCATCTACTCAAAACATCATCCACAAGCAATCATTGTCCTTAAAAGATTTCTAATGCTGTATGAACATATGCAGAAAGTGTATGTATATGTTCCTTATCTAATGCAAATGATCAGGCCTGATTGATCTTCTTAATGCAAAATATGTTTAGTGCCATGAGTCCAACATGTATGCAAATAGTCCTATTTACATAAACACTATATGTGTGCACAAACATCCATCCACATGCAACATCCACATGATAACACATTCAAATTCATCCATAAAAAAGTATAAACACTCACGCATATGCAATATGAAAGGTGACTGAGCCGATCTTGTGTCTAATGTCCGTGTATATGCATCCACGAGCAACCACTTGCAACCATCAATAATAACATGTCTCAAACACATGTTTACACCCAATTGTTCCTACCTAAAGATATAGTCGAATGATAGAAGCAAGTAAAAAATTTGTGCCCATTAGGCAATGTCAAAACTGCAAATCTTCGTCACATATATACTGATTAGGAGAAGAACTCCCTAAGCACCAACCCCGAAGACCGAAATCAACATCAGACTGATACCCCAATAATTTCTCAACCCAACAAATATATATGTTTCTAGGAAACTAAGCATGATGGACTCCTTTTAGGCCACAAGAAATCCCCTCCCAAAAAACCAAAACGTTTAGCCAACCCAACAAACACCTTCAAGCCCCAACATGTATTACTAACAGATGAGTCAAACTCCCTATTGGGTTTACAACAGAAATAGAATTGAGAATAGGACCGAGAGGATATACTTAAAAGATAACATGCAAGTAAGCTTTACAGGAAAAGAGGGATCAAGGATATACTCTTAAAAAGAGATACGATGCGTGTATCTAGTCTTCAATCTTCTAAGTCGCAATTCCTTGAGCTTAACTCCATTGTGCTTTTACCATCTTTAACTTCACAATTTCGTAGCTTCTTAATTGCTACTTCCAAAATATGAGTTGGAACTCATTTCACTGTCGTCTCTCGTTCCACTTTCACTTATTCTTTTTCTAGTATACTCGGCTCAAACATAACTGTGTATTCATGGTTTCATGCAAGCTCTCCAAAATTCACTAGTGAATCCTGGATCTCGTTTACTCACTATAAGGTGTTCCACGCAGAAGGACTATCTCTTGAAAATAAACAGATGTCAACCATGTTGCCAAATGTACTTACTAAGGTGATTTTCTATGACTCATGCATAAGCGAAATGAACCATCTGCCTTAGTGGCGAACACTACTCGAGCGGATCAATGAATGTATCAAGAGATTTTAAGTAATTAAGTATGGAAGAACCCTAAGGGTTACACTAGACTTCGAGGGCATTACCGAGGCAAGTCAAGAGTCTAACTACCCTCTTTTAATACTCGAGAATGGTATCATTTCTGGATAACAGCTCCATCCCTAGAATCAACCCATAGCCCAAAAACATAAGCATTTCTTCTAAACTCAACACTTAGCATAGACATTCTCAAATCCAAACAAGTCATGAATAAATGAGCCGATTCCCCAACAGGATTTGAGACAAAAATGGGATCCTCTACCACGCTAGTACTAAGATGCAGAGACTCAACTATCGAAGCAGAATTAAAAGGATGCGATGTACAAAAACAAAGTTTCCATGGTATTATAGAAAAGAAAAGCTACACTTTTAACAGAAACGTTACCACCTCTCTTGGGTATGCTAGTTGTGAGAGCATACAATTTCCCTCTCGACGATCTTGTCCTTTGCCCCTGTCCTTGTCCTATAACACTTAACTACATGTCCTTTTTTACCATACAAACGATACTCTCGCTTGTCATGGGTTTAAATATTCTTTCACTTTGGCCTCTCCCCTTTCATCTTTTCCTCCTTTGTGGATTAAGCCATATCAACAAGTTTCTCATCCTTAGGCTTGTATTCTTTGTCCTCATTCTTACTATCCTTGTACAGCTTGTTGGCAAGTTTCATGAAAGCTCCCTCCATCGCATTACAAACCTACAAAGCTTGAAATAAGATTAGTCGCAAGTCAAACTACTACGGCTATAGATGGTGGTTGGGCACTCCTTTTCCCTCCGACATGTGTCGTACGACTACAAAACTATGGTGAAAAGAGAGAAAGAAGAGATTCAAAGAGAGAATCAAAAGATAGTGCATATAGATTTAGGGAATATGCCTTTCGTAAAACAAAACTTTTCATAGAAAAATGCTTCTTTGTAAATGTTTTGAAAATAATTTCAGAAGGTTTTTAAAAGCCTATGCCCAGTCTGGTAACCTTCTGCTCTGATACCAAATGTAACACCACACATTCGTTAAGGTCACTCACAAAGGGAATACCTTAACTTCAATGGAGCATTATGGGTACTAGAACAGAAATATTACAAAAATGACATATATAAAACAGCGGAAGGCAAAGTAGAAGTACTTCAAATCATTTGTTGAATATAATTGTTTACAATAAAAGCCCATCAACTTCCAATACCCAATTACATAACTAAAATATCTGTCTTGCTCAAAAACAAAGAAGCATAAAAATAAATTGTAGTATTCCCCAATAAAGCAAAGCAAGCCATACCCAAGAGAGATCCAAGCCGTACATGAAAGAGCCTGGGAGCATGGTACCATCCGAACAAAGTTGTATTCCCACCCTACGAACTGGGGGGGGGGGGGGGCGCAAAAAAAAGAGGCAAAAAAAAAACGAGTTAGTCATAAAGTCTGGGCAAGTCCTAGTGACTTTCATCATAAAAACAGGTGAAGATAACATGGCATGAATAAACTGAAAGTAAACATAAGCATGATGACAATATAAGTTACATGCACGATAACTAAGAACAACATCATATGACTTTTATCAAGTATAACATCGCAAGGTTCCCATCCAAGATAAACTAAGTATAATTTCGCAAGATTTCTATCAAGCATCGTAAGATTTCTCTGCTTCCCCACTAAAATGTTTCTATGATATCTATTTGCTTTGCACCATCGTACTAGTATCCCAACCCGTGTCATGTGTTGACTATAAAATGATCCCTTGCACGATGTCATGAAATGACCAATTACTTGGTCCCACGAAACGATCTATTAATCGATCGGCTCCTTACAAGTCCTATCTCGTTCATGTGTCTGTGTCATACGGCCCTATCACGAATATAGTTACCTGTGTTGGGTCCACCATAGGGTGTATCAATCCCTATGGTGCCAACCCTCGACACAAATCAAGCATGCACTGTGTAAACCTGCGGATGCCCAATGCCTACTTTTTCAACTCCAGACTATGTGCACGACCATAGTTCGCCTGAACCTACACAGGCGTACCTATTCAGCCGTCGTTCTGGTCGCTTATAATCGTCCCAGTAATCGTGCCCCACCCAGCCTAGTTCCAGGGTACCATGATACATCTAGTGGGTTACTGCTGAAATGGACCGCTTAACTAGGGTTTCCGTCCAACAGGTTAAGTGTTGTCATTTAAATTTGCGACTTAACCCTTATCAGTCTAGCATGTCAAGTTGGTTAAGTGTTGTCATTCAAGTTCGTGACTTAACCCGCCTACGTGTCATGTCAAATTGGCTAAGTGTTGCCAATCAAGTTCATGACTTAGCCCTACGAATCATGTGTCAAGTTGGTTAAGTATATTCAAGCAGTTCATGACTTAACTTTACCAAATCATCTTGTCAAATTGGTTAAGTATATTCAAGCGGTTCATGACTTAACCCCACCAAATCATCGTGTCAAATTCGTTAAGTATATTCAAGCGGTTCATGACTTAACCCCACCAAATCATCTTTTCAAATTGGTTAAGTATATTCGAGCGGTTCATGGCTTAACCCCACCAAATCATCGTGTCAAATTGGTTAAGTATATTCAAGCGGTTAATGACTTAACCCCACCAAATCATCCTTTCAAATTGGTTAAGTTTATTCAAGCGGTTCATTACTTAACCCCATCAAATCATCGTGCCAAATTGGTTAAGTATATTCAAGCGGTTCAAGTTTAGGTTTACTTAACCCACCCATTGGTCTGATTAACAGTTACGTTGGTTAAGTGTCGACTATTCATATGTTACTTAACCTTCCCATTCTTAGCATGTCTGTTTATTGGCATTAATTAATTATTAATGCATCAACCACTCACATTAGAACTTTTTTTGCGGTCACTGGATATGTCGGGCAGTTCCGGGCAGAATTACACCACAATTCAGTCTAACCTCAGGTTTAAGCACGATATGACTAACATCTCACATTGGATCTTATTATTTGCAGTCACTGGATATGCCGGGCGGTTCTGGGCAGAATTACACTGCAAACTCAACCCAACCTCGAGTTAGCCATGTTCACATTTGTGTTCATATCCATGTTCATGTTCATGTTTCAACCACGTTCATATTTCCAGTTATATGCCAATTATCAAGTTCATAATTCACGTTTTTGCCCCAAAACGTATTCCCAAATTATTACCTTAATTCACTTTAAGGTTATGCCAAGTTATAACTTTTATTTACAATACATGCCAACTACCCAAAACCCAACTTAGGCGCGTTCATATTAAACATCTACCAAGTCATAAATTATCAAATATGTTTCGACTCCAAATTTTACATAATTAACATATGCCCAGGTTCTAGATTACATGCCAGTTTTACATATGCCCAATTCATACCAAATTTACATATGTTCAATTCATGCCATTTTACATGTATGCCAAGTTTATGCCGATTTACACATATCAAGTTCTAGTCAAATTACATATATCAAGATCCATGTCAAATTACATATGCCAATCTCCATTCTTGCAATTACCATTATAATGACTATACCCAAATATCCAATTTCAGGTTAATGCTAGTAATACCTAAATATCCAATTTTTATGTTATGCCTTTGATTCTATGTAATAACCCGAAAATCTGGGCCAGTTTAAAATTTTTATCTTGGCAATTTTAACGAATTTTGATTATTTAAAATAGATTATTTTAAATAAAATCAACGAGGAATTTATTTTGAATAGAATTCGACGTATATATTTATATACGTCGTCGTTAGAACATAAATATTTATATACAATTATAAATAGAATTGAAAATGGCGCGGTAGTTCGATAATTCGATTTCAAACTTCAATTGAATGTACCGGGTGCAAAACAATCCGGATTTTAGTGAAACCAAAAATAATGGGATCTAATTGATAATATCTTTCCAACGAATCCGAAAAATCAAGATTTCATAGCGGGAATCAAAAGATATGTCCAGTTGAAAATTCTGAATAGTCGCTATGGAATTCAGGCCCTTAAAAATGGACATTTTGCAAATGACCTCGGATTTCGACGAAACTAGTTTTGTTAGGACCGTATCGTCAATACGAAGCTAGAAAATATTTTTCTAGAATTTTTAGAGTTCGTATGCGCCCCCGGTAATTTGAAATGTACGTTTAAAATTCAGTATAGTGATTTAAATGTAAATTCAACGAAAACTGATTCAAACGATCGAATCAACATACGAAACAAATCCCATTGTGTTCGGAATAGGGGTGAAACGCTATGGACGACAGGCGGTGGGCCTCGTTTCGAGGTCGTATGTGAAAGTCAACTTTTTGCAAAATAAATAATTAATTAAATAAAATATATATATATATATATATCCCCTTCAAAACCCGTTGGCCCCCCCTCATATTTTCAATCGAACGGAAAAGGAAAAAAAATAAAAAAAAATAAAAAAAATAAAAATCGAAGCCGCCGTCGAGGATCCTTCCTCCTCCCCTCATCTTCCGCCACCCCCTAGTCCATCGCCACCCCCAGACCGGAGCACCACGCCCACGAGACCCAAAATCGCCCAAAGACCCTGCCATGCCCTAACCCGATAGCCCCTCCGACGCCCTCGTTCCCCCGTCCTTTCTCTCCCTCTTTCTACCGTGAACCTCCCCCAGGCCAGACGGAAATCCTCACCGCCGCCTCCAGGAAGGAGCTCCGACCCTCCGACCTCTGAGCGCGACCTCCCCTGTCCACCACTACACTCCGACGCGCACCCCGCCTCTGATCAAATCCCAGTAAGCCTTTCTGATATTTTTTTTGTTTTTTTTGTCTTAGTTTATTTCAATAGAAAAATCCGATTTTGAATAATATTGTTTTTAGAATTATATTATCTTTTAAATTTAAAAATAGCATAAATCTTTAAAATTTAAAAATAGCATAGTTTTTTTTTTCAAAAATAGAATTAGCGTTGTAATGAAAAAGATATAATTTTTATATATATTACAGCAATATAAAAATGTGCTTTTTTTTTATATAACATTAAAAGGAAGTATACGATTTTTTTGACATGAAAGATATAATTTTTTCTTTATAAAAGATTAGATTTTTATAGTTAAAAGGATATGGTTTTTCATAGCGAGATAAAGATTTGGTTCTTATCATGAAGATAGCGTTATAAAGAAGGGATTTTTTTTTTAGTATATAGAAATATGGTTTCTTTATATAAGCGTTTGGAAATAAAAATGTGATTTTCATATATTGAACTTCGAAATAAAAATATGATTTTTATATATTGAACTTCGAAATAAAAATATGATTTTTATATATTGAACTTCGAATTAAAAATGTGATTTTTATATATTGAATAACATAGTAAAAATTCGATTTTTATATATTGAATAGCGAAGTAAAAATGTGATTTTTACATATGTAGTGAATACGGGCAACGAAGATGACGAAGATGCGATAGCGATGAAGATTTCTATCAATGAAGTGCCGTGGAGCTAGGATAGCTATCTGTGAGAATTTCTCACCTTTCAATTTATTTTTCTAGTTATATATATATACTAGGATGCAGACGGTGTTTAGTAGCACCCGACACAATCGTCCACAGACCATGGATTTGTTTGTTTGGTTGCATAGTTAGTTAGATTATTTGATTGAAATTGAATTGTTTGGTGAGATGAATGGATTTGATTGATGTGTGAATGGCGTGGGCCTTCACTAGACCGGGGATAAGGCTAGGCCTTGTCCCGTTTCTAGTATCGTGCCGTTATGCCGCCGAAATTTTCTAAAATAATTTAGAAAAATAAAAATATCATTTTATCTATAGAATGAACTGAATAGAAATTCATATGTTGGAATAAAATGTTTTATCGTTAAAAATATAATTTTTAACGTGAATGTGAATAAATAAATATTCATTTACAAACCAGACGGTTTGTTTATGTACACCTATTTGAAGGACATTGATTGGGACGATAAATTTTACACATCGCCCAAATGCACGAATAAAATATTTGTTTGATTGTTTGAAACCCCACACGGGTGTTGGGATGAAATTTGAAGTTCACTCATCCTGATTGATTAAATATGTCGATCGATTGATTGACAAGCTGCTATAAGCGTTAAATGTCTATATTTGATGCTTATACAGTGTAGTGCACTTTGGTTGATGGTTGATTATTTTTCAATGCTATTATATACATGTGTTGTATGAAAATCCATATAATTAACATTATATGGTGATTGATTGGGCCTCATTCCAATTTAGAAAATAAAGAATATTATAAAATAAAAGTTCATGTGTTGACAGTACTCATCCATTGAGATTGGTCATGTGTTGAACGAAATATTTTGATAATAAAATTTACATCTTTATCAATATAAAATAACGGTTCATGTGTTGACAGTACTCATCCATTGAGATTGGTCATGTGTTGAACGAAATATTTTGATAATAAAATTTACATCTTTATCAATATAAAATAACGGTTCATGTGTTGACAGTACTCATCCATTGAGATTGGTCATGTGTTGAACGAAATATTTTAATAATAAAATTTACATCTTTATCAATATAAAATAAAAGTTCATGTGTTGACAGTACTCATCCATTGAGATTGGTCATGTGTTGAACGAAATATTTTGATAATAAAATTTACATCTTTATCAATATAAAATAACGGTTCATGTGTTGACAGTACTCATCCATTGAGATTGGTCATGTGTTGAACGAAATATTTTGATAATAAAATTTACATCTTTATCAATATAAAATAACGGTTCATGTGTTGACAGTACTCATCCTTTGAGATTGGTCATGTGTTGAACGAAATATTTTGATAATAACAACTATTTTGAAAAAGAAACATTTGAAATAAAATATTTGAAATAGAAATTTATGAAGCCGTGTTGATTAGATTGACGCCATTTTGACGTAAACGATATTTATATCGATTTTATTCATTTCGAAATGAATTGAATATATAACGATTTCGAAATGAATTGAATATATAGCGATTTCGAAATGAATTGAATATATAACGATTTCGAAATGAATTGAATATATAACGATTTCGAAATGAATTGAATATATAACGATTTCGAAATGAATTGAATATATAACGATTTCGAAATGAATTGAATATAAAACGATTTCGAAATGAATTGAATTGAAAACGATTTCGAAATGAATTGAAATGAATTCAAGTTTAATTGAAAACGAATTGAAATGAATTCAAATTGAATTGAAATTTGAATTGAATAGAAATGAATTTTAAACCGAATTTATAAAGAAGAATTCAATTTTGATTTGAATTGAAATGGAAGTTGAAATTGCTTTTGAAACGAATTTTAAAACTATTTATATAATTCGTTTTAAATAGAAATCGACGAAATATATATTATATATATAATATAATGGCCTGAATAGAACGCGCCGCGCCGCGGCAGTTCGTGAATTTCGACCATTTATTTCAAACGGACATTACGGGAGATCCGACCGTCGGATTCTCCTAAAACCAGAACCGTTGGGTTCGTATCGAAAAGAGCTTTCTAATGAATATTAGAAATTTGAAATCTAACGGTTGGATTTGGAATTATGTCTAAATCAAATTTGAAAAAGGTCGCTGTAAGTGCAGTTCGATGACCGTTGATGGAAATCGAATGTACGGGCCTTGATAAAATTATTAAAAATAGTAATAATTTGTGTAAAATCATAAGAAATGATTTAGGGATAATTGGGATGAAAAACTCCATATTTGAAAAGATAAAAATATATTTTTATCGAAATGAACTAGTTTTGAACTAGAATTATAATTCTATTTATTTTTAAATAAATAAATTGAACTTGAAAAGGGTTTTAAAAATAACCAAAATTTCCAATGATTGCATTGAAGTGGATTTGAATCGAAATTGTCATTGGAATATTTCGATGTTGGGATTCGTGATTATACGGATGTTGTTATGGAAGTTTGAAAGATATCTATTTATATCGTTATTTCCAATACGGCATTTGTTAATCATAGAATTTGATATTGAATATAAGCCGATATATTTTCTATTCAGAGCCTTGTATTGAATATCAAATGTGATTTGGAGTTTGTCGTGAATGGTGTCTTCACTAACACTGTTCTTGAACCCAGTTGAGAAAGGATTAAATCTTTTTATTTAGATTCAATGAAGTGTATCAATTAAATAATATTTAATTGGAATTGAATTGATATTGATTTTTGGGTTTATCGTGGACTATGTTTTCAATAACACTCGTTCTTTAACCCGATAATTAATGAAGGTGATTTTGGGTTTATTGTGAACTGTGTTTTTAAATGACACGGATTCTTTAACCCAGTTAACGATTAAAACTAAGTTGAGTTTTAATGAATCTTTAATTAGATTGAAATGGTCGAGAATGGAGTATCACCAGTTTTACTCCAGGCGATAGTCAAATCTTTAATTAGATTTGAACATGAAATGGTAATTGAATTTACCGATAACACCATGGTGTTAGATATGAAGTATTACCAATTTTACTTCATGGGATGAATAGGTTGGGATTGGGAAATTAAAACAAATGATTACTTCAGTAAGTTTCGTAAATCCCGACTAGTTGAATCGAAATTCAAAAGTAGATTAAAGAATAAATTCAAGGAATTTATCTTTGATAAAATTAAAGGGAATCTTTCCCTATGAATGTGAAATTTAGAAACTAACTGTCGGTTAGCCAAGCAGAATGGTTTTCTGGATATTGATCTGATGTTGGTTTCGGCCTTCGGGGTTAATATTTGGGGAACTATTCTCTTGATTAATTTGCGGTTAGTGACTGATGAATTGGAATGAGGCGTATGTTGTGTTTGTGTAGCACTTTTATAAAATATACGCGAGTTATTCGGAAAGACCGGGTTTATCCCATTCTGAATAACTGATACGACGATAAGTCGAAGATGAAGACGGTGGTCGAAGACCGGAGGTCTTCACGTCGTTTGGGTGATAACTGATGATCTTGATTGGGCTGTACACCCAAGAAGATGGAAACAGTTGGTGATCGTCCAGACGTACTTGGAGATCGATGGATGTGCGGGGTACTAGGTGCCTCCGGTTTCGTTCAGACCCAGAACGGACTTGTAAATGGACTGTGTGTCTGACATTGGATTTTAGTCCGTGTGATTGATCTCTATTAAATATATATCTGTTTGGCGGCGGAGAATTTATTCTCTTGCTTAACGCCCTTCTCTGAGACGTACGAGCTCAGGGGTTATATATTGATGGATATCAAACGCATGGAGTGAATTGCCTGTGTGGCATGCCTAAGCGGCAATTGATCGAGGCTTCTGTTGAAAAGCAAAGTCTTGTGGTGATGATCAAAGCAAGGCCTTTGTGGCGTAGCTTTGTGTAACGTTTGCTTCGCGAGTTTCACACCCGGTATGAACCAAAAACGGGAGAGGACGTCAGGGAGGGCATGCGTTTCTTTCTAGCTAGAAGTGGCGTCAGTGGTTTTACACGCCCTGACGAGTTTGACTTATGTGGTTGTTGCTGTTGCGAGGCGCCTCGGATTGATCGGTCGTTCTCGAACCGATGGAGTCATTTAGTTGGCTCGTTTACGCCCCATAGGGCAGGGAAATGCATGTTCAGGGTTTAAGTTTAATCCACATCGGTGGACTGGCCCTGAGGATCCAAGGGCCCACCTGAGTCTGGGTCCTGAGGGGCGGGCTAGAGCGTCTCGAATCGGTTGAGGACTATCTTTTGCCTCGGTTCATAGATGGAAATCCAATTTCCAAATACGTGACATTTGCGGTTTTATTTGTAAACCTATATATGGCGACATGATATACGGTACCCATGCCGCCTATGATTGATACTTATGATTTGAAGTTGTTTTATACACTATACACTTATAATAGTATCAAATGATTTGTTTTAAACGTATCAAGCATTCTTTGGCTGTTATAAGGGAAAACCCTATCCTCGGCTGCGTTGCATTGTGTGATGGGACCTGGGTCTTATAACAGCTTCATTTTTCTTTATTTAGCATTGCGCTGTTTGTTTTATGCACCGGTATTCTTGGGAGGAAACCCGTTCCATGTTATACGGCGTGGTCCCTTGATTTACCTAACTTTAAAAATAAAGATTAACTGTTTTAGTTCTCACACCAGTCACATGACTGACCTGGAGTTTATTGTTTTAACCTAAACTCTGGGTGCCCCTATTTTGACACGGGCAGCTAGTAGTTTCGGTTTTGCAGATTTATATTCACAGGATCCTGGTTTACAGCTGGAACGATATCCGGAAAGCTTTGTATCCGTATATCTCCTTCTAGTTGTGTATTGTATTATTTTCCGCTGCGATGTATTTCAATGTAATTTAAATCTCTGATATCTCTGTGTAATATTTATTCATTTATACTCTGTATATTCTTGTAATCTGATGCATTGTTGTAATATACAATGAAATGTTCTTCTGTATGTGTTTTGTTGTGGCTTGTTCTCGAACTATCCGACACTTTCCTTTACGGGGAAGTTACGGGTTTTCACAGTTGGTATCAGAGCTTTGGTTTACAAAGCTCAGAGAACAAGGCACATTAGAACCCTACGAAAGAATTCATCAGATAATTGGATTAGTAATATCCAATGGAACGACTCGTTAGAGATGGGATCAGTAGTATCCTAGAACGAGTGTGAAGAGTATATTTTTCAAATGAAAATAATTTTTGTTTTGAAATCAACTATTCGTATTTGATTATCTATTTATATTGAGTTGGACAGTCCAGTATATAAAGATTTTGCGTATACGTCTGATCCACGTGTATTTGAAATTTCAATATACTGGATAGATATAGAATCACACTCTAGTCACCCGAAGATGATTCTGATGATAGTTCGAACATCATCAGAATTGGTATTCATGTTTCGAAGGTGTGATATCTATATATTTCCTATTGACTGGTGTGAGAACCAAAATTAGATAGGGCCTATTGTTGTGATTTGGCATCAAAAATTTGATTTTTGTATATGTATCAAAATTATCAATTTGAAAAGCTAATCAACTAATTGATTGATGTTTGTGTTGTTTGTTTATTTGTTTGCTAATTTTGAACCATTTAGCCTAATTGTATCAAATATTGAACGATATTGAAAATTAGTCGCATTTGCTTGCATATACATATATATCATTGAACAGGTCATAGCAAGGAGGCTAGAGCAGAGAATAAAATTTGTTTGCCCGACAAATAGGTACATGTTTACTACATAATTTACTGTTTTGTTTGGGTGATGATGATTTTATGAGCCTATTGGCTAGCCGCTTGGCTTTTTCTTTTTCTTTTTGAGATCTGAAGGACCGGGGAAGCTATTTGAAATTCCCCGATGCTCCCGGTGCAGGGGAGGTTATGGCGATATATTTCAAAAATTTAGGGTTTTAGCCAAATTTTTGAAATTTTGAAAATTCTCAGAAACTGAAAAGTTGGAGAATGGAAGCCAGATCGAGCGTAGGGCTGATTAATCAAACCACTTTCGACTTTGTTCCTTTACGGGGATGAAAAGTTTTAAGTGGGGGAGATTGTAATAACCCGAAAATCTGGGCCAGTTTAAAATTTTTATCTTGGCAATTTTAACGAATTTTGATTATTTAAAATAGATTATTTTAAATAAAATCAACGAGGAATTTATTTTGAATAGAATTCGACGTATATATTTATATACGTCGTCGTTAGAATATAAATATTTATATATAATTATAAATAGAATTGAAAATGGCGCGGTAGTTCGATAATTCGATTTCAAACTTCAATTGAATGTACCGGGTGCAAAACAATCCGGATTTTAGTGAAACCAAAAATAATGGGATCTAATTGATAATATCTTTCCAACGAATCCGAAAAATCAAGATTTCATAGCGGGAATCAAAAGATATGTCCCGTTGAAAATTCTGAATAGTCGCTATGGAATTCAGGCCCTTAAAAATGGACATTTTGCAAATGACCTCGGATTTCGACGAAACTAGTTTTGTTAGGACCGTATCGTCAATACGAAGCTAGAAAATATTTTTCTAGAATTTTTAGAGTTCGTATGCGACCCCGGTAATTTGAAATGTACGTTTAAAATTCAATATAGTGATTTAAATGTAAATTCAACGAAAACTGATTCAAACGATCGAATCAACATACGAGACATATCCCATTGTGTTCGGAATGGGGGTGAAACGCTATGGACGACAGGCGGTGGGCCTCGTTTTGAGGTCGTATGTGAAAGTCAACTTTTTGCAAAATAAAATAATTAATAAAATAAAATATATATATATCTCCCCTTCAAAACCCGTTGGCCCCCCCTCATATTTTCAATCGAACGGAAAAGGAAAAAAAATAAAAAATAAATAAATAAATAAAAATCGAAGCTGCCGTCGAGGATCCTTCCTCCTCCCCTCATCTTCCGCCACCCCCTAGTCCATCGCCACCCCCAGACCGGAGCACCACGCCCACGAGACCCAAAATCGCCCAAAGACCCTGCCACGCCCTAACCCGATAGCCCCTCCGACGCCCTCGTTCCCCCGTCCTTTCTCTCCCTCTTTCTACCGTGAACCTCCCCTAGGCCAGACGGAAATCCTCACCGCCGCCTCCAGGAAGGAGCTCCGACCCTCCGACCTCTGAGCGCGACCTCCCCTGTCCACCACTACACTCCGACGCGCACCCCGCCTCTGATCAAATCCCAGTAAGCCTTTTTGATATTTTTTTTGTTTTTTTTGTCTTAGTTTATTTCAATAGAAAAATCCGATTTTGAATAATATTGTTTTTAGAATTATATTATCTTTTAAATTTAAAAATAGCATAAATCTTTAAAATTTAAAAATAGCATAGTTTTTTTTTTCAAAAATAGAATTAGCGTTGTAATGAAAAAGATATAATTTATATATATATTACAGCAATATAAAAATGTGCTTTTTTTTATATAACATTAAAAGGAAGTATACGATTTTTATGACATGAAAGATATAATTTTTGCTTTATAAAAGATTAGATTTTTATAGTTAAAAGGATACGGTTTTTCATAGCGAGATAAAGATTTGGTTCTTATCACGAAGATAGCGTTATAAAGAAGGGAATTTTTTTTTTAGTATATAGAAATATGGTTTCTTTATATAAGCGTTTGGAAATAAAAATGTGATTTTTATATATTGAACTTCGAAATAAAAATTTGATTTTTATATATTGAACTTCGAAATAAAAATATGATTTTTATATATTGAACTTCGAATTAAAAATGTGATTTTTATATATTGAATAACATAGTAAAAATTCGATTTTTATATATTGAATAGCGAAGTAAAAATGTGATTTTTACATATGTAGTGAATACGGGCAACGAAGATGACGAAGATGCGATAGCGATGAAGATTTCTATCAATGAAGTGCCGTGGAGCTAGGATAGCTATCTGTGAGAATTTCTCACCTTTCAATTTATTTTTCTAGTTATATATATATATACTAGGATGCAGACGGTGTTTAGTAGCACCTGACACAATCGTCCACAGACCATGGACTTGATTGTTTGGTTGCATAGTTAGTTAGATTATTTGATTGAAATTGAATTGTTTGGGGAGATGAATGGATTTGATTGATGTGTGAATGGCGTGGGCCTTCACTAGACCGGGGATAAGGCTAGGCCTTGTCCCGTTTCTAGTATCGTGCCGTTATGCCGCCGAAATTTTCTAAAATAATTTAGAAAAATAAAAATATCATTTTATCTATAGAATGAACTGAATAGAAATTCATATGTTGGAATAAAATGTTTTATCGTTAAAAATATAATTTTTAACGTGAATGTGAATAAATAAATATTCATTTACAAACCAGACGGTTTGTTTATGTACACCTATTTGAAGGACATTGACTGGGACGATAAATTTTACACATCGCCCAACTGCACGAATAAAATATTTGTTTGATTGTTTGAAACCCCACACGGGTGTTGGGATGAAACTTGAAGTTCACTCATCCTGATTGATTAAATATGTCGATCGATTGATTGACAAGCTGCTATAAGCGTTAAATGTCTATATTTGATGCTTATACAGTGTAGTGCACTTTGGTTGATGGTTGATTATTTTTCAATGCTATTATATACATGTGTTGTATGAAAATCCATATAATTAACATTATACGGTGATTGATTGGGCCTCATTCCAATTTAGAAAATAAAGAATATTATAAAATAAAAGTTCATGTGTTGACAGTACTCATCCATTGAGATTGGTCATGTGTTGAACGAAATATTTTGATAATAAAATTTACATCTTTATCAATATAAAATAACGGTTCATGTGTTGACAGTACTCATCCATTGAGATTGGTCATGTGTTGAACGAAATATTTTGATAATAAAATTTACATCTTTATCAATATAAAATAACGGTTCATGTGTTGACAGTACTCATCCATTGAGATTGGTCATGTGTTGAACGAAATATTTTGATAATAAAATTTACATCTTTATCAATATAAAATAAAAGTTCATGTGTTGACAGTACTCATCCATTGAGATTGGTCATGTGTTGAACGAAATATTTTGATAATAAAATTTACATCTTTATCAATATAAAATAACGGTTCATGTGTTGACAGTACTCATCCATTGAGATTGGTCATGTGTTGAACGAAATATTTTGATAATAAAATTTACATCTTTATCAATATAAAATAACGGTTCATGTGTTGACAGTACTCATCCTTTGAGATTGGTCATGTGTTGAACGAAATATTTTGATAATAACAACTATTTTGAAAAAGAAATATTTGAAATAGAAATTTATGAAGCCGTGTTGATTAGATTGACGCCATTTTGACGTAAACGATATTTATATCGATTTTATTCATTTTGAAATGAATTGAATATATAACGATTTCGAAATGAATTGAATATATAACGATTTCGAAATGAATTGAATATATAACGATTTCGAAATGAATTGAATATATAACGATTTCGAAATGAATTGAATATATAACGATTTCGAAATGAATTGAATATATAACGATTTCGAAATGAATTGAATATAAAACGATTTCGAAATGAATTGAATTGAAAACGATTTCGAAATGAATTGAAATGAATTCAAGTTTAATTGAAAACGAATTGAAATGAATTCAAATTGAATTGAAATTTGAATTGAATAGAAATGAATTTTAAACCGAATTTATAAAGAAGAATTCAGTTTTGATTTGAATTGAAATGGAAGTTGAAATTGCTTTTGAAACGAATTTTAAAACTATTTATATAATTCGTTTTAAATAGAAATCGACGAAATATATATTATATATATTATATATATAATATAATGGCCTGAATAGAACGCGCTGCGCCGCGGCAGTTCGTGAATTTCGACCATTTATTTCAAACGGACATTACGGGAGATCCGACCGTCGGATTCTCCTAAAACCGGAACCGTTGGGTTCGTATCGAAAAGAGCTTTCTAATGAATATTAGAAATTTGAAATCTAATGGTTGGATTTGGAATTATGTCTAAATCAAATTTGAAAAAGGTCGCTGTAAGTGCAGTTCGATGACCGTTGATGGAAATCGAATGTACGGGCCTTGATAAAATTATTAAAAATAGTAATAATTTGTGTAAAATCATAAGAAATGATTTAGGGAGAATTGGGATGAAAAACTCCATATTTGAAAAGATAAAAATAGATTTTTATCGAAATGAACTAGTTTTGAACTAGAATTATAATTCTATTTATTTTTAAATAAATAAATTGAACTTGAAAAGGGTTTTAAAAATAACCAAAATTTCCAATGATTGCATTGGAGTGGATTTGAATCGAAATTGTCATTGGAATATTTCGATGTTGGGATTCGTGATTATACGGATGTTGTTATGGAAGTTTGAAAGATATCTATTTATATCGTTATTTCCAATACGGCATTTGTTAATCATAGAATTTGATATTGAATATAAGCCGATATATTTTCTATTCAGAGCCTTGTATTGAATATCAAATGTGATTTGGAGTTTGTCGTGAATGGTGCCTTCACTAACACTGTTCTTGAAACCAGTTGAGAAAGGATTAAATCTTTTTATTTAGATTTAATGAAGTGTACCAATTAAATAATATTTAATTGGAATTGAATTGATATTGATTTTTGGGTTTATCGTGGACAGTGTTTTAAATAACACTAGTTCTTTAACCCGATAATTAATGAAGGTGATTTTGGGTTTATTGTGAACTGTGTTTTTAAATGACACGGATTCTTTAACCCAGTTAACGATTAAAACTAAGTTGAGTTTTAATGAATCTTTAATTAGATTGAAATGGTCGAGAATGGAGTATCACCAGTTTTGCTCCAGGCGATAGTCAAATCTTTAATTAGATTTGAACGTGAAATGGTAATTGAATTTACTGATAACACCGTGGTGTTAGATATGAAGTATTACCAGTTTTACTTCATGGGATGAATAGGTTGGGATTGGGAAATTAAAACAAATGATTACTTCAGTAAGTTTCGTAAATCCCGACTAGTTGAATCGAAATTCAAAAGTAGATTAAAGAATAAATTCAAGGAATTTATCTTTGATAAAATTAAAGGGAATCTTTCCCTATGAATGTGAAATTTAGAAACTAACTGTCGGTTAGCCAAGCAGAATGGTTTTCTGGATATTGATCTGATGTTGGTTTCGGCCTTCGGGGTTAATATTTGGGGAACTATTCTCTTGATTAATTTGCGGTTAGTGACTGATGAATTGGAATGAGGCGTATGTTGTGTTTGTGTAGCACTTTTATAAAATATACGCGAGTTATTCGGAAAGACCGGGTTTATCCCATTCTGAATAACTGATACGACGATAAGTCGAAGATGAAGACGGTGGTCGAAGACCGGAGGTCTTCACGTCGTTTGGGTGATAACTGATGATCTTGATTGGGCTGTACACCCAAGAAGATGGAAACAGTTGGTGATCGTCCAGACGTACTTGGAGATCGATGGATGTGCGGGGTACTAGGTGCCTCCGGTTTCGTTCAGACCCAGAACGGACTTGTAAATGGACTGTGTGTCTGACATTGGATTTTAGTCCGTGTGATTGATCTCTATTAAATATATATCTGTTTGGCGGCGGAGAATTTATTCTCTTGCTTAACGCCCTTCTCTGAGACGTACGAGCTCAGGGGTTATATATTGATGGATATCAAACGCATGGAGTGAATTGCCTGTGTGGCATGCCTAAGCGGCAATTGATCGAGGCTTCTGTTGAAAAGCAAAGTCTTGTGGTGATGATCAAAGCAAGGCCTTTGTGGCGTAGCTTTGCGTAACGTTTGCTTCGCGAGTTTCACACCCGGTATGAACCAAAAACGG
Source organism: Allium sativum (assembly GCA_030737875.1). Classification (NCBI taxonomy): domain Eukaryota; kingdom Viridiplantae; phylum Streptophyta; class Magnoliopsida; order Asparagales; family Amaryllidaceae; genus Allium; species Allium sativum. The sequence goes on along the minus strand of CM060924.1, from coordinate 800,519,009 downwards.
GAGAGGACGTCAGGGAGGGCATGCGTTTCTTTCTAGCTAGAAGTGGCGTCAGTGGTTTTACACGCCCTGACGAGTTTGACTTATGTGGTTGTTGCTGTTGCGAGGCGCCTCGGATTGATCGGTCGTTCTCGAACCGATGGAGTCATTTAGTTGGCTCGTTTACGCCCCATAGGGCAGGGAAATGCATGTTCAGGGTTTAAGTTTAATCCACATCGGTGGACTGGCCCTGAGGATCCAAGGGCCCACCTGAGTCTGGGTCCTGAGGTGCGGGCTAGAGCGTCTCGAATCGGTTGAGGACTATCTTTTGCCTCGGTTCATAGATGGAAATCCAATTTCCAAATACGTGACATTTGCGGTTTTATTTGTAAACCTATATATGGCGACATGATATATGGTACCCATGCCGCCTATGATTGATACTTATGATTTGAAGTTGTTTTATACACTATACACTTATAATAGTATCAAATGATTTGTTTTAAACGTATCAAGCATTCTTTGGCTGTTATAAGGGAAAACCCTATCCTCGGCTGCGTTGCATTGTGTGATGGGACCTGGGTCTTATAACAGCTTCATTTTTCTTTATTTAGCATTGCGCTGTTTGTTTTATGCACTGGTATTCTTGGGAGGAAACCCGTTCCGTGTTATACGGCGTGGTCCCTTGATTTACCTAACTTTAAAAATAAAGATTAACTGTTTTAGTTCTCACACCAGTCACATGACTGACCTGGAGTTTATTGTTTTAACCTAAACTCTGGGTGCCCCTATTTTGACACGGGCAACTAGTAGTTTCGGTTTTGCAGATTTATATTCACAGGATCCTGGTTTACAGCTGGAACGATATCCGGAAAGCTTTGTATCCGTATATCTCCTTCTAGTTGTGTATTGTATTATTTTCCGCTGCGATGTATTTCAATGCAATTTAAATCTCTGATATCTCTGTGTAATATTTATTCATTTATACTCTGTATATTCTTGTAATCTGATGCATTGTTGTAATATACAATGAAAAGTTCTTCTGTATGTGTTTTGTTGTGGCTTGTTCTCGAACTATCCGACACTTTCCTTTACGGGGAAGTTACGGGTTTTCACATTCTACCAAACACATATATCCAACTAGGCAATATCCCAATATTTTCCCCGTATTCAATCGCATGTAAATAGCGGTTTAGGCCTACGTCCGAAATTGACCTAGGTTCATCAAAAGAAATTAATAGGGGGAGGTAGAAGTTGCAATAAAAACAAGATCAGAGAGAAAACAACATAAATCTTCATGATAGGCATAAAGATTACAACTTGATGATAACATCATTATGAATCAAGAAAACTGCTGAATAGATCATAAACATGACATGATCATAAAGATAGACAAGTCTCAAAACTCAAGATTCAAGGAGCAATAGAAATAGATCAGAATCGATAAACATACTTAAATCCAATTCCAATTTATTGCATGGCCATATCATAATTAAAATTTTAAATCTAAAAGTAACTAGAACTTACAGTGCATGGATCGAGAATTATAAAGCAGAAGTTGATGTTGAATCTCTATTTGATTAATCGTGTTCTAATTGAAAACCCGCAATTTGCAAATCTCTACGCGCAGTCTTGATGGAGAAGGAGTAGTCCCTTTTCTTCTTTTAATTATAACTAGAGTTTGAGCAGCATAAGGCTAGAGAGAATTGGTGTAGAGAGAACGGGGCTAGGGGGATGTTTATATAGGATTAGACGAGCGAACCTAGACTGAAAACGAGACCAAAAACATCAGGATGAACCCAGACCCAAAACTGGGTTTTGGCACCAGGTCGACCCCAAGGTAGATCTGGTCCTTGGGAGTTCGACCATAGTGTCGACCCCCAGGTCGACCTGGTCCTGGGCGGGAAAATTCTCATCGAGTCTACGCTGGGGTTTGAATTCGAATTTTGAATTCGAATTTCGAGCTGTTTTCGATTCTGAAATTTCCTAAAACATCGGAGGGTCATATCTCCCTCATACGCACTCCGTTTTTCGAAAACTCGAACTCGATTTCATGTAGAATTCCGAGACGAACGCAATGGCGCAACCCATTTTCCCTGATTCTTAATTTAGAATTTAATTCTGCCTTGATTTCTGATCTTAATTTGTTATTGAAATTCAGGTTGTTACAACTATTTTAAAATTTAACACGGACATAACTAACAATCTATAAATCGAAATTTGGATTTTTCTCTTTTATATGAAAATTATAATCAATAAGATTCCAACTGAAGTTCGAAACACAATATTATGAACTACAGCACCATTTCGAGCTCATTTTAAATTATATATAAATCTAATGTTCAAAGTTCATTTTATAAACGAATTTAATAATAAAAATCGATTCATATACCAATATAATATTAAAAATAAAATTTAAATATTCAAATTCATATGGCTGAAGAATACGGATTGTTACAGTATTCTAGTTATTAGCTAGTTCCTTCGGTTAAAAATATCATTTATCTTTTCCAATATGGAATATTTCATCCAAAATATTTCCAAATCATTTATTATGATTTTACATAAATTTTTTGTATTTTTAATTATTTTATTAAGGCCTTTACTACCGGTTTCCAGTATCGGCCCTAGAACCGTATCCATAACGACCTTTTTCTGAAACTAATCTAGACATATTTTAAAATCTGGCCGTTCAAATTTCAATCACATATATTCATGGGAAAGAGCTTTCTAATACAAACCCACCGGTCCGGTTTTAGGGGAATCCGACGGTCGGATCTTCTACTATGTCCATTTCAAATTAATGGTCGAAATTCACGAACAGTTGCTATGCGATACATTCTATTCTGGCCATTTAAATATATATAATATATTTCATCGATTCCCATTCAAAACGTATTTTATGAAACGTTATAAATTCGTCTAAAAATGATTTCACTTCCATTACCAATTTTAATTTAAAATAGAACGTCTCATATTCTTATAAACTAAAATGATAATATTCTCATAATGTTAGTTTTTGATATTTAGTCTTCTATACATTCATTATAAAAATGAATAAAATCGATATAAAATCCGTTGGAGTTAAAATAGCATTTATATACTCAACTCGACTTCATATTTTTGTGTCCATCCAAAATGGACATTGAAATAGAACTTCCAATTATCACCGAACATTACATTATAAAAATATTCACGTTTACTAAGGATTGGAATAAAATCTCAACTAATATCCATATAAATAAATTTATATGGAGTGCATTCATCATAAATATTTATCAATAGTTGCAAACAATTATCTACATCCAAAATGACATCCAGTGTGCATTTTATTTCTGTATAAGCTTCAAGTGATTTATTGATGCTCATACAAATTCTTCAATCAACGGATTAACCGCAAATTCACACAAGGGAGATGTGTGAGTCATATATCATCCCAAGACCCGTGTCGGGTTTCAACCAAACAACAATAAATTTAAAATCATCTAGTTAATAAATTTAACCAATTCTAATTCAAATTATTTTTCTGACATGTTAAGCATTTCAATATCACAGCACAATACAAGAAATCAACAAATCATCCATGGTCTGCAAAGAACTGTGACGTAACAACATAAAAAAATAATTTGAGTGAGGAAGTTCTCACCCATAAGCTAAACCAATCACCATGACTCTTCTTATGTAGAATTTTTCATCGTGCTTTCGCTGTTATTTCTCCATTACCCGAATTCTCCATTCTAGCTCTATAGTTCGCATACAACCTCCAATCTTCACCAAACCTGGTCACCGTCATGGATATGCCATTCCAGACACCTTTTTCCAAGTGCACTTTTTCCCGAAAATGCATGAATTCGCAAGAAATCGCCGAAAATAGCTCCAGGTCTGCAAACTTCATTTGCGCTTTTAGAGTAAATCCAGACTCCAAAATTCGATTTTGATATGTGCATTTCGTGGGGAAAAACGAGATGAACAACTTTCATGTATGCGCAAAGAAGGGTAAGGGTTATTTACAAACATGAATTTTGTACAAAAGAGGGATTTTGGAGGAGGTAGGGCCCAAGGCCAGAGTGGGATCCCTGAGTGGCAACGTAGGGGTGGCGGATGGTGGATGGGGGTGGTGGTGGCGGTGGTGGAAGAGGAGGTGGCTAGGGTAATGGTTTGGAAGAGAAAGGGGAGGAGAGAGAGGAGGAGGAGAGAGAGGGAGGAGGAGGATGGTGGCCAATGGTGGGTGGTGAAGGAGAGAGGGTGGCAGCCATGGGGGAGGAAGAGAGGTCTCCATGTTTGGAGGAAGGAGGAAGAGAAAGGAGGAAAAATAATCAAGAGAGAAAGGAAGAAAAGTGATTATATGCTCGTTTCCCTCCAAATCTTCTGACTGCAAATGATCGTCATTTGCCACAAAATTTGTACACGAGATAATACACATGATGACGAGTCCAACGAATCAAGTTTCGTCAAATTACGAGTTCGTTTGACCATCCGTTTAATTTTCCAAACAGGCTCAAATAAGCTTCAAAAAATGCAATTTTAGTATACCTTTTCCTCTTGTAGGCCAAAACGCTAACTCCAAAAAATATGAAACTTTGGATTCTACCATTATCTGACGATAAAAATCTAGAAAAAAAATGTGAAATCAAATTCTGAGATCATCTCAATAACGTTTCTTTGTAAACTGCCTGTTAGTTTTTTCCAAATGTGTTTGCCTCTCATGGCCAAATACTAACTACGTTCCGCATGAAATTTGAAATCTAGCCATGACTTATTATTCCAAATCCAACTAAATTGGTCTCGTCGAATTCTGAGCTTGCTAGCAAAATTTCACTTTTTATGGGTTATGCGATGATTATAAAAAATCGAATTTTCGAAATTTCCAAATCCAGGGCTTAGTAATCAATTTTATAATTTTACTGAGTTTGTTTAAAATCAAAAAAATTTGAAAAATAATTTTAAAATTATTCACAAATTTTATTTAACAAAAATAACCAATTTATATTCACAAATTCCATAAAATAACTTTTATCAAAATTTTAAATTGCTTCTGAAAATACGGGTTAATAAAATCTCCCCTACTTAAAACTTTTTCGTCCTCGAAAAAGAATGAAGCTAAAAGTTGTTTAACTAACCAAATCAACTTTCATTCTGACTTGATTTCTTCAACTTTTCGGTTTCTAAGAACTTTCAAATTTCCCTAAAATTTGGCTAACACCTCAAATTTTTAAAAGAATTCGCAATAATCTTCTTTGTACGGATTGATCTAAAAATTTTATTGGGTCGTATTAAGCACCCAATAAATCGATATATCGCATAAAATCAATTTTGCGCACCCACTATGATTTATATGCCCTGCTCCCCCATACCCATGCACCATAGCTAAAACCAAAGGTATGCGACCTGTGTATTTTTGTCATCTCGAGACCTGCGTAGGGTTTGTTATTAAATCCTACAATTTACCGTTATAGATTATTAAGTACAAAATCAGTCCTCGGTACAACCTGTAATTTAGTCCTTGCCATGCAAGTGTCTTACTCATATGGTAATCCAAACCTCATCTTATAAGTGCCAAACGCTTATATTGAATATGATATGCTATGCCATCTTCAGTAGTATGTTATGCGGTGTGATCCATAATTTATTTGTTTATATCCTATGGCGTATGTTTTAATTTCATACAGAACAACCATCGCAGCGCATCCAAATCACTCACAGCAGTTATAATAAATAATAAAATTGCACAACCAACTCATAAAGGTGCACCTGTTCGTCGGGCACACAATTTATTTCTTTACTCAACGCTAAGCCATTAACCTGCTCAACATATATATGTTTGTGTATGTGTGTATATGTAGATATTTAATTCTAACTAAATTTGCATTTCAGTTTAACTTAACTAAATTAAATAACAAGTGTTTTCGTATATTCGTTGTCCAAAATCGTCGATGGTTTCATCTAATTTATTTAAATCAAACATCATAAGTAACCAAATAGGAAATCAAACAATCACAAAAATAATCAGTTGATTATTTAACTTTCTAAATATATAACTTTTTTATGCTCAAAAATATATATTTTAAGATTGAATTATATGGATAATCACAAATACGTTACTTATAAATATGTCACTCTCAACTCATTCTAGGGCATTACTTATCCCATCTCTAACGAGTTTTTCATTCTAGGATTCTACTTATTCTATCTCTAATGAGTATTTTTAAATAGAATGCTACTAATTCTATTTTTGATGAATTCTTTTGTTCGGTTCTAATGTGTCTTGTTCTCAAGCTTTTTAAATCAAATCTCTGATACAAAGCTGTGACAACCCGAACTACCGACCGACCTGAACCGAACAGGAAGGCGGATTTCTTTGAAAACACTACTCACTAGAACAAAAACATGAGAACATTTAATTGTTATCACAAGTATTTACATTAGAGTACAAGAACATATCAGAGTATGAATAAATAATATATAGCGAAAAAATAATATCATAGATTTAAATTACATAGCAGCAGAAGTAAAATACATAAATATAATGTGCGACGGGAAACATTAACTACCACAATTGAAAGAAATACACAGATACAAAGCATTCCGACTATAGCTCCAGCCATAATCCAGGATCATATGAAAAGAAATATCTGCAAAAACTAAAACTACAAGTTTCTCATGTGGAAAATATGGGCACTCAGATTTTACGTGGAAACAATAAACTCCGAGTCAGTCATGAGATGGTGTGAGAACTAAATCATTTATTAAATCTTTCCTTTAAAATAGGGTAAATCACAGGACCACGTTGTATGTCACGGAATGGGTTTACTTCCATGAATAATATAAAATGAAAACAAACAGCGCAATGCTAAAAGGAAAACTGAAGCCATTATGAGACTCGGGTCCCACCACACAATGCAATATAAACCATAGGATAGAGTTTTACCTCATACTTTCCAAACATGCTTGATACGCGAAATTTATTTATTATTATTATTAGTGCATAGTGCAGAAATCAACTTCAAATATAAATGTACCAACCATAGACGACATAGTACCCCATCCTACTATGTCGCCATATAGGTTTACAGTTGAAATCGAAAGTCGCGTATTGGAAATTGGATTTCATCATGAACCAAGGCAAAGGGTCTTCCATATCCGATTCGGAACACTCTAGCAAATGCCCCAGGACTCACGCGTAAGTGCACCTGGATCTAGTGGGGCTAGTCCACCCCTTATGTTTGTGGATTGGAAATTCCTGAATAATGCCTTCCCCAGTCCAATTGGACCACAATCTTGGTCAATAGGTCGACCATCAAAGGCCTTTTAGTCAGCCATATCCAAGGTACCTCAGTATCCATCATAATCCAACATCCACACAAGTAAAATGTCTGGGTTCCATATGATGATATTACTTCTAGCTAGAAGGGAACACATGTCATCCTCGCAGTCCTTCATCTTATTTTTTGTTCACACCGGGGTATGAAGCTCGCGAATTAACGCTATACACAAAGCCGCGATACTTAATGCCGTGTGTAACGACCCGAATTTTTCGATCAATTGAATTTGGATATATAAGTTGGTTTTAAATATTTTATTTGGAATATTACCGGACTATTATTATTGAATCGTGAATTAAAATGACGATTAAACGTTTATATTTATATGTAATTAGAAATGGCTCCGTAATAGCGTAGTAATTCGTAATATTGAGTTTTGAACTTCAATTGAATATACAGAATTCGTTTTAAGTTGGAATTCTGTGAAACAAGAAACGTTGGGATCGTATTGGTTGTAATTTTCTAGTGAAAGAGAAAAATCGAGATTTTAGCTCATATATTGTTAGTTATGTCCAATTCAAAATTTAAAATAGTCATTGTGGATTTTGATTATAAACGACAACATTATTTAATAAGTTATAAAAGGATTTCTTTATAAATTTGAATATCATTTAGAACAAAAATAATGTTTGATTATTATTCTATATTGACTAACTCTAAAGCTCTATATTATTTTATTTAGATAAATATAACAATAATAATTTATTTTTATTTATTTTAATTGTTATATAACTTATAATATTATATCGATACTATATAAGCATTAGAAAAATTTGTTCTATTAACCAAGCTCCGTTTTCAAAGAAACAAATTTTATTGGGATACGTATCGCTAGTTAGTGCTAGATTTCCAGTTTGGAGCCCAATGGAGTTGCTTTGCCAGTAGAAGAAATTTAAATGTGAACAAGTGAAAATAAATTGAAATTAAAATAACGTCTTTTCCAAACAGAGTCGGATTTCGGCTAAACGTGTTTTTTTGGGTTTAGAACGTTAAGGTGCAGCGGTACGTCCATTTCCATTGTATTCGGAGTTTGTGAATGTTGGTACAAGTTTAGAGCGTGCAACTTAAATTGCAGTAATTTAAATTTGACTGAATAATAATAATAATAATAAAAGAGTCTTTTACCCTAAGTCTAAAAACTTAGATTCTATGGTAGATGGTTTCCCAACATTTAGTTGATTTTCAGTTGAGTATAAAAGATATATGTAATTATGTTGCCTGTTCTATCTCTATATACCAAATTTTTATTGCATTTTTACTCCTACTATGCTTACAATTATCACTATGTGTAACATTTTCGATATAGTTATAACACTTTCTGAGCAGAACAACTGATAATAAGATCAATAGTTACCAAACGATTTCCTCCTCATTTGCTAGTACGAGAACTAAAATTTCATTATAAAAAAACAATGATTACATGAAATACAAATGTAATAAAGAGGAAAGCAAGAAAGGCAGACTCTAGTTTTCAAAAGGACGAACATATAATTTTTTTTAATCCCATCTATGCATTGTACCGTAAACTACAAGTCTACCCTATTCCTTCCTTTCTAAGTTTACCCGCATAAGAATACTTTTACTTTTCAGGAAACTATCACCCAAATTGTTCAGTCCATCACACATGCCTTCTTTTTGTTCGCTCAAGCTAAGACAATGAACTGCACATGCCTATCAACATAAGCCTCCTCCCTTCCAGCAAAGCAAATTTGTAACAAACGTAAGCATGACTTCATCAAATCTAAGTATGCAGACATAAGAGAAGACATCTGCACATGCCCTACTACCAGCTGCATGCTCATATAGTCGAAATAAAAAACACACATAGGCCTAATGAAGCACTATTTCCTACCTTGTAACATGTTGCAGTCAGCATCTATGGAGATGAAAGAAGACAACTCCCCTACTATCGAAAATACTTGCGTGTGTGGCGAACTATTTCCGTGCTTGCCAAGGAGCTTCTGCATATAAATATAGGAGACCAAGCGTACATCTCCATTGCCATAAACCCAATGAAGAATTAGATCCAATAACTTTGTTAAATTTTTTAAAATTGAATACCTATCCTAAAATCGCGAAACTAGCCACAGTAGAACCGTAAAAACCATCTACATATTCACATTATCTCTAAATTTCGAACAACACCTATTGAGGTTATAAGCCATAAACTTGGTTCAGTTTTATCCTGGAATTCAAGGAGCTTTACACGAATTCAACTGCGGTATAGGGATCTGCAGGGAGTGGCGTTCAAATGGGAGTTTTATGGCGAAATCAGGACCCAACTTTGCTCGTACCTGGAAGTCGTGAAGCAACGTCAGATTTTGAAGATGGACAAAAGGATGGGTGCGCAGGGTGCTCGCAAGTCGAGGGGAGGAAGAGTAGTTGAACGGCGGATTTTATTTAGTGGTTTGTGAAGGTTTGTGTGATGTCGTGAACAGGCGTGGTCAGGAAAAAATATACGTGAGGAGGAGCTTTAGAGGATTAGGGGAAGAAGGACTTTGCGGTTGCAGTTTGTAGTGGGCGTGGGTTTTTGGGCCGAGCTATTTTAAAAATAATAAAAAAGTGAAATAAACGAAACAAGAAAATGGGATAAAGTGAAGCCACGTACGGATTTTATTCCTGAAGTCAGAGCTTGCATAACATTGAAGTAACATTGTTTTATGGAGTATACTGGGAGAACGCAAATGTGAAAGAGTATACTATTCGAATTGGGGTGAGGTGGAGTATATTATTATATGAGAAGCAGCAGTTTTATTAAACTAAAAAAAAAACTGAAGAAGAAGAAACGTGTGTTGCGATATGGTTTATATTGGGCTGACGTATACAAGTAAGGCCCATAACGAATGAAAATTTGTTTTCTACTTAATTAATCTATATATTGCAAAAAATTATATACTGTAAATATTAATGTACACATTATAATATCCATGTGTTTTAGTGGGTAGGAAAAATATTAACATGTATACTATTTAGCTGTAAATATTCTTACACTATAGTATATAGGGGAAAATAACGAAGAAACAGTATGGTATACATCTATTTTCAATTTTTATGTTAGGATTCGCATCAATTATAGTTAATAAATAGGGTTAGGTTAATTAAGATTAAATTGAAAATAAATTATTTACTTAACTCGTATGGTTATTATATTAATAACTTGTCTACGTGTTATCATAAATAAACGAGCTAGATGCATGGGGACTCAGCAAGCACTATAAACTGGAGCTTATATGGATGGAAATGGAAGGAGCTGAGATTTAATTAAATTAAACATACGTTTATTTAAATTAAATCAAACAATTTTAATCGACGAATTAACCCAAGGTAAGTTAAACTCACTCAGTTCTCCCATTTATTATTACTATAAGTCGGGTTTATTATTTGTATGCCATGTTTGCTAATGGTTGGTTGATTTAATAATTGTTTGGATGTTGTTAAATATAGTTATATTGTTTATTTAAATTAAACGTTGTTTAATTTAAATCAAATAACATCATTATTTTTAACGATTATTTCCAATCGAGGTAACTTACCTTGATGGTTACATTTATAATAACATTAAACGTTTTAAATTACGTTGGATGCTTGAATGATTATTATTGGTTAACCGCTATCAGTTGAATTGATTATTTATCTGCATTTGATCATTTAATGAACGGTTTAACGCATGTGATTGGATTACTGATTTGGTTACAGATTGTTGAATTCAAATTCGACGTTGTTTTGATATTAACCAATGGGTAATATTGGTAGAAAAATTTATAGCAGATGGCCAAAATACAAACTGTTTCATAAAGATTGATTTACCGTCATGTGAATCGATAGAAATGAAGTTATGAAATTTATTTTATAACTTAACATAGATTTTTAAATACATTATTTTGAATGAAGTTTATAATAGGAAACAAACCAACCACACATATATACTATTTGTTTTAACCACCAATCACCATTTTTGTACCAAATCTGTCGTGTGCAAGGCACGTGCCTCGTCTTAATTACTAAATGATCTAAAGAGCTGAATCTTTTATTAGAAAGGTGGATAAGCAAGTGAGCAAGGATTAATGTAAAGATTAATAACTGAGAATAATTTTTTTAAGAAACAATTAAAATGAAATTATTTAAATTAATAATATTATTTATTGATTTAAATGAAAAGACGAGTTAGAGTTGATCGACGGGTTAATCATTAATTAAAATTGACCAAGCCAACTGTTTTAACGAAAATTGATTATTAAATTAAATTAGTTTGTGCCAATTAATCTAAAATAATTTAGTGAATATTCGTAATGACCCGGGATTTTGACAACTTTGGTTATTTCCATAAAATCAATGATGACTAACCAAACATCGAAAAATACCAGTCATTAGTGAAAGAAATTAGAGGGTGAGGAAAGATAAGATAGAAAATTAGAATAGAAAAAGAAGAACATAACATCAGAGTAACACGAATCTCATAGCGGAACGAATAAATAAATTTCATAACATAACTTTGAAATACAAATCTGTACTTGAATATACATATTATTATCAAAGTACAACACTTACAACATAGCAGAAATAACTATAGCTATATGATCCTGAAGCCTCCTGCTCCTTGCTCTTCCAGTATATCTGTAAATCCGGACTACTTGACTGCCCGTACAAATTTAGGCACCCAAGAGTTTAGGGAAAACAACAAAATAAACTCCGGGTCAGTCATGGGACTGGTGTGAGTAAAACAGTTTAAAATAGTTCAAACAGGTAATCGATATCTCATAAGACCACGCCGTATAACGGAATGAGTTTATCCCTTATGAGATTCCAAATATCTTTATATCAAAAACCTTTTGATATTATAATAATGTCTATCAACACAATATAATAATCATCTAGCAGAAACGCTTTCATCTCACATTCTACATATATAGTATACAATCAAAACCGCAAGCACGTATTGGGTAATGGATTTCCAACTATGACAAGGTATGGAACCACCTTTCGCTAGTGTACCTCTAGAGAGGAATACACTGGGTTCAACAAGAACACCTTGCAACCCTGCCACACATGACCGACCACTCATTTCGCTTGAGTGTATCGAATATATATCACCAATGGTTGGGATCAGCAACCGTTTCCCGAATGGGACAGCATCAACAATAGATTTTTAGAAGTAAATGAAACTCTAGATCAGGTGATTATACACCCTACTTCGGTGCGACCGACTTATCCATGCTGCCTGCCCGATTTCTGTCATTTACCGGTTGATGAGACTAGAAGCTACACTTTATCATCATACCAGAATCACTTTGAATGCCAAATTGTCAAATCCATCAAATCACCGATTGACGTCCTCAACCATACATTATGTCTTAGCTAAGAGAAGTTACCTTCTCCCCTTCCACTCTTGGTACGGTTGGAGAAATCAATGTACGTGATCGTCTGGAAATACTCTGTCAGACATTCATCCATATAAGTCATCCAGGAACAGGATGAACCGAAGGCACTATTCTGTAAACAGGATAGCCCTTGCATAACTCCATCTTCAATTTCCTTTGGCATATATGATTCGCAACGCTTATGCCAATACAGAGCGGTTCCTTGGATGATAATCCAACCGGTCTCTCCATATTAACAACATTAAAATGGTCAAAACTTCGATAGTCTGTGATTTAACTATCGAAGAAAAACAGGTGTGCAAACAACGATATTATTTCCATATGGAAATTATATCGATCAAACATCATTCAACATTTATCTCTTTATTTCATTAATTTACTTATCTCATGTTTCCCCATATTCAATATTTCTTATTTTCTAAATTTGGAAAATATACGTTATTAATAATGGAAAACATTTCCATTTCTTGTTTTCTTTATTAGAAAACATTTCTGGTTTCTTATTTGGAAAACATTTCCAAAGCTTCTTCGTTGGACTTAGACAGATGTTTAAACAAACATCGCTATGCCAACTCAAACCATTTCCTTTACTGCCGAACCTTAACTATTCTTTAGTTAAAAATGAAGCCATTAAAGTTGGGGTAGAACTACCTCTCAGACCTTAACTGAACAACATATCTAACTTTGAAATAGGCAAAGTTCATTTTATATTCCTTTTACTAACTTCCTTACTTAACCCTCCTTCGAATAGCTATATTCGATTGACTCTTTTCACTTAAGTCTATTCGATTAACCCTTATCAATTAACTCTATTGGACTAACACTATTGGATTAACTCTATTTGACTAACGCTATTGATTTACTCATTTCACTTAACTCCTTTCGAATAAACAATATTCGATAGCTCCTTTTACTTTCTTTGAATAAACTATATTCGATTAACTCATTTTACTATCTATTCGAATAAACTATATTCCATTAACTCATTTGCTTCAATTCGAATAACTATATTTGATTAACTCCTTAGCTTCTATTCGAATAAACTATATTCGATTAACTCATTTTAATTTCCATTCGAATAAACTATATTCGATTAACTCATTTTACTTTCTATTCGAATAAACTATATTCGATTAACTCATTTGCTTCTATTCGAATAACTATATTCGATTAACTCATTTTACTTTCTATTCGAATAAACTATATTCGATTAACTCATTTTACTTCTACTCGAATAACTATATTCGATTAAATCATTTGCTTCTATTCGAATAAACTATATTCGATTAACTCATTTGCCCCTGTTCGAATAACTATATTCGATTAACTCGTTTTACTTCTATTCGAATAACTATATTCGATTAACTCATTTGCTCCTATTCGAATAAACTATATTTGATTAACTCATTTGCTTTAACTCTAATCGATTAAACTAACATCGATTAACTCCTTTTGATTTAACTAACATCGATTAACTCCTTCCGATTAAACTAACATCGATTAAATCCTTTTAACTCGATTAAACTATTCATTGATAAAGATTTACTTTTAGTAACAGTTCTTCACTTTACAAATGATTTCCCTTTTATAAAACTCTATTCGTTTTAAAAACATTTTTCCCTTTTATTTGCTTTCGAAAAATTTCCTTTTATAAAATCTGTTGATTTTGTAAAATCCCTTTATTTCAATATACATTGAAATAATTCTTTTTACATCCCAGGGTCCTTTATGATATTTAAAATATCGAATAACAATGATCAACATCATTCCAACACCCATAATCCATAACAGATTATATAACACATCATATATCACAATATATGAAAAACAGTAAAATAAATGTTGAGGGATCCAGTTGGATTCCTCCAACCTGTCTTCATGCATCCACAGATGTTAAACAATATAATATAACATCAATTTCATTTCAATATGATATATTCTGTTAAACAGAATCAATATAGAAATTCAACTATCTGACTAGCAGTTCAATCAAACAGTCAACACACAGTCAATCATCCAATATCTAACAGTTCTAAAAATACAACATAAAATTATAAACTGTTCAGAGTTAGTGAGATTTACTCAAATTGGACGATCATCGTTAATAACGATAATTCGCTTGATTCAAACGGACAATTTATTTTGCTATAAATTGTAACAAGCTCGGATTCACTTCCAGTCAGTCTTATTTTGTTGCTCCCGTCCATACGACGCCCAATTCTGATATCGTATGATCAAGTTATGATTTTACGAAGTTATACACTAATTAAATTAAAAATAAAACTTGATTAAAATTAAACGGGCTTAAACTCTTTAACCTGGCCCACGCCAATACTTAGAAGACCAGTCCCGTTCAGCCCAACCTCCCTACTCATGTACCGTGCTTCTCCTTCCCCAAAGACAAAATCACGCTGCTCCTACCAAATGATTTCAATGCATTCATCAATTCATCCCTTCACCAAAGATTAAATCAAAACTTCTCATCATCATCTCCCTCAAGTTCTCTACCTTCCTGTACAAATCTTTCCTAGTTCGAACTTCATCCTTGGATCGAGTTTCAGCACCTCGCACAACCCATAGTGACCTCGTCACTTATTTTCACCATACTCCATCTCCGGTCCACCGTTCAACGAACCATTACCATCAACTATCTTCTCTTCCCTTCCTCTTTCACTCTAACCTCACAATGAAACACTAGATTAACCAAATCAAAATCCCTCGTGTGCCTTTCTCCACGCTGTACATTTCCACACCAAAAAAACTGCCATCGCACCTTATACTAATTACCCCAAATCGACGAGGATCAACCCAAAAATCATAATACGGTTGTATTGGAATTTATAGATTTTGTTTTGGTTTTATTTTGATTTTCAAAAAATCAGGATTTGGGTTTGGGAAATGAATTACTGGCGGCGGGTTCTTGTGTTTATAAGGTGAGTGTGAGGCTCACAAAGGATAACATGGTCAGTTTAGAATCAAACATAATTAGGATATTTTCTTTAATTATTTTATTGATTTTACGTTCGTTTCTGACTTCTAAAAATTCGTGTGGTCACATATGATACCCAAAAATCACCAAACTGGACATGCAGCTGCAGCTCGACATTATGGTCCCAACGAAACTGGTTTCGTCGAATTCCGACTTCGTATGCCCAGACAGCGTATTTTTAGCTGTCAAAATACTGACTGTTTCTCACTCTAAAAATTCGTACGACCACACAGTGACTCTAAAAATCACGAAACTGGAAATCTAAAAATAATTTGAAATTTCGAATCCAACAAAATTGGTTTCATCGAATTCTGAGGTCGTATGAAAAACTGGCTATTTTTAAAACTCTGAATGACCCATTTAAATATATAAATATTTTTAATTATAAATAAATTTATATTATCGTATATACTCACAGTGGAATACCCTACAGCTCTAGAATATTCCTATATGAATTTCCAACTCGATATTCACTTCTGGGTCAACCCGATATTCGATTTATATTGAAATCCCTTTTTAAAATATAAATAATTCCTTTATAAATTATAAAGGAATTCCACAGCGACTTTTCTAGAATTTGATTTGGACATAAATCCAAATCTACACAACGGAATCTCGATTTTTGTTTTCCACTATAAAGATATACTCCACCAGCTCCACACGTTTCTTGTTTCACAGAAATCCGATTTAAAATGAATTCTGTACATTCAGTTCAAGTTCAAATCGCCAACTAACGAACTGCAGCGCCATTTTGAGCTCGATTTTAATTATAATATAATTATACGTTCAAACTGTCGTTCAAACCATATATTCGTTATTCTGATTTAATTCTAAACTGAATTAAACATCACAGATGATCCAGTTCACACTATATCGTCATTCCAGCCAATTCTGATTATTTCAGAATTAAATCTATTATTTAATTTATTATTTTAAATTAAATATTCACCATTATTTTATTCTCCCACCATTATATTCACTATATCACTATTTATAAAATTAAATAAATTAATTATAATACCTCTGCCAATGCGGGTCATTACAATCTTTCCCACTTAAAATAATTTCGTCCTCGAAATTGCAAAAGGTAGAGAACGACCCTATCGAATGGTTATAACATATTTGTTCACTTTTTAACTTCTGTTTCGACTGAACCAATTAAATTTTAATTAAATTATTAATTAATTCTTATCAGCGAAAATTTTCAAAATCCTGAAAATTTTCTAGCACCTTAACTTTTTTTGAAATTTTTTGCTAACACCTCCTTTGTACTGGTCAATCGGTTAAACTCCCACTCGCCTCTCTGGGCCATCTCTATCCCAAAAGAAATTCAAAAAGCCAAGCGGCTCGCCAATTCGGCT
Organism: Allium sativum; assembly: GCA_030737875.1. Classification (NCBI taxonomy): domain Eukaryota; kingdom Viridiplantae; phylum Streptophyta; class Magnoliopsida; order Asparagales; family Amaryllidaceae; genus Allium; species Allium sativum. Next base: position 800,501,983 of record CM060924.1, on the reverse strand, counting down.
CATAAATCTTATATCCAATAGAAATATAAACTTGTACCTTTTGTCGGCATATCATTTTATCCCTTCCACTTGTTATCAATTCAGCGGATACAAGGGTCATCCCAATCAAATTCCAATCTGCTTTTATCCACAACACAACCATTCGCTTATATCCGAGCCAAATATCATTTCAACTCGAGTTTCTTCTCGATTCCCAACTCTTAACTTGATTATCACATTACACTTCAAATTTGAATCTCAGAATCCAATTTGCCTTGATTTCATTCTGATTCAATCTCAGTTACCACTTTACTGGCTTTACTTTAATTCAAATTTGCTTTCACAAATTTCTGTTAAATTTGTTTTTACTTCAAACAATCTTTCCCTGGGAGTTTTTTTTTTTTAAACAGTTTACTCTTTTCAAAAATCAAATTTTCCATTTGAACATGTCACTGAGCCCTTAATTAATATTCCATTAGTTAAGTCACTTCTCTATTTCTTTATCAATATTTGTTAACTAAATATTTTCAATAACCATATTGGCCTTTTATGTTATTTGGAAAACATTTCCGAAAATCGCCTTCCTTTATTTTCTAAGCTTAGAAAATATATGCTATTTATAATTGGAAAATATTCCAATTATTTATTTCTTTTTCGATCTCTTTTATTTCTATACTTAGGAAATATTCTTTATTATATTTCCAAGCTTACGCTTATTTGTGTTAAAACGGATGTTGTGTAAAACATCGTTACGACAACCCAAATACTATATTCAACTAACTCTTATTCAACATTGGTCTTCGAGCCTGGAATCTTACTATTTTTTTGTTAATAATGAAATCAATCAAGTTGGGGTATAACTAACTCTCAGACCTTGACTGAATAATCATTTATAATGTCAAAACAGATATGACTACTTACTCAAATAATCGATACCATACAACTACTTATTCACTTTTAAACACGTATACACTTCCTCTTTCTATTCTTACTAGATTTTATTATTAGTCTTCCTTTTTGATTTTACTATTCTATTTCTAAGTTCGTTTCCTTATCGACTTCTATATATATATATATATATATATATATATATATATATATATATATCGATACGTTGATTTCCAACTATCAAATTATCTTAAAAATATTCTAACTCCTTAAATTCCCGGAAAAATTTGCCATAACCTCCTTTGTACCAGGAGCATCGGGATATTTCAAATAGCCTCCCATGGCCCGCACCAATCCAAAAGAAAAAGAAAAAAACCAAGCGGCTAGCCGATACGGTGCATAAAATCTCGTATATGAATTAAATGCATACCTTTTGTCGAGCATTCTATTTATATACCTTCATACCTTATCCACACCTATCTCATGTATGTTTATACCTGCCCAATCTATTTTAACTATACCTGATCATTTTAACTCAATTCGTTAATTAATTTGTTAATTAACTCTTTAGTCTATTTCACTTTTATATTTGAACATGACATGTTCAAATATATTTTAACTTGCATATTAACTAATTTGAATCAAAATTTAAAATTTTAGTTCTATATTCGATTTCGAATATCCATTTACAAATCCAATTCACCTTTCAAAGTTCAACTTCAAATTGAAAACTTGATTAACTAATTCCTCTTCGATTTAGTTAATTCTATTCAATTTCTATTCAAATTTGACATCACTTCTATTATTCAAATCTATTTCACTTCTATTATTCAAATCTATTTCACTTCTATTATTCAAATTCTATATATCAAATCCTATTCAAATTCCATATTATAAATCCCAATTGAATTTCTATATTCAAATTCCATATATTCAAATTCTATATTTGAATTCCTTTTGGATTCTATATTCAAATTCCATGTATTCAAATTCTATATTTGAATTCCTTTTGAATTCTATATTCAAATCCTATATCACTTCCATTGAATTTCATATATTCAAACTCCCTTTGAATTTCTATATTCAATTTCTATTTCAATTCCATTGAATTTCATATATTCAAATTCCCTTTGAATTTCTACATTCAATTTCTATTTCAATTCCATTGAATTTCATATATTCAAACTCCTATATTCAATTTCTATTTCAATTCCATTGAATTTCATATATTCAAACTCCCTTTGAATTTCTATATTCAATTTCTGTTTTAAACTTTCTTTATTCATTCTTTATTATAAATCCCATTTGAAATTCAACACAACTTGTCTTTCCCAAAAAAATTCAAAACAGTATCTCTGTTAGTAATTTGTCACTTAGGAACTTGAAAATGAACACTGATGTGCAGTTGTCATCATCAGAATCTATTTCCCAGCGATCGTAGTGAGTTCAATACTATAAAACCACTTCTAAACATTTCCACTTTGAAATTCGTTTCAAAATATAATTCACACTACCTGTAAAACAAAATTTAAAATCTCCCAGGATCTTAAATTTTCCTTATTTTTAATCCAAATCCATTTACAAACACTTATCCAATTCTCTAGAGTTTTAACTCAATTTATGGCTTAAAATTTCAGATTCAACTCATCTGATTTCACGTATTTCACTTATATGAATTCTGATTGGTTATTTACATAACCATTTAATTTATAATCTTACTCGATTATAATAACACCAATATATCCACTATATTATAATTATTCCAATATAAATCATTTATATCAATATATAATTTGGGTAAAATTATTTCATTTACCTTCTTTTTAAAACATACCATGACGGTTCATCGTATTCAAGTGTATACAAAATCCCTACCGATATAGTGGATCAAACTGATCGACCAGAACTCATAAACGACTCAACCAACAAATCTCCACAATATAAAATAACAATTTTTTAATATTGAATAACAAATACGTTCACTCGTATACATACACTCAAACTCAATCTAGGGTATTACTAACCCTATCTCTACCGAATCACGCCACAGAGCCAAGGTAATTCACTTAACTTAAGCTCTGATACCAACTGTAATGACCCGGGATTTTGACGACTTTGGTTATCGCCATAAAATCAATGATGACTAACCAAACATCGAAAAATACCAGTCATTAGTGAAAGAAATTAGAGAGTGAGGGAAGATAAGATAGAAAATTAGAATAGAAGAAGAAGAAGAAGAAGAAGAACACAACATCAGAGTAACACGAATCTCACGTCGGAACGAATAAATATATTTCATAACATAATTTTGAAATACAAATCTGTACTTGAATACACATATCATTATCAAAGTACAGTAATTACAACACAGCGGAAATAACTATAGCTATATGATCATGAAGCCTCCTGCTCCTAGCTCTTCCAGTATATCTGTAAATCCCGACTACTTGACTGCCCGTACAAATTTAGGCACCCAAGAGTTCAGGGAAAACAACAAAATAAACTCTGGGTCAGTCATGGGCTGGTGTGAGTAAAACATTTAAAAACAGTTCAAATAGGTAATCGATATCTCATAAGACCACGTCGTATAACGGAACGGGTTTTTCCCTTATGAGAATCCAAATATCAAAAACCTTTTGATATTATAATAATGTCTATCAACACAATATAATAATCATCTAGCAGAAACGCTTTCAACTCACATTCTACATATATAGTATACAATCAAAACCGCAAGCACGTATTGGGTAATGGATTTCCAACTATAACAAGGTATGGAACCACCTTACGCTAGTGTACCTCTAGAGAAGAATACACTGGGTTCAACAAGAACATCTTGCAACCCAGCCATACATGACCGACCACTCATTTTGCTTGAGTGTATCGAATGTATATCACCAACGGTTGGGATCAGCAACCTTTTCCCGAATGGGACAGCATCAACAATAGATTTTTAGAAGTAAATGAAACTCTAGATCAGGTGATTATACACCTTACTTCGGTGCGAACGACTTAGCCACGCTGCCTGCCCGATTTCTGTCATTTACCGGTTGATGAGGCTGGAAGCTACGCTTTATCATCATACCAGATTCACTTTGAATGCCACATCGTCAAATCCATCAAATCACTTCCTCAACCATACATTATGTGATAGCTAAGAGAAGTTTCCTTCTCCGCTTTCACACTTGGTACGGTTGGAGAAATCAATATACGTGATCGTCTGGAAATACACTGTCAGACATTCATCCATACAAGTCATCCAGGAACAGGATGAACCGAAGGTACTATTCTTTAAACAGGACAGCCCTTGCATAACTCCATCTTCAATTTCCTTTGGCATATACGATTCGCAATGCTTATGCCAATACAGAGTAGTTCCTTGGATAATAATCCAACCGGTCTCTCCATATTAACAACATTAAAATGGTCAAAACTTCGATAGTCTGTGATTTAACTATCGAAGAAAAACAGGTGTGCAAACAACGATATTATTTCCAGATGGAAATTATATCAATCATCATTCAACATTTATCTCTTTATTTCATTAATTTACTTATCTCATGTTTCCCTATATTCAATATTTTTTATTTTCTAAATTTGGAAAATATATGTTATTAACAATGGAAAACATTTCCATTTCTTGTTTTCTTTATTAGAAAACATTTCTGGTTTCTTATTTGGAAAACATTTCCAAAGCTTCTTCATTGGACTTAGACAGATGTTTAAACAAACATCGCTATGCCAACTCAAACCATTTCCTTTACTGTCGAACCTTAACTATTCCTTAGTTAAAAATGAAGCCAATCTAGTTGGGGTAGAACTACCTCTCAGACCTTAACTGAACAACATTTCTAACTTTGAAATAGGCAAAGTTCACTTTATATTCCTTTTACTAACTTCCTTACTTAACCCTCCTTCGAATAGCTATATTCGATTGACTCTTTTCACTTAACTCTATTCGATTAACCCTTATCAATTAACTATATTGGGCTAACAATATTGGATTAACTTTATTTGACTAACGCTATTGATTTACTCATTTCACTTAACTCCTTTCGAATAAACTATATTCGATAACTCCTTTTACTTTCTTCGAATAAACTATATTCGATTAACTCATTTTACTTTCTATTCGAATAAACTATATTTGATCAACTCATTTGCTTCTATTCGAATAACTATATTCGATTAACTTCTTTGCTTCCATTCGAATAAACTATATTCGATTAACTCATTTTACTTTCTATTCGAATAAACAATATTCGATTAACTCATTTTACTTTCTATTCGAATAAACTATATTCGATTAACTCATTTGCTTCTATTCGAATAATTATAATCGATTAACTCATTTTACTTTCTATTCAAATAAACTATATTCAATTAACTCATTTTACTTCTATTCGAATAACTATATTCGATTAACTCATTTGCTTCTATTCGAATAAACTATATTCGATTAACTCATTTGCTTCTATTCGAACAACTATATTCGATTAACTCATTTTACTTCTATTCGAATAACTATATTCGATTAACTCATTTGCTTCTATTCGAATAAACTATATTCGATTAACTCATTTGCTTTAACTCTAATCGATTAAGCTAACATCGATTAACTCCTTTTGATTTAACTAACATCGATTAACTCCTTCCGATTAATCTAACATCGATTACCTCCTTTTAACTCTATTAAACTATTCATTGATAAAGATGTACTTTTAGTAACAGTTCTTCACTTTACAAATGATTTCCCTTTTATAAAACTCTATTCGTTTTAAAAACATTTTTCACTTTTATTTACTTTCGAAATATTTCCTTTTATAAAATCTGTTGATTTTATAAAATCCCTTTATTTCAATATAAATTGAAATAATTCTTTTTACATCCCAGGGTCCTTTATGATATTTAAAATATCGAATAACAATGATCAACATCATTCCAACACACATAATCCGTGATAGATTATATAACACATCATATATCACAATATTTAAAAACTGTAAAATAAATGTTGAGGAATCCAGTTGGATTCCTCCAACCTGTCTTCATGCATCCACAGATGTTAAACAATATAATATAACATCAATTTCATTTCAATATGATATATTCTGTTAAACAGAATCAATATAGAAATTCAATTATCTGACTAGCAGTTCAATCAAACAGTCAACGCACAGTCAATCATCCAATATCTAACATTTCTAAAAATACAACATAAAATTATAAACTGTTCAGAGTTAGTGAGATTTACTCACATTGGATGATCATCGTTAATAACGATAATTGTCGCTTGATTCAAACGGACAATTTATTTTGCTATAAATTGTAACGAGCTCGGATTCACTTCCAGTCAGTCTCATTTTGATGCTCCCGTCCATACGATCCCAACGGATCTTGTTTCGCCCAATTCTGATATCGTATGATCAAGTTATGATTTTACGAAGTTATACACTAATTAAATTAAAAATAAAACTTGATTAAAATTAAACGGGCTTAAACTCTTTAACCCGGCCCACGCCAATACTTAGAAGACCAGGCCCATTCAGCCCAACCTCCCTACTCCTGTACCGTGCTTCTCCGTCCCCAAAGACAAAATCACGCTGCTCCTACAAAATGATTTCAATACATTCATCCCTTCACCAAAGATTAAATCAAAACTTCTCATCATCATCTCCCTCAAGTTCTCTACCTTCCTGTACAAATCTTTCCAAGTTCGAACTTTATTGTAACACCCCACACCCGCTATAGTCACTCACTAAGGGAATGCCATAGCATCGGTGGAGTATTTTTAGTGAGTATAGAACAGTAAAATTACAACAAGACAGATATAATGTAATACTTGAAAATTTAAAACATCATCTCATAGCAGCGGAAAGTAAAACATGTTTGGTTACATCATAAAACCATAACAAGAGTCAAGTACAAAATATCCATCCTGAATAAAATAAGTACATAATCCCACTACTCATAACAAATAGCCATAACAGAAAAGATAAGATAAGCTGAGCTCTACATCTACGGTCCAAGCTCCAAGAGATAGATAAAGCAAACTGATCAAAGCCCACTAGCACTAGGCCCAACCTGAGGACCTGAAGGAAAAAGATAAAAACAACGGGGGTCAGACATAAGCCTGAGTGAACCCTATCTCCTTAATAATACAATTATTAAAGTAATTAGGGTATGATATGAACTCGGTATGGTATCTTTGGGGATAATGACTACACTAAGTTGCCCACGAACACAGGACGAACTAAGATAACCGTAAAGACACATCTACCCACCCAAGGATAATTACTAACTGCAACACACCAGTCACTCCTACTCAAAGGTTGATCCCACCCAAGGATATCAAAGATAGATATAACCAGTAGTTTCCTGTACCCTAGTTGACTACATAGGTGCCGTCTGCCCCTATCTCTACTAGGTGTACCCCACTACCCCAAGCGATCGGCTCCCTAACGTAGATACCCGTGCTGGTCCCACAGTGGGGTGTATCACTCCCCTAAAGTGGCTACCCAATACTATCAACGGTGCACGGCTTTATATCTACACGATGCAACAACGGCTTATCTACCAGCCCGGGCCCACACACGCATATGAAACCCGTTGGACTTGCGTTGCCACCGCTACCCCGTTTTGGCCTCTTATAATCAAGCCCAATATGCGTGTCCCGTCACTCGACATGGGTCGAGCCCACAAAGATACATTTGGGATATTGGTTGAAATGGGCCCCCCCACAAGCTACTACTTAAGCTTGTCATTTTATCTAGTGCATCCCACTTAACCCCTTTTTATAATCATGCCCCCTTACATGTTAAGGTTTGGTTAAGTCATCCAATTATATTACAATTGCCCTTAAGGCACCCACTAGATTTTCGCATGCCACCCGAGGCACTTACTTGATTCCCACATGCCACCCAAGGCACTTACTTGATTCCCACATGCCACCCAAGGCACCTACTTGATTTCCCCATGCCACCCAAGGCACTTACTTAACCCTTTAATCATGTTTAGTTACATGTTCCACTTTGGTTAAGTATTCTTATCGTATTTTCTATTGCCACCCAAGGCAACCCACTAGTTTCCTCATGCCACCCAAGGCACCCCCACTAGTTACTATATGCCACCCAAGGCACCCACTTAACCCCTCATGTCCCACTACATGCTAATATGGTTAAGTGTTTCTTAATTAATTAAGACCGTGATCTCCCATAAAGACCTCCCACATTAGACTGGCTGTTATGACCGCCTGGTTAAGCCGGTAGAGTCCGGGCAGTCTTACGTCATAACAGAGTCTAACCTCGTGTCTTTACCTTAATCACGTATTTAATTTATGGCTAAGGCCTCTCACATTGGGCTGACATTTGTAGCAACTGGTTAAGCCGGTCGGGTCCGGGCAGTTTTACACTACAAATGAGTCCAACCTCGTGTCTTAGTCGATTAATTACACCTAATTAATCACCCCCATATTAATTATTCCTAATTAATATCAAGTTTTCCATAACATGGGTAGACCTAACTCAATAGGTAAATTCCCATGGGGTAGACCTAACTCAATAGGTAAATTCCCACTTATGGTAATTTATTTTTATGGTATGCTTAATCATACCCAACCATGCTTTAATTAACATATTTACCAACCCCATCGTTTCCCCATGTAAATCGTTCTCATTTCATGACATAATAAAGGGTAAGATCCATCACAACTATCATGGGTTTAGCATACAACTTTGTCATGGGTTAAGAGGATGTCAACTTGCATATATGAGCATATATTAACCCAACTATATTCAACCCAAACTTGCATATTATCAAACATGTGTCTTACATAACATGTTGCATATGAACTTACATATCATCAAACATGTGATTTGCATAACATGTTGCATATGAACTTACATATCATCATACATGTGATTTGCATAACATGTAGAACTTGCATTTTAGCATATACTTAACTTGCATAAGCACTCACATACTTGCATAAGCATTCATATACTTGCATAAGCTTGCATATCATGTTAAACTTGCATTTCAACATATACATAACTTGCGTAAACATTCACATACTTGCATAGGCTTGCATATTATGTTAAACTTGCATTTCAACATATACATAACTTGCATAAACATTCACATACTTGCATAGGCTTGCATATTATGTTAAACTTGCATTTCAACATATACATAACTTGCATAAACATTCACATACTTGCATAGGCTTGCATATTATGTTAAACTTGCATTTCAACATATACATAACTTGCATAAACATTCACATACTTGCATAGGCTTGCATATTATGTTAAACTTGCATTTCAACATATACATAACTTGCATAAACATTCACATACTTGCATAGGCTTGCATATTATGTTAAACTTGCATTTCAACATATACATAACTTGCATAAACATTCACATACTTGCATAGGCTTGCATATTATGTTAAACTTGCATTTCAACATATACATAACTTGCATAAACATTCATATACTTGCATAAGATGTTAAACATGCATATAAGCATATACATGACTTGCATAAGTACTCACATACTTGCATAACATGTTTGCATAATGGATCCATATTCACTTAGTGTTTTGCATCATAAACATCATGAAACAACTTGCATAAAAATATCATGATTACATATTATGAAACTTGCATGACATAAGGCATATAACTTGCAAAACACATAATATTCACTACATCAAGCTTGCATAAATATATGGATCCACAAACATAGCCATACTTTATCACATCTTATCATAATCAATTCAATAATTGATTATTAAGGGGATAGAAGCTCACCAAAACAAGATTAGCAAGTTAAATGAAGCAAATCCCAATGATTAAGTAGAAGAAGATGTAGATTAGCTTGCAAACCCTCTTAGGATTTTTAGTGGAGGCTCTCCAATTTTCTAAGTGGTGGCATAATGGCCTTAGATCTATTTTTGGTAAGGATAAGGGGGGTATTAGGGTGTATATATAGATTAGTTAGATGTTTTAGGACCATAGGATATACCCTAGAACCAATCCTAGCCTTTAAAGCATGTCTTGGGGAAGAAGTCAAGTGTAGGAACCATTTAGGGCCCAAAAAAGAAAAACAGCCCAAAACTCATCCCGGGCCTCAAAACATGAGCAGTTTTCGTTTTTGATTTTTCGTGAAACTTTGACGGGCCATAACTTGGTCATACGGACTCCGATTTACGAAAACTCGGACTCTATTTCGCGTATTTTTCCGAGACGAACGCAATGGCGCAGCCCGTTTCCCCTGATTCAGAATATTAAATTTAATTCTGCTCTGATTTATGTTATAACAAGTTATTTAACATACGGGGTGTAACATTCTCCCCTACTTAAAGGATTTCGTCCCCGAAATCTCTAAGTCAAGAAGAACGTATCCTACCAACCAAACAACCATCTACTCAACCATCAAACACTGACATCCATTGTCCTTAAAGTTTCTAATGTTGTATGAACATATGCAAAAAGTGTGTGTATATGTTCCCTATCTAATGCAAAATCAGGCGGTCTACTGATTCAGTTGACCTCCTTAATGCAAACCATGATAGTGCCATGCATCCAATATGTATGCGAAAGAACCTTATCGACACATACTATTTCTACATGCGTGCACAATCATTCACCGAATAAATGCATCATCCATATGATAGCACAACCATCATACATCCATTAATATAGCTACCTACACACATTTATATGCAATATGCAATATGAAGTGATTGAGCCGATCTAGTGCCTAAAGTGTGTGTATATGCATCCACGAGCAACCACTAGCAAACACTTGCATCCACTTGCATCCATCAATCATAACATGTCTCAAACACATGTTTCAACCATAGGTTTACCCTATCTAAAAGGTTAAAGGTGCTAACGAGAGGACATACTAAGGACAAGATAAGTACAAGATAGGCAATAAAGGAGAAGTTAAAGAACATACTCTCGAAAAGAAAAGGGTACAAAGATAGCATCTTCGCTTCCGTCTCCCAAGTAGCATTGCTCTCGTCATCTCCCCATTGCACTTTGACTAGCTGAACCTCTCTGTTTCTCAACTTCTTAATCTCTGACCCAAGGATGCGAGTAGGAGCTCGTCGAATCGTCGCATCACGCTCTACTTCCACTTCTCTAAGCAAGCTCGGCTCTACCACCTCTGCGGTCTCATGTAGGCACTTCCTCAAATGTGACACATGGAAAACATCATGTATACCACTAAGTCTGTCTGGCAACTCCACCCTATATGCCATCCGTCCAATTCTTTCCTTGACAGGAAACGGTCCTACAAACCTCGGTGCTAACTTCCCAGCGGATCCAAAGCGAACAACATTCCGTAATGGAGACACTTTGACAAAAACCATGTCCCCAACTTCAAACTCAAGATCAGTCCTCCTCTTATCTGCATAAGATTTCTGTCTGTCTTGCGCTGCTTTCATCCTTCTTCGAATCAAATCAACCTTCTCTGAAGTCTCTCTAACCATATCGGGCCCTTGCAAGATCTTATCCGTAGATTCCCACCAACATGTAGGTGATCGACAAGGCCTTCCATAAAGAGCTTCAAAAGGTGCCATGCCAATACTAGACTGGAAGCTGTTGTTATATGCAAACTCCATCAAAGGAAGATGCTCTTCCCATGTACCTCCAAAATCCAAGATACAAAGCCTCAAAAGGTCTTCCAAAACACGGTTCACCCTCTCGGTCTGGCCGTCTGTCTGAGGATGATATGCGGTGCTCAAACACAACTGAGTCCCCACCGCCTCCTGTAAACTCTTCCAAAACTCACTAGTGAAGATAGGATCTCGATCACTCACTATGCTGGAAGGTACCCCATGCAATCGAACTATCTCTCGAACATAGACTGAAGCAAGCCATGGAGCATTCCTCTTACTCTTTACGGGTATGAAATGGGCGCTCTTAGTAAGTCTATCAACCACGACCCAAATTCCTGTATTGCCCTTCCTCGATCTCGGTAAACCATCAACGAAGTCCATCGAGACACTATCCCACTTCCATATCGGAACTTCCAAAGGATGAAGCAACCCACCTGGCTTCTTTTGCTCTGCTTTTACTTGTTGGCACACCAAGCATCGAGCAACATACTCGGCCACATCTTTCTTCATACCGGCCCAGAAGAAAGTCCTTTTCATGTCTTGGTACATCTCGTCCCCACCGGGATGAATGGTCATCCTAAAACGGTGTGCATTATCAGGAATAACCTTCCTCAAACCCTCATCTTGCGGTACACAAAGTCTACCGTCTCTACACAAGCACCCCCTATCATCTAGGGTGTACCTACTCAAATGGCTGGACGACTCCCCCCCTTATGAGCTTTTCTACTAACTCAACCAACTGTGGGTCGTCCCTCTGTGCTTCTACAATTTGCCCCAAAAGAGTAGGTCTAACTTCCAAGGAAGCTAGCAAACCGGGTACACAATTAACGGAAGGTCTGAAATCCATCATAGAAATAAACTCTAGGCTCCTTCGTTCAACGAACCACAAACTCGAGGACAATCTCTTTTTCTACTTAAGGTGTCCGCTACCATGTTACCCTTGCCAGGGGTATACGCTATCTCAAACCCATAGGATGCTAAAAATCCCATCCACTTTTACTGTCCTAAGATTATGCGCTTGAAGAGCCTCCAGCACTTCCCTAAGATGTAGGGCATGCTCTTCTCCACCAGGATATCATCCAAAATCATCACAGCTATCCATCCCTCACGCAGACCACCCTAATCGAACTCGGCATTCCCCCAAATGCAAGCCCCAAAGGCCTAAACCAATATCAGACAAACACCCAAGGGATACCTCCTTCGAATTCAGACGACCTTCGTGAGATGATACTAGTAAAAACGGCTAAATAATTAAGCCCCTTGTCCAACCCTGGATGTCCCCGCCAGTCTTACTCCAAAACCACCGTTTTTCCCTAACTGGCTTTGCTCCTAGAAAAGACCAAGATGTCATCCACAAAGACCATCACAACTTATTTAGGTACTCCTTGAACACCCTTCTTATCAAATCATCAAAGTATACGGGGGCGTTCGTCAAACCCAATGGCATCACCAGCCACTCATAAAAAAAATCATCCGGAGTCCTAAAGGCAGTCTTCTCTGTACTATCCTCAGCCACTCTCAACTGATGAAATCCCGTGGCTAAGTCCAACTGCGAAAATACTGAGGCGCCCACTAACTGATCAAAGAGATCATCAATCCTCGACAATGGGTGTCTATTCTTCTTTGTGAGTTTATTTAGCTCTCTTTAGCCTACACAAAGTCTGAGGGACCCATCCGCCTTCGTGGCAAAAACTACTGGAGCGCCCCACTCCGATATACTTCGTCTTATGAACCCCTTCTCAAGCAAATCGCCTACTTACTTATGGAGTTCCCTCCTCTCACGAGGAGCCACGTGGCACACTGGCCAAGACACTGGTTTAGCCTTACCCACCAGATATATTTGGGAGTCAATTTCCAGCTCCGGAGGTAAGCCCTTCACCTCCTTATACACATCCGGGTATTCCCGGACCGCTCTAACAGATCACAAATTCTAGACCAACATGTCAAGTGATTCTAGATAACTTAGCATAACAGATTCTATGGGATTACAAGAGATCTCGAGAGTGTTACCCAAGCGGCCCATAAGCCTAACAACTCTCCCTCCAAAATCAAAAACGGCACCCCTACTGGATAACCAGTCCATGCCCAGAACTAACCCATAGCCCGTGAAGCCCAACAAGCATCACATCTAAACTCAATGCTAAGTATAAAAACTTTCAAACCCAACCACACCATGGAGCCCAATTGGGTTTGAAACAACTAAGGGATCATCAACCAAACTGGTGTCTAAGTGCAGTGACTCAACTATCAATGGTGAGATAAACGAACTCGATATATCAGGATCAAATAAAGTTTGAATCGGATAATAAAGAAATCCAAATTCCAACCTAGACGGTCTTATCCCCATCTGGTACCTTAGTCGTGAGGGAATACAATTACCCCCCAGAAGATTCCATACCTTGCCCCTTGCTTCTTTGGACAATCCTAATAACGTGTCCTATTCCTCTCAAAAGGATAACTACTAGCCTTCCTCTTCCCTATTCTCCATTCACAACCTCCCACCAATGAGGTTTCACCCTTCATTAACCAAACAACTATTTGAGCCTTCCTCTCTTCTTGAACCAACTTCTAACCAGATTTACGTCTGAGTCCCTTGAAGTGGTTTTCCATCCTTATCCATCTTAGAAAGATCATCTATACGCGGAGGGGAAACTCAAAATGAGAGAGAGGAAGAGATTCAAAATGGAGAATTCGAAAGATATAGATATGTCTTTTGGGGATTATGCTTTTCTTTCAAAAACTTTTCTCTTAAAAGACATGTTTTCGAAAATACTCCTTTCAAAAATATTCTTAGAAAATAGTTTTTCTAAAAATTTTATCTGTTCTGGTAACCTTAAGCTCTGATACCACGTGTAACACCCCACACCCGCTATAGTCACTCACTAAGGGAATGCCATAGCATCGGTGGAGTATTTTTAGTGAGTATAGAACAGTAAAATTACAACAAGACAGATATAATGTAATACTTGAAAATTTAAAACATCATCTCATAGCAGCGGAAAGTAAAACATGTTTGGTTACATCATAAAACCATAACAAGAGTCAAGTACAAAATATCCATCCTGAATAAAATAAGTACATAATCCCACTACTCATAACAAATAGCCATAACAGAAAAGATAAGATAAGCTGAGCTCTACATCTACGGTCCAAGCTCCAAGAGATAGATAAAGCAAACTGATCAAAGCCCACTAGCACTAGGCCCAACCTGAGGACCTGAAGGAAAAAGATAAAAACAACGGGGGTCAGACATAAGCCTGAGTGAACCCTATCTCCTTAATAATACAATTATTAAAGTAATTAGGGTATGATATGAACTCGGTATGGTATCTTTGGGGATAATGACTACACTAAGTTGCCCACGAACACAGGACGAACTAAGATAACCGTAAAGACACATCTACCCACCCAAGGATAATTACTAACTGCACCACACCAGTCACTCCTACTCAAAGGTTGATCCCACCCAAGGATATCAAAGATAGATATAACCAGTAGTTTCCTGTACCCTAGTTGACTACATAGGTGCCGTCTGCCCCTATCTCTACTAGGTGTACCCCACTACCCCAAGCGATCGGCTCCCTAACGTAGATACCCGTGCTGGTACCACAGTGGGGTGTATCACTCCCCTAAAGTGGCTACCCAATACTATCAACGGTGCACGGCTTTATATCTACACGATGCAACAACGGCTTATCTACCAGCCCGGGCCCACACACGCATATGAAACCCGTTGGACTTGCGTTGCCACCGCTACCCCGTTTTGGCCTCTTATAATCAAGCCCAATATGCGTGTCCCGTCACTCGACATGGGTCGAGCCCACAAAGATACGTTTGGGATATTGGTTGAAATGGGCCCCCCCACAAGCTACTACTTAAGCTTGTCATTTTATCTAGTGCATCCCACTTAACCCCTTTTTATAATCATGCCCCCTTACATGTTAAGGTTTGGTTAAGTCATCCAATTATATTACAATTGCCCTTAAGGCACCCACTAGATTTTCGCATGCCACCCAAGGCACTTACTTGATTCCCACATGCCACCCAAGGCACTTACTTGATTCCCACATGCCACCCAAGGCACTTACTTGATTTCCCCATGCCACCCAAGGCACTTACTTAACCCTTTAATCATGTTTAGTTACATGTTCCACTTTGGTTAAGTATTCTTATCGTATTTTCTATTGCCACCCAAGGCAACCCACTAGTTTCCTCATGCCACCCAAGGCACCCCCACTAGTTACTATATGCCACCCAAGGCACCCACTTAACCCCTCATGTCCCACTACATGCTAATATGGTTAAGTGTTTCTTAATTAATTAAGACCGTGATCTCCCATAAAGAACTCCCACATTAGACTGGCTGTTATGACCGCCTGGTTAAGCCGGTAGAGTCCGGGCAGTCTTTCGTCATAACAGAGTCTAACCTCGTGTCTTTACCTTAATCACGTATTTAATTTATGGCTAAGACCTCTCACATTGTGCTGACATTTGTAGCAACTGGTTAAGCCGGTCGGGTCCGGGCAGTTTTACACTACAAATGAGTCCAACCTCGTGTCTTAGTCGATTAATTACACCTAATTAATCACCCCCATATTAATTATTCCTAATTAATATCAAGTTTTCCATAACATGGGTAGACCTAACTCAATAGGTAAATTCCCATGGGGTAGACCTAACTCAATAGGTAAATTCCCACTTATGGTAATTTATTTTTATGGTATGCTTAATCATACCCAACCATGCTTTAATTAACATATTTACCAACCCCATCGTTTCCCCACGTAAATCGTTCTCATTTCATGACATAATAAAGGGGAAGATCCATCACAACTATCATGGGTTTAGCATACAACTTTGTCATGGGTTAAGAGGATGTCAACTTGCATATATGAGCATATATTAACCCAACTATATTCAACCCAAACTTGCATATTATCAAACATGTGTCTTACATAACATGTTGCATATGAACTTACATATCATCAAACATGTGATTTGCATAACATGTTGCATATGAACTTACATATCATCATACATGTGATTTGCATAACATGTAGAACTTGCATTTTAGCATATACTTAACTTGCATAAGCACTCACATACTTGCATAAGCATTCATATACTTGCATAAGCTTGCATATCATGTTAAACTTGCATTTCAACATATACATAACTTGCGTAAACATTCACATACTTGCATAGGCTTGCATATTATGTTAAACTTGCATTTCAACATATACATAACTTGCATAAACATTCACATACTTGCATAGGCTTGCATATTATGTTAAACTTGCATTTCAACATATACATAACTTGCATAAACATTCACATACTTGCATAGGCTTGCATATTATGTTAAACTTGCATTTCAACATATACATAACTTGCATAAACATTCACATACTTGCATAGGCTTGCATATTATGTTAAACTTGCATTTCAACATATACATAACTTGCATAAACATTCACATACTTGCATAGGATTGCATATTATGTTAAACTTGCATTTCAACATATACATAACTTGCATAAACATTCATATACTTGCATAAGATGTTAAACATGCATATAAGCATATACATGACTTGCATAAGTACTCACATACTTGCATAACATGTTTGCATAATGGATCCATATTCACTTAGTGTTTTGCATCATAAACATCATGAAACAACTTGCATAAAAATATCATGATTACATATTATGAAACTTGCATGACATAAGGCATATAACTTGCAAAACACATAATATTCACTACATCAAGCTTGCATAAATATATGGATCCACAAACATAGCCATACTTTATCACATCTTATCATATTCAATTCAATAATTGATTATTAAGGGGATAGAAGCTCACCAAAACAAGATTAGCAAGTTAAATGCAGCAAATTCCAATGATTAAGTAGAAGAAGATGTAGATTAGCTTGCAAACCCTCTTAGGATTTTTAGTGGAGGCTCTCCAATTTTCTAAGTGGTGGCATAATGGCCTTAGATCTATTTTTGGTAAGGATAAGGGGGGTATTAGGGTGTATATATAGATTAGTTAGATGTTTTAGGACCATAGGATATACCCTAGAACCAATCCTAGCCTTTAAAGCATGTCTTGGGGAAGAAGTCAAGTGTAGGAACCATTTAGGGCCCAAAAAAAAAACAGCCCAAAACTCATCCCGGGCCTCAAAACATGAGCAGTTTTCGTTTTTGATTTTTCGTGAAACTTTGACGGGCCATAACTTGGTCATACAGACTCCGATTTACGAAAACTCGGACTCTATTTCGCGTATTTTTCCGAGACGAACGCAATGGCACAGCCCGTTTCCCCTGATTCAGAATATTAAATTTAATTCTGCTCTGATTTATGTTATAACAAGTTATTTAACATACGGGGTGTTACATTTATCCTTGGATCGCGTTTCAGCACCTCGCGCAACCCATAGTGACCTCGTCACTTATTTTCACCGTACTCCATCTCCGGTCCACCTTTCAACGAACCATCACCATCAACGATCTTCTCTTCCCTTCCTCTTTCACTCTAACCTCACAATGAAACACTCGATAAACCAAATCAAAATCCCTCGTTTGCCTTTCTCCAGGCTGTACATTTCCGCCCAAAAAATACTGCCATCACACCTTATACTAATTACCCCAAATCGACGAGGATCAACCCAGAAATCATAATACGGTTGTATTGGAATTTATAGATTTTGTTTTGGATTTATTTTGATTTTCAAAAAATCAGGATTTGGGTTTGGGAAATGAATTACTAGCGGCGGGTTCTTGTGTTTATAAGGTGAGTGTGAGGCTCACAAAGGATAACGTGGTCAGTTTAGAATCAAACATAATTAGGATATTTTCTTTAATTATTTTCTTGATTTTACATTCGTTTCTGACTTCTAAAAATTCGTGTGGCCACATATGATACCGAAAAATCACCAAACTGGACATGTAGCTACAGCTCGACATTACGGTCCCAACGAAACTGGTTTCGTCGAATTCAGACTTCGTATGCCCACACAGCATATTTTTAACCGTGAAAATACTGACTGTTTCTCACTCTAAAAATCCGTACGACCACACAGTGACTCTAAAAATCATGAAACTGGAAATCTAAAAATAATTTGACATTTTGAATCCAACAAAATTAGTTTCGTTGTATTCTGAGGTCGTATGAAAAACTGGCTATTTTTAAAGCTCTGAATGACCCATTTAAATATATAAATATATTTAAATATAAATAAATTTATATTATCGTATATACTCACAGTGGAATACCCTACAGCTCTAGAATATTCCTATATGAATTTCCAACTCGATATTCACTTCTAGGTCAACCCGATATTCGATTTATATTGAAATCCCTTTTTAAAATATAAATAATTCCTTTATTAATTATAAAGGAATTCCACAACGACTTTTCTAGAATTTGATTTGGACATAAATCAAAATCTAAACGACGAAATCTCGATTTTTCTCTTCCGCTAGAAAGATATACTCCACCAGCTCCACACGTTTCTTATTTCACAGAAATCCGATTTAAAATGAACTATGTACATTCAGTTGAAGTTCAAATCGCCAATTAACGAACTGCAACGCCATTTCGAGCTCGATTTTAATTATAATATTATTATACGTTCAAACTGTCGTTCAAACCATATATTCGTTATTCTGATTAAATTCTAAACTGATTTAAATATCACAGATGATCCACTTCACACTATATCGTCAATTCAACCAATTCTGATTATTTCAGAATTAAATCTATTATTTTAAATTAAATTTTCACCATTATTTTATTCACCCACCATTATATTCACTATATCACTATTTATAAAATTAAATAAATAAATTATAATACCTCTGCCAATGCGGGTCATTACAATATTTGTTTAACTTAATAAGGTTTGTTTTTAAAAAAATGAATTTAACATTAATTCCAGTTAGTGGTAAAGTAATTTTAAAACATAAATTATAATAAGGAATTACTTCTTTAATGAAGTTCATTTAAGTAGTAAAAGATAGTAATGAAATATAATTGGATTTCAAAGTGAGTTTATGTTCGAGTTTATATATAAACCGGGTTTGGTAAATAAAAGTATAAAAGGATTTTAAGAGAAAGCGATAAGCTTAAATTAAATGTTAATTGATGACATTAATTGTAACAACTCGGATTCTGACGGACCGATTTTTTTTTTCAAAAATCACAATCCATCGAAACCCGAGTTGGTTTGCTCTAGTATACTACAGAAAAGATAGAGACATGAAACATGTAAGTGCTCGGAAAACAGCTCACAGCGGAAGGAATAAAATATAATGTAATTAAAACATAGTTTTACCTTAATAATAATACTGCTAAACCAGTATCCAAAGCTATACAGTCTCTGTCATGAACCTAACCTATGAATGTTGTGAGGAGGGGGTCAGAACATAAGTCCTGTGTGACTGGATTTAAATTATACTTTTGAATAATCCTACATATACCGTTCAATTACATTTTCTAATTTATTGGGTTATCTGTGTTATTAGCATTAAAGGCTTACACATGTCGCACCCATCTGCTCCCTAGTAGATTAACCTAATACAGTGCATATGTAGCTACCCCCAACTAAGGTACACCCCATGGTACCCTACTCGTAAGGTCTCCACCGTATCATCGCAGGAATATTGCAGTCCCTAATCCTACGCCCGAATGTCGTACGGATTTTTGTATATATGTCAATGCTACTTCTTCAAAGAAGCACTACTTCTATATTACGTAAGCGTTCGGAGTGCCATCTTTGAACCATTCGATCGAATTAGGTTCCATCCTCGAATAATGCCCTCTAATCTTATGATACACCTCCCAGATCGACATGAGTGTACCTAGACTTTCCCACATACATATCGTCAATCGTTCTCAATGTCTATTGCACATGTTCTCTATATGTGCGCCTAAGTCCTGTGGCAGGGCTAATTAAGAAACACAGAACTCAGTCGGAAGCTTTTAAATATCTGCCAATTGTAGATGTTAAGGTCTACTTTTACAGTGGCTATGGTCCCACTAGACCCATCCCTCAACTAATGAAAGGCACCTAAGAATATCAAGAACGAGAACTTAGCCCCGGCCCCATATGCCCATCAAACATATTCGCCAACCTGACCCATAATTAGGTAGGAAAGTATATGGTCTTTTGGAGTTCTCCGCCTTTCTGCTTTACGTACTGACTGAAGATGGTAGGTAGGCGACGAGTTGCTATCACAGAGCACTAACTGGTCTCGTCGAATCACGCTGGTCATCTTGGTCTTTTGATTGCCCCTTATTATTGCAATCAAGGCATACTCTTTGGTTCACCTATACAGACCTAACCTCTGTGAGTACAGGCGGATCATCTGCAACTCACAGAGGAATACCAAGAGTACCCTACGTCTCCGGAAGATGTGTGCTTCTTAATCTAGTCCGTTGGAGCCTACAAGAATATCTAGAGGGACATGCGCTCCTCTTTGTGTTTTTGACACCCCGATGATCTACCCCTTATGGATATTCATTCTCTAACGTATGGAATGGTCCAACCGCCTCAGTTTTATATGTCATTAAACCCTACATCTAACCATTAATCACGCGCTTGTGCCTCCTCGTGAGTTTTCTCATTTAACTTGGTTATTCTCCTTCACATTTACTTCTATTTCAAGTTTACCAAATTACCCTCGCTTATTAATTCAATTTATAACTTAACCTATTTAAGTTCATTAATAAGCCTTCAACAAGTTATTCTCATAATCTGTTCATTATTCCATCCCATGGTTACCATAACATGTTCTACTTAATTTATAATGAAGCACATTTTAATTCATAGATACATTGGTAAGAGAATAATTTCATTTTTCCCTATCATTCCTTATAACTTATCTTATTTCATAAGTTATAATTCCCACTTGTCCCTAGGACAAGCCTACCTATTATCTTTCTTATTCAAGTTCATTCATAATAGGTTATTATCATCATTCCCCATTTTGGCATTAATTAAGATTAACTTAACCTTTCTCATTTCTTAAGAAAATTTACTTAACCCCTACTCAATTCAACTGTTTCGTAACACCACTACAGATTTAATTAGGTTAAGTACTCCAATTTAACAAATTACCATGCTACCCATGTTACCCACTTAACCCCTTTTATTATATCCATGTCAACCCTACATGTGTCACCTTGGTTAAGTGTTCACTATTATTTGTTATGTCCGTAAACACGCATGACCCCTCACATTAGATTGTCGTTTTCGATTGCTGGATATGCCGGGCGGTTTCGAGCAGACTTCTACCGCATACGAATCTAACCTCGTGTCTTGACACCATTACGGGTCCAGTTTCCACCTAAGACCTCCCACATTAGATTACCGTTTGTGGTTGCTGGATATGTCAGGCGGTTCCGGGTAGACTTCTACCGCAGACCAAATCTAACCTCGTGTCTTAGGCATATAAGTTCTTATTATAACTTATACTCATAATTCAAATCTTGGATTATAATATATGCCAATTACCCATAAACCCTCAATTCACATTTATGCTTATAATCCCATCAACAAATTACGCCTGTAATCCCAATTCAACTTATAATCCCAATTTCATGTTCATAATTCCAATTTGATTTATATACATAAATCCCACTCTAATTATATTTATAATTCCAAGCATAGTTACGCCCAATTGCCCATATATGACGCATTTCTTCTTACATTTAATTAACTTCAATAAAGTGAAATTATTCCAATTCTACCAATTGTTCATATTCATTGAAGTTATGCTCCAAAATCCCAACCTATCAGTTTTGCCCCAAATTACCCAACCGTAAGTTGCACTCAAATTACAGTCTTGCTTATTCATGTCCATTATTAATCCACATACTTCCTAATTATCCGAACATACTTAATTGTTCCAACTTAATTTGCACATATTTTGACTAATGTCCCAGATTAATATTTATAGTTATGTGCCAAATTACCAACCCACTTAATTTCAAGTACTTTATAAGTTGTACAACAATTCCCTAAATTTCCAATTTTGTCATAAGTTATGCTACAATTCTTCAATTATAGGTTATACCAAAAATTTAACATTAATTATTCCCAAATCAACCCAACATATATTATGTCAAATTTCCCAACATTTGCTAAATTACCATTCGTACGTTCATCTCTATGAGATTTGGCTCAGGCTCGAAGGTATCCTGGCTATAAAAATAAAAAGGGAAGGAGGAAGGGAAGAGAAAAAGAATATGCATAATAATAAAAGTTGTAACATTTTAACTGGGGAATTGCTAAATGATATGTATCCAATTATTCACAAGAATAATTTAAACCCACTCACCTTGCTAGGATTAGAAAAGAGATAAATCGTTGTTGTAACACTTTGATGTTGATTAACCTTATAAATTGATTGTTGATCAAGAGCTTGTCTCTAAAAATGACTAATTTAATTTATGTTGAAGGTGGAGCTAGGTTAGTTGAGAATTTAGCAGCATGGAGGCTAGGATTAAAGAGATAGATGAGATTAAGGTTGGGTTTGATGTTTATTTATAGCTGTAGTAGGTGAATTAGGGCCTTGGGATTAAAATAGAATCCATCTAAACCTTCCATCTCGCTACAAAAAAGAAGGTTCTAGAGTAGGCTAAACCAACCCAGGTGCGTTGCACCTATACGCACGCGTGGACACTAATGGTGTTAACACCTTCCTATATGTGGTTTCTTTTCTTTTTGTACAAGCAATATCTTAAATGCTCCTTAATATATGCAAAGTAAGTTTCTTTTCCATTAACGCATCCCTCCATGTGTCATTATTTATATTAATATGAATTGTATTAATTCTTTTGACATTAGCTTGCTTTAATTGAATCAATTTATGTTTATTTCCCAACTTCTTTCCATGCATTAAACTTTCCCATGTGACATTATTCCTTTGTTGCATATATTTCTAATATTCTTTTTTAAATACGTTAATGCTTTCTCGTTTCATGCACTTGATATGTTATTTCTTTTTAATTGATTAAATTGCTTGGTTCCTCTTTCTAAACATTTTTTTTCTATGCATGCTTTATATGCATAATTGACATGTTTGAATTCTATATTCTTTTTCTTTTATTTGCATGACATTAATTCATTTTTATTTAGGTTCATGCATCTAGACATTTCTATTATTTTTATTTAGGTTCATGCACCTACACATTCCTATTATTTTTAGTTCATGTATTATCTTCCTACCAAATTTTGAATTTCAAATAACATGTATACACATATGCCCCTTCTCATTTATTGTTGCATGCAATTGTATTAATTCACATTTTTACCTTTTACATTAATTACATTAACGTTTCTCTTTATTAATTGTTTTCTCTATCATAATTGCATGCATGTACTTCCTTTTCCTTTTTAACATTATTACATGTGCAATTGTATTGCATACTGTTTTTTCCTTGCATTAACTTCTTTTTAATATATATATATATATATATATATATATATATTGCATGCAATTAATTTTCTATCATTTCAATGCACTTATATATTATTATTATTATTTAATTTTTCCTTTAAATATATCTATGCATATAATATATACATATATGTATATTTTTAATTATCACTAAAAATGCGGGGTGTTACATTAAGTAAGGGAAATTGAAATGAAAAAGGGTTTTATATTAAACCAGACTTGTATAAACAAGTTTATCAAAAGAGATGGGAAGTTAAAGCGTTATTTTTAAATTAACTTTACTTAATAATGGTATTAAGTGAAATTAATGAGATTCAAAGTAAGATTTCCTTGGGGAATTATTGAAAGGATTATAAAGAGGGATTATTGTAATTGAATTGGGCAAAAGATCGAGTAATGGGATTTGTAATAAAAATCCAGATAATAATACAAATAATTTAAAGATGGTAAAGTTTAAAGGTTAACGTTTTATTAATCATTTACTAAGTCAATAAATTTAGTAATAATAAAATATTTAAAAAGGAGTTTTTGAAAGTAAGAAGGTTTTATAAAACCATATTTTAAATAAAATAGCGGAGTATTTCTTGTTGTAACAGAATGAATATGAGTTTTTGAATTATGATTAATATTTATCTTAAGATAAGAATGTTGTTGATAAAGTTCTAAGGGGTAACTAATATACCCCAACTTGAACGACTTCAGGATTGTCAAAGGATAATATTAGTTGTGAAAGGGTGAAGATGTTAGAGATGTTTTATTTTGAGAGATAATAATGTAACGTTATTTGAGGAGTTTGAGAATGTATATTATGATTCCAAAATAAAAACGAAATAAAGAGGGGCTTGAGAGTATGGAATGGTATTTCTATAATAAAAGAAATAAATGAAGATTTGTGAAAATATAACGATATTTTCAAAAGTAAGGAATTGAGATTTGAAATGAGTTTATTCTAAAAAGGGTAAGTGATGATTTTGGTGTTCAAATAACAAAGCCAAAAGTGTTTTCATAACGATTGTTTTATAACGAAAAGTTAAATCGATCCTGCAATCATTGATAATAAGAAATGTTATAACAAATGTTTTAAAATAGAAGTTAATGGGAAATTGGATATGATTTTTAAGATATATTTTCAAACTATTAGAATAAAATCATTTAAGCTTATTAATACATTAAAACTAATATATTATTTTTAAAGGCCAAGTGACGCTATATAATAAACCAATGGATTTATTTTATTCTTATGATTGTTATTTTGATAGTTAAATTACCGACTATCAAAATCATGCCTAATGTGATGTTGGTACGGAAAGACCGGGATCGAATTTATATTCGAAAATCATTCTGAACCAGCAAATACCTGAAAGATGTTGATTGAAGATGGACCAATTAAAGGCCATAAATCTTCATGAGCGGAATTAGATATCTCTAGCTGATCCCTAAAATTAGCAATGATTCTGTCATGTTTTAAATCTATAGATTGCAAGGACTACTTGCTACTGATTATGGGATGATTCCTATATTGGATGCAGTAGGAGAATACCTTTGGTTCATCCTATTCCTGGATGACTTGTATGGACGAATATCTGACAGAGTATTTCCTACAAACCACGTACATTGATTTTTGTAAATATATCGAGTTGGTGGTGAAGAAGGGCACTTCTTTTATACCCGGAGTATATTTATGGACGTCAATTAGTGATTTGACAGATCTGACTATGTGGCATTCAAAGTGGATGGAGATATGCTGATCTGAAGGGTAAGATTATTCTCAAGCCTCACCAACCGGGAAATGATAGAAATCGGATAGGTAACATGGTTATATGGGTCGCTCCCATTAGGGTGTATAATCACCTATAGAGAGAAATTCCTTTTACTTCTTTAATCTATTTCGATGTTGTCCCTTTCTCAGGAAATGGTTGCTGATCCCAACCGTTGATGATATACATTCGATACACTCAAGCGAAATGAGTGGTCGGTCATGTGTGGGCCGACTTGCATGACGTTCTTGTTGAACCCAGTGTATTCCCCTCTATAATACACTATCGGCAGGTGGTTCCATACCTTTGTCATTGTTGGAATCCATTCTCCAATAAGCGCCCACGGTTTTGTTTGTATACTATATATGTGGAGAGTGAGATGCAAGCATTCTGCTAGATTCTATTTATTTGTATTTAGACACTATTATAATATCAGAATAAGTATTGATTTTCAAAACTGTTTTGGGTTATCGTAAGGTAAAAACTGTCCATATTTTTGTATGGATTTGGTCTTACGATTATCCTTTCCATTCAAAAAGAATTTGAACTTTAAAATCAAGTTGGATGATATTATAAACTTAGCGAGTTTTTCGCACTCTGGTTCATCAGACTGACCCGGTGTTTGTAATGCTTGGGTTAGACTGGGTTGTACAGGTTCAGGTTATCGGATGCTGTGAAATTCAAAGACGAGCTGAAGAAGTTTATACGTATGTTGTTATACCGTTATTATTCCGCTGTATGTTATATATATGAGGACAAGCTTTTATAACTGTCAGATATATTAATGTACTCTGATGATTGTAATTTTTATTTCAAAGATCTCAATAAAATTATTTATATATTATATTTTGTTCCGCTCCTATGTGAGACTCTATATTATGTTAGTTCTTCTTCTTCTTCTATTCTAATATTTATTTATTTCTTTTCTCATCCTCTAATTTCTTTCTCCTAGCTTTTTGGGTTTTCGATACTTGAGTTGGATAAGGAACGTATAATTGTCTTGATTCGAGTGCCGAAATTCCCGGGTCGCTACATAGTGCTTTGACCATCATCCACAAGACCATGCTTTTCAATAAAAGCCTTGATCATTGCATCTCAGCATGTCACATTGTCAATCCATATCATACCATTGATTTCTTCCAATATATAACCTCTAAGCTCGTACGTCTCAGAGAAGGTGTTAAGCAAGGAATAAATTCTCCGCCACCAAACTAAAATGTATTTAGTAGTGATCAATGAATGCAACACGAAATACAATGTCAGACATACAATCCATTTATAAGTCCGTTCTGGGTCTGAACGAAATCGGAGGCACCTGCTCCTCATCCCATATGTCCAATACAGGAGAAAGGTCCTCGCATATCCAGTCGATCTCCAAGTACACTTGGATGATCACCACTTATTACTTGTCTTGGGGGATCAACCCAATCAAGACATCAGTAATCATCCATTCGATGTGAAGATCTTCAGTGTTTAACCATCGTCTTCATATCTTCAACTTTTAGTCGTCGTAACAGTTATTCAGAATGGGTTAAACCCCATCTTTCCAAATAATTTGCGCATCTTATAACCATGTGTTATATAAAAATATCACATCTCATTCCAATCCATAATATTCTTTTATTCAAATATTCATTATCTTTGGGAAAGGTTCCCATTAATTTTATCAAAGATAAATTCTTTTGAACTTATTGTTTAAATCTTACTTTGGATATCATTTTAAAAGATTTTATTTTATCTTTTCACAACTTAAACCGAATTAAGGTTTATCAAACTAGTTGGGATTATCGAGGTTTACCGAGGTAATCATTTATTTTAATAGTCCCGATCCTGACCTATTCATCCCATGGAGAAAAACTGATAGTACTCCATGTTTAACACCCATCGGGTTATTGGTAAATTTAATAACCGTTTACCATTCGAATCTAATTAAAGATTTATCTATCGCATGGAATAAAACTGGTGATACTCCATCTCGATCATTTCTCTTATTCGGTAAATTTAATTACCTCCTTTTATGTTTCAATCTATTAAAGATTCATTAAAGCTCTTGTTCAGTTATAATCCCAAAAACCATTATTTAATGATTATTCAACCATTGGAAACTAATCTTTTCTTTATTTTGGTTAAAGAACAAATGTCGTATAAAAACACCGTTCAAAATAAACCCAAATTCATCTTCCAATAAGATGGAATCTTCATGGAAATTTGAACAATTTATAATCGATATAATTTTCCATATCCGACCGGTACTATAAGTGGAATAGCAGCGAAGCCTTTTAAGTTCCATAAATAGTAAATGCCTTCCTTCACAAAAACTCATCTCGATTATTATTAATCGAATTCCATTCATTTCCTGGAAACTTCTCTGAACCTTAATTAAAAGATTTATTCCATTCATAAATTGGTTTAAAAATAGTGATATTTATGATACCGTTCAAAAAAACCCAAAATCCCATTTTCCATTTAATTCAAATTTATATTATGGAGAATTCTGTTTATGACAAATCGGTTCACAAATCCAATTTATTATTTCTAAGAATCATTGGATTATTATTCTAGTTATTAACTAGTTCTTCAGATAAAAATATCTTTTATCTTTTCAAATACGGAATATTTCATCCCAAATTTTCTAAATCATTTATTATGATTTTACATGATGTAACACCCCGTATTTTCTGTGAATATTAAAATTAACAAGTCTAAGAACGCTTAATTTTTATAAGAATAATTAAGGGAAACGGGTTACGCCATTGCGTTCGTCTTGGAATTCTGCTTGAGATAGAGTATGAGTTTGCAAGAATCGGACTCCGTATGTAGAAGTTACGGAGGTTAGAAGATTTCAAGTTTAAGTAGAAAATAAATATAAATAATAATTAAAAATCAAAAACCAGATCAAAATTCAAAAATTCAGACAAAACAGGCTGAGCGGGAAATTTCCCGCTTAGGGTGTCGACCCCCACAAGGGGAGTCGACATAGGTGTCGACCCCCTATAGGGGAGTCGACATAGGTGTCGACCCCCTTGTAGGGAGTTGACCCCTTTGAGATTTGCTCCCTATGACGAATTTTTTTAGTCCTATGCTGATGTGGCCGTCTCTGATTGGTCAATGACTAATTTTTGAGGTGTTAGGGCTTATGTGTCGTGCTATGATTGGCCGGATGACACATCTCTTTGGTTTGATGGCTCTGATATCTCCTAGACTAATCTAAAGGCCAGAATTAATCCTAGACATCTATATATACGTAGCCAAACCTAGACCCTAACCTCGTAACCCTAAGACTATTGTGTCGTCGTGATGTTCACCTACAAGCTAGCCTAGCCTCCTTCATCTTCACCTAACTAGAAAATTAAATCCAAACTAGTAATCGATTAGAAGAACTTAAAATCAAATGTTTACATCAAAGGATAGCTTTTCAAATTCAGAAATCAGATTCTAGAATACAAGATCCATCCTTTTTCTGTAAGTTTAGTTATTATTAAGATTTAAACATCTAATATAAATCATGACTGTAATAATCGGATATAGAATGTTGCCTAATTCTGATTCGTTGCTATCATTTTGTCAAATCTAAATTGCTTATGCCTATGAGACTATTGTGATTGATGTAATGACACATATCATGCCTATGAAACTATTGGACTGACATAATAGAACGTATCATGCCTATAAGACTACTGGACTGACACAAAGGAACCTATTATGCCTATGAGACTATTGTGATTTATATGATGGAACCTATCAGGTTGTACATCCTATGCCTATGAGACTATTGTGACTTAAAAAATGGGACTTATCATGTTGTACATAAAAAATTGTGATTCTCTTAAGTCCAATTCTATCTAATCTTTATACCTATGGTGTAAATCGCTTAGCTTGTCTACATGTATTGTTAATGTACAACATCAA
This sequence comes from Allium sativum, assembly GCA_030737875.1. Lineage (NCBI taxonomy): Eukaryota > Viridiplantae > Streptophyta > Magnoliopsida > Asparagales > Amaryllidaceae > Allium > Allium sativum. The sequence continues at coordinate 800,472,348 of CM060924.1, read as the reverse complement.
AACATGATTCTTGAATTGGGCACATGCCTATTTTTCCTTATGCCAATTATTATGTTTCTTCTCTATTTTTCTTGCTTTTTTGAAAAATAAGTTCACTCGGAACTTAGATTAAATCTTGTTGGACATGCGATTATAACACAGGGAAAAATTGGGTATAGATTTTATTAAGTAAATTTTGGGCATAGCATGGGAATGTGGCACAAACTTGTATTGACTAAACTTATGGAAAAATTTGACACATAGATTTGGACCCATATGAAATATATGTAAAATTGGCTAAATTTGAATATGCCTAACCCGATGTTAGATTAAGCTGCGGTGTAAAACTGCCCGGAACCGCCCGACACATCCAGCTACCGCAACAATATAGATCTAAATTGAGAGGTTCACGCATTAAGCCTAAAAACACGAGGTTAGATTGAGTTGCGGTGTAAGACTGCCGGGAACCGCCCGGCACATCCAGCGACCGAAACAATATAGATCTAATGTGAGAGGTTGGTGCTTTAATGAATGAATTAAAGCTAAGGAACAGACAGGCTAATAATGGAAGGGTTAAGTTAATTAAGGCAACACTTAACTAATACAACATGTTAGTAAAACAGATGGGTGAGGTTAGGTAAATTCGAGAACACTTAACCGTAATAACATGTTTATGAAACCCTAGTGACGAGGACCCATTTCAGCAGTAACCCACATAGATGTATCGCGACACCCTTAACTAGGCAGGGTGGGGGACGATTACTAAGCTGATTATAAGGCGGTCAAAATAGCGGCGGGTGGTGCAGAAGTGTAGTTCCGACGGAGTATGGACGTGCACGTACTCCGAAGTGTAAAAGCCAGCATTAGGCATCAGTAGTGTATGCTGTGCATCTAGAATTTGTGTTGGGTTGCCATCATAGGAATTGATACACCCCTTGATGGGGCCAGCACAAGTATTTACAATCAAGCGGGCCCGAATGACACAAGTCAGAAATGCATGCGAATAGAAACTGATCGAAAAAGGGATCACTTTGTTATGAACACATGATGGCAGCTGAAACATTTGTTATTAGGTGCAGAGAAATGGAAATGAGAGCGATAGTATATTCAGTTTATCTTGTCTTATCTTATGTTATCTTATTACTATGGTATTGTCCTATATTCAGTTTATTTATGTCATGATCCTTTTATCTGTTCACATGTTGAATAATCACTGGACTTACAAGACTTATGTCTGACCCATTTTCTTTTGCCTTCTTTTCTTCTGTTCCTCCCTCCTCCCCCCCCCCCCCCCCCCCGGTCCGCAGGGAGGGAATACTTTGGCTTAGTGCAGACTTTTTCCAGTTTGAAGAGAGTAGACGCATTGCTTGGATTCTCTCTTCTTGGGCTATGGTTGTGATTACACTTTTATTGGGGATTTATGCTGCTTTACTACTGTTTTATGCTTCTTTATGTACTTGGAGTTTTCAAAATCAAGATAGATGTTTTGTTGTAATAATTTAGATGTTGGGTTTTGAGATAATGCTTGTAATGTTTTGACTGAACCACGCTGTTTATGAAATGATTTAAGTTTTCCGCTGTTTGTATGTCTCACATGTAAATTTTGTGTCTTTTACCTAAAATGCTTCACCAAAGTTAATGCATTCCCTTTGTGAGTGACCTTAACGGAAGTGAGGTGTTTCACTTGGTATCAGAGTAATGGTTTACCAGATCAAATAAAAGTTTTTGAAAAATATTTTTCATAAAGAAGCTTAAAGAAGCATTTCATGAAAAGTGTTGTTTTATTTTAGAGGCATGATCCCCAAAGCCATATGCATTATCTTTCTATCCTTTGTTTTTAACCTTTTCTTTTTGTTTCAGCATGTCTGGGGATCTTAATCTTCCCGAGGGCGTACCGATACCTAGCTGGTTCAGAAGGTATCTGGAGGCTAGGGCTAATGACGTAGGCCCAGCAGACGTTCGTCCTCCCCCAGCTGCGGCCGTTCCTCCTCCTCCTCCACGGGTGAATTCTTTCTCAAAGATATGTAGAGACTTTCGAGCTATGGCTGGAAAGAATTTTAATGGGACAGAGTCATTTGTGGAAGCAAGAAACTGGCTCAACGAAACAAAAGATTTGTTTGTTGTCTTCGAAGTGGACGATAGGCACAAGGTACAATTGGATGTATGGTTACTTAAGGACGAAGCCTCTTACTGGTGGGAAGTTACTAATGTTGATAGACCAGTGGAAACTTGGGAGGATTTCAGAAGGAGATTTGAAATGAAGTTCCTCTCGCAAGCTGAACGAAGCCTACAGATGGAGAAGTTCCTAGCACTCAAACAGGGAAGACTATCAGTTAAGGAATACGTCAGCCAATTCAACTAGCTGGCTAGATTCAGACTGGAGTTGGTAAACACTCCACATAAAAAGGCTCTCTGTTTCGTAAAAGGGTTGAATGAATCGCTGCACAGCCTAGCAATGTACCATATACCTATGGGTGCGACTTTTGAGAGACTGGTGGACATGGCACTGTTACAGGAGGAAGACAAGGGTGGAAAGAAAGAGGCAAAGGTGGAAGAACCTCTAGACAAGAAAGTGGAGGGATTGCAGAGTATGAAGACGAATCCCAAGAAAGGCGGTAAGAATAACAAACGCCGTGACAAGAGGAAGTGTAAATTTTGTGGAATACCTGGACATCTGATTAAGGAATGCAGAAAGAAGAAAAGGAAGATGGGTGGTTGCTTTCAATGCGGTGGGACTGAACATAAGGCTAAGGATTGCCCAAAAAGGCAAGGGCAAGTGCAGAGGACTGAACCCACTTCTGGAGGACAAATTCACACTCTCATGGCACCTCCACACGAAAGAGGTAGAAATATTTCTATTGAGAGTTTAGTTTATCTTTATGATAATCTAGTTCATACACTTTTTGATTCTGGCGTATCGCACTCTTTTATATCTACTGCTTTAGTTGAATCTCTACACCTAGATACTAGTATAATAGAGGATCCCATGGTTGTTTCAAATCCAATTGGGGGCTCGGCTTATTTATCAATGATTTGTTTGGATTTGGAAATTTCTATACTAAGCGTTGGTTTAGATGTAATGCTTATGTTTTGGGCTTCACGGGCTATGGGTTGATTCTAGGCATGGATTGGTTATCCAGTAATGGTGCCATCCTCGATTGTGAAAAGAGAGTGGTTAGACTTATGACTTGCCTCGGTAACATTCTCAAAATCTCTTGTAATCCCATGAATTCTGTTATGCTTAGCTAGCTAGAATCTCTTGAGGGGTCTGTTGAAAACTTGCAATCTGTTGGAGTAGTCCGTGAATACTCAGATGTCTTTGAATAGGTGAAAGGTTTGCCTCCAAAGTGAGGGATAGACTTCCGCATATACCTTGTTGATAATGCAAACCCTGTTGCTTTACCCGTTAGACACATGGCTCCAAGGGAAAGGAAAGAGCTCAGCAAGAAAGTTAAAGAGTTGCTTGAAAAGGGGTTCATAAGGCAGAGTATTTCTTAATGGGGTGCTCCGGTGGTGTTTGCAACCAAAGCAGATGATTCACTTCGTCTGTGTGTGGACTATAGGGAGCTAAACAAGCTGACAAGAAGAATAGGCACACACTTCCCAGAATAGATGACTTATTCGACCAGCTCGTAGGTGCCTCGATTTTCTACCAACTAGATTTGGCCACTGGATTTCATCAGCTAAGAGTGGCTAAAGACAGCATAAATAAGACCGCGTTCAGGGCCCTAGACGGTTTCTTCTAATGGCTTATCATGCCTTTCGGCTAGACAAACGCACCTACCTACTTCATAGACTTGATGAGTAGGGTGTTCTGAGAGTTCCTTAATAAATTTGTAGTGGTCTTCATGGACGACATTTTAATCTTCTCAAAAAGTGAGAAAGAACATGCTTTGCATTTAAGGGAGGTCGTGGATACACTTCATGCATATCAGCTAAAAGCGAAATTCTCCAAATGCCATTTTTGGAGAGATGAAGTAAGGTTTCTTAGACATGAATGTCCAAAGAGGGGAGAGCTGTAGATCCCGCAAAAGTAGTTGCAGTGCAGGATTGGAAGATCCCATGGAATGCAACTGAAGTACGAAGTTTTCTCGGGCTAGCAAGCTTTTACATAAAGTTCATTAAGGACTACGAAAATCTCAGCCCCGCTTGCTAGATTGACGAAGAAGAACCTAACTATTCCCTGGGATTTGGATTGCGATGTTGCTTTCCAACGGCTAAAAAGAGCTCTAACAACAGCCCCAGTTCGGGCATTGCCTGATGGGAGTAAGATGTTTACAGTGTACACATACGCATGCAGTACAGTATTGGGCGCTGTCTTGATGCAAGAGGGCAGAGTAGTTTGTTATGGAGGAAGGCAGTTGAAGGTACATGAGAAAAGCTATCCAACTCATGATTTAGAACTAACTGCCATTATTTTCGCTCTTAATTCATGGCGTCATTACCTGTCTAGGAGAAAGGTTTGAATTGTTTACTCACCATAAATTGTTAAAGTACATTTTCTCACAGAAAGATCTTAACTTAAGACAACGAAGGTGGATGAAATTTCTTGCCTCATACAATTTTGAGATTGCTTATACCCCTGGCAAGGGAAATGTGGTAGGAGACGCCTTAAGTAGGAAAAGCTGACCTTAAGTCCTCTCTTTGTAGAAAGACAAATTTTGGAGTACATAGCAAACTTTGACTTTAGACCCTCCTTTGAATTTGTACCTAGTTTGTTAGCATCGCTAGAAGTGTGGCCTACTCTTTTGGACTCAATAGGAACTGCATAACGTGAAGACCCTCAGCTAGTTGATGTGATGGATAAGATAATTAGAGGTGATACTTCTAGTCACCTCAATAGATACTCCATCAATGACAAGGGTTGGTTGAGACGGGATGGAGGAGTTTGCGTCCCACAAGCAAGGGATTTGGTGAAAACAGTTCTCGAAGAAGCACACCATTCTAAGTTGACCATACAACCAGGTAGGGACAAGATGTATAAAGACATAAAAAGAGTTTTCTTTTGGAATGGCATGAAGAAGGATGTAGCTGAATTCGTCTCTAAGTGCTTGATATGCCAGCAAGTCAAGGCAGAGCAAAAGAAGCCTGGTGGTCTGCTTCATCCTCTAGAGGTCCCACAGTGGAAATGGGATAGCATTTCAATGGACTTTATTGATGGGTTTCCTAGATCAAGAAGGGGCAATGCCAGTATTTGGGTAATAGTGGACAGGCTCACTAAAAGTGCTCACTTTTACCTGTTAAGAGCAGGAGGACTGCCTCATCGTTAGCATCCATTTATCTTAAAGAGATGGTTCGACTGCATGGAATACCCTCCAGCATAGTAAGTGATTGAGACCCTATCTTTATGAGTGAATTTTGGAAGAGTTTGCAAGAGGCTGTAGGCACACAGCTATGCTTAAGCACTGCCTATCACCCTCACACCGCTGGGCACACGGAAAGGGTGAACAGAGTATTAGAAGATCTCTTGAGATTGTGCATTCTTGATTTTGGGGGAACATGGGAGGATGTAACAACCCGAAAATCTGGGCCAGTTTAAAATTTTTATTTTGGCAATTTTAGCGAATTTTGATTATTTAAAATGAATTATTTTAAATAATATCGACGGAAATTTATTTTGAATATAATTCGAACGTATATATTATACGCGTCGTCGTTAGAATATAAATATTTATATATAATTATAAATAGAATTGAAAATGGCGCGGTAGTTCGATAATTCGATTTCAAACTTCAATTGAATGTACCGGGTGCAAAACAATCCGGATTTTAGTGAAACCAAAAATAATGGGATCTAATTGTGAATATCTTTCCAACGAATCCGAAAAATCAAGATTTCATATCGGGAATCAAAAGATATGTCCAGTTGAAAATTCTGAATAGTCGCTATGGAATTCAGGCCCTTAAAAATGGACATTTTGCAAATGACCTCGGATTTCGACGAAACCAGTTTTGTTGGGTCCGCAGTGTCAAGTTATTGCTAGATTCCAAATTTCATAATTTTTCGAATCGATATGTGAGCGTGGCAAAGGAAAACGCGTTTGACCAGTTTCAGTAGATTTTAATCGACTGGAAATTGGCCATTTTTCAAACGGTCTCAGAATTCGACGAAACTAGTTTTGTTAGGACCGTATCGTCAATACGAAGCTAGAAAATATTTTTCTGGAATTTTTAAAGTTCGTATGTGACCCCGGTAATTTGAAATGTACGTTTAAAATTCAATATAGTGATTTAAATGTTAATTCAACGGAAACTGATTGTAACAGCCGAATCAGCGTACGATACATATCCCATTGTGTTCGGAATGGGGGTAGAACGCTATGGACGACAGGCGGTGGGCCTCGTTTCGAGGTCGTATGTAAAAGTCAACATTTTGAAATTAAAATAATAATAATAAAAAAAAAAAAAAAATAATAATAAGAAAATAAAATTTTCTCTTTCCTCCCTTAACTTCCCTCTGCCCCCCCCCCCGATCCATTTTGAATCAGAAGAAAAAGAAAAAAAAAGAAAAAAAAAAGAGACGGAGGCGCGCCCCACCGTCCAACCACCACCACCGCTGCTCGCCGCGACTCCCTCCTCAGCTTCCCCTTCCACCGCCGCTTCTCTCCTCCTCTCCACCTCGCCGCCCTCCCCTGCGGTCCCTTCTCTCTCCTCTTATATCCCAAATCGCCCAAAGACGCTGCCGCGCCCTAACCCCGTAGACCGCCACCAAATCGCCACCGCACTCCCCCCTGGCGCCGCCCAGACGCCCTTCCCCCTTCTCCGATTTCCCCCCCCCCCTCCTCCAGCGAGGATCTCGACTCCCTTCCCCCCCTTTTTTTTTATCGAGCACTGTAAGTTTAGGTTTTTATTTTATTTTTATTTTAATTCGTTAAAACTAATTTCCAGTTTTTTTAAAGGTTTAAAACAGTTTTTTTTTTTAAAAAAAAAAAAAGATTTAAAACAGTTTTTTTAAAGGTTTAAAACAGTTTTTTTTTTGGTTTAAAACAGTTTTTTTAAAGGTTTAAAACAGTTTTTTTTAAAAAGGTTTAAAACAGTTTTTTTTAAAAAAAAAAGATATAAAACAGATTTTTAAAAGGTTTAAAAACTGATTTCTTTAGAAAGAAAAATCATATTTTTATGTATTGAAAGTCGAGATAAAAATCAGGTTTTTATATGTTGAAAGCAAAAGTAAAGATTCGATTTTTATATATGGAACTTTGAAGTAAAAATTCGATTTTTATATATGGAACTTTGAAATAAAAACTCGATTTTTATATATTGAACTTTGAAATAAAAACTCGATTTTTATATATTGAATAGCGAAATAAAAATTCGATTTTTATATATATAGTGGCTACGGGCGAAGGTGACAAGGAGGCGAGAACGACGAAGTTTCTGCAAATGAAGAGCCGTGGAGCTAGGATAGCTATATGTGAGAACTTCTCACCTTTCAATTTAATTTTTCTAGTTATATATATACTAGGATGCAGACGGTGTTTAGTAGCACCCGACACAATCGTCCACAGACCATGGACTTGTTTGTTTGACTGTTTGGTGATTGATTGCGATATTGGTTTGAATGTGGTTTGTGGTGTGAAAAATCGAATCGATAAATTGGTTAGGATTAGACGTGCGCCGTTATAAGGCGAAGGAGTAAGGCTAGGTTAGACCCTTACTCCAAATTTTGTGGTTTGCATAACGAAAGTGAATTTGATTGATATGTGAATGGCGTGGGCCTTCACTAGACCGGGGATTAGGCTAGGCCTTGTCCCGTTTCTAGTATCGTGCCGTTATGCTGCCGAAATTTTCTAAAATATGTTAGAAAATAAAAATATCATTTTATTGTGTAAATGAATAATAGAAATTCATATGATAGAATAAAATGTTTTATCGTTAAAAATATATTTTTTTACGTGAATATAAATATAGTGAAAGTGAATAAAATAAATATTCATTTACAAACCAGACGGTTTGTTTATGTACACCTATTTGAATGACGTTGATTGGGTCGATAAATTTTACACATCGCCTAACTGCACAAATAAAATATGTGTTTGATTGTTTGAAACCCCACACGGGTGTTAGGATGGAATTTGAAGTTCACTCATCCTGATTGATTAAATATGTCGATCGATTGATTGACAAGCTGTTATGAGCGTTGAATATCTATATTTGATGCTTATACAGTGTAGTGCACTTTGGTTGATGGTTGATTATTTTCAATGTTATTATATACATGTGTTGTATGAAAATCCATATAATTAATTTTATATGGTAATTGATTGGGCCTCATTCCAATCGTGAAAATAAAGAATATTTTGATAATAACAAATATTTTGACAATAGGAAATATTTGAAATAGAATATTTGAAAATATAAATTTATGAAGCCGTGTTGATTAGATTTACGTCATTTTGACGTAAACGATATTTATATCGATTTTATTCATTTTAAAATGAATATTGAAAAGTAATCTCGAAATCGAATATTTCGAAATGAATTGAATTGAAAACGATTTCGAAATGAATTGAATTGAAAACGAATTCAAATGGAATTGAAATGAATTCAAATTGAATTGAAATTCGAATTGAATAGAAATGTTTTTGAAACGAATTCAAAACTATTTATATAATTCGTTTTAAATAGAAATCGACGAAATATATATTATATATATTATATATATAATAAATGGCCTGAATAGAACGCGCCGCGCTGCGGCAGTTCGTGAATTTCGACCATTTATTTCAAACGGACATTGCGGGAGATCCGACCGTCGGATTCTCCTAAAACCGGAACCGTTGGGTTCGTATCGAAAAGAGCTTTCTAATGAATGTTAGAAATTTGAAATCTAACGGTTGGATTTGGAGATACGTCCAAATCAAATTCGAAAAAGGTCGCTGTAAGTGCAGTTCGATGGCCATTGATGGAAATCGACTGTACGGGCCTTGATAAAATTATTAAAAATAGTAATAATTTGTGTAAAATCATAAGAAATGATTTGTGAAAGTTTGGGATGAAAAACTCCATATTTGAAAAGATAAAAATAGATTTTTATCGAAATGAACTAGTTTTGAACTAGAATTATAATTCTATTTATTTTTAAATAAATAAATTGAATTTGAAATGGTTTTGAAAATAACCAAAATTTCCAATGATTGCATTGGAGTGGATTTGAATCGAAATTGTCTTCGGAATATTTCGATGATTGGAATTCGTGATTATACAGGTGTTGTTATGGAAATTTGAAAGATATCTATATTTATATCGTTATTTCCAATACGACATTTGTTAGTCGTAGAATTCGATATTGAATATAAGCCGATATATTTTCTATTCAGAGCCTTGTATTGAATATCGAATGTGATTTGGGTTTGTCGTGAATGGTGTCTTCACTAACACTGTTCTTGAACCCAGTTGAGAAAAGATTAAATCTTTTTATTTAGATTTAATGAAGTGTACCAATTAAATGATATTTAATTGGAATTGAATTGGTATTGATTTTTGGGTTTATCGTGAACAGTGTTTTAAATAACACTTGTTCTTTAACCCGATAATTAATCGAATGTGATTTGGGTTTGTCGTGAATGGTGTCTTCACTAACACTGTTCTTGAACCCAGTTGAGAAAAGATTAAATCTTTTTATTTAGATTTAATGAAGTGTACCAATTAAATGATATTTAATTGAAATTGAATTGGTATTGATTTTTGGGTTTATCGTGAACAGTGTTTTAAATAACACTTGTTCTTTAACCCGATAATTAATCGAATGTGATTTGGGTTTGTCGTGAATGGTGTCTTCACTAACACTGTTCTTGAACCCAGTTGAGAAAAGATTAAATCTTTTTATTTAGATTTAATGAAGTGTACCAATTAAATGATATTTAATTGGAATTGAATTGGAATTGATTTTTGGGTTTATCGTGAACAGTGTTTTAAATAACACTTGTTCTTTAACCCGATAATTAATCGAATGTGATTTGGGTTTGTCGTGAATGGTGTCTTCACTAACACTGTTCTTGAACCCAGTTGAGAAAAGATTAAATCTTTTTATTTAGATTTAATGAAGTGTACCAATTAAATGATATTTAATTGGAATTGAATTGGTATTGATTTTTGGGTTTATCGTGAACAGTGTTTTTAAATAACACTTGTTCTTTAACCCGATAATTAATGGAATGAGATTTTGGGTTTATCGTGGATCGTGTTTTAAATGACACTGATTCTTTAACCCAGATAATGATTAAAACTAAGTGGAGTTTTAATGAATCTTTAATTAGATTGAAAAGATCGAGAATGGAGTATCACCAGTTTTGCTCCAGGCGATAGTTAAATCTTTAATTAGATTTGAATGTGAAATTTAGAAACTAACTGGCGGTTAGCCAAGCAGAATGGTTTTCTGGATATTGATCTGATGTTGGTTTCGGCCTTCGGGGTTAATATTTGGGGAGTTATTCTCTTGATTAATTTACGGTTAGTGACTAATGAATTGGAATGAGGCGTATGTTGTGTTTGTGTAACACTTACTTAAAATATACGCGAGTTATTCGGAAAGACCGGGTTTATCCCATTCTGAATAACTGATACGACGATAAGTCGAAGATGAAGACGATGGTCGAAGACCGGAAGTCTTCACGTCGTTTGGGTGATAACTGATGATCTTGATTGGGCTGTACACCCAAGAAGATGGAAACAGTTAGTGATCGTCCAGACGTACTTGGAGATCGATGGATATGCGGGGTACTAGGTGCCTCCGGTTTCGTTCAGACCCAGAACGGACTTGTAAATGGACTGTGTGTCTGACATCGGATTTCATTCTGTGTGACTGATATCGGTTGCATAGGATGGTTTGCCTGTGTGGCATGCTAAGATGCAAATGATCAAGGCTTCTGTTGAAAAGCAAAGTCTTGTGGTGATGATCAAAGCACGGCCTTTGTGGCGTAGCTTTGTGTAACGTTTACCTCGCGTGTTTCACACCAGGTATGAACCAAAAACGGGAGACGGACCTCAGGGAGGACTTGCGTTTCTTTCTAGCTAGAAGTGGCGTCAGTGGTTTTACACGCCCTGACGAGTTTGACTTATGTGGTTGTTGCTGTTGCGAGGCGCCTCGGTTATATCGGTTTCGGCCGAATGCATTCTGGTCGGCTGACGGACCAGACTTACACCCCATAGGGTGGGGAGACGTATTGTTCAGGCATAATAATCCACTCCGTGTGGACCGGCCCTGACGATCCAAGGCTTGCCTGCGCGCTTGCCTGAGACATGGGCTAGATTGTCTCGAATCGGTTGAGGACTATCTTTTGCCTCGGTTCATAGATGGAAACCCAATTTCCAAATACGAGACTTTGCGGTTTTGATTGTATATCCTATATATGGCGACATAGTGGGATGGGGCGCTCATGCCGCCTATGATTGATACTTATGATTTGAAGTGTTTTATATACTATGCACTTATAATAGTATCAAATGATTTGTTTTAAACGTATCAAGCATTCTTTGGCTGTTATAAGGGAAAACCCTATCCTCGACTGCGTTGCATTGTGTGATGGGACCTGGGTCTTATAACAGCTTCATTTTTCTTTATTTAGCATTGCGCTGTTGGTTTTATGCACTGGTATTCTTGGGAGGAAACCCGTTCCGTGTTATACGGCGTGGTCCCTTGATTTACCTAATGATTTGAAATAAAGATTAATAACTGTTTTAGTTCTCACACCAGTCACATGACTGACCTGGAGTTTATTGTTTTAACCTAAACTCTGGGTGCCCCTATTTTCGACACGGGCAGCTAGTAGTTTTGGTTTTGCAGATTTATATTCACAGGATCCTGGTTTACAGCTGGAACGATATCCGGAAAGCTTTGTATCCGTATATCTCATTCTAGTTGTGTATTGTATTATTTTCCGCTGCTATGTATTTAAATGTAATTTAAATCTCTGATATTTCTGTGTAATATTCATTTATACTCTGTATATTCTTGTAATCTGATGCATTGTTGTAATATACAATGAAATGTTCTTCTGTATGCGTTCTGCTGTGGTTTGTTCTCGAACTATCCGACGCTTTCCTTTACGGGGAGGTTGCGGGTCTTTACATTTGGTATCAGAGCTTTGGTTTACAAAGCTCAGAGAACAAGACACATTAGAACCATACGAAAGAATTCATCAGATATTGGATTAGTAATATCCAATGGAATGACTCGTTAGAGATGGGATCAGTAGTATCCTAGAACGAGTGTGAAGAGTATATTTTTCAAATGAAAACAAATTTCGTTTTGAAAATTTAAATCAATTATTCGTATTTGATCATTTATTTATATTGATTTGGACAATCCGATATATAAAGATTTTGCATATGCGTCTTGCAAATGTGTATTCGAAGTTTCAATATATTGGATAGATATAGAATCATACTCTAGTTGCCCGGGGATAATTCTGGTGATGGGGCACTGTCGCCAGTGTTTACTTTCGAGTAACGAAAGTGAGATTTCTATATATTTCCTATTGACTGGTGTGAGAACCAAAATTAGATAGGGCCTATTGTTGTGATTTGACATCAAAAATCTGATTTTTGACTATGTATCAAAATTATGAATTTGAAACTCTAATTCACTAATTGATTGATGTTTGTGTTGTTTGTTCAATTGTTTGCTAATTTTGAACCTTTATGCCTAACTAAACCAAATATTGAACTATATTGAGAATTGGTCGCATTTGCTTGCATATACATATACTTACATTGAACAGGTCATAGCAAGGAGGCTAGAGCAGAGAATAAAATTTGTTTGCCCGACAAATAGGTACATGTTTACTACATAATTTCCTGTTTTGTTTGGGTGATGATGATTTTGTGAGCCTATTGGCTAGCCGTTTGGCTTTTTCTTTTTCTTTTTGAGATCTGAAGGACCGGGGAAGCTATTTGAAATTCCCCGATGCTCCCGGTGCAGGGGAGGTTATGGCGAAATTTTTCAAAAATTTAGGGTGTTAGCCAAATTTTTGAAATTTTGAAAATTCTCAGAAACTGAAAAGTTGAAGAACTTAAGCCGTAATCAAAAACAATGGAAGTTGAGTTGAATTGTTAAACAACTTTCGACTTTGTTCCTTTTCGGGGACGAAAAGTTTTAAGTGGGGGAGATTGTAACAACCCGAAAATCTGGGCCAGTTTAAAATTTTTATTTTGGCAATTTTAGCGAATTTTGATTATTTAAAATGAATTATTTTAAATAATATCGACGGAAATTTATTTTGAATATAATTCGAACGTATATATTATACGCGTCGTCGTTAGAATATAAATATTTATATATAATTATAAATAGAATTGAAAATGGCGCGGTAGTTCGATAATTCGATTTCAAACTTCAATTGAATGTACCGGGTGCAAAACAATCCGGATTTTAGTGAAACCAAAAATAATGGGATCTAATTGTGAATATCTTTCCAACGAATCCGAAAAATCAAGATTTCATATCGGGAATCAAAAGATATGTCCAGTTGAAAATTCTGAATAGTCGCTATGGAATTCAGGCCCTTAAAAATGGACATTTTGCAAATGACCTCGGATTTCGACGAAACCAGTTTTGTTGGGTCCGCAGTGTCAAGTTATTGCTAGATTCCAAATTTCATAATTTTTCGAATCGATATGTGAGCGTGGCAAAGGAAAACGCGTTTGACCAGTTTCAGTAGATTTTAATCGACTGGAAATTGGCCATTTTTCAAACGGTCTCAGAATTCGACGAAACTAGTTTTGTTAGGACCGTATCGTCAATACGAAGCTAGAAAATATTTTTCTGGAATTTTTAAAGTTCGTATGTGACCCCGGTAATTTGAAATGTACGTTTAAAATTCAATATAGTGATTTAAATGTTAATTCAACGGAAACTGATTGTAACAGCCGAATCAGCGTACGATACATATCCCATTGTGTTCGGAATGGGGGTAGAACGCTATGGACGACAGGCGGTGGGCCTCGTTTCGAGGTCGTATGTAAAAGTCAACATTTTGAAATTAAAATAATAATAATAAAAAAAAAAAAAAAATAATAATAAGAAAATAAAATTTTCTCTTTCCTCCCTTAACTTCCCTCTGCCCCCCCCCCCGATCCATTTTGAATCAGAAGAAAAAGAAAAAAAAAGAAAAAAAAAAGAGACGGAGGCGCGCCCCACCGTCCAACCACCACCACCGCTGCTCGCCGCGACTCCCTCCTCAGCTTCCCCTTCCACCGCCGCTTCTCTCCTCCTCTCCACCTCGCCGCCCTCCCCTGCGGTCCCTTCTCTCTCCTCTTATATCCCAAATCGCCCAAAGACGCTGCCGCGCCCTAACCCCGTAGACCGCCACCAAATCGCCACCGCACTCCCCCCTGGCGCCGCCCAGACGCCCTTCCCCCTTCTCCGATTTCCCCCCCCCCTCCTCCAGCGAGGATCTCGACTCCCTTCCCCCCCTTTTTTTTTATCGAGCACTGTAAGTTTAGGTTTTTATTTTATTTTTATTTTAATTCGTTAAAACTAATTTCCAGTTTTTTTAAAGGTTTAAAACAGTTTTTTTTTTTAAAAAAAAAAAAAGATTTAAAACAGTTTTTTTAAAGGTTTAAAACAGTTTTTTTTTTGGTTTAAAACAGTTTTTTTAAAGGTTTAAAACAGTTTTTTTTAAAAAGGTTTAAAACAGTTTTTTTTAAAAAAAAAAGATATAAAACAGATTTTTAAAAGGTTTAAAAACTGATTTCTTTAGAAAGAAAAATCATATTTTTATGTATTGAAAGTCGAGATAAAAATCAGGTTTTTATATGTTGAAAGCAAAAGTAAAGATTCGATTTTTATATATGGAACTTTGAAGTAAAAATTCGATTTTTATATATGGAACTTTGAAATAAAAACTCGATTTTTATATATTGAACTTTGAAATAAAAACTCGATTTTTATATATTGAATAGCGAAATAAAAATTCGATTTTTATATATATAGTGGCTACGGGCGAAGGTGACAAGGAGGCGAGAACGACGAAGTTTCTGCAAATGAAGAGCCGTGGAGCTAGGATAGCTATATGTGAGAACTTCTCACCTTTCAATTTAATTTTTCTAGTTATATATATACTAGGATGCAGACGGTGTTTAGTAGCACCCGACACAATCGTCCACAGACCATGGACTTGTTTGTTTGACTGTTTGGTGATTGATTGCGATATTGGTTTGAATGTGGTTTGTGGTGTGAAAAATCGAATCGATAAATTGGTTAGGATTAGACGTGCGCCGTTATAAGGCGAAGGAGTAAGGCTAGGTTAGACCCTTACTCCAAATTTTGTGGTTTGCATAACGAAAGTGAATTTGATTGATATGTGAATGGCGTGGGCCTTCACTAGACCGGGGATTAGGCTAGGCCTTGTCCCGTTTCTAGTATCGTGCCGTTATGCTGCCGAAATTTTCTAAAATATGTTAGAAAATAAAAATATCATTTTATTGTGTAAATGAATAATAGAAATTCATATGATAGAATAAAATGTTTTATCGTTAAAAATATATTTTTTTACGTGAATATAAATATAGTGAAAGTGAATAAAATAAATATTCATTTACAAACCAGACGGTTTGTTTATGTACACCTATTTGAATGACGTTGATTGGGTCGATAAATTTTACACATCGCCTAACTGCACAAATAAAATATGTGTTTGATTGTTTGAAACCCCACACGGGTGTTAGGATGAAATTTGAAGTTCACTCATCCTGATTGATTAAATATGTCGATCGATTGATTGACAAGCTGTTATGAGCGTTGAATATCTATATTTGATGCTTATACAGTGTAGTGCACTTTGGTTGATGGTTGATTATTTTCAATGTTATTATATACATGTGTTGTATGAAAATCCATATAATTAATTTTATATGGTAATTGATTGGGCCTCATTCCAATCGTGAAAATAAAGAATATTTTGATAATAACAAATATTTTGACAATAGGAAATATTTGAAATAGAATATTTGAAAATATAAATTTATGAAGCCGTGTTGATTAGATTTACGTCATTTTGACGTAAACGATATTTATATCGATTTTATTCATTTTAAAATGAATATTGAAAAGTAATCTCGAAATCGAATATTTCGAAATGAATTGAATTGAAAACGATTTCGAAATGAATTGAATTGAAAACGAATTCAAATGGAATTGAAATGAATTCAAATTGAATTGAAATTCGAATTGAATAGAAATGTTTTTGAAACGAATTCAAAACTATTTATATAATTCGTTTTAAATAGAAATCGACGAAATATATATTATATATATTATATATATAATAAATGGCCTGAATAGAACGCGCCGCGCTGCGGCAGTTCGTGAATTTCGACCATTTATTTCAAACGGACATTGCGGGAGATCCGACCGTCGGATTCTCCTAAAACCGGAACCGTTGGGTTCGTATCGAAAAGAGCTTTCTAATGAATGTTAGAAATTTGAAATCTAACGGTTGGATTTGGAGATACGTCCAAATCAAATTCGAAAAAGGTCGCTGTAAGTGCAGTTCGATGGCCATTGATGGAAATCGACTGTACGGGCCTTGATAAAATTATTAAAAATAGTAATAATTTGTGTAAAATCATAAGAAATGATTTGTGAAAGTTTGGGATGAAAAACTCCATATTTGAAAAGATAAAAATAGATTTTTATCGAAATGAACTAGTTTTGAACTAGAATTATAATTCTATTTATTTTTAAATAAATAAATTGAATTTGAAATGGTTTTGAAAATAACCAAAATTTCCAATGATTGCATTGGAGTGGATTTGAATCGAAATTGTCTTCGGAATATTTCGATGATTGGAATTCGTGATTATACAGGTGTTGTTATGGAAATTTGAAAGATATCTATATTTATATCGTTATTTCCAATACGACATTTGTTAGTCGTAGAATTCGATATTGAATATAAGCCGATATATTTTCTATTCAGAGCCTTGTATTGAATATCGAATGTGATTTGGGTTTGTCGTGAATGGTGTCTTCACTAACACTGTTCTTGAACCCAGTTGAGAAAAGATTAAATCTTTTTATTTAGATTTAATGAAGTGTACCAATTAAATGATATTTAATTGGAATTGAATTGGTATTGATTTTTGGGTTTATCGTGAACAGTGTTTTAAATAACACTTGTTCTTTAACCCGATAATTAATCGAATGTGATTTGGGTTTGTCGTGAATGGTGTCTTCACTAACACTGTTCTTGAACCCAGTTGAGAAAAGATTAAATCTTTTTATTTAGATTTAATGAAGTGTACCAATTAAATGATATTTAATTGAAATTGAATTGGTATTGATTTTTGGGTTTATCGTGAACAGTGTTTTAAATAACACTTGTTCTTTAACCCGATAATTAATCGAATGTGATTTGGGTTTGTCGTGAATGGTGTCTTCACTAACACTGTTCTTGAACCCAGTTGAGAAAAGATTAAATCTTTTTATTTAGATTTAATGAAGTGTACCAATTAAATGATATTTAATTGGAATTGAATTGGAATTGATTTTTGGGTTTATCGTGAACAGTGTTTTAAATAACACTTGTTCTTTAACCCGATAATTAATCGAATGTGATTTGGGTTTGTCGTGAATGGTGTCTTCACTAACACTGTTCTTGAACCCAGTTGAGAAAAGATTAAATCTTTTTATTTAGATTTAATGAAGTGTACCAATTAAATGATATTTAATTGGAATTGAATTGGTATTGATTTTTGGGTTTATCGTGAACAGTGTTTTTAAATAACACTTGTTCTTTAACCCGATAATTAATGGAATGAGATTTTGGGTTTATCGTGGATCGTGTTTTAAATGACACTGATTCTTTAACCCAGATAATGATTAAAACTAAGTGGAGTTTTAATGAATCTTTAATTAGATTGAAAAGATCGAGAATGGAGTATCACCAGTTTTGCTCCAGGCGATAGTTAAATCTTTAATTAGATTTGAATGTGAAATTTAGAAACTAACTGGCGGTTAGCCAAGCAGAATGGTTTTCTGGATATTGATCTGATGTTGGTTTCGGCCTTCGGGGTTAATATTTGGGGAGTTATTCTCTTGATTAATTTACGGTTAGTGACTAATGAATTGGAATGAGGCGTATGTTGTGTTTGTGTAACACTTACTTAAAATATACGCGAGTTATTCGGAAAGACCGGGTTTATCCCATTCTGAATAACTGATACGACGATAAGTCGAAGATGAAGACGATGGTCGAAGACCGGAAGTCTTCACGTCGTTTGGGTGATAACTGATGATCTTGATTGGGCTGTACACCCAAGAAGATGGAAACAGTTAGTGATCGTCCAGACGTACTTGGAGATCGATGGATATGCGGGGTACTAGGTGCCTCCGGTTTCGTTCAGACCCAGAACGGACTTGTAAATGGACTGTGTGTCTGACATCGGATTTCATTCTGTGTGACTGATATCGGTTGCATAGGTTGGTTTGCCTGTGTGGCATGCTAAGATGCAAATGATCAAGGCTTCTGTTGAAAAGCAAAGTCTTGTGGTGATGATCAAAGCACGGCCTTTGTGGCGTAGCTTTGTGTAACGTTTACCTCGCGTGTTTCACACCAGGTATGAACCAAAAACGGGAGACGGACCTCAGGGAGGACTTGCGTTTCTTTCTAGCTAGAAGTGGCGTCAGTGGTTTTACACGCCCTGACGAGTTTGACTTATGTGGTTGTTGCTGTTGCGAGGCGCCTCGGTTATATCGGTTTCGGCCGAATGCATTCTGGTCGGCTGACGGACCAGACTTACACCCCATAGGGTGGGGAGACGTATTGTTCAGGCATAATAATCCACTCCGTGTGGACCGGCCCTGACGATCCAAGGCTTGCCTGCGCGCTTGCCTGAGACATGGGCTAGATTGTCTCGAATCGGTTGAGGACTATCTTTTGCCTCGGTTCATAGATGGAAACCCAATTTCCAAATACGAGACTTTGCGGTTTTGATTGTATATCCTATATATGGCGACATAGTGGGATGGGGCGCTCATGCCGCCTATGATTGATACTTATGATTTGAAGTGTTTTATATACTATGCACTTATAATAGTATCAAATGATTTGTTTTAAACGTATCAAGCATTCTTTGGCTGTTATAAGGGAAAACCCTATCCTCGACTGCGTTGCATTGTGTGATGGGACCTGGGTCTTATAACAGCTTCATTTTTCTTTATTTAGCATTGCGCTGTTGGTTTTATGCACTGGTATTCTTGGGAGGAAACCCGTTCCGTGTTATACGGCGTGGTCCCTTGATTTACCTAATGATTTGAAATAAAGATTAATAACTGTTTTAGTTCTCACACCAGTCACATGACTGACCTGGAGTTTATTGTTTTAACCTAAACTCTGGGTGCCCCTATTTTCGACACGGGCAGCTAGTAGTTTTGGTTTTGCAGATTTATATTCACAGGATCCTGGTTTACAGCTGGAACGATATCCGGAAAGCTTTGTATCCGTATATCTCATTCTAGTTGTGTATTGTATTATTTTCCGCTGCTATGTATTTAAATGTAATTTAAATCTCTGATATTTCTGTGTAATATTCATTTATACTCTGTATATTCTTGTAATCTGATGCATTGTTGTAATATACAATGAAATGTTCTTCTGTATGCGTTCTGCTGTGGTTTGTTCTCGAACTATCCGACGCTTTCCTTTACGGGGAGGTTGCGGGTCTTTACAGAGGATCACCTTCCTTTGGTGGGGTTCGCCTACATCAATAGCTACCAAGCCACCATAGTCATGACACCCTTTGAGGCCTTGTATGGGAGACCATGCCGATCACCAACTTGTTGGTGGGAGACTACAGACAAGTTCGTACTTGGGCCTGACATGATCAGAGAAACTTCAGAGATGGTGGACTTGATACGAAGACGAATGAAGACCGCACAAGATAGACAGAAGTCTTACGCTGTTAAAAGAAGGACTGACCTTGAGTCCGAGGTTAGGGACAGAGTTTTTCTTAAAGTATCTCCTTCGAGGAAAGTCGTTCGCTTTGGGTCCATAGGAAAATTGGCACCAGGATTTGTAGGGCCATTTCCTATCATTGAGAGGATTTGGAAATGGCTTATAGAGTAGAGCTTCCCGAAAGATTGGCTGGAGTTCATAATGTTTTCCATGTTTCTCATCTAACTTTCCATGTTTCTCATCTACGAAAGTGCTTACATGAGTCTGCCGAAGTTGTAGAGCCAAGCATACTAGAGGAAATAGAAGTGGAACGAGAAGCAACGGTGAGAAGAATTCCAACTCGTATCTTGGGTACAGAAGTTAAAAAGCTACGCAATCGTGAGATCAAACTAGTTAAAGTACAATGGAGTGATGCTGAGGAAGACATGACTTGGGAGACTGAGGACAAGATATGCGCAGCCTGCCCTTATATTTTTTAGGGTACATTCTTGATCTCTTTTTCCAAAAGTTTATGCATGCTTGTATCTATCTCTTAAGTATATCTCCCCGGTCCTATTCTTGATCCTTAGGTAGAAATCAATGGATGCAAACATGTATTTGAAACTTGTTATGATTGATGATTGCTAGCGGATGCAAGTGGTTGCTACTGGTTGCTCATGGATGCATATACACACACACACACTAGGTACTAGATTTGCTCAGTCACTTTCACATTGCATATGCATATATGTATTTATATATGGATTGAAAACTTGTTGTGTTATCATGTGGACGTTGCATTTGTATGAATCATTGTGCACTCATGTAGAAGTTACAAAAATACGATTAGGAATAATTGCATACATGATGGACTCATAGCACTGACATGATTCGCATCAAGGAGGTCAATTGAATCAGTAGACCACCTGATTTTGCATTAGAAAAGGACATATACACACACTATGCATGTGATCATGAAAGCATTAGAAAATCTTTTAAGGACAATGGATGTCTATGATTGATGGTTGAGTAGATGGATGTTGGATGTTAGGATACATTCTTCTTGACTTGGAGATTTCGATGACGAAATCCTTTAAGGAGGGGAGAATGAAACACCCCATATTTTCTATGAATATTAAAATTAACAAATCTAAGAACACTTAATTTTTAGAAGAAGAATTCAGGGAAACGAGTTATGCCATTGCGTTCTTCTCGGAATTGAGATAGAGTCCGAGTATGTGTGAATCGGACTCCGTATGAAGAAGTTATGGAGGTTAGAAGATTTCAAGTTTAAGTAGAAAATAAATATAAATAATAATTAAAAATCAAAAACCAGTTCAAAATTCAAAAATTCAGAAAAAACAGGATGAGTGGGAAATTTCCCGCCTAGGGTGTCGACCCCCCTAGGGGGAGTCGATATAGGTCCCGACCCCCTATAGGGGAGTCGACATAGGTGTCGACCCCCCTGTAGGGAGTCAACCCCTTTGAGATTTTCTCCCTGTGACGAATTTCTATAGTCCTGATGTAGTAACCCGCATTTTAGCTGTTGAATAATTAATTTATTTAATTATTAAATATCGATTTATCGATATCGAGAACGTGAATTAAATAATATTGAATATTTAATTAATAATTATAATATAATAAAATAGAGCTTGGAACGACGCGGCAGTTCGCTATTTGCCGATTCGAACTTCAACTGAATGTACAGGATTCGTTTTAAGCCGGATTTCTGTGAAACAAGAAACGTGTGGAGCTGGTGGAGTATATCTTTCTAGTGAAAGAGAAAAATCGGGATTTCATCGTGTAGATTTTTAGTTACATCCAAATTAAATTCTCAGAAATGCAGCGCCCTGACCATAACGGTTATTTGAGAATATTTAAATATCGGACTCGAATTTGGACAGGGTTCTTTTGAGACGTAGTGATAATTTAATTTTTAGAATTTTATGGTAATTTTTAATTAATTTAATAAGCAACTTTTTATTTGGAGTATTTGGCACCCTGTATCGACATTTCGGGGTTTCACAATATGAATCCATCTACCGGTATTATTACATTTTTGGGACCAGAGCTCATCACTCTTTTAAATGGTAATTTTGTTTCTGTCCATAACAGTCCCTACGTGAACAGAATATTTCATAGTGGGGTACGCTATGTTTTTAACTTAAAACAAACTAAACTGAATGGTTAACTGGTCAAACGAACTCGAAATTCAACGAAACAAGTTTCATACGAAACCTTAGGAAGAGGTCTAGTGAAACGTCAAGGCCTCATATTTTTAGGATTTTTTCTGTAATTTTAATGAATTAATGCTCGGTGTTTTTCATCGATATTTTCTAAGGGATTTTCGCAAACGGTGTCGGAATTCGACGAAACCTGTCCCATTGGGTCCGGAATATTTTTCTAAGCTAGGATTAGCATTTTTATCTCGACCAGTGTTCGTTTGTGGGACCTTTTGCCCTTGTTTCTCGATGAAAGTTAATAGAATAAAATAATAAAATAAATATCTTGAAAATATCTAAACCTCTCTCCCTTATAAATAACCCTCCACTAAATCCTTAAGACCTAAATTTATGGCTTCAGCAAAAACGAGCCGCCATCTCCTACATCCCCAAACGAGGAAATGTATCAGCTAAACCAAAAATCCGCGTCCTTCAAAGAAATTAAACTCAACCCTTATACACCTCTAAAGAAAAGAAAAAAAATATACGGTGCATGTACGGGGAGTCTTGCGTTCCAGGAGAAAATGAAGGGGAGTTGTCGGCGGAGCTCTTGTTGAGCTCGGTGGGTTTAGCAAGGGAATTCTGATGTTTATTTCGTGACTTGCGTGGTTGTGTATGGAGTGGAGCTGAGTTGCTGGAGGGTGTACGGGTTCGAGTGTGGATGGAAGGTAAGGAGGAGATGTAGTTTGAGTAGGAACGTTGGTGGCCTTGAGGATAAAAAGTGACCTGATGGTCACTGAATGGACGGCAGAAACTCGAAGTAGCAGTGGAAGAATGGAGTTCGAACTCCATGCGATGGAGCCGAGATGGAGAGGAGATGAAAAAAGGACGTGAGTTGCTTATGGTGTATGGGGGAATAAGTGGCAGCTGAGTGCGCTAATGGAGGAGTTCTTTCGTTCGATGAATACTGGGTAGAAGCTTTTAAATCAGGGATGCTCTGGAAATGAGGTTTTGAACGTGAAATAGGTATTGGAGTTCAAAATCCCGGAAGGAGAAAAGTAAACGAAGGTGTTGGTTTGATTTTTGGTATAGGAATGCGGAGGACAAGTGGGTCAAAAGCTTGGTAAATGGTGTTCGTTATAATATGTTATTACTTGGGCACGGACATAACTTGGAGAAAGAACACTGTTTAGTGACACGTGGGTATTGAGGGCCGAGATCTTGTATGGTAAGCCCAACAAAGAAAAATTTTGCTAGCCCAGTTTAAAAGAGGAAACAAGAAAGCTTGTGGAAATATTTTGTGGGAAATACTTTTTAGTGGTTACCGAGGTTAGTTTGTTGCCAGGAGGATCCACTGCTCACGTGAATGAGGGTGTGTCATATTGGGCCAAGAAAGGGAAAGGTAAGCTTACAATAAATAAAATATGAGTTAGATTAAAATAATAAGTAGTGTATAAAATTATATAACATCCATAATGTATCCATACTATATCTGAATTTGGAACGGTCAGATCCGATGGGACCGTATGGACGAGAGCAACACAATGGGACTGACGGGGAGTGGAGTGGTGCTCGTTTGAATTTATGGCGAAATAAAGTGTTTGATTCAAATCAAATAACAGTTTATCGTTCCTTAACGATGAACTGCAAATGTGAGTAAAACTCACCAACTCTGAACAGTTATATTTTTATAATGTATTTTTTTTGAACTGTTAATCATCTGTTGATTGCTGTGTGTTGGCTGATTGATTGAACTGCTAGTCAGTTAATGAAATATTATATATATATAGTTATATAGTTGTATATTGATTCTATTTATAAGAATAATTCATATTGAACTGAAAGTGATGACAATCATGTGTGTAACATCTGTGGATGCAGGAAAACAGGTTGGAGGAATCCGACTGGATTCCTCAACAGTTATTTTATTGTTTTTCATATATTTTGATATATGATGTGAATTATAACCTGTTGTTGGTTGTGTGTGTATGGACGATGTTGGATATCAAAATTTGATATGTTAAATACCGTAACATACCGGAATGTTGATAAGGGGATTTTCAAAGTGTTATTTATAAATAAGAAATATTTATAAATTGGAATATTTAAAAATAGGAGATATTTGAAAAAGGAAATAAATTCAAAACATTTCCTTTTGAATGGAAAGGCTTGTGTGGCGGGTTTGGGGATTTTCCCGATGCTCCCGATACAAAGAAGGTTATGGCGAATTTTCCCGGGAATTTAAGGAGTTAGAATATTTCAAGAATAAATTTGAAAGGGAAATATTTGTAAACCATTTACAAATAGAATTGGAAAGGGAACATTATAAAAAGGAAATCATTTTTAAAGTGTAGAACCGTTATTTAAAAGTAAATCTTTTCAAATGAATAAAACATTGTTAAAAAGGGAATCTTTATAAAGTGAATAAAGAAATCGAATATGGTATTCGAAGTTAGTTAATCGAATATGGTATTCGAAAGGAGAAATCGAATATGGTATTCGAAGTTAGTTAATCGAATATGGTATTCGAAGTTAGTTAATCGAATATAGACATTCGAAAGGAGTTAATCGAATATGGTATTCGAAGTTAGTTAATCGAATATGGTATTCGAAAGTTAGTTAATCGAATATGTTATTCGAAAAGGGGTTAGTCAAGTCGAGTTAGTCAAATAGAGTTAACCAGTTAGAGTTAATCAGTTAGAGTTAACCAGTTGGAGTTAATTAGTTAGAGTTAATCGATTAGAGTTAAAACATACTAGAGTTAATCAAATATAGTTATTTGAGACAGAGTTAGTCAAGAATAGTATTCAGGGTAAGTTGCCATCTTGTACGACTGCTAGCGAAATTCGCAGGGCTGTAAATAGCCTACGGCGGTCGGATGTTTTCCTGAGGGAGTCAGGCGTAACCATTGTGATCGCTGCGACCTAGAGTCAAGCGAATGGAGTTTAATCGAATATTAGTTATTCGATAGGAGTTAATCGAGTTTAGAAATAAGTTAAGTTAAATAAGTTGAGTTGATCGGGTGGTTCGACCAAGTTAGTCGAGCCTAGTTAATCGAATCGAATTGGTCGAACCAAGTAAGTCGAGTTAGTCGAGTCAAGTTAAGTTAGTCGAGTTAAGTTCGTCGAGTTAAATAAATCGATGTTAGTTTCATCGAAAGGAGTTATCGATGTTAGTTTCATCGAAAGGAGTTAACGATGTTAGTTTCATCGAAGGGAGTTATCGATGTTAGTTTCATCAAAGTGAGATCTTCAAATATGAGATATTTGAAAAGGAAGAGTTATCGAATATTAGTTATTCGAAGAGAGATTATCGAATATCGTTTATTCGAGAAGGAGTTAATCGAATATAGGTTATTCGAAGAAAAGTTAATCAAATAGAGATTTCTCGAAGAGAGTAAATCGGCAAATTCGATTATATCGAATTCGGGAAAGTACTTTTACTTTCCAGTTGTCTAAATAGAGATTTATTTATTTATAAATAAAAAAATGTTAGGTTAATTATTCACTAATAAGAATAGATGTTATAATTAATGTTAGATAATTCTAAAGTAGGGATTATAGCGTTATCGTTATAACCAATGTTTTAAATATAGAAGTAGATTAGTAAAATTGGATCCGAGAAAGGCGTAAACAAGTTGTTAAAGATTAAAAGATAAACTTTGACCATTTTGAAGTTATAACGTTGTTCAGTTAAGGTCTGAGAGGTAATTATACCCCAACTTGAGTGACTTCCTTCTTAACTAAAAAATGGAAAGGTTTGATCGTAAAGGAGTTTGGAAATGTTTTCCAAACGAGAATCAGAAATGTTTTCTGATAAAAGAAAAATAAGAATTTAGAATATAGGGAAACAGGAGATAAGTAAATGAAATGAACTAAAGAGATTTATGTTAAATGATGGTTGTTCGATATAATTTCCATTTGGAAAAAAATATCGTTGTTTGCACACTTGTTTTTCTTTGATGGTTAAATCACAGACTATCGAAGTTTTGACCATTTTAACGTTGTTAATATGGAGAGACCGGTTGGATTATTGTCCATAGAACCACTCTGTATTGGCATAAGCGTTGCGAATCATATATGCCAAAGATAATTGAAGACGGAGTAAAATGCAAGGGCTATCCTGTTTACAGAATAGTGCCTACGGTTTGTCCAGTCCCAGGACAACTTGTATGGACGAAGGTCTGACAGAGTATATCCAATGGATCGCGTAAGTTGATCTGTTCAAACGTATTCACGTTTGGTGGCGGAGGAATTCGTTTCTCTTAGCTGTATACCCGTGTTATTTTTGGATAAGTCAATTTGTGATTTGGCGGGTATGACGATGTGATGTTCTAAGTGAATGAAGATGAATGTCTGACAGAGTATTTCCAGAAAGGTCACGTACATTGATTTCTTCAACCGTACCAAGAGTGGAAGCGGAGAAGGAAACTTCTTTAGCTAACACGTAATGTACTGTTGTAGACGTCAATTAGTGATTTTCGATGGATTTGACAATGTAGCATTCGAAGTGAATCTGATGTATTGATAAAGCGTAGCTTCTAGCCTCATCAACCGGTAAATGACAGAAATCGGGCAGGCAGCATGGCTAAGTCGGTCTCACCGAAGTAGGGTGTATAATCACCTATCTAGTGAATATTCATTTGTTTCTTAAATCTATCAATGCTGTCCCATATATATACGGGAACGGTTGCTGATCCCAACCGTTGGTGATGTACATTCGATACACTCAAGCGAAATGAGTGGTCGGTCATGTGTGGCTGAGTTGCAAGATGTTCTTGTTGAACTCCAGTGTATCGCTCCTAGAGTACACTGATCAGAAGGTGGTTTTATACCTTGTCATAGTTGGAAATCCAATCATCCAATAAGTGCTTGCGATTTTGATTGTATACTATATATGTAGTAACGTGAGATGTAAGCGTTTCTGCTAGATTGATATTTATTTGTACTTAGACATTATTATAATATCAGAATGATATTGCTTTGAAAAGTTATTTGGATTCTCATAAGGGAAAAACCCGTTCCGTATTCACGGCGTGGTCTTATGAGATATCATATACCTGTTTAAATGATTTGAGTTTATTCACACCAGTCCCATGACTGATCCGGAGTTTATTTTGTTGTTTTCCCTAAACTCTTGGGTGCCTAAATTTGTACGGGCAGTCAAGTAGTCGGGATTTTACAGATACATTGGGAGAGCTTGGAGCAGGAGGCTTCAGGATTCTATAGCTATTATATATTCCGCTGTTGTTGTAAGTGCTGTACTCTGATAAGTGCTATTGTATATACAACTGTTTGTATTTCAAAAGTTATGTTATATTTTAATCGTTCCGCTGTGAGATTCGCGTTTACTCTGATGATGATGTTCTTCTTCTTCTTCTATTCTATTAGTTCTATCTTATCTATCCTCACCCTCTGTCTTCTTTCTATTAGTTTTCTTGAATTTCCAGTGCGATTTGGGTTGGACTTTTGTTATTTAGTCAGCTCAAATTCCCCCGGAAATCTGGGTCACTACAGTTGGTATCAGAGCTTAAGTTAAGAATTACCTTGGCTCTGTGGCGTGATTCAGTAGAGATGGGATTAGTAATATCCTAGACTGAGTTTGAGTGTATATATACGAGTGAACGTATTTGTTAGTTAATATAAAGTGATTTATATTGTGTAGATTTATTGGTTGAGTGGTTTATAAATTCTGGTCGATCAGTTTGATCCACTGTATCGGTAGGAGTTTTATAAACACTTGAACACGATGAACCGACATGGTATGTTTTGAAATAAACTAGTATAATTGGTTGTGTTGGTTGTTATTATAATCGAATGAGGTTATAAGAAGTGAAATGGTTATGTAAATGACTAATCAGAATTCATATAAGTAAAGTATATGAAATAAAATGAAGAAAAATCTGAATTTAAATCAGATTGGAGTTAAAATAAGGAAATTTTAAGTTCCTGGGAGATTTTGAAAACGTTTTTCAAACTGAAGGTGATATAGTATTGAACTCACTTCGATAGCTGGAAAATAGATCCTGATGATGAATCACGACATCATCAGTGTTCATTTTCGAGTTCTAAGTGACGGACTACTACCAAAGGTTTTGTTTTTGAATTGTTTTGAGAAAGCAAGTTGTTTAGAAATTCAAATGTTTTGAATTGGCATTGTAATTTCAAATTGAATTGAAATAGACCTAGGAAATTAAGTCTTGGAATTTAATTTTAACTTATGAAGTTAAATAGAATAAGATAGTAGAAATAAATTGAAATTTAACTTGAACTAAGTTAAATAAAATTGAATTGGATTAGCGATAATCTAGAATGGAACCAAATTGATAAGTCAATAAATTGGAATCTAATATTGGAGTTCGAATGAAATTCGGTTTGGATTTGAGGATATGAACTGATTGGAATTTGATTGAGATAATACTGGTGTATGCTGAGTTGATAACATATGGAAGTGATAGAGTTGATATTCCCGACAAAAAGGTACCAGTTTATATTATATATGGATATGAGATTTATGAGCCGAATTGGCAAGCCGCTTGGCTGTTTGATTTTCTTTTGGGTTAAAGAAGGCCCAGAGAGGCGAGTTGGAGTTTGAGATATTGACCAGTACAAAGGAGGTGCTGGCGAAAAATTTCGAAAAGTTAAGGTGTTAGAAAATTTTCAAAATTTTAGAAAATTTAGTTAGTCGGAATAAATTAATATTTTAGTCGATATTAATTGGTTCAGTTGAAACCGGAGACAAGAGGTAAACAGATAAATTTTTACCCAGAAGATAGGGTCATCCCCTAGCTTAGCAATTTCGAGGACGAAATTTTATTAAGGGGGGAAGATTGTAGTAACCCGCATTTTAGCCGTTGAATAATTAATTTATTTAATTATTAAATATCGATATATCGATATCGAGAACGTGAATTAAATAATATTGAATATTTAATTAATAATTATAATATAATAAAATAGAGCTTGAAACGACGCGGCAGCTCGCTATTTAGCGATTCGAACTTCAACTGAATGTACATGATTCGTTTTAAGCCGGATTTCTGTGAAACAATAAACGTGTGGAGCTGGTGGAGTATATCTTTCTAGTGAAAGAGAAAAATCGGGATTTCGTCGTGTAGATTTTTAGTTACGTCCAAATCAAATTCTCAGAAATGCAGCGCCCTGACCATAACGGTTATTTGAGAATATTTAAATATCAGACTCGAATTTGGATAGGGTTCTTTTGAGACGTAGTGATAATTTAATTTTTAGAATTTTATGGTAATTTTTAATTAATTTAATAAGCAACTTTTTATTTGGAGTATTTGGCACCCTGTATCGACATTTCGGGGTTTCACAATATGAGTCCATTTACCGGTATTATTACATTTTTGGGACAAGAGCTCATCACTCTTTTAAATGGTAATTTTGTTTCCGTCCATAACAGTCCCTACGTGAACAGAATATTTCATAGTGGGGTACGCTATGTTTTTAACTTAAAACAAACTAAACTGAATGGTTAACTGGTCAAACGAACTCGAAATTCAACGAAACAAGTTTCATACGAAACCTTAGGAAGAGGTCTAGTGAAACGTCAAGGCCTCATATTTTTAGGATTTTTTCTGTAATTTTAATGAATTAATGCTCAGTGTTTTTCATCGATATTTTCTAAGGGATTTTCGCAAACGGTGTCGGAATTCGACGAAACCTGTCCCATTGGGTCCGGAATATTTTTCTAAGCTAGGATTAGCATTTTTATCTCGACTAGAGTTCGTTTGTGGGACCTTTTGCCCCTATTTCTCGATGAAAGTTAATAGAATAAAATAATAAAATAAATATCTTGAAAATATCTAAACCTCTCTCCCTTATAAATAACCCTCCACTAAATCCTTAAGACCTAAATTTCTGGCTTCAGCAAAAACGAGCCGCCATCTCCTACATCCCCAAACGAGGAAATGTATCAGCTAAACCAAAAATCCGCGTCCTTCGAAGAATTAAACTCAACCCTTATACCCCTCTAAAGAAAAGAAAAAAATATATACGGTGCATGTACGGGGAGTCTTGCGTTCCAGGAGAAAATGAAGGGGTGTTGTCGGCGGAGCTCTTGTTGAGTTCGGTGGGTTTAGCAAGGGAATTCTGATGTTTATTTCGTGACTTGTGTGGTGGTGTATGGAGTGGATCTGAGTTGCTGGAGGGTGTACGGGTTCGAGTGTGGATGGAAGGTAAGGAGGAGATGTAGTTTGAGTAGGAACGTTGGTGGCCTTGAGGATAAAAAGTGACCTGATGGTCACTGAATGGACGGCAGAAACTCGAAGTAGCAGTGGAAGAATGGAGTTCGAACTCCATGCGATGGAGCCGAGATGGAGAGGAGATGAAAAAAGGACGTGAGTTGCTTATGGTGTATGGGGGAATAAGTGGCAGCTGAGTGCGCTAATGAAGGAGTTCTTTCGTTCAATGAATACTGGGTATAAGCTTTTAAATCAGGGATGCTCTGGAAATGAGGTTTTGAACATGAAATAGGTATTGGAGTTCAAAATCCCGGAAGGAGAAAAGTAAACGAAGGTGTTGGTTTGATTTTTGGTATAGGAATGCGGAGGACAAGTGGGTCAAAAGCTTGGTAAATGGTGTTCGTTATAATATGTTATTACTGGGGCACGGACATAACTTGGAGAAAGAACACTGTTTAGTGACACGTGGGTATTGAGGGCCGAGATCTTGTATGGTAAGCCCAACAAAGAAAAATTTTGCTAGCCCAGTTTAAAAGAGGAGACAAGAAAGCTTGTGGAAATATTTTGTGGGAAATACTTTTTAGTGGTTACCGAGGTTAGTGTGTTGCCAGGAGGATCCACTGCTCACGTGAATGAGGGTGTGTCATATTGGGCCAAGAAAGGGAAAGGTAAGCTTACAATAAATAAAATATGAGTTAGATTAAAATAATAAGTAGTGTATAAAATTATATAACATCCATAATGTATCCATACTATATCAGAATTTGGAACGGTCAGATCCGATGGGACCGTATGGACGAGAGCAACACAATGGGACTGACGGGGAGTGAGTGGTGCTCATTTGAATTTATGGCGAAATAAAGTGTTTGATTCAAATCAAATAACAGTTTATCGTTCTTTAACGATGAACTGCAAATTTGAGTAAAACTCACCAACTCTGAACAGTTATATTTTTATAATGTATTTTTTTTGAACTGTTAATCATCTGTTGATTGCTGTGTGTTGGTTGATTGATTGAACTGCTAGTCAGTTAATGAAATATTATATATATATATATATAAATAGTTATATAGTTGTATATTGATTCTGTTTATCAGAATATTTCATATTGAACTGAAAGTGATGACAATCAGGTGTGTAACATCTGTGGATGCAGGAAAACAGGTTGGAGGAATCCGACTGGATTCCTCAACAGTTATTTTATTGTTTTTCATATATTTTGATATATGATGTGAATTATAACCTGTTGTTGGTTGTGTGTGTATGGACGATATTGGATATCAAAATTTGATATGTTAAATACCGTAACATACCGGAATGTTGATAAGGGGATTTTCAAAGTGATATTTATAAATAAGAAATATTTATAAATTGGAATATTTATAAATAGGAGATATTTGAAAAAGGAAATAAATTCAAAACATTTCATTTTGAATGGAAAGGCCTGTGTGGCGGGTTTGGGGATTTTCCCGATGCTCCCGATACAAAGAAGGTTATGGCGAATTTTCCCGGGAATTTAAGGAGTTAGAATATTTCAAGAATAAATTTGAAAAGGAAATATTTGTAAACCATTTACAAATAGAATTGGAAAGGGAACATTATAAAAAGGAAATCATTTTTAAAGTGTAGAACCGTTATTTAAAAGTAAATCTTTTCAAATGAATAAAACGTTGTTAAAAAGGGAATCTTTATAAAGTGAATAAAGAAATCGAATATGGTATTCGAAGTTAGTTAATCGAATATGGTATTCGAAAGGAGAAATCTAAAATGGTATTCGAAGTTAGTTAATCGAATATGGTATTCGAAGTTAGTTAATCGAATATAGACATTCGAAAGGAGTTAATCGAATATGGTATTCGAAGTTAGTTAATCGAATATGGTATTCGAAAGTTAGTTAATCGAATATGTTATTCGAAAAGGGGTTAGTCAAGTCTAGTTAGTCAAATAGAGTTAACCAGTTAGAGTTAATCAGTTAGAGTTAACCAGTTGGAGTTAATTAGTTAGAGTTAATCGATTAGAGTTAAAACAAACTAGAGTTAATCAAATATAGTTATTTGAGACAGAGTTAGTCAAACATAGTATTCAGGGTATGTTGCCATCTTGTACGACTGCTAGCGAAATTCGCAGGGCTGTAAATAGCCTACGGCGGTCGGATGTTTTCCTGAGGGAGTCAGGCGTAACCATTGTGATCGCTGCGATCTAGAGTCAAGCGAATGGAGTTTAATCGAATATTAGTTATTCGATAGGAGTTAATCGAGTTGAGAAATAAGTTAAGTTAAATAAGTTGAGTTGATCGGGTGGTTCGACCAAGTTAGTCGAGCCTAGTTAATCGAATCGAATTGGTCGAACCAAGTAAGTCGAGTTAGTCGAGTCAAGTTAAGTTAGTTGAGTTAAGTTCGTCGAGTTAAATAAATCGATGTTAGTTTCATCGAAAGGAGTTATCGATGTTAGTTTCATCGAAAGGAGTTATCGATGTTAGTTTCATCGAAAGGAGTTATCGATGTTAGTTTCATCGAAGGGAGTTATCGATGTTAGTTTCATCAAAGTGAGATTTTCAAATATGAGATATTTGAAAAGGAAGAGTTATCGAATATTAGTTATTCGAAGAGAGATTATCGAATATCGTTTATTCGAGAAGGAGTTAATCGAATATAGGTTATTCGAAGAAAAGTTAATCAAATAGAGATTTCTCGAAGAGAGTAAATCGGCAAATTCGATTATATCGAATTCGGGAAAGTACTTATACTTTCCAGTGTCTAAATAGAGATTTATTTATTTATAAATAAAAAAATGTTAGGTTAATTATTCACTAATAAGAATAGATGTTATAATTAAAGTTAGATAATTCGAAAGTAGGGATTATAGCGTTATCGTTATAACCAATGTTTTAAATATAGAAGTAGATTAGTAAAATTGGATCCGAGAAAGGCGTAAAAAGTTGTTAAAGATTAAAAGATAAACTTTGACCATTTTGAAGTTATAACGTTGTTCAGTTAAGGTTTGAGAGGAAATTATACCCCAACTTGAGTGACTTCCTTCTTAACTAAGAAATGGTAAGGTTTGATCGTAAAGGAGTTTGGAAATATTTTCCAAACGAGAATCAGAAATGTTTTCTGATAAAAGAAAAATAAGAATTTAGAATATAGGGAAACAGGAGATAAGTAAATGAAATGAACTAAAGAGATTTATGTTAAATGATGGTTGTTCGATATAATTTCCATTTGGAAAAAAATATCGTTGTTTGCACACTTGTTTTTCTTTGATGGTTAAATCACAGACTATCGAAGTTTTGACCATTTTAACGTTGTTAATATGGAGAGACCGGTTGGATTATTATCCATAGAACCACTCTGTATTGGCATAAGCGTTGCGAATCATATATGCCAAAGATAATTGAAGACGGAGTAAAATGCAAGGGCTATCCTCTTTACAGAATAGTGCCTTCGGTTTGTCCAGTCCCAGGACAACTTGTATGGACGAAGGTCTGACAGAGTATATCCAATGGATCGCGTAAGTTGATCTGTTCAAACGTATTCACGTTTGGTGGCGGAGGAATTCATTTCTCTTAGCTGTATACCCGTGTTATTTTTGGATAAGTCAATTTGTGATTTGGCGGGTATGACGATGTGATGTTCTAAGTGAATGAAGATGAATGTCTGACAGAGTATTTCCAGAAAGGTCACGTACATTGATTTCTTCAACCGTACCAAGAGTGGAAGCAGAGAAGGAAACTTCTTTAACTAACACGTAATGTACTGTTGTAGATGTCAATTAGTGATTTTCGATGGATTTGACAATGTAGCATTCGAAGTGAATCTGATGTAATGATAAAGCGTAGCTTCTAGCCTCATCAACCGGTAAATGACAGAAATCGGGCAGGCAGCATGGCTAAGTCGGTCGCACCGAAGTAGGGTGTATAATCACCTATCTAGTGAATATTCATTTGTTTCTTAAATCTATCAATGCTGTCCCATATATATACGGGAACGGTTGCTGATCCCAACCGTTGGTGATGTACATTCGATACACTCAAGCGAAATGAGTGGTCGGTCATGTGTGGCTGAGTTGCAAGACGTTCTTGTTGAACTCCAGTGTATCGTTCCTAGAGTACACTGATCGGAAGGTGGTTCCATACCTTGTCATAGTTGGAAATCCAATCATCCAATAAGTGCTTGAGATTTTGATTGTATACTATATATGTAGTAACGTGAGATGCAAGCGTTTCTGCTAGATTGATATTTATTTGTACTTAGACATTATTATAATATCAGAATGATATTGCTTTGAAAAGTTATTTGGATTCTCATAAGGGAAAAACCAGTTCCGTATTCACGGCGTGGTCTTATGAGATATCATATACCTGTTTAAATGATTTGAGTTTATTCACACCAGTCCCATGACTGACCCGGAGTTTATTTTGTTGTTTTCCCTAAACTCTTGGGTGCCTAAGTTTGTACAGGAAGTCAAGTAGTCGGGATTTTACAGATACACTGGGAGAGCTTGGAGCAGGAGGCTTCAGGATTCTATAGCTATTATATATTCCGCTGTTGTTGTAAGTGCTGTACTCTGATAAGTGCTATTGTATATACAACTATTTGTATTTCAAAAGTTATGTTATATTTTATTCGTTCCGCTGTGAGATTCGTGTTTACTCTGATGATGATGTTCTTCTTCTTCTATTCTATTAGTTCTATCTTATCTATCCTCACCCTCTGTCTTCTTTCTATTAGTTTTCTTGAATTTCCAGTGCGATTTGGGTTGGACTTGTTGTAACAACCCGTAAAATCTGGGCCAGTTTAAAAATTTTATTTTTGCAATTTTAGCGAATTTTGATTATTTAATATGAATTATTTTAAATAATATCGACAATAAATTTATTTTGAATATAATTCGAACGTATATATTATACGCGTCGTCGTTAGAATAAAAATAATTATATATAATTATAAAAGGAATTGAAAATGGCGCGGTAGTTCGAAAATTCGATTTCTAATTTCAAATGAATATACAGAATTCAATATAAGTCAGAATTGAACGAAACAAGAAAAATTTGAATCTGTATAACTATATCTTTGTAATGAAGTTGACAAACTGAGATTTCACTTTAGAAATGATAAGATATGTCCAGTAGAAAATTCAGAATAGTCGCTGTGGAATTTATATATATTTTATATAATATATAGCCCTTAAAAAATAGCCGTTTTGCAAACGACCTCGGATTTCGACGAAACCAGTTTTGTTGGGTCCGAGATGTGAAGTTATTGCTAGGTTTCAAATTTCATAATTTTTCGAATCAATGTGTGAGCGTGGTAAAGGAAAACGCGTTTGACCAGTTTCAGTTGATTTTAATCGACTGGAAATTGGCCATTTTTCAAACGGTCTCAGAATTCGATGAAACTAGTTTTGTTAGGACCGTATCGTCAATACGAAGCTAGAAAATATTTTTCTAGAATTTTTAAAATTCGTATGCGACCCCGGTAATCTGAAATGTACGTTTAAAATTCAATATAGTGATTTAAATGTAAATTCAACGGAAACTGATTGTAACAATCGAATCAGCTTGCGATACATATCCCATTGTGTTCGGAATGGGGGTAAAACGCTATGGGCGACAGGCGGTGGGCCTCGTTTCGAGGTCATATGAAAAAGTCAACCTTTTTGCAAAATTAAATAATTAAAAAAAAAAAAAAATATAATAATCTCCCTCCTTTTCTTCTGCTTGCCCCCCCCCCCCCCCGTTTCATTATTCAGCAACGAATAAAAAAAAAAAAAAAAAAGGGGGAAGAACCCTAAATCGGATCGCCGCCCCCCCTCCAGGCATCGTCGTCGCCTCAACTCGAAGCCGCTCCCCCCCTCCATGGCATCGCCGCCTCAACTCGAAGCCGCTCCTCCCTTCAGACCCCCGCCCTCATCCCTCGCGACGCAAATCAAGCACCCCCCCCTGAAGCGAAGCCGCCGCGCCTCCCTTGCCTTCACCGCCACGTCGCTGACGAGACCCCCCCCCTTTTTTTCCCTCTGCGAACAGCCGACGAGACCCCCCCCCCCCACCAGATTCCGACGGCATCTTCTTCCCCCCCCCCTTTCGCAGCAAATCAGTAAGTATTTTATTTATTTCTCTTTTAATATTTTATTTTATTTATTCTGTAAATACCGATTTTAGGAAGTAATTTAAAAACAGAAAAAAAAAGAGGATTAAATACTTTTCTTTTTTTGATTTAGAAAACTGATTTTATATAAAGTTTAAAACTGTTTTTTTTATATATAAAGAATTGAAAACTGATTTGAAAAGAGTTAAAACTGAGTTTTTTTAAAAAAAGAATAAAATTGATTTATTTATAAAGTAAAAACTAAATTTATTTTTAAATTAAAACTGAGATTTTTTAAAAGATTTTAAAAAAAGAAACTAAAAACTGCATTTTTATAAAAGAGAAAAACTGATTTTATTTTGAACTTTAAAATAGGAAAAAAAAAAAAGGTTTAATCTTTTAGTAGAAAAAGATTTGAACTTGCAAAAGTAAAAATCATATTTTTATATGTTGAAAGCAAAAGTAAAAATTCGATTTTTATATATGGAACTTTGAAGTAAAAATTCGATTTTTATATATGGAACTTTGAAGTAAAAATTCGATTTTTATATATGGAACTTTGAAGTAAAAATTCGATTTTTATATATGGAACTTTGAAGTAAAAATTCGATTTTTATATATGGAACATTGAAATAAAAATTCGATTTTTATATATTGAGCTTTGAAATAAAAATTCAATTTTTATATATATAGTGGCCTTGGGCAACGAAGGTGACAAAAAGGCGAAACGACGAAGACTTCTGCAAATGAAGAGCCGTGGAGCTAGGATAGCTATAAGTGAGAATTTCTCACCTTTCAATTTTATTTCTAGTTATATATATATACTAGGATGCAGACGGTGCTTATTAGAAGCACCCGACACCCGTCCACATACCATGGACTTGTTTGTTTGGCTGTTTGGTGATTGATTGCGATATTGGTTTGAATGTGGTTTGTGGTGTGAAAAATCGAATCGATAAATTGGTTAGGATTAGACGTGCGCCGTTATAAGGCGAAGGAGTAAGGCTAGGTTAGACTCTTACTCCAAAATCTTGTGGTTTGCATAACGAATTGAATATGATTGATGTGTGAATGGCGTGGGCCTTCACTAGACCGGGGATAAGGCTCGGCCTTGTCCCGTTTCTAGTATCGTGCCGTTATGCCGCCGAAATTTTCTAAAATAAGTTAGAAAGATAAAAATAGCATTTTATTTAAAGAATGAACTGAATAGAAATTCATATGTTAAAATAAAATGTGTTATCGTTAAAAATATAATTTTTAACGTGAATGTGAATAAATAAATATTCATTTACAAACCAGACGGTTTGTTTATGTACACCTATTTGAATGACGTTGATTGGGTGGATAAATTTTACACATCGCCTAACTGCACAAATAAAATATGTGTTTGATTGTTTGAAACCCCACACGGGTGTTAGGATGAAATTTGAAGTTCACTCATCCTGATTGATTAAATATGTCGATCGATTGATTGACAGGCTGTTACAAGCGTCGAATATATATATTTGATGCTTATACAGTGTAGTGCACTTTGGTTGATGGTTGATTATTTTCAATGCTATTATATACATGTGTTGTATGCAAATCCATATAATTAATTTTATATGGTAATTGATTGGGCCTCATTCCAGTTTTGAAAAAGAAATATTTGAAAAAGAAATATTTGAAATAGAATATTTGAAAATAGAAATTTATGAAGCCGTGTTGATTAGATTGACGCCATTTTGACGTGAACGATATTTATATCAATTTTAAGTGATTTCAAAATGAATTGAAAACGAATTCAAAGTGAATTGAATTGAAAGCGATTTCGAAATGAATTGAATTGAAAACGATTTCGAAATGAATTGAATTGAAAACGATTTCGAAATGAATTGAATTGAAAACGATTTCGAAATGAATTGAATTGAAAACGATTTCGAAATGAATTGAATTGAAAGTGATTTCAAAATGAATTGAATTGAAAACGAATTCAAAGTGAATTGAATTGAAAACGATTTCGAAATGAATTGAATTGAAAGCGATTTCGAAATGAATTGAATTGAAAACGATTTCGAAATGAATTGAATTGAAAACGATTTCGAAATGAATTGAATTGAAAACGATTTCGAAATGAATTGAATTGAAAGTGATTTCCAAAATGAATTGAATTGAAAGTGATTTCAAAATGAATTGAATTTAAAACGATTTCGAAATGAATTGAATTGAAAACGATTTCGAAATGAATTGAATTGAAAACGAATTCGAATTGAATCGAAAGTGAATTGAAATGAATTCAAATTGAATTGAAATTTGAATTGAATAGAAATGAATTTTAAAACGAATTTATAGAGAAGAATTCAATTTTGCTTTGAATTGAAATGGAAGTTGAAATAGATTTTGAAAACGAATTTTGAAACTATTTATATAATTCGTTATAAATAGAAATCGACGAAATATATATTATATATATTATATATATAATATAATGGCCTGAATAGAACGCGCCGCGCCGCGGCAGTTCGTGAATTTCGACCATTTATTTCAAACGGACATTGCGGGAGATCCGACCGTCGGATTCTCCTAAAACCGGAACCGTTGGGTTCGTATCGAAAAGAGCTTTCTAATGAATGTTAGAAATTTGAAATCTAACGGTTGGATTTGGAGATACGTCCAAATCAAATTCGAAAAAGGTCGCTGTAAGTGCAGTTCGATGGCCATTGATGGAAATCGACTGTACGGGCCTTGATAAAATTATTAAAAATAGCAATAATTTGTGTAAAATCATAAGAAGTGATTTAGAAAGAATTGGGATGAAAAACTCCATATTTGAAAAGATAAAAATGGATTTTTATCGAAATGAACTAGTTTTGAACTAGAATTATAATTCTATTTATTTTTAAATAAATAAATTGAATTTAAAAAGGGTTTTAAAAATAACCAAAATTTCCAATGATTGCATTGGAGTGGATTTGAATCGAAATTGTCTTCGGAATATTTCGATGTTGGAATTCGTGATTATACAGGTGTTGTTATGGAAATTTGAAAGATATATATATTTATATCGTTATTTCAAATACGACATTTGTTAGTCGTAGAATTTGATATTGAATATAAGCCGATATATTTTCTATTCAGAGCCTTGTATTGAATATCGAATGTGATTTGGGTTTGTCGTGAATGGTGTCTTCACTAACACTGTTCTTGAACCCAGTTGAGAAATGATTAAATCTTTTTATTTAGATTTAATGAAGTGTACCAATTAAATAATATTTAATTGGAATTGAATTGATATTGATTTTTGGGTTTATCGTGAACAGTGTTTTAAATAACACTTGTTCTTTAACCCGATAATTAATGAATGTGATTTGGGTTTGTCGTGAATGGTGTCTTCACTAACACTGTTCTTGAACCCAGTTGAGAAAAGATTAAATCTTTTTATTTAGATTTAATGAAGTGTACCAATTAAATAATATTTAATTGGAATTGAATTGATATTGATTTTTGGGTTTATCGTGAACAGTGTTTTAAATAACACTTGTTCTTTAACCCGATAATTAATGAATGTGATTTGGGTTTGTCGTGAATGGTGTCTTCACTAACACTGTTCTTGAACCCAGTTGAGAAAAGATTAAATCTTTTTATTTAGATTTAATGAAGTGTACCAATTAAATAATATTTAATTGGAATGGAATGGATATTGATTTTTGGGTTTATCGTGAACAGTGTTTTTAAATAACACTTGTTCTTTAACCCGATAATTAATGGGATGTGACTTTGGGTTTATCGTGAACCGTGTTTTAAATGACACTGGTTCTTTAACCCAGTCACAGATTAAAACTAAGTGGAGTTTTAATGAATTTTTAATTAGATTGAAAGGATCGAGAATGGAGTATCACCAGTTTTGCTCCAGGCGATAGTTAAATCTTTAATTAGATTTGAACGTGAAATTTAGAAACTAACTGTCGGTTAGCCAAGCAGAAGGGTTTTCTGGATATTGATCTGATGTTGGTTTCGGCCTTCGGGGTTAATATTTAGGGAATTATTCTCTTGATTAATTTACGGTTAGTGACTAATGAATTGGAATGAGGCGTATGTTGTGTTTGTGTAACACTTTTATAATATATACGCGAGTTATTCGGAAAGACCGGGTTTATCCCATTCTGAATAACTGATACGACGATAAGTCGAAGATGAAGACGATGGTCGAAGACCGGAGGTCTTCACGTCGTTTGGGTGATAACTGATGATCTTGATTGGGCTGTACACCCAAGAAGATGGAAACAGTTAGTGATCGTCCAGACGTACTTGGAGATCGATGGATATGCGGGGTACTAGGTGCCTCCGGTTTCGTTCAGGCCCAGAACGGACTTGTAAATGGACTGTGTGTCTGACATTGGATTTCATTCTGTGTGACTGATATCGGTTGCATAGAGTGGTTTGCCTGTGTGGCATGCTAAGATGCAAATGATCAAGGCTTCTGTTGAAAAGCAAAGTCTTGTGGTGATGATCAAAGCACGGCCTTTGTGGCGTAGCTTTGTGTAACGTTTACTTCGCGAGTTTCACACCCGGTATGAACCAAAAACGGGAGAGGACATCAGGGAGGACTTGCGTTTCTTTCTAGTTAGAAGTGGCGTCAGTGGTTTTACACGCCCTGACGAGTTTGACTTATGTGGTTGTTGCTGTTGCGAGGCGCCTCGGTTATATCGGTTTCGGCCGATGCATTCTGGTCGGCTGACGGACCAGACTTACACCCCATAGGGTGGGGAAACGTAGTGTTCAGGCATTTTAATCCACATCGGTGGACCGGCCCTGACGATCCAAGGGCCCACCTGTGTCTGGGTCCTGAGACACGGACTAGAGCGTCTCGAATCGGTTGAGGACTATCTTTTGCCTCGGTTCATAGACGGAAATCCAATTTCCAAATACGTGACATTTGCGGTTTTATTTGTAAACCTATATATGGCGACATGATATATGGTACCCATGCCGCCTATGATTGATACTTATGATTTGAAGTCGTTTTATACATTATGCACTTATAATAGTATCAAACGATTTGTTTTAAACGTATCAAGCATTCTTTGGCTGTTATAAGGGAAAACCCTATCCCCCGGCTTGCGTTGCATTGTGTGATAGGACCTGGGTCTTATAACAGCTTCATTTTTCTTTATTTAGCATTGCGCTGTTTGTTTTATGCACTGGTATTCTTGGGAGGAAACCCGTTCCGTGTTATACGGCGTGGTCCCTTGATTTACCTAATGATTTAAAATAAAGATTAAAAACTGTTTTAGTTCTCACACCAGTCACATGACTGACCTGGAGTTTATTGTTTTAACCTAAACTCTGGGTGCCCTTATTTTGACACGGGCAGCTAGTAGTTTTGGTTTTGCAGATTTATATTCACAGGATCCTGGTTTACAGCTGGAACGATATCCGGAAAGCTTTGTATCCGTATATCTCTTCTAGTTGTGTATTGTATTATTTTCCGCTGCGTTGTATTTAAGTGTAATTTGAATCTCTGATATTTCTGTGTAATATTCTTTTATACTCTGTATATTCTTGTAATCTGGTGCATTGTTGTAATATACAGTGAAATGTTCTTCTGTATGCGTTCTGTTTTGTCGTGTTCTCAAACGATAGGGTGTTTCGAACGGTCTGGGTCGGTTTAGCGACTGGTTCGGACCGAGCGAAATTCTTTGCCGTCACAGTTGGTATCAGAGCTTTGGTTTACAAAGCTAGAGAACAAGACACATTAGAAACATACGAAAGAATTCATCAGATATTGGATTAGTAATATCCAATTAGAATGACTCGTTAGAGATAGGATCAGTAGTATCCTAGAACGAGTGTGAAGAGTATATCTTTAAAATGAAAACAATTTTTGTTTTGAAAATTTAAATCAATTATTCGTATTTGATTATCTATTTATATTGATGTGGACAATCCAGTATATATAGATTTTGCATATACGTCTGATCCGCGTGTATTCGAAATTTTAATATACTGGATAGATATGGAATCACATTCTAGTCGCCCGAAGATGATTCTGATGATAGTTCGAACATCATCAGAATTGGTATTCGTGTTTCGAAGGTGTGATTCTCTATATATTTCCATTAGGCTGGTGTGAGAACCAAAATTAGATAGGGCTTATTGTTGTGATTTGGCATCAAAAATGAGATTTTTAACTATATATCAAAATTATGAATTTGAAACGTTAAATTCACTAATTGATTGATGTTTGTGTTGTTTGTTTATTTGTTTGCTAATTTTTAGTCATTTAGCCTAATTGAACCGAATATTGTGTTGTATTGAAATTTGGTTGCATTTGCTTGCATATACTTGTACTTACATTGAACAGGTCATAGCAAGGAGGCTAGAGCCAGAGAATAAAATTTGTTTGCCCGACAAATAGGTACATGTTTACTACATAATTTCCTGTTTTGTTTGGGTGATGATGATTTTGTGAGCCTATTGGCTAGCCGCTTGGCTTTTTCTTTTTCTTTTTGAGATCTGAAGGACCGGGGAAGCTATTTGAAATTCCCCGATGCTCCCGGTGCAGGGGAGGTTATGGCGAAATTTTTCGAAAATTTAGGGTGTTAGCCAAATTTTTGAAATTTTGAAAATT
Source organism: Allium sativum (assembly GCA_030737875.1). Lineage (NCBI taxonomy): Eukaryota > Viridiplantae > Streptophyta > Magnoliopsida > Asparagales > Amaryllidaceae > Allium > Allium sativum. The sequence continues at coordinate 800,429,425 of CM060924.1, read as the reverse complement.
CTCAGAAACTGAAGAGTTAGAGAATGGAAGCCAGATCGAGCGTAGAGTTGAATTATCAAACCACTTTCGACTTTGTTCCTTTTCGGGGACGAAAAGTTTTAAGTGGGGGAGATTGTAACAACCCGTAAAATCTGGGCCAGTTTAAAAATTTTATTTTTGCAATTTTAGCGAATTTTGATTATTTAATATGAATTATTTTAAATAATATCGACAATAAATTTATTTTGAATATAATTCGAACGTATATATTATACGCGTCGTCGTTAGAATAAAAATAATTATATATAATTATAAAAGGAATTGAAAATGGCGCGGTAGTTCGAAAATTCGATTTCTAATTTCAAATGAATATACAGAATTCAATATAAGTCAGAATTGAACGAAACAAGAAAAATTTGAATCTGTATAACTATATCTTTGTAATGAAGTTGACAAACTGAGATTTCACTTTAGAAATGATAAGATATGTCCAGTAGAAAATTCAGAATAGTCGCTGTGGAATTTATATATATTTTATATAATATATAGCCCTTAAAAAATAGCCGTTTTGCAAACGACCTCGGATTTCGACGAAACCAGTTTTGTTGGGTCCGAGATGTGAAGTTATTGCTAGGTTTCAAATTTCATAATTTTTCGAATCAATGTGTGAGCGTGGTAAAGGAAAACGCGTTTGACCAGTTTCAGTTGATTTTAATCGACTGGAAATTGGCCATTTTTCAAACGGTCTCAGAATTCGATGAAACTAGTTTTGTTAGGACCGTATCGTCAATACGAAGCTAGAAAATATTTTTCTAGAATTTTTAAAATTCGTATGCGACCCCGGTAATCTGAAATGTACGTTTAAAATTCAATATAGTGATTTAAATGTAAATTCAACGGAAACTGATTGTAACAATCGAATCAGCTTGCGATACATATCCCATTGTGTTCGGAATGGGGGTAAAACGCTATGGGCGACAGGCGGTGGGCCTCGTTTCGAGGTCATATGAAAAAGTCAACCTTTTTGCAAAATTAAATAATTAAAAAAAAAAAAAATATAATAATCTCCCTCCTTTTCTTCTGCTTGCCCCCCCCCCCCCATTTCATTATTCAGCAACGAATAAAAAAAAAAAAAAAAAAGGGGGAAGAACCCTAAATCGGATCGCCGCCCCCCCTCCAGGCATCGTCGTCGCCTCAACTCGAAGCCGCTCCCCCCCTCCATGGCATCGCCGCCTCAACTCGAAGCCGCTCCTCCCTTCAGACCCCGCCCTCATCCCTCGCGACGCAAATCAAGCACCCCCCCCTGAAGCGAAGCCGCCGCGCCTCCCTTGCCTTCACCGCCACGTCGCTGACGAGACCCCCCCCCCCTTTTTTTCCCTCTGCGAACAGCCGACGAGACCCCCCCCCCCCCACCAGATTCCGACGGCATCTTCTCCCCCCCCCCTTTCGCAGCAAATCAGTAAGTATTTTATTTATTTCTCTTTTAATATTTTATTTTATTTATTCTGTAAATACCGATTTTAGGAAGTAATTTAAAAACAGAAAAAAAAAGAGGATTAAATACTTTTCTTTTTTTGATTTAGAAAACTGATTTTATATAAAGTTTAAAACTGTTTTTTTTATATATAAAGAATTGAAAACTGATTTGAAAAGAGTTAAAACTGAGTTTTTTTAAAAAAAGAATAAAATTGATTTATTTATAAAGTAAAAACTAAATTTATTTTTAAATTAAAACTGAGATTTTTTAAAAGATTTTAAAAAAAGAAACTAAAAACTGCATTTTTATAAAAGAGAAAAACTGATTTTATTTTGAACTTTAAAATAGGAAAAAAAAAAAAGGTTTAATCTTTTAGTAGAAAAAGATTTGAACTTGCAAAAGTAAAAATCATATTTTTATATGTTGAAAGCAAAAGTAAAAATTCGATTTTTATATATGGAACTTTGAAGTAAAAATTCGATTTTTATATATGGAACTTTGAAGTAAAAATTCGATTTTTATATATGGAACTTTGAAGTAAAAATTCGATTTTTATATATGGAACTTTGAAGTAAAAATTCGATTTTTATATATGGAACTTTGAAATAAAAATTCGATTTTTATATATTGAGCTTTGAAATAAAAATTCAATTTTTATATATATAGTGGCCTTGGGCAACGAAGGTGACAAAAAGGCGAAACGACGAAGACTTCTGCAAATGAAGAGCCGTGGAGCTAGGATAGCTATAAGTGAGAATTTCTCACCTTTCAATTTTATTTCTAGTTATATATATATACTAGGATGCAGACGGTGCTTATTAGAAGCACCCGACACCCGTCCACATACCATGGACTTGTTTGTTTGGCTGTTTGGTGATTGATTGCGATATTGGTTTGAATGTGGTTTGTGGTGTGAAAAATCGAATCGATAAATTGGTTAGGATTAGACGTGCGCCGTTATAAGGCGAAGGAGTAAGGCTAGGTTAGACTCTTACTCCAAAATCTTGTGGTTTGCATAACGAATTGAATATGATTGATGTGTGAATGGCGTGGGCCTTCACTAGACCGGGGATAAGGCTCGGCCTTGTCCCGTTTCTAGTATCGTGCCGTTATGCCGCCGAAATTTTCTAAAATAAGTTAGAAAGATAAAAATAGCATTTTATTTAAAGAATGAACTGAATAGAAATTCATATGTTAAAATAAAATGTGTTATCGTTAAAAATATAATTTTTAACGTGAATGTGAATAAATAAATATTCATTTACAAACCAGACGGTTTGTTTATGTACACCTATTTGAATGACGTTGATTGGGTGGATAAATTTTACACATCGCCTAACTGCACAAATAAAATATGTGTTTGATTGTTTGAAACCCCACACGGGTGTTAGGATGAAATTTGAAGTTCACTCATCCTGATTGATTAAATATGTCGATCGATTGATTGACAGGCTGTTATAAGCGTCGAATATATATATTTGATGCTTATACAGTGTAGTGCACTTTGGTTGATGGTTGATTATTTTCAATGCTATTATATACATGTGTTGTATGCAAATCCATATAATTAATTTTATATGGTAATTGATTGGGCCTCATTCCAGTTTTGAAAAAGAAATATTTGAAAAAGAAATATTTGAAAAAGAAATATTTGAAATAGAATATTTGAAAATAGAAATTTATGAAGCCGTGTTGATTAGATTGACGCCATTTTGACGTGAACGATATTTATATCAATTTTAAGTGATTTCAAAATGAATTGAATTGAAAACGAATTCAAAGTGAATTGAATTGAAAGCGATTTCGAAATGAATTGAATTGAAAACGATTTCGAAATGAATTGAATTGAAAACGATTTCGAAATGAATTGAATTGAAAACGATTTCGAAATGAATTGAATTGAAAACGATTTCGAAATGAATTGAATTGAAAGTGATTTCAAAATGAATTGAATTGAAAACGAATTCAAAGTGAATTGAATTGAAAACGATTTCGAAATGAATTGAATTGAAAGCGATTTCGAAATGAATTGAATTGAAAACGATTTCGAAATGAATTGAATTGAAAACGATTTCGAAATGAATTGAATTGAAAACGATTTCGAAATGAATTGAATTGAAAGTGATTTCCAAAATGAATTGAATTGAAAGTGATTTCAAAATGAATTGAATTTAAAACGATTTCGAAATGAATTGAATTGAAAACGATTTCGAAATGAATTGAATTGAAAACGAATTCGAATTGAATCGAAAGTGAATTGAAATGAATTCAAATTGAATTGAAATTTGAATTGAATAGAAATGAATTTTAAAACGAATTTATAGAGAAGAATTCAATTTTGCTTTGAATTGAAATGGAAGTTGAAATAGATTTTGAAAACGAATTTTGAAACTATTTATATAATTCGTTATAAATAGAAATCGACGAAATATATATTATATATATTATATATATAATATAATGGCCTGAATAGAACGCGCCGCGCCGCGGCAGTTCGTGAATTTCGACCATTTATTTCAAACGGACATTGCGGGAGATCCGACCGTCGGATTCTCCTAAAACCGGAACCGTTGGGTTCGTATCGAAAAGAGCTTTCTAATGAATGTTAGAAATTTGAAATCTAACGGTTGGATTTGGAGATACGTCCAAATCAAATTCGAAAAAGGTCGCTGTAAGTGCAGTTCGATGGCCATTGATGGAAATCGACTGTACGGGCCTTGATAAAATTATTAAAAATAGCAATAATTTGTGTAAAATCATAAGAAGTGATTTAGAAAGAATTGGGATGAAAAACTCCATATTTGAAAAGATAAAAATGGATTTTTATCGAAATGAACTAGTTTTGAACTAGAATTATAATTCTATTTATTTTTAAATAAATAAATTGAATTTAAAAAGGGTTTTAAAAATAACCAAAATTTCCAATGATTGCATTGGAGTGGATTTGAATCGAAATTGTCTTCGGAATATTTCGATGTTGGAATTCGTGATTATACAGGTGTTGTTATGGAAATTTGAAAGATATATATATTTATATCGTTATTTCAAATACGACATTTGTTAGTCGTAGAATTTGATATTGAATATAAGCCGATATATTTTCTATTCAGAGCCTTGTATTGAATATCGAATGTGATTTGGGTTTGTCGTGAATGGTGTCTTCACTAACACTGTTCTTGAACCCAGTTGAGAAATGATTAAATCTTTTTATTTAGATTTAATGAAGTGTACCAATTAAATAATATTTAATTGGAATTGAATTGATATTGATTTTTGGGTTTATCGTGAACAGTGTTTTAAATAACACTTGTTCTTTAACCCGATAATTAATGAATGTGATTTGGGTTTGTCGTGAATGGTGTCTTCACTAACACTGTTCTTGAACCCAGTTGAGAAAAGATTAAATCTTTTTATTTAGATTTAATGAAGTGTACCAATTAAATAATATTTAATTGGAATTGAATTGATATTGATTTTTGGGTTTATCGTGAACAGTGTTTTAAATAACACTTGTTCTTTAACCCGATAATTAATGAATGTGATTTGGGTTTGTCGTGAATGGTGTCTTCACTAACACTGTTCTTGAACCCAGTTGAGAAAAGATTAAATCTTTTTATTTAGATTTAATGAAGTGTACCAATTAAATAATATTTAATTGGAATGGAATGGATATTGATTTTTGGGTTTATCGTGAACAGTGTTTTTAAATAACACTTGTTCTTTAACCCGATAATTAATGGGATGTGACTTTGGGTTTATCGTGAACCGTGTTTTAAATGACACTGATTCTTTAACCCAGTCACAGATTAAAACTAAGTGGAGTTTTAATGAATCTTTAATTAGATTGAAAGGATCGAGAATGGAGTATCACCAGTTTTGCTCCAGGCGATAGTTAAATCTTTAATTAGATTTGAACGTGAAATTTAGAAACTAACTGTCGGTTAGCCAAGCAGAAGGGTTTTCTGGATATTGATCTGATGTTGGTTTCGGCCTTCGGGGTTAATATTTAGGGAATTATTCTCTTGATTAATTTACGGTTAGTGACTAATGAATTGGAATGAGGCGTATGTTGTGTTTGTGTAACACTTTTATAATATATACGCGAGTTATTCGGAAAGACCGGGTTTATCCCATTCTGAATAACTGATACGACGATAAGTCGAAGATGAAGACGATGGTCGAAGACCGGAGGTCTTCACGTCGTTTGGGTGATAACTGATGATCTTGATTGGGCTGTACACCCAAGAAGATGGAAACAGTTAGTGATCGTCCAGACGTACTTGGAGATCGATGGATATGCGGGGTACTAGGTGCCTCCGGTTTCGTTCAGGCCCAGAACGGACTTGTAAATGGACTGTGTGTCTGACATTGGATTTCATTCTGTGTGACTGATATCGGTTGCATAGAGTGGTTTGCCTGTGTGGCATGCTAAGATGCAAATGATCAAGGCTTCTGTTGAAAAGCAAAGTCTTGTGGTGATGATCAAAGCACGGCCTTTGTGGCGTAGCTTTGTGTAACGTTTACTTCGCGAGTTTCACACCCGGTATGAACCAAAAACGGGAGAGGACATCAGGGAGGACTTGCGTTTCTTTCTAGTTAGAAGTGGCGTCAGTGGTTTTACACGCCCTGACGAGTTTGACTTATGTGGTTGTTGCTGTTGCGAGGCGCCTCGGTTATATCGGTTTCGGCCGATGCATTCTGGTCGGCTGACGGACCAGACTTACACCCCATAGGGTGGGGAAACGTAGTGTTCAGGCATTTTAATCCACATCGGTGGACCGGCCCTGACGATCCAAGGGCCCACCTGTGTCTGGGTCCTGAGACACGGACTAGAGCGTCTCGAATCGGTTGAGGACTATCTTTTGCCTCGGTTCATAGACGGAAATCCAATTTCCAAATACGTGACATTTGCGGTTTTATTTGTAAACCTATATATGGCGACATGATATATGGTACCCATGCCGCCTATGATTGATACTTATGATTTGAAGTCGTTTTATACATTATGCACTTATAATAGTATCAAACGATTTGTTTTAAACGTATCAAGCATTCTTTGGCTGTTATAAGGGAAAACCCTATCCCCCGGCTTGCGTTGCATTGTGTGATAGGACCTGGGTCTTATAACAGCTTCATTTTTCTTTATTTAGCATTGCGCTGTTTGTTTTATGCACTGGTATTCTTGGGAGGAAACCCGTTCCGTGTTATACGGCGTGGTCCCTTGATTTACCTAATGATTTAAAATAAAGATTAAAAACTGTTTTAGTTCTCACACCAGTCACATGACTGACCTGGAGTTTATTGTTTTAACCTAAACTCTGGGTGCCCTTATTTTGACACGGGCAGCTAGTAGTTTTGGTTTTGCAGATTTATATTCACAGGATCCTGGTTTACAGCTGGAACGATATCCGGAAAGCTTTGTATCCGTATATCTCTTCTAGTTGTGTATTGTATTATTTTCCGCTGCGTTGTATTTAAGTGTAATTTGAATCTCTGATATTTCTGTGTAATATTCTTTTATACTCTGTATATTCTTGTAATCTGGTGCATTGTTGTAATATACAGTGAAATGTTCTTCTGTATGCGTTCTGTTTTGTCGTGTTCTCAAACGATAGGGTGTTTCGAACGGTCTGGGTCGGTTTAGCGACTGGTTCGGACCGAGCGAAATTCTTTGCCGTCACACTTGTGTTATTTAGTCATCTCATATTCCCCCGGAAATCCGGGTCACTACACCTGAGCTGATGTGGCCTTCTCTGATTGGCTAATGACTAATTTCTGAGGTGCTAGGGCTTACGTATCGTGCTTTGATTGGCTGGATGACACATCTCTTTGGTTCGATGGCTCTGATTTCTCCTAGACTAATCTAAAGGCCGGAATTAATCCTATACATCTATATATACGTAGCTAAAACTAGAACCTAACCTCATACCCCTAAGACTATGGTATCGTCATGCTATTCACCTACAAGCTAGCCTAGCCTCCTTCTTCTTCTCCTAACTAGAAAATTAAATCCAAACTAGTAATCGATTAGAAGAACTTCAAATCAAACGTCCACATTAAAGGATAGCTTTTCAAATTCAGAAATCATATCCCAGAATACAAGATCCGTCCTTTTTCTATAAGTTTAGTTATTACTTAGATTTAAACATCTAATATAAATCATGACTGTAATAATCAGATCTAGAACGAAGCCTAATTTTGATTCGTGCCTATCCCTTTATCAAATCTAAACTGCTTATGTGTATGAGACTATTGTGATTGATGTGATGACACCGATCATGCCTATGAAACTATTGGACTGACATAATAAAACCTATCATGCCTATGAGTCTATTGGATTGACACAATGGAACCTATCATGCCTATGAGACTGTTGTGATTTATATGATGGAACCTATCATATTGTACAACCTATGCCTATAAGACTATTGTGATTTAAAAAATGGGACTTATCATGTTGTACATAAAAATTGGTGATTCTCTTAAGACCAATTCTATCTAATTTTTATGCCTATGGTGTAAATCACTTAGCTTGTCTACACGAGTTGTTAATATACAACATTGAAACATGATTCTTGAACTGGGCACATGCCTATTTTTCCTTATGTCAATTCTTATGTTCCTTCTCTATTTTTCTTGCTTTTGTGAATAATAAGTTCGCTCGGAACTTAGATTAAATCTCGTTGGACATGCGATTATAACAGGGGGAAAAATTGGGTATAGACTTAATTAAGTAAATTTTGGGCATAGCATAGGATTGTGGCATAAACTTGTATTGACTAGACTTGTGGAAAAATTTGACACATAGATTTGGACCCATATGAGAAATATGTAAAATTGGCTAAATTTGAATATGCCTAACCCGAGCTTAGATTGAGTTGTGGTTTAAGACTGCCCAGAACCACCCAGCACATCCAGCTACCGCAAAAATATAGATCTAATGTGAGAGGTTAGCGCATTAAGCCCAAAAACCCAAGGTTATATTGAGTTGCAGTGTAAGACCGCCCGGAACCGCCCGGCACATCCAACGATCGCAACAGTACAAATCTAATGTGAGAGATTGGTGCTTTAATGAATGATTTAAAGCTAAGGAACAGACAGGCTAAGAATTGTAGGGTTAAATTAATTAAGGCAACAGTTAACCAATACAGCATATTAGTAAAACAGATGGGTGAGGTTAGGTAAATTCGAGAACACTAAACCGTTATAACATGTTTAGGAAACCCTAGTAACGGGGACCCATTTCAGCAGTAACCCATATAGATGTATCACTGTACCCTGAAATAGGCAGGGTAGGGCACAATTACTGGGCTGATTATAAGCGGTCAAAATAGCGGCGGGTGGTGCAGCAGTGTAGTTCCGACGGAGCATGGGCGTGCACATACTCCGGAGTGGAAAAGCAGGCACTGGGCATTTGTAGTATACACTCTGCATCTAGAATTTGTGTCGGGTTGCCATCATGGGAATTGATACAACCCATAATGGGGCCAATGTAGGTATCAACAATCAAGCGGGGCCAAATGACACAAGTAAGAAATGCATGCGAATAGAAGCCGATAGGAAAAGGGATCACTTTGTTATGAACACATGATGGTAGTTGATACATTCCTTATTAGGTGCAGAGAAATGGAAATGAGTGCGATAGTATATTCAGTTTATCTTGTCTTATCTTATGTTATCTTATTTCTATGGTATGTTTACATGCTGAATAATCACTGGTCTTACCAGACTTATGTCTCACTCATTTTCTTTCCCCTTCTTTTCTTTCGTTCCCCCTAGGTGTTTTAGCTGTTAACTTAATTCGAAATCAAACTTCTAATTATCATTGAATATTACATTATAAAATATTCACGTTTACTCCGTATTGGAATAAAACCTCAACCAATATCCATACAAATAATTTATATGGATTGCTTTCATCATAAACACCCAACAATAGTTGCAAAAACTATCAACATCCAAAATGACTTCCAGAGTGCATTTTATTTTCATATAAGCTTCAAATGATTTATTGGCGCTCATATAAATTCGTCAATCAACCGATTAATCTCAAATTCACGGAAGGGAGATGTGTGTGTCAAATATCAACCCAAGACAAGTTAATGAACATGAAATTGTCTAAATCTTTTACTTCTTAATTATGTGTTTTATTATTATAAGACACAATTACTTAGTCTTTTTAGTTGTGTTTATGGTAACTATATTTTCAAAATAAGAAGAAATTCCATCTAAATAGGGGCCAACTCCTGAAGATTATAGAACATTCTAGAGAAAGAAGCTTCTAGAAGAATATGGAACGAGCCAGATCAAGAAGTGTCCGCAAAAATATCATTTGAAAAATTTGTTGAATGTGCTAAGCAAGAAGCTCTTAGAAATGTAAGAAAGAGATTTCCAGTACAATAAAGAAGGTGAAAAGAATCGAAGATCGAGTCAAAGTGAAAAATCTTCTTTTTAGATCTAGATCTAAAGCGCATTATAAATACCCCTACCTAGCATTAGTTTAGACATCTTGACAACTGTTTATTTCTTTTCTTTATAGGATTAGGATTTTCCCTGTAATCTCGCAACTTATTATTTCATAAATTAAATTTGTTAACTTCTTCTTTACCTTCTCTGTCTATGATCTCTTTTTCTTTATTCTTATTTCTGTCTGTGTTCTCTTTTGTTTATTTTACTTTTTGTTTTTACTTTCTTGAGACTTATTAATTTGCCAAGAGATTAACAGATCTCATCCCTAATTCTTATAGCTCTTAAATATTCTCTGTAGGTTCATTTCTCGTCTGTTCCAGCAATTTCTTATTCTAAACTAATCAAATAAACTACTCAATTTCGTCTAATTCGCCTAGAATTTAAATAAACATTAGCAAATTATACTACTCCCTGTGGAATCGACTCGTACTCCTGCAATTATTACAACAGGCATCATGCGCTTGCAGTAAAATAAAATCACTTTTTTGTTCACAATTAAAGCCGGCGATCAAGTTTTTGGCGTTATTGCTGGGGAGTTTTAATTATTTCAACTGTTTATTTAATATTTGATTCATGTTAGTTTTTATCTATTTTATTTGTTTCCATTTCAATTACGCAATTCTTTTTTTCATTTTGATTTCCTTTATTTTGAAAAAAAGGTAATTTTTTTCCTTAGTCCAGTTGCATAGTTTTTTTAGTAGTCTTAGTTTTTTCTTTCCCTTTATTAACGTTTAAAAAAAATGTCATTTTCTCTTTAGTTTAATTAATTATTTTTTGTTAATAGTTTTTGTTTTTGTTTTCTTTAGTCAAAAGAAAAAAATTCGTTCTTTATTACTCACTTTCTTTTTTTTACATTTTTACAATAAAAAGAAAAAATTCCTTCCATTGCTGCTTACATTCAACAGTTCAATCGAGGGCAAGGCAAAACCATCAAATACCCACCAACTAAACTGCAACCATCATCATCTGGAACCCACACTTCTTCACCAACGCAGTCCAAAACGACGTCATTGCAGCTTGCCACCATCATCATAGTGCATCATCCGAACCCTACTTCACATCAGCGATCCCCAGAACCATGTCCATCAGCACAATAATCTTCTTTAAACACTCAATCATCCACAAACATTTCCAATTTCCACCGAAACCAAAAACTTCACATCACTGTGTTCACAGTCGCCCTCCACCAAAAACCAAATCCCCTTGTTCACCCAAAACCACATCACAAACCACTAAATCCGAACTCGGTCCGTACCATCTACAGCCAGACCGAAATCCCCATCTAACTCTTCACCAAAACCGATCCTTTCCTATCAAAAATCCAACCCAGCGCCATCTCTTTACCTTATTGCTTCTGCCTCCAATCACGAAAACCACAATCATCATGTCCGCCTTGCATCCTACAACCTGAAGTCGTCCACTTCTTGTGTATTGACAGATCGATAACCAATAAAAGCAAAAACAGAGAATGGGGGAAAGCTTTGAAACAAAAGGAGTGCTAAAATAATTTCTCGAAGGAGGCATCTTATCGCGATTTTATTGGGAAGAAAAGGGAATAGTAAGCTAGCAAGTAGACCCAGTGAAAGCGTGGACCACGTTTCATCGGCTCGGTAGAAGGCTTGAGTTAAAATTGAAGCAGTTAAAAAGGAACGACCTTAGCCATTCAACCCCGGTGAGCAATTTAATTTCCCTTTTTATATTTGAATCATTGACTGTTGGTAATTTTATTTTGCTGATAGTACTGGTTGATTATTTTTATGCAAACATGGTTTCGAAACGTCGTAAACGATTAGAAAGACGTAACACTATTTCTCTTGAACAACTGACATCAATGAGTAATCACGGTTCTGCACCACAATCACCTAGGTATAACGAAATGAATCTTAATAATAAAAATCGAAATATTCAAAATCTAGTTTTTCCATTCCAACAAAGTTATCAACAACCATGACCACCTCGAGGTTTATCGTTAAGAGACCAATGTTATCTAGTTAGAAATGCACAACCTCCAGTTATAGTTTTTCCACCAAATGAAGGAAATAATTTTGAGTTAAAAAATTCTTTCATTCAAGTTGTTCCTAAGTTTACTAGTTCTGAAAATGTATATGAAATTCTTGACAGTCTTGAATTATATACATACCCCATAAATATGCAACAACTTTCACATGAATCCATTAAACTTAGATTGATTCCTAGTAGGTAGCGCTAGAAGGTGGTTCAACTTTCTTTATGACCATCCATTAATTGTTGGAATGAGTTTGAAACAATTTCCATAAAAAAATCATTCCTTTTCATAATGCCCTTAAAATCAATTCACCCAAAATGAAGGCGAAACTTTCTGCCAATATTTTGAACGATTTAATAAATTACTTCAAAGTTGTCCTTATCGTGGAATTCCACTGCAAATGTTGTGTCAAATATAATATGAAGGACTTAATTATCCAACTCGGAATCAACTCGAAACTATGTGTCGTGGTGAATTTATGGATAAATCTAGCAAAGAAGATTGGGCATTTTTTGAGGAATATGCTGATAAAATCAACAATGGAAATCTATTAATGGTCCAACTCATACAAATCCACGAGGAGCACACATAATAGACCCTTTATTCTTTCCTACCGAGGACTCATAAGCTAAAGAATGACTACTTCCTTATCCTCAAGAACAAGTGAACGCCTTTGCTCCAACTAATTCTTTCTATAATCCTAACTGGAGGAAGCACCCTAATTTGTAATAATCGAACCCAAATAACATTGCAAATCCTTCACATTTTTATTCCATAAATCAAAATACACAAACTTCTCAGATGCCTAATCAATAATTTGTTCCTCAAAATAAGAATCCTTCTAGTCAGACTTACAAGCATCCACATCTTAGGGACGCATCTCAATCTTTTCAACCATCACAGGATTATGCTTGTCTTGAGAAAGAATTTAAGGAAATGTGCAAGGAGTCAGACAACAAATACATTCAACAGGATAATAAATACGATCAATTTATTGTATTATAAAGAATTTTTCAGTAAATAACGAGAGAGGAAAATAACCAAGTCAAACCGAAGCGAACCCTAAATGTAAAAATTCTCATGGAGTGAATTCTTGTGAGAACGATAGATCTAATTTAGTAAATTTGATCACCACCTTAAGATCAGGGAAGAAAATTGATAATCATTTCAATAAGTCTAACACTTCCAATAGTATAACATATTCGAATATCAACTTATCATCTTCTAAATCATTATCAAAATGTGGTGATCCTAGTAATCTTCCATCTTCTATAAGAAACCGTCAAGATAACTCAACTCAAAGTGATGAGAAATATGATGAAAGAGCCTATAAGACAATCGCTCCTTTTCCTAATAGGCTTAAGAATAAGGAAAAATCTGCATAATTTGATAATATCTGAGATATCCTTAAACAAGTTCATATTAATATTCCTCTTTAGATACTATTGAACAAATTCCTCAATATGCAAAATTCCTTAAGGAACGGTGTACTTGAAAGAGGGCAACCAATGTGCCTAAAACAACCTTTTTGACAACAAATACTAATTCAACAATTTCTGACCACATGCCTGTCAAGTTTTAGGACCTCGGTTGTCCAACAATTGGCTATAAAATTGGAAATACGTTCATTAACCGTGCTCTTCTTGATCTTGATGTGAGCGTTAACTTGCTCCATTATCACGTATATTGCCAATTGCGAATAGAGAATTAAAACCTACCAATATCACAATTCAACTAGCCAATTGATCCACTAAGAAACCGATAGGTCTAGTGGGGGATGTATTGATTCAAAGTAGAGTGATTTTACTTCCCTGCTGACTTCCTAGTGCTTGAAACTGCTCATGTCCCTAATCCTATTGCTCATATATCTGTTATCTTGGGTCGTCCCTTCTTGGCAACCTCAAATGCTATTATGAAATGTAGAAACGAAAATCTTAAACTTTCCTTTGGGGACCTAACTACTTAATTAAGCATCTTTAAACTTAACAAACAACCCCAAGATTTTGAGATAGAAGAAACTGATGCTGTTGAGGCAATCGTGGAAAAAACTTTCAACAATTCATCAGATGCTCTGAGCATGTGTAATGACTCGAAAGTCCTCGCCCTTCGAATCGAATGCAAGGCCCGAATCGAAAGCAGGAAATCCTCGGATTGTTAACTTTAGGAGTACCACAACATCTGAACAAAATACAAAATACTTTTCATTAATATCATTACAATATTACGTCAGAGTACAAGAGTATATATCAGAATATAATAATTACAAGCATAACAGAAATACCAATACTATGTCAGTGGAAGATTGTCAAATGCTCTGGATACAGCTTTAAGCTTCAATCCAGCATCCTTCCCTATAAGAATATCAGCAAAACAAACTCCCTGGCTGCCCATGTGGAAAATATAGGCACCCGAGTTTGCAAGGAAAAAACAAACTCGAGTAAGTCGTGGGATTGGTTTGAGAAAACTTTTATTACTAACCTGATACTTAGCCTTAATTTGAATGAGGTATCTCGGGACCACGCCGCATGTCACGGAATGGGTTTCTTCCAAAGGTACGTGCACAACCAACTACCAAAAATAGACTTATGGAGCCTATAATGCAACAAACAATATGCAATTTCTCAATCGAGACATTTAGGTTTATTTCCCAAAATTATATTTTCAAAATACAATTTACTTTACAGAAGTTATTTCTTTGGACTTTATACTGTAATTCTTATTTCAAATCATTTTAAATACATATATAGCTTTCATATCAAATTATCTTTCACAAAATAAAACATATTTGAAAACTCAAATATTTAATATACAAGCATATAAAAATATATGCCACCTAATCAAGAGATTCCCTTTATGACTAGGCTCTAGGTACTCCTCATCATCACGATAATAATCCAGGTACGCTCACTCCCGCATGAAACACCCCACCTCCGTTAGGGTCACTCTCAAAGGGAATGCCCTAATTTTGGTGGAGGTTTATAAGTATAAGTCACAGATATACAAGACAGATATAAGAAAACATATTTGTAAACAGCGGAAAATCAACAACTTTTATTTCATAAAAGCAAATACGTGCTACAAAACATCACCATGATTGTCTTACATCTTTTCCAAAAACATAACATAACTCCTTCATAATCTGTCTTGATTACATTATTAAAGAAACATAAATAAAACATAGATAAACTGCAAAAGCCCCCATAGTGGTTGTCCAAAGCCATAGTTCAAAATGAAAAGGTCCAAGCAATACATTTCTCCTCTTCAAGCTGGATGTTAAGGTTGGTCAAGCTGCTGTGTTCCCTCCCTGTGGACCTGGGGGGGGGGGAACGGAAGAAAAGAAGACGAAAGAAAAGTAGAGTCAGACATAAAGCCTGAGTAAGTCTAGTACTATTCTGTCTATGAATAAAGAACTGGGTGCGATAAGTATAAACAAGAAGCGGGCAAGCACTATAAACTTGGTTAAGTTGTCTAGGGTCGAACATACTATCGTACCCCATGTTAATCTCTGAACCAATATAAACTAGTTCCCAACTGGCACCCCATAATCAGGGTGATGGGATCCATTCTATGATGATCGGCTCCTACTCGCATAGTTACATGTGTCTTACGGCCCCCGATGTTGTAGTTACCTATGCTGGTCCCACCATGGGGTGTATCAAGTCCCGTGGTGGCGGCCCGACACAATCCTAGAATGCACAGGTATGCTACTGGTGTCCAGTGCCTTATTTTTCTGCGCCGGAGTGTGTGCACGCCCGCACCCCGTTAGAACCTACACTGCTACACCACCGCCGTCGATTTGACCTCTTACAATCAGCCCAGTAATCGTGCCCCACCCTGCCTAGTTTCAGGGTATCCTGATACACCTTCTAGGGTTACTGCTGAAAAGGGTCCCCCGTTACTAGGTTTTCTATCTCTAGCCAACATGCTAAGTTGGTTAAGTGTTTTCCTAACCTGACCCCCACCAGTCCGTTTAGTTTAGCATGTTCCATTTTTGATTAAGTCTTTAGTTCACTTAATCCTAACAATCCTGACTCAGCCTTAATTGTCTTATTAAAGCCTTGACCTCTCACATTAGACAGGTATTGTTGTGGCTGCCTGTTGCCGGTTGGTTCCGGGCAGTCTTACGCCACAACTCAGTCTAACCTCGGGTCCTTATTGGGCTCCATGTTTAACCTCCCACATTGGATAGGTATTGTTGTGACCACTGGACAGCCGGGCGGTTCCGGGCAGGTTTACATCACAACTCAATCCAACCTCGGGTTAAACACCTCGTATGTTCTACATTTACATATTTTGTCTTTCTTCTTTATTTTCTTATATGTAAATATTTGCGGCCCATTATTAAGTTAATGGTGTAAAGGTTACACCAATCATGGGCCCAACCCATACTTGAATTTGGGCCCTTCTACTTTATATTTCCATTTATTAATTAATTTAACCCAACGTTGTTTTCCCCCGTTTAATACGTTCGTTTATCATAATATATGTTGGGCTTAGGCTTTTAAGCCCAACTTAGCCATGAGAAGAAGGGGAGGCTTAAAGCGTGATTCATACACAAAAAGGGGAATGTGAGCGCATGAACTTGCAACATAACGTTGGAACTACAAAATAGAAACTGGTGTACTTGCATAGTGGTAACATATACTTTGGTCATAAAGCATAGGTGACATGAATCAAAGCATGTAAACTCGTAGTTGAGATAAGAGTATCACTATTGACACATAGGCTTAACTACAACATAAACCTATATTTTTATTCAGGCATAATGTCAAACATGAGCAAATCATGTTCATAAGATTACTACATGCTTACAAAGGTGTTTACTTTTGTTACTAACCCAAAAGTATAATTCAACCTAATCATGATTTTAAATCTATTCACATGGCATAAATATTTCTAACATGAAATCATGATTTTTACTTTAGACTTGCAAAAGGGATTTTTGAATCTAACCTAGCTATGTACCACATATGTCATCATAAAGTTCTTGTTAACAATATGGATTTCAATTATGCAAAATATCAATCCTAGACTAATCATATTCATAATTTTGCAAATAGGTTTTCTAGTACAAAAGCATGGCTTAATACATGGTGCCAAAATTTCAATATAGTTTCATATGAATTATGATAACCCAAACTTATTCCAATTACTTCACAAAAACGATGTTTGTATGAAAATACACATTATGATGGCATAGTAGCAAAACCCCAAACTTGCATGAATTTCAATTAATCAACTACATATATGTAGTTTCAACATGGATTACATCATTTGCGAATATTCCAAACGCATACTTGCATAAAACTACCGCATGTAGTTTTTCATAATTGAATAACATAATTCAAGAATATCCAAACGTATCACTATTTCAAATCGATAAGAACGCACAAATATGAATTACTTTATTGCCACAAATCAAGTATACAAACCAACACAATTATTTGTTCATACCAAAATAATACTCTACTTACAATGGTGTGGCGAATTCTCCTATTTAGTGTTTTGGAGATGCGATTCCTTGTTGATTTGATTTGTTTAGGTTGCTTTATGCTTTAGAATTTGCCTCCTAATCCTCTCTCCAATTGGCGGCTACTCTTAGTCGTTCCTCAGCAACATGACGGCTTTGTTCTTATTTTTGAATGAATAGATTAGGGTGAGTCTAGGGTCATTTTTATAGGGTTTATGAACTGATTAGAACCATTGATGTTGCTTGGATTGATCGTAGCCATTCATTCGAAAGAGAGACCAATTAGAGCCTGCCACCTAGCCCTAATGACAAAGCAAGCTTCTGAAAATCGGCCAAACACAGACCTGGCCAGCCAGGACTAGACCAGACCTGGCCAGCAGGTCATTTTTGACCTGGGCGCACTTGGCAGGTGCGCCAGGTCAAAAATGTACTGGCACACTTCACAAGTGCGCCAGTGCATTTTTGTTTTGGCGCACTTCCCAAGGGCGCCAGTGCATTCTGACCCTTTTCCGGTTTTCCGCCCAACTTCGTTCGTCCATAACTTCTTCATACGATATCCATTTCACGCAAACTCAGACTCTATCTCAAGTAGAATTCCGAGACGAACGCAATGGCGTAACCCGTTTCCTTTAATTCTTTGATTTGAAATTAATTATACTTTAATTTATGACTTTCACGGTTATAGAATACACGGGGTGTTACATTCTCCCCCACTTAAAAGGATTTCGTCCCCGAAATCTTCAAGTTAGGAGGAATGTATATCCTAACATCCAATCATCAATCTACTCATCCATCAAACACGAGCATCCATTGTCCTTAAAAGACTTCTAACGATTCATGATCATATGCGAAGTGTGTGTGTACATGTACTTATCTAATGCAAAATCAGGCGGTCTACTGATTCAGTTGACCTCCTTAATGCGAATTATGTAAGTGCCATGAATCCATTATGTATGCAAATTTTCCTATTCATGATTCTACATGAGTGCACAATCATTCAATACAAATGCAACATCCACATGACAACACATTAAAGTTCAACCATATACGAATGCAAACATATATGCATATGCAATATGAAGTGACTGAGCCGATCTAAAACCTAGATTGTGTGTGTATATGCAACCACGAGCAACCACTAGCAATCATTTGCAACCACTTGCAACCATCATCCATAACATGTTTCAACTACATGTTTCCATCCAAAGGGTTTCTACCTATAAGATAAGGTCGAGGAAATATACCTAAAAAGATAGATAAAAGCGCAACTTAAGGAAAAGGAAAGATCAAGGATGTACCCTCAAACAGAAAAGGGTAGGCTGTACGGATTCTAGCTTCAGTTTCCCAAGTCGCGTCTCCCTCGGCGTCGCTCCACTGAACTTTGACGAGCTTGACTTCACGGTTGCGTAGCTTCTTCACTTCCGTTCCTAATATGCGGGTTGGAACTTTTCTTATGGTTGCTTCGCGCTCCACTTCGGCCTCTTCGAGGATATTTGGCTCTACCACTTCAGCAGACTCATGTAGACATTTTCGGAGATGTGAAACGTGAAAAACGTTGTGGACTCCAGCCAATTTCTCGGGTAGCTCTAATCTATAGGCCATTTTCCCGATTTTCTCGATGATAGGGAATGGCCCTACGAACCTTGGCGCTAGCTTTCCTGTGGTTCCAAAACGAACAACGTTTCTTAGCGGTGATACATTGAGAAAAACTCTGTCTCCAACCTCAAATTCAAGGTCGGTCCTTCTCTTGTCGGCATAGGACTTTTGTCTGTCTTGGGCCGTCTTCATCCTTCTTCGTATTAAGTCTACTTTCTCTGAAGTCTCTCGGATCATATCTGGTCCAAGTATGAGCTTATCAGTAGACTCCCACCAACAAGTGGGCGATCGGCACGGTCTTCCATATAAAGCTTCGAAGGGCGCCATTCCGATGGTTGCTTGATAGCTGTTGTTGTAGGCAAATTCCACCAAAGGAAGGTGGTCTTCCCATGTCCCTCCGAAGTCGAGGACGCATAGCCTTAAAAGGTCCTCCAAAACTTTGTTCACTCTCTCTGTTTGGCCGTCGGTTTGGGGATGATAGGCTGTGCTCAAGCATAACTGCGTTCCTACTGCTTCTTGCAGACTCCGCCAAAACTCACTGGTGAAGATGGGGTCTCGGTCACTAACAATGCTAGATGGTATTCCATGGAGTCGAACGATTTCCTTGAGGTAAAGTGATGCTAGGGATGAGGCAGTTCTTCTACTTTTGACAGGTAAAAAGTGGGCGCTTTTAGTAAGCCTATCCACTATTACCCAAATGCTAGTGTTGCCTCTCCTAGACCTAGGCAGCCCATCGATGAAGTCCATTGAGATGCTATCCCACTTCCACTGCGGGACCTCCAAAGGATGTAGCAGTCCGCCAGGCTTTTTCTGTTCCGCCTTAACCTGTTGGCACACCATGCACTTAGAAACGAATTCTGCCACGTCCTTTTTCATGCCGTTCCAGAAGAAAGTCCTTTTTATATCTTTGTACATTTTATCTCCACCTGGGTGTATCGTCATCTTGGAGTGATGTGCTTCCTCGAGAACCTTCTTTATTAAATCTTTTGTTTGTGGGACGCATAGTCTTCCGTCTCGCCTTAGCAAACCCCTATCGTCGATGGAGTATCTGTTGAGGAGACTTGAAGTCTCACCCCTAATTAGCCTATCAATTGTTTCCACAAGCCGAGGGTCTTCGCGTTGTGCTGTCCCTACTAAATCCACTAAAGTTGGGCGCACTTCGAGAGATGTTAGCAAGCCTGGTACGAAATCGGAGGAAGGCCTAAAGTCAAAGCTGGCTATAAACTCTAGGCTTTGTCTTTCAACGAACAACGGGCTTAGGGTCAATTTCTTTCGGCTCAACGTGTCTGCCACTACGTTGCCTTTGCCCGGGGTGTAGGAGATTTCGAAATCGTACGAGGCAAGAAACTCCATCCATCTTTGTTGCCTCAAGTTAAGATCCTTCTGCGAGAAAAGATATTTCAACGATTTATGGTCAGTGTAAAGTTCGAACTTCTCACCTAGGAGATAGTGTCGCCAAGACTTGAGTGCAAAGACGATGGCGGCTAACTCAAGATCGTGGGTTGGGTAGTTCTTTTCGTGCACCTTCAACTGCCTCCCGCCATAAGCTACTACCCTTCCTTCTTGCATTAAGACGGCGCCTAGCCCTGTCCCACATGCATCCGTATAAACAGTGAACATCTTGCTCCCATCTGGCAGCGTCAAAGCTGGGGCTGTTGTGAGAGCCCTTTTCAGTCGTTGGAAAGCAAACTCGCAATCCAAGTCCCAATTGAACACTAGATTCTTCTTGGTCAATTTTGTGAGCGGAGCTGAGATTTTCGCAAAATCCCTTATGAACTTCCGATAGAAACCTGCTAGTCCTAGAAAACTTCGGACCTCAGTTGCATTCCTTGGTGTCTTCCAATCCTGTACCGCCACTACCTTAGCAGGGTCCACTGCTAACCCTTGTTTGGATACTATGTGCCCAAGGAACCTCACCTCTTCTCTCCAAAAGTGGCATTTGGAGAATTTGGCTTTTAGTTGATGGACTCGCAAAGTTTCCATGATTGCCCTTAAGTGCTGAGCATGTTCCTCTTCACTTTTTGAGAAGATAAGGATATCGTCTACGAAGACCACTACGAATTTGTTGAGGAAATCTCTAAATACCCTACTCATCAGGTCCACGAAGTAAGCAGGTGCATTTGTCAAGCCGAAAGGCATGACAAGCCATTCAAAGAAGCCGTCTGGGGTTATGAACGCCGTTTTATCGATGCTATCTTCAGCCACCCTTAGCTGATGAAAACCGGTTGCTAAATCGAGTTGGGAGAAAACAAACGCTCCTACTAGCTGGTCAAATAAATCGTCAATTCTAGGGAGAGGGTGCCTATTCTTTTTCGTTAGCTTGTTGAGCTCCCTATAGTCAACACATAGACGGAGTGAACCATCCGCCTTTGTAGCGAACACCACTGGAGCGCCCCATTCTGAAATGCTCCTCCTAATGAACCCCTTTTCTAGAAGCTCTTTAATCTGTTTACTGAGCTCTTTCCTTTCTCGTGGAGCCATGTGTCTAACGGGCAACGCAACGGGCTTTGCATTTTCTACAAGATATATGCGGAAGTCTATTTCCCGCTTCGGAGGCAAGCCCTTCACCTCTTCGAAGACATCCGGATATTCCCGGACCACTCTCATTGATTGTAAATTTTCAACGGAGGCATCTAGCGATTCAAGATAACTAAGCATAACCGCATACGAGGGATTACAAGAAATTTCCAAAGTATTACCGAGTTGGGTTAGGAGCCTAACAACCCTTTTCTCACAATCAAGGATGGCCCCGTTACTGGATAGCCAATCCATACCCAAAATCAAACCATAACCCGAAAAGCCCAAAACAAAGGCACTACATTGAAATTCTACACTTAGAATAGAAATTTTCAATCCCAAAAAGATCATAGAAAAATGAGCTGGGCCCCCAATTGGGTTTGAAACAATTAAGGGGTCCTCTACCATACTAGTTTTTAGGTGCAGAGATTCTACTAAAGCAGACGAGATAAAGGAGTGTGATGCGCCAGAGTCAAATAAAGTTCGAACGGGGTGATCATAAAGATAAACTACACTTTCTACAGAAGTATTTATACCTCGCTGTTGCAGAGGTGGCGCTTCCAGCACATGAACTTGTGCCCCTGAGGTGGATCCAGCCTTCTGCCCCTGTCCTCATTTCTTTGGGCAGTCCTTAGCCCTATGGCCTGTCTCACCGCAAGAAAAGCACCCACCATTCTCCTTGGCCTTCTTTTTCCGGCAGTCCTTTACTAAGTGCCCCACTTTGCCACAGAAATTGCACTTCCTCTTCTCTTTGTTGCCTTTCCCGCCCTTCTTAAAGTCTGTCTTCTTAGGCTGCAAACCCTCTTTCTTCCCTTGAGAGCTTTCTGCCTTTGTCTCCTTCTTGCCCTTATCCTCTTCATTCAGCAATGCCATTTGCACCAATCTTTCATACGTGGCTCCCATGGGTATATGGGTCATGGCCAAACTGTGTAATGGCTCATTCAACCCTTTGACGAAACGGAGAGCCTTCTTGTGCGGGGTGTTGACTAGGTCAAGCCCAAACCTAGCCAGCTCATCGAACTGATTCACATATTCTCTGACAGTCTTGTCCCCTTGTTTAAGAAATAAGAAATTTTCCAACTGCAAACTTCTTTCCGCATCTGAGAGAAATTTAGTCTCAAACCTTGCCCTAAAGTCCTCCCATGTCTCCACTGGTCTTTCAGCATTAGTGACTTCCCACCAGTAGGAAGCCTCGCCCTTCAATAGCCACACTGCCAATTGTACTTTTTGTCTATCCTCTACCTCAAAGATGATGAATAGGTCCTCAGTTTCTTTCAGCCAATTTCTAGCTGCCACGAAGGACTCAGTTCCATGGAAATCCCTTCCTCCCATAGCTTTAAAATCTTTACATATCTTAGCAAACGTGTT
Source organism: Allium sativum (assembly GCA_030737875.1). Classification (NCBI taxonomy): domain Eukaryota; kingdom Viridiplantae; phylum Streptophyta; class Magnoliopsida; order Asparagales; family Amaryllidaceae; genus Allium; species Allium sativum. Next base: position 800,406,544 of record CM060924.1, on the reverse strand, counting down.
TCCCCGAGGAGGAGGTGGAGGAAAAGGTGCCGCTGCAGCTGGATGATTTCTGGCAGCTGGGGGAGGAGGAACGGTAGGACCTGGCTGAGTGGCTCTTGCTTCTAAGAACCGTCTAAACCAACCAGGTATTGGCACCCCTTCCGGCAAGTTAAGTTCTTGGGACATGCTGAAACAAAAAGGATAGATTCAAAACGAAGGATAAGAGATAGTACCTATGGCTTTGGGGAGTGGACTTTGCCTTTTTAAAATAAAATAATATTTTTCTTTTAAAAATGCTTCTTTAAATTTCCTTTTTGAAAATAATTTTTCAAAACTTTTTATCTTATTTGGTAAACCTATGCTCTGATACCAAGTGAAACACCCCACCTCCGTTAGGGTCACTCTCAAAGGGAATGCCCTAATTTTGGTGGAGGTTTATAAGTATAAGTCACAGATATACAAGACAGATATAAGAACACATATTTGTAAACAGCGGAAAATCAACAACTTTTATTTCATAAAAGCAAATACGTGCTACAAAATATCACTATGATTGTCTTACATCTTTTCCAAAAACATAACATAACTCCTTCATAATCTGTCTTGATTACATTATTAAAGAAGCATAAATAAAACATAGATAAACTGCAAAAGCCCACATAGTGGTTATCCAAAGCCATAGTTCAAAATGTAAAGGTCCAAGCAATACATTTCTCCTCTTCAAGCTGGATGTTAAGGTTGGTCAAGCTGCTGTGTTCCCTCCCTGTGGACCTTGGGGGGGGGGGGGAACAGAAGAAAAGAAGACGAAAGAAAAGTAGAGTCAGACATAAAGCCTGAGTAAGTCTAGTACTATTCTGTCTATGAATAAAGAACTGGGTGCGATAAGTATAAACAAGAAGCGGGCAAGCACTATAAACTTGGTTAAGTTGTCTAGGGTCGAATATACTATCGTACCCCATGTTAATCTCTGAACCCATATAAACTAGTTCCTAACTGGCACCCCATAATCAGGGTGATGTGATCCATTCTATGATGATCGGCTCCTACTCGCATAGTTACATGTGTCTTACGGCCCCCGATGTTGTAGTTACCTATGCTGGTCCCACCATGGGGTGTATCAAGTCCCGTGGTGGCGGCCCGACACAATCCTAGAATGCACAGGTATGCTACTGGTGTCCAGTGCCTTATTTTTCTGCGCCGGAGTGTGTGCACGCCCGCACCCCGTTAGAACCAACACTGCTACACCACCGCCGTCGATTTGACCTCTTACAATCAGCCCAGTAATCGTGCCCCACCCTGCCTAGTTTCAGGGTATCCTGATACACCTTCTAGGGTTACTGCTGAAAAGGGTCCCCCGTTACTAGGTTTTCTATCTCTAGCCAACATGCTAAGTTGGTTAAGTGTTTTCCTAACCTAACCCCCACCAGTCCGTTTAGTTTAGCATGTTCCATATTTGATTAAGTCTTTAGTTCACTTAATCCTAACAATCCTGACTCAGCCTTAATTGTCTTATTAAAGCCTTGACCTCTCACATTAGACAGGTATTGTTGTGGCTGCCTGTTGCCGGTTGGTTCCGGGCAGTCTTACGCCACAACTCAGTCTAACCTCGGGTCCTTATTGGGCTCCATGTTTAACCTCCCACATTGGATAGGTATTGTTGTGACCACTGGACAGCCGGGCGGTTCCGGGCAGGTATACATCACAACTCAATCCAACCTCGGGTTAAACACCTCGTATGTTCTACATTTACATATTTTGTCTTTCTTCTTTATTTTCTTATATGTAAATATTTGCGGCCCATTATTAAGTTAATGGTGTAAAGGTTACACCAATCATGGGCCCAACCCATACTTGAATTTGGGCCCTTCTACTTTATATTTCCATTTATTAATTAATTTAACCCAACGTTGTTTTCCCCCGTTTAATACGTTCGTTTATCATAATATATGTTGGGCTTAGGCTTTTAAGCCCAACTTAGCCATGAGAAGAAGGGGAGGCTTAAAGCGTGATTCATACACAAAAAGGGGAATGTGAGCGCATGAACTTGCAACATAACGTTGGAACTACAAAATAGAAACTGGTGTACTTGCATAGTGGTAACATATACTTTGGTCATAAAGCATAGGTGACATGAATCAAAGCATGTAAACTCGTAGTTGAGATAAGAATATCACTATTGACACATAGGCTTAACTACAACATAAACCTATATTTTTATTCAGGCATAATGTCAAACATGAGCAAATCATGTTCATAAGATTACTACATGCTTACAAAGGTGTTTACTTTTGTTACTAACCCAAAAGTATAATTCAACCTAATCATGATTTTAAATCTATTCACATGGCATAAATATTTCTAACATGAAATCATGATTTTTACTTTAGACTTGCAAAAGGGATTTTTGAATCTAACCTAGCTATGTACCACATATGTCATCATAAAGTTCTTGTTAACAATATGGATTTCAATTATGCAAAATATCAATCCTAGACTAATCATATTCATAAGTTTGCAAATAGGTTTTCTAGTACAAAAGCATGGCTTAATACATGGTGCCAAAATTTCAACATAGTTTCATATGAATTATGATAACCCAAACTTATTCCAATTACTTCACAAAAACGATGTTTGTATGAAAATACACATTATGATGGCATAGTAGCAAAACCCCAAACTTGCATGAATTTCAATTAATCAACTACATACATGTAGTTTCAACATGGATTACATCATTTGCGAATATTCCAAACGCATACTTGCATAAAACTACCGCATGTAGTTTTTCATAATTGAATAACAAAATTCAAGAATATCCAAACGTATACACTATTTCAAATCGATAAGAACGCACAAATATGAATTACTTTATTGCCACAAATCAAGTATACAAACCAACACAATTATTTGTTCATACCAAAATAATACTCTACTTACAATGGTGTGGCGAATTCTCCAATTTAGGGTTTTGGAGATGCGATTCCTTGTTGATTTGATTTGTTTAGGTTGCTTTATGCTTTAGAATTTGCCTCCTAATCCTCTCTCCAATTGGCGGCTACTCTTAGTCGTTCCTCAGCAACATGACGGCTTTGTTCTTATTTTTGAATGAATAGATTAGGGTGAGTCTAGGGTCATTTTTATAGGGTTTATGAACTGATTAGAACCATTGATGTTGCTTGGATTGATCGTAGCCATTCATTCGAAAGAGAGACCAATTAGAGCCTGCCACCTAGCCCTAATGACAAAGCAAGCTTCTGAAAATCGGCCAAACACAGACCTGGCCAGCCAGGACTAGACCAGACCTGGCCAGCAGGTCATTTTTGACCTGGGCGCACGTGGCAGGTGCGCCAGGTCAAAAATGTACTGGCGCACTTCACAAGTACGCCAGTGCATTTTTGTTCTGGCGCACTTCCCAAGTGCGCCAGTGCATTCTGACCCTTTTCCGGTTTTCCGCCCAACTTCGTTCGTCCATAACTTCTTCATACGATATCCGTTTCACGCAAACTCAGACTCTATCTCAAGTAGAATTCCGAGACGAACGCAATGGCGTAACCCGTTTCCCTTAATTCTTTGATTTGAAATTAATTATACTTTAATTTATGACTTTCACGGTTATAGAATACACGGGGTGTTACACCGCACCTAAGAGCGAACCATACCTTCCGTGTACATGTAGTCCGTACATGCCAGATTTTTCATCACCAGAGTCGTTACCTGATTACTGGTAACACATAGAAATCATTTCTATATCTCGAAGTAGGGAAAACCATTTAGGCCAATAATAATCACAAGTATAATCAATTCTATATCGATTTCTATTTCCAAATCATTACAAAATCATCGGGTTTAGTCCTCGAAATCCTTTATGTCTTATAAAACATTTTTATAAACTTTCCATATCGAAAATTAGGAAAATATTTCTTTTCTCTTATCAAAATCCCATTTCAAAAGCATTCATTAAATTGAAACGAATCCAAAAACATCGCTAAACACCTTATAGTAAAATCATGAAGTGTTTCATAAGATGTTAGCATACAAGTATTGTTTACCCAACCCCATGTTAAATATAAAAGCAATTTTGCTCATAAACTGGTCGAGCACAATCCAAATAATCAATCAATCAATCACAATAATGTACTTTTATTATCAACCACTAATGATCAAATAATCAATAAGTTCACTAACAATTATTGATATTAAACTAGTCCTTAATCGGTTACTAACTTCTTACATACTTAAGTAACTACCCAAATTCTACTTAAAGATCGAATCTTTAAGAGTTTAATTTTCTTTACCACATCAAATAACTTGCAAATAATTCGAACATACCACCACAAATCAAGTAAGGCACGTATATAACTAATATTCCATAAAGGTGTAATTTTGTGAACTAACATGAGATTTTTCACTTCCAAATTCCATAAAGATGTCATTTTTATTCCACGAATCTATTTAAGAATCATTAACAAACATATATCATCAATATAACCATATATAAACCATTAATTTCCTAAGAGACATATCATCAAACACCTTATAGGCATAGTATCAACTATCAAATAAAACCCCTTTTAAGTTGAGATTTCTCACCCAAAAGCTACCAAACTCAAACAGAATTTAGCTAAGGGTTGTATAAATCCATCTCCTAGATTTTCTCCTCCCTTTCTTCTTTATTTTCTTGAAAAAACCTTTTATTATTAAATAAGGAGGAAAACATTAGCAATTCATGGAGAGGGGAGGAATAATTTTCCAAGAAGAAGAATGGAGTGATAAGGAAAGAATAAGGTATATATAATAAAGGGGTAATGCATGTATGCTTGACACGTGTCTTGTCGATAAGCATGAAAGATCTTAAGGCCATTATTCATCCTTATCTTCATTAATAGTAACTTGTGTTTTCTCAAGCACCTTCCAGCCTCGTGTCGGAGTAACAATTGATAATGGTTTTCAGAAATTCTTCAACCATAAAGTACAGTTTCTAACGTACTTGAATCCTATGTGTTCAGATCCAAAATCTGAGTTCTTTTTCATTTCAAATAATTTATTTTAGTTTTTTTCTTAATAACTTCTTATATTCGATAAGGAATTTTCTCAAACTTTATACATAGATAATATCCTAAGTTTAGAATTTTCCTGGGTAGGTCGCAGGTTTTAGTTTTGCCGTTAGCACTATCAAATTCTAGTAGTCCAAATTTTGGCCTTTAGATTTTTTCTTTTCCACATACGAATGTCGTTTTGCGCGGAACTTTCTGAGTACTAAAATTCACTATTACAAATCCAACGGAGGTGGTCTCACAATATAGCTATATCCCATTCTTAAGATATCCTTGGAAACGTCCTTTTTACTTCAAATTTTAACCTTTCAATATTTAATCAATATTAAACGGATTCTGTTTTTGGCCAAACTTGGCTGGTTACCTAATTTCAATATTCAGGATTCAATGGAACCAGTTTCAGGATATAGAAATAAATATTTCTTACACTTCCTTTGTAAACATGCTATTTTTATATTAAAACTCATTATTAAAACCCACTTCCAATTATATCATTATCCATTTTCAATTTATTTTGATTCATATGAAATTTGGAATATTTAATTTGGTTTCAAATTTCCAGGTCGTTACATTCTCCCCTACTTAAAAACTTTTCGTCCTTGAAAAGGAAGGAAGGCGTAATACTCTTAAATCATTCTAGAACATTAATAACCCTATCTCTAATGAGTCACTCATTCTAGGATACTACTGATCTCATCTCTAATGAGTATTATTTTATAGGATATTGCTAATCACACCTCTAATGAGTCTTTTCTTTCTGTTCTAACGAGTTGTACCCAAGCTTTTGAATTAACAAAAGCTCTGATACCACAATGTAACAACATGAAAATCCCCGCCCTTAAAATTGGACGCAAGGCCTGTTCCGAAAGTAGAAATCCTCAGATGGTTTACTTTGGGCATATAACAACATCATAGAAAAACACGAAAGACTTTTTATTAACATTATTACAATGTTACATCAGACTACAAGAATATATATCGGAGTATAATGATTACAATGCATTTCGGAAATACCAATACTATGTCAGTCGAAGATTCTCAAATGCTCTGGATACAGCTTTATGCTTTAATCCAGGATCCTGCTCTGTATGAGTATATGCAAAACGAACTACCCAGCTGCCCATATGGAAAATATGGGCACCTGAGTTTGCAAGGGAAAAACAAACTCGAGTCAGTTATGGGACTAGTATGAGAAAACTTTTATTATTAATTTGATACATAGCCTAAATTTGAATAAGGTATCTCGGGAACACGCCGCATGTCACGGAATGGGTTTCCTTCTAAGGATACGAGCACAACCAACTACCAAAAATAGACTTATGGAGCCTACAATGCAACAGACAATATGCAATTCTTTAATCTACCCATTTAGGTTTAATTCCCAAACTTAGATTTTAAAAATCCAATTAACTTTAAATAAGTTATTTCTTTGGACTTTGTACACAAATTCTTATTTCAAATCATTTGAAATACATATACAACTATCATATCAAATTAGCTTTCACTGCGGGATATCAAAATAGAATATATTAGAAAACCTCAAATATTTACTATTCAAGTATATCAAAATATAAGCTACCTGATCCAGAGATTCCCCTAATGACCAAGCTCCAGGTACACCTCATCATCACGATAATAGTCTAGGTGCGCCCACTCCCCCTACCCGAGAGCGAACCATACCTTCCATGGACCCGTTGTCCGTACATGCCCAATCCTTCATCATGAGAGCCATTACCCGATAATTGGTAACGCATAGAAATCATTTCTAAAGTGGGGAAACCATTTACACCAATAATAACCACAAGTATAATCAAATCTATATTGATTTCCATTTCCGAACCATTTCAAAATCATCGGGTTTAGTTCTCGAAATCCTTTCTGTCTTATAAAACATTTTTATAAAACTTTACATGTCCAAAGTACGGGAAACATTTATTTTCTCTTGTCAAAATCCCATATCAAAAACAATCACTAAATAGAAATAAACCCAAAAAAATCGCTAAAAACATTATAGTCAAAACGTGCAGTGTTTCACAAGGTGTTTACATACATGTATTATCTAACCAACCCCATGCTAAATATAAAAGCAATTTTGCTCATAAATTGGTCGAGCATAATCCAAACAATCAATCAATCACAATAATGAACTTGTATTATTAACCATTAATGATCATATAATCATATAGGTTCACTAACAATTATTCATATTAAACTAGCCCTTAATCGGTTAATAGCTTGTTACATACTTAAATAACTACCCAAATTCTACTTAAAGATCGAATCTTTAAGGGTTTAATTTTCTTTAGCATATCAAATAACTTGCAAATAATTCGAACATATCACCACAAATCAACTAAGGCACGTATATAACTAATATTCCATAAAGGTGTAACTTGTGAACTAACATGAGGTGTTTCACTTCCAAATTCCATAAAGATGTCATATTTACTCCACGAATCTATTTAAGAATCATTACAAACATATACCATCAATATAACCCATGTTGGCTAGCTTTTTGACCAAGCCACCAAGGTTCACACACAAGAAGAAAGTATGGAACTACATTCCTCAAAGATCGGATCGCACACGCAGATCGCGCCCTTCGGATCGCCATCGCAGAGCACGACCCGATTCGTCCAAAGGAGCACGGCTCGATCAGCCTAGGGGAGCACGACCCGATCCGCACCTATGTCATCACCTCACTCCAATCCGATCCCTTGCTACGTGGCGAAACTACTGACTTGTTCAAACCACGAGCGGGTCTTCAGCAATCCGAAATGCACGGATCTCGCGACACCTGTCCACAACTGTCATATTGACCAATTCCTCCTCAATGCTCGATCCGATCCGATTTTCTCGGGATCTGCACCACATGTGATCGCGAACCGCCTGACACGATCAGCTATAAATAGCCCAGAGACTGGCATTTTTCAGGATCCTTTTGGCAACATTGAGCGCTGATTCCACCATTACTGTCACACCACAATTTCTTATCAGTTTTACTTCGAGATTACTGAGAGAAATCATAATTGTAAGAGTGAGTTTGAGAGAAATCATTGATTGTACTAGCATTCAAAGTATAATCGATAACATATAAAGTGGACGTAGGCTCGTTAACGCCGAACCATTATAAATTCTGTGTGTTCTCTGCTTTTTCTTCATTCTCCAGTTATAATTCTTTACGAATCAGAACAATTTGGGTGTTAGGTCCAAATTTTGATCTAACATTTTGGTGCTTTCACTGAGAATTGAATTCTCAGCTTATCGGATTGCTATTCTACTATTTGGATTTAAAAGTCCGAAGAAAACAGTCCCAAAACTTCACTATTTCTGAAGATTCCAGCGACATCTGATATCATGGCTGGAAAGAAGTCTACGGAAGTGCGAGCTTCGCAAGCGAATGAAGTCGCGAATGAAGTGGTTGGCGAAAGTGCACACGAGCAGGTCGTCGAGGGGACCGCGGATCGCGAGGACAGGGGGCGACCCGAACCAATCAGGGTGCCACGATCCGACTTGAGGGAGGCGCTGCGAACCGAGAAGCTGGAGGGGTTGTTACTCGATCCCGTGATAACGCCCCGAATCCTCCTCATACCGTGACCACGAACCAACCCCAGGGGGGCGTACCGAATCACAGGCACCGATCCACCACGATCCGAAGTGATGACCAGATTACGACTCGACCTGGAAAGGAGCCTATGGCTCGCTCCTACCGTCCTGGCCCCTCTGCTCGACCTGGCTCAAGCTCTTTGCGCATAAGAGAAAATGATGATGATCAATATGACCGTTCTGCTCCCGTTACTGAGGGAGATCTTTCTCGCTTTTCTGAAATGTGGGAGAGGCTGTTTGATGAATTGGCTGCTCAAAGGTAGGATAGCTCCGTTCTGCAATAAAACTTGACTGCTATGGATAGAAGGCTCAATGATCTCGCAAGGAAAAGGACGCCCCCAGTTCTTCCGCTCACCCCAGAGTACTCTTCTTCGTCAGAGGAATCGCCAAGACCTCTGTGGCGACCATATGAGAGGCCTGAAAACATAGAGCAGCTTCGATTTGGAACCCTGCCATCACGGGAAGAAGAGGCACTGGGTGCAGGGCCCTCAAACCGCAATGTGAATGATCGTGCCGCAACTCCCAGAGCTCGAGGTATGGACAGCCCTGTTCAAAATAGACTACCTCAGTCCCGTCTCCGTATAAATGCTCATGGTAACAGGGGGCAGCGAAGCCCAATCCAAGCCCCGGATTTCGTGGGCGCTCCTGGAAGGGAGATTAGAGAACCCTACCGAGCAAGAAGCGCTGACCCCGAGCCTCCGCTGACTAGTGCAAATGTTGCAGCTATGATCGATCAAATTCTGGTAGATAGTCGTGGACAACGGAATGAAGATTGGGGAATTGACCGTAGTCACACCCCTTTCACTGATGACATTTTAGATGCGACGTTCCCGAGGCGCTTCAACATGCCGCAGATGAACCGTTACGCGGGTAGATCTGATCCCGTCCAACATCTAATGAGATATTCTTGGTCAATGACCGCTGCCGCAGCTTCTGATGTTGTTAAGTGCAAAGCATTTCCCATATTCCTGGAGGATGTAGCATTATTATGGTTTACTCGCTTACCAGCAAGATCAATTTCCAGATTCAGGGAGTTGAGTGAAAGGTTCGTGGAACAGTTCCGCATCTATTCACAAAAGGCGAAGAGTGTGATTGACTTGTTCCTTGTCAAGCAACGACCAGGCGAGAGTTTGAGGGTGTATCTAGACCGTTTCAACATAGCCGCTACTGAAGTCAAAGATCCTCATGAGCCAACTGTTGTGGCAGCCCTAACTGATGGGGTAGATAAAGACACTGAATTTGGGAGATACCTGGCTGGCAAGCCACCTCATACTAGAGAATTATTCTACGAAAAAGCTAACGTGCGCTTACGCCGGGAGGAATTATATGCTAACCGAAAGGCAAAAACGGCCGATAAAGAGGAAATCCAGAGCAATGTCGCCATTAAGCAGACGGGAGACAGCTCGAGGAAGGTCGAGTTTAATGTCGGAAACCGAAACCAGGGTTGTCGTCAGTCAGGAAGCAGTGGTAATAACAGTAATGGCAACAACCGGAAGAGGAATCGAGGGAACGACTCCCAGAGAAGGACTCGTCCCAGGTCTTTTGAGAGTTATATGCTAATAAACAATACTTTGGAGAATATCTTCATGGATTCGTACAACGTCCTACAAAATAAATGCCTCCTCCCAGAGAGTCGACGGAGAAAGAACATGAAACGGGGAAGTTTTGTCTCCTCCATCAGATTCATGGCCATTCGACAAATGAATGCCGTCACCTAAGAGATGTGGTCGAGAGGCTTCTCCGAGAAGGAAAATTGGATGAATACAGAGTGACACCCAGAGACAGGTGACAAGCCGTACAGGCCCCAAATCATAACCAGAATCAACCTGCTGTCAGGCCAACTGCCCAGCAAAAGGGAAAGGACCTTGTTATCAATACCATAATCGGAGGGCTTTATCTCGCCGGGAATGGTTCCAAGGCATTGGATCAGTATGTCAACGCAGCCAAGCAGCACCTCGGGGTAGGGGAGTGTAGCAACCCTGAGGACAACGTCCCGGTAAAGCAACAAAAGATGATGTCCGACGACGTCGTTTTCCGCGAATGAGAAAGCATTGGAGTCCATGCTCCGACTGAAGATCCATTTGTAATCACAGTACCTATTGGCCCGGCCACTATTCATAAAGTCTTGGTGGATAACAGGAGTTCCGTCAACATTCTTTTCAAAAAGACATTCGACCAGATGAATCTCAAGATAAAAGACTTGAAGCCCTGTGAGGGATGGATCCGTGGATTTAACGGAGCATCCACCTCTCCAATGGGTTATGTAGAGCTACCAGTTACACTTGGGGAAGGAGAACGCTAGAGAGTGAGAATTCTTCCCTTCGTGGTTTTGGTTATTGAATCACCCTGTAATGCCTTCTTGGGTCGACAGGCCCTCGCAAAGTTTAGAGCCTGTATAGCCCCCTAGTGCTTGTTATTGAAGTTTCCTATAGAAGCTGGTGTTGTTATTGTCAGAGGAGATCAGGTTGCCGCACTTGCATGTTATATTGTAGAGCTAAAGCTACTCCGCAACGGAGGAGACATAGAAACCAAGGGCACTTCTCCCCCCACAAGGGCGGAGTCCTCATAGCAATTAAAGAAGATAATCGTAGGAGAGTCGCCCAGAGAGTTGCCCGAGGATATAGATCCCAGAGAGGACAAAGAACCTGGGGGCAGAATGGCGACTCCCAACGAGACAACTGTGGATGTACCGATCGATGATAGTCACCCAGAGAAGGTCCTTAAGATTGGATCCCAGTTAAATCCGAATTTAGCTAAAGAACTGACGGATTTCTTGAAAGATAATTTCGATGTATTTGCTTGGACCCACGCAGACATGTGCGGGATATCTCCATCAATCATGAGTCATTCATTAAGCATTAACCCTAAGCATCCTCCGGTAAAACAAAAAAGGCTAATGCTGGGCCCAGAGGGGTCCGCTGCCTTGAAAGAAGAAGTTGGAAAGCTAAAGAGTAATGGATTTACCAGAGACTCAATCTACCCAGACTGGATTTCAAATCTAGTTCTGGTAAAGAAGGCCAACGGGAAGTGGTGAACGTGTATCGATTTCTGGGATTTGAATAAAGCCTGCCCGAAAGATAGTTTTCCGTTACCCAGGATCGATCAGTTGGTGGACTCAACGGCGGGACATGAACTTCTCTCCTTTATGGATTCTTAGTCAGGATATAACCAGATTCTAATGCATGTACCAGATCAAGAACACACTAGCTATATTACGGATCTGGGATTATACTGCTACGTGGTAATGCCCTTTGGCTTAAAGAACGCAGGCGCTACATATCAACGGTTAGTGAACAGAATGTTCTATAACCAAATTGGGAAAACAATGGAAGTATACGTCGATGACATGTTGGTTAACTCCAGGCAATCCTCCAATCACACTACGGACTTGGCAGAGATGTTTGGCATTCTTCGAAAGTACGGGATGAAACTCAACCCAACAAAAAGTTCATTCGGGGTCGCCTCCGGAAAATTCTTGGGATTCATCATCAGTTTTCGTGGGATTGAGATTAATCCAGATTAGATCGCATCAATCAGAGTCATTCAGGAGCCTAGGCAAATTAAAGATGTGCAAAGCCTTGCAGGGAAAGTAGCCGCACTAAGTAGATTCATCTCCAGGGCTATGGACAAATGCATCCCATTCTTCGAATTGAAAAAGCGAGGAAAACGCCACTTCAAATGGACGCCCGACTACATAGAAGCGTTTCAGAACTTGATGACTCTCCTGGAGAAACCTCTGATATTATCTAAGCCGGTGGATCACGAGGACTTATTCGTGTACTTGGCAGTGTCGTCCCATGCGATCAGCTCAGCATTGGTGAGAGAAGAAGATAAATTTCAAAGACCAGTGTATTACGTGAGCAAAAAATTGACGGCAGCAGAGCGTAATTATCCAAGGATAGAAAAGTTGGCGTACAGTTTGCTGATTGCCTCTAGAAAGCTTCGACATTATTTTCAGGCTCATCCCATTTCCGTATACACTGATCATTTAATCAAGCAAGTTCTACAGAGACCAGAAGCGTCTGGAAGACTACTCAAATGGAACATTGAGTTGAGTCAATTTGATCTGAACTTTCAGCCCCGGCGGTCAATACGGGGGCAAGTGATAGCCGACTTCATAGCAGAGTTTACTGTCCCGGAGGAAGATATAGCGAACGAAGAAGTTGACCCCTCAAAGTTACTTCTCGACCCCAGTGCCTAGAGATTGTATACTGATGGCGCTAGAAATGACAAGAGATCCGGCACTGGAGTAGTGCTTGAAACTCCCGAGAAACGGCTGATATCCTATGCTATCCGGATGGAGTTTCACGCCACTAACAACGACTCCGAATATGAAGCCCTGATAGTTGGGCTAAGGATCGCAAAGGAGTTTGAAATCACAAAGCTAGACATATTTTGCGACTCCAAGTTAGTTGTGAACCAGGTTACTGGAAAATTCCAAGCCAAAAGCCCAAGATTGATTTTATACTTGGAGAAAGTAAAGGAGTTGCTGAACGGCTTCGATCACTACAGCATATCTCATAATCCGCGGTCAGAGAATCAACAGGCGGATAGGTTGGCAAAGATGGCTAGTTCCGACGATCCTGAAGAGACTGGGCTAGCCCCAGTTGAAGTACTTCGGGCTCCTAGTATAGATCAGATGGAAATTGATCCGGTACTACAGAAGAAACCAGAAAGGGAGTCATGGATGACCCCTCTAAAGAATTTTTTGATGAATGGAACGCTTCCGACCAAGAAAAGCGAGAGGCGTAAAGTAATTCGTAAAGTTGCCGATACGTTCTGCAAGGCGGATTTCTTTACAGACAGGGATTTTCGATGCCCCTTCTCTGGTGTATAGCTCATGACGACATCAAGCGTGTGCTGCAGGAGGTACATGAAGGTGAATGCGGCGAAAAAGTTGTTGCGGCATGGTTATTTCTGGCCTACCATAAACAAAGATGCGGCGAAGTACGCACGACAATGTGATGCATGCCAAAGATTTTCAAAGATACCTAGGGCACCTCCTAGTCAGTTAAAAACGATGACAAGCCCATGGCCTTTCGCTATGTGGGGAATTAATATCATCGGAAGTCTCCCCATAGCTAAGGGCTGAGCGAAGTTCCCTTTTGTAGCTGTAGACTATTTCACTAAGTGGGTCGAGGCTGAGCCATTGACTAAAATCACAACCAAACGAATGATCAACTTCGTCGTTAGGAACATCATCTGTCAATTTGGGATTCCAAAGATTGTTATAACTGACAACGGAACTCAGTTCGATAGCACTGAATTCAGAGACATCTGCCAGAAATACCACATTGAGAAACGGTATACCTCTGTGGCGCATCCACAGTCGAACGGACAGGTCGAAGCGGCGAATAAAGTGATTAAGTCCATTCTGAAAAGAAGACTGAAACGGGCCAGAGCCATGTGTGCTGATGAATTACCCTTAGCACTATGGTCCTACAGGACAACGTATAAATCGGCAACAGGACATACCACCTTCTCCCTTGCTTTTGGAGCAGAAGCAGTCATCCCGGTTGAAATAAAAGTACCATCTCACCGAGTGACTTATTACGATCCGATGACTAATAACGAATTGCTCCTTGAATCACTGGATATGATCGAAGAAAAGAGGGACGAAGCAAACCTGCGTGCCTTGAGATGCAAGAAACAGGTGGCCCGATACTACAACAAAAAGGTTCGAGCCCGAACCTTTGAACCCGGAGACTTGGTTCTGAAGCGTGTCTATCCACCCCCAAATCATATAGGTGCGAAGTGGGAAGGACCGTACTCTATTTTGTGTAAGCTTGATAATTGAACCTTCAAGCAAACAACCGTAGATGAAAAGAAAATCCCTAGAGTGTGGAATGCCCAAGATTTGCGGCCTTATCTGACGTGAAGCTGTCAGGCCTATTCTTTTGTTTCATACGGACCATGGACAAGGCACGACTTGCCTAGAATAGTCCGATTTCTTAAGCAAAAAATTATAAAGTGGACGTAGGTCATGATTCGGCCGAACCACTATAAAAATATTGTGTGTCGTTTACCTTTATTGCACTATTATTTATCTGCCTTTCTATTTTTATGGAAATTGTTGTGAACCATATGGCGATCACAGGAATATATAAATTTAGGTGCCTTCCATTAGAATGGAGAGCAATCAACCGTCAAAACCCTAAGGGTGCGATAAAGTAAATCATATCATTAACGACACTCTAACTCTCTAGAGCCGAGAGAGAGAGTATAGCAGGCATGAAAGCTGTCCCATGAGTCGCGACGGTGTACCATGATCGGAACCGCCTTGACGGAACTCTAACTCTCCAAAGCAGAGAGAGTATAAAAGCATCTCCGATTGAGCGCTAAGAAAGAGCTCCTACCCCGCTAAAGGATCGGGGAGCGATTGAACTGCTGAGCTCGAACTCTAACTCTCCAGAGCAGAGAGAGAGTATGAAAGCGTCCCCGATTGAGCGCTGAGAAAGAGCTCCTACACCACTGAAGGATCGGGGAGCGACGGAACTGCTGAGCTCGAACTCTAACCTCGGTGACTGCTAGGAGAGTATAAAAGCGTCTATGATTAAGCGCTGAGAACGGTGCTGGAAACTCAGCGCCCACATGATCTCTATCCCGCTGAAGGATCGGTGCGTAGACTATGACACGAGTTCGAACTCTGACCCACAGATGGATCGGGAGAGTACCGAAGTGCCGAAAGCCGGGCACCGCAAGAACTCTAACCCTACAAAAATTTCCAAGTCCCCCATGTTCAGAAACAGGGGGCAACGTGCATGCAACTCAAATCAATCTTTGACGATTGATTGGGGATAGATATATGCATACGTGTATCTTGATGCGATACAATGCTGTTAAAGTCTTTTTGTTGCTTGAATGATTTGTAGTTATAATCAGATGATCTATGACTAAGCATGAAAATTTTATTAAATGTAGGTACACGATGATGCAAAAGAGATAAACTTTCATTTATAAACTGCAAGCCTACAAAGTGAAAAACAACCTAAAACAAAAGTGAGGGCCAGTCTCACAATTACATTTCATGGCCAGTGGGAAGCCTAAAGACAAAATATAGACAAGCGACAATATCCTATTTACGCTTGGACTTCTTCTCTTGTTTCTGCTTCTCCAGCTTCACCTTGTTAGCGTCGGATTGATCACCCTTCTTTCTTTTCCTTTTGTCTATAAAAGGAACGTCTGACTCATCAGAAGACTCCTCCTCCTCCTCCTTTCTCTTTCTTTTATCAGTAAAGGAAGCTGGGAAATCATCAGGGTTTGCAAAATGAAGTTGTTTGCTGATGGATTTGGGCTGGAGTTTCAGAACTATCCCAGTTTTGGGATTAAACACGGAGATAGGAGCTGCGTTCAAAGGTTCTTATCCCACCTTCTTTAAAGCCAGCTGCTTTTCCTGCCTAGCCTTTCTTTTAGCCAAAGTTTCATCGTCATCGCCTTCGACTTCTTTGGTACTAATGATATCCTCCTCATCATCTACATGGCGCCCGTCCATATCTTTCAAGGAATCGATGGTTTCATCATCCTTGGGAGCATCAGCACTAGGTGCCAGGACGCCCTTCTCCGCTGTTGTACCTTCAGCCTGCTTCAGTATATCAAAACCGGCACTAGGCGAGACGACAATCTTCTCCGCCTCTGTCCTCTTCTCGACATCCTTGTCAACGGGCTCGCCACTTGTATTATGGGGAACACATGTTATTAATTCGATTGGTTGCTCCACCAGATGACGACAACTCACAATTGCTTTGACAAATTGTGGGGAAAAAAGGGAGATACCTTCCGCTGACCCTCCATCCAGGCTAGCTGCAGAAGCTCCGACATCCATAGGAGTCAGGCGCAAAGGAATTAATGGATCATCAGGGTTGTATTCCTCAACTCCGGAGGCCTTGGGCTCTACAGCTGATCTCGAACCTTCGTCAATCTTGTTTTTGCCCTTAGCCAGGCCCTCTCCTTTTCCATTTCTTCTTGAATTAGGCGCCGGCCTTCTGCCAAATCCTCGGGCTCGTTATCCCTCAGAATGGTCCTCATCAGCTCATCTTCGTTAATCTCTTCAACTCCTAATTTCTGCTTCTCACCCTCGACGATGGCGTCCCATATGTTGGCTAAAGTGACGTGGTAGTCCGGGATCCACGAGATGTTACGAGTTTTGAGGATGTGGCCGAGGAAGTCAAATATCATCTCTTCAAACCCTTCGATATCCTTTTCTTTCTCGAGGAGCTTGTTGTTAGAAGCAGTAGCCATTTCAATGGCACTTTCTACATTCTTTTCGGCGAGAGCCGTGCGCCTCTCTACATCCGCGACTTGATCATTCAAAATCACCTTCTCTTCTTCGGCCAAAGCTAGACTTTCTTTCAAACTTGCTTTTTCTTTCTCCCAAGCAGTTCTCCCAACTTCAAAATGACCCTGTGCCGTCTTCAACTCAATGTTGGCCATTTTAAGATCTTCTACCTCCTTTAAGGCCATTTTCTCTTGACTATTTGAGTTGAGTTCAGAATGAAAGCATTTCCTAGCATTCTCCAATTCAGTCTTATAATTTTCAGCATCTCTCCATGCTAAGGCAAGTTGGGATTGAGCGTCTTACAAGTCCTTCTCCATTTTTGTCCTGGCCCTTTCATTGTTATCTATCTTCACTTTAGATCTATGTGCTTCCATCTCAAGCGTTCGGATGACCTCTGAAAGATTAACAGCATGTTTCTTCATCACTTCATACTGCCTAGCTACATGGCGAATGTGCCCGATGACTTCAGTATCCCAGTTCCTAGGGATTGGTTCCAAGGCTGGAACAATCATCATCCTTTCGAAGAAGATGTTAGGGAATTGTTCTCGCAACTTTTCCAACTTAGCCTGAGTCTCGGGACCATGGATGTAATCTCGTGACCCGGGGGCAAACAAATCTTGTTGGATGGAAGGAACAATGTCAATTTTCTCCTTCTCAAAATCCTTGATTGGATCCTTGCTTTTATCCTTGGGCTCGTAGTGTCTTTTTGATAACCTGCTGTAAGAGGGTGCACTCTTCGGAGGGGTTAATTCTTTAGGGAGTTGTTTTCCCCCTGTAGGTGGCACCGAATAACTGGGAATCTTGCCAGAGGTTGGTTTTGATGGAGACGGGGATTGTGAAGAAGTAGGATTGTGAGAAAGACCGCGAGAACGCTTAGGATTTGGATGAAGGCTAGCTGTGCCTTCATGAAGAGAGCGATAAGAATAAGACCGCCTGCGAGACATCATTCATGCAAAAGAAAAAAGAGCATATTACAACCTTGAATACTGTTGATATAAAAGTGTGGGGTCAGGCAGTGCGTGTGATTTGTGCATCCCATATAATTCCCCCTAACAGACCAGGGCCCAAAGTCAGGCTCATCTGAGTAGTTTCTTGTCCTCCAATTGGAACAGTTGTTTCTTCAGAAACAGTGAAAAATGGCTCCCCTTCAAAGTCCCCCTGTGTGTATACATCATCAGGCAAAGGAATTTTGCTCAGCTCTTTAAATAGTTGTTCTTCTGTTAAATCATCGAGAGCAACAGGTTCAATCGGAAGAGAGGCCCTTGAGGGGAAACCCCCCGGAGAAACTGGGATTTCCATAGACTTATCACAACGGGCCTCATCTCCTCTATATATGTTTAGGTCCTCGTCGTCCTGGATGATTATTGGCGAAGGACTCTTACAGAATTTAATTGTTTCTGTTGTCCGTGACGTTCCTTCTCCCTCCTTTGGGGGCACGTATTTGTAGGGTTTGCCGCCTGCACCAAGTCCAAACCTTATATCCAGAAGGCGATGCTTGTGAAGATTCTCGTCAGTAATTCACTTTTTGATCTTTAGAAAATCAGATTTGCTTTGTAGAAGAAGAGACGGTCGATTATTGTATACCGAGCCTTCCGTCTTGGGAAAGACGTGATCTGCTTAAAAAAAACGGGCACGCTAGTGCTTCGATTTCTTAAACAAGTTATTCAGTCAAAAGATAAAAGTTTACTTGATTTAAGCCATCTTCTTGAACACCCAGCCTGTCTCTTTATGTAGAAACAATTAGCCTTAGGATCCCTATATTGTTGTATCCGTCAGACAGAACCTTCCTATTTGCTACTGATTCGAAGAAAGAGAAATTTGGGGTTGCCGAGGAGCGATGCTTGAAAAGATAAAAGAATTTTAAATCTTTAAATGTGAGCTCGGTATGCAGGATTTTCGCGTATGCGATATATAGAGTGTATAGAGCCGCGTAGGCATTGGGATGAAGCTGCATCGGAGAAATACCCAATCGTTTTAAGGTCTCAATGACGATTGGAGAAAACGGAGGAATAGCTCCTACCCAGCACATGAGTCGGCTGACTGTCATTTACGCTTCCGAAGCTATGTGAGGTCTATCTTCGCTGCCGAGTGTCTTCACATCATCCCAGGGGATCCCATGTCTCAAGCAAATTCTCTTAAGCTTTAAGTCATCGAGTTTGGAAGCTAGAGAGTCTATGAATTTCTCTATTTCTATTGCACCAAGGACTTCGTCGGGAGCTCGGCCATCAACCTCTGATTCTTCATCAAGCGAGGTACTCTCAGGCGGATTTGATTCTGTTTCTGCTTCATATTCGGATCCAGAATTCGCACCCTATGAATTGGACGGAAGAACCTCGGGGTTGAGATGCTCATACACCTCGGGATCCGTCTCTGTGTCAGATCTTGAAGGGGAATGATTATCCGACATTACTGTTTAGGCGAGTAAACATGAGAAATAAAATTATAATTACCCATCCCCCCTGTGTGTGCAAGTGTCGGTGTGTGCTTGTGCGTGCATTAAAGAAAAGTACGAAGGTCAACAAAATCATCGAGACATTGGCCGTTGTTCGATTGGTAGATTATGCATTTGTTCAGTCCAGAAAGTCCGACATCGAGGCTCTAACCTAACTGTCCGGATTCTTGTGATAACAGTGCATTGTTTAAAGTTTAAAATATGTTTGGATCGTGGGTTGGAGACTCGGTTCACTCGAGGGTTATGGTCGGGTCGCGATACACATAGCGAATCAAGGCATTAGGATCGCGGCGCGTGGTCAGTTCGCAGTGAAAGGATCGATACATGGAAAAACTAGGAATCGCGGCGCGTTCTAATTCAGTCCATTCGGATCGTGACAGCTTCTAGGTGATCCATCTCGCCTCCCTTCCACCACGATCCGAAGCTCCTCCCTTCCCGCGACCCGATCCTTTAGCTGAATCTATACTTCGTCCTCTTCCCCTCTGAACCTCGCATCACCACGAACCAATGCTCCTATCCAATCTGATTCGTCCTTCTTCTTCTCCCTCGCCTCTTCTTCATCACCCCTCCTTGCTCCGTCACGCGAGCACCTGAACCCATCATCCATCACGGATGCGGTCTCAAACATCACCAATTTTCCCATTTTCTCTTCTTAAATTCCAGAAAAACGAGTGAGAAATTGCATGAGAATGATTTCGACGAGATTACCTTTCTTAAATTGGAAGAAAAAAAATTAGGGTTTTTCTCGAAAAGACTTGGCGATGCGTTGCTGAAGGAAGAAGAAGAAGGAGAAAAGTGAAGTTCGGTTCGATTTATATATAGAGAAAACGGTGACCGTTGGCCTCCCCTTTTTTGTCCCACATGAACCGTGGGCTTTGGTGGATCGTAGGGGCAAGCCCATTGGGCCCAGCAGAGAAGAAAGAGGCTGATCCCTAGATCGACTCGCTACCAAGGATGGGCCACCATGCCTAAGGCCCATACAAAGGCTGGAACGAGACGAGCATCTCGTCTCACTGGACCATGACAAAGAATGCTCCCGCGAACCATGGCGCGTTGCTGCGATCCAAACCAAAAAAAAAGGGAGAAGAGAAGGAAAGTTCAAAATTTTACTTGGTACACACGACAATGAGGTCTCCAAGAAAAATTTCTGAAATGAGAATTGTCAGATAAATGGAGAAATGATTGAAGATCCACCCGATATTTATACAAATCAAAGGGACACAACTTTCCGAAGCAACACGACATTTCAGATAGATGTGACCATTGGCTTGCACCGTTTTATTGAAAGATATCTTTGCAATTTCGAAGCATGTTCCATACTCGATAAAACACACTTCGAGGGGGAAAAATGTTGGCTAGCTTTTTGACCAAGCTACCAAGGTTCACACACAAGAAGAAAGTAAGGAACTACATTCCTCAAAGATCGGATCGCACACGTGGATCGCGCCCATCGGATCGCCAGCGCAGAGCACGACCCGATTCGTCCAAAGGAGCACGCATCGATCCCCCCAGGGGAGCACGACCCGATTCGTACCTATGTCAACACATCACTCCGATCCGATCCCTTGCTACACGGCGAAACTTCTGACTTGTTCAAACCACGAGCGGGTCTTCAGCGATCCGAAATGCACGGATCTCGCGACACCTGTCCACAAATGTCATATTGACCAACTCCTCCTCAATGCTCGATCCGATCCGATTTTCTCGGGATATGCACCACGTGTGACCGTGAACCGCCTGACAGAATCAGCTATAAATAGCCCAGAGACTGACATTTTTCAGGATCCTTTTGGCAGCATTGAGCGCTGATTCCACCATTACTGTTACACCACAATTTCTTATCAGTTTTACTTCGAGATTACTGAGAGAAATCATAATTGTAAGAGTGAGTTTGAGAGAAATCATTGATTGTGCTAGCATTCAAAGTATAATCGATAACATATAAAGTGGACGTAGGCTCGTTAACGCCAAACCACTATAAATTCTGTGTGTTCTCTTCTTATTCTTCATTCTCCAGTTATAATTCTTTACGAATCAGAACAATTTGGGTGTTAGGTCCAAATTTTGATCTAACAACCACATATAAACCATTAATTTCCTAAGAGACATATCATCAAACACCTTATAGTCATCATATAAACTGGCAAATAAAACCCCTTTTTAAGTTGAGATTTCTCACCCGAAAGCTACCAAACTCCACCAGAATTTAGCTAAGGGTTGTATAGATCCTTCTTCTAGCTTTTCTCCTTCCTTTATTCTTTGTTTTCTTTAAAAAAACTTCTTTTATTTAATAAGGAAGAAAACATGAGAAATTCATGGAGAGAGGAGGAATAATTTTCTAAGAAGAACAATGGAGTTATATAGAAGGAATAAGGTATATATAATAAATTGGTAATGCATGGATGCTTGACACGTGTCTTGTGGATAAGCATGAAAGATCTTAAGGCCATTATTCATCCTTATCTTCGTGGATAGTAACTGTGTTTTCTCGAGCTATTTCCGGCCTCGTGTCCGAGTATCAAATGGTAATGGTTTTCATAAATTCTTCTACATAAGGTCCAGTTTCTAACGTACTTTAGTCCTATTTGTTCATATCCAAAATATGAGTTCGTTTTAATTTTCAAATAGTTTATTTTATTTTAGTTTTTTTAATAACTTCTTATATATGATAAGGAATTTTCTTAGACTTTAAAAACATATAATATCCTACATTTAGAATTTTCCTGGATAGGCCTCAGGTTCCAGTTTTGCCGTTAGCACTATCAAATTCCAACTACCGTCAAAAATTAATTCAAATTTTGGCCCACTATTTTTTTCTTCTCCATGTACGAATGCCATTTTATGAAAACTTCGTGAGAACTAAAATTCACTATTCTGGATCTAATGGATGTGGTCTCACGATCTAACGATATACTGTTCTCAAGATATCCTCAAAATCGTCGTTTTTAGTTCAAATTTTAACCGTTCAATCTTTAATTAATATTATACGTATTCTGTTTTTAGCCAAACTTGGATGGTTACCTAATTTCATCATTTCGGATTCAATGGAAGTGGTTTCGGGATCTGGAAATAAATATTTCTTATACTTCCTTTGTAAACGTGCTATTTTTATTTTCAAACTCATTATTATAACCCTGTTCCAATTATATCATTATCCATTTTCAATTTTATTTTGATTCTTATGAAATTTGGAATATTTAATTTGGTACTAAATTTTTGAGGCGTTACAACATGTATCCCGAGCATTTTAATTCAGACATTGGTGAATATGAATATATATATATATATATATCTAATTTGAATAAAATGTTTGATTCACACTTTTCAACAATTGGTGAAAATATTTCCACAGAATTAACCACTTGTGATAAACCTAAAAAGGATCTTAAACCGCTTCCAGAAAATATTAATTAAGCTTACCTAGGTGAAGAACAAACTTTCCCATTAATTATAGCCTCAGATTTAAATAAAGACCAAGAAGAAAAGCTTTTAAAAATTTTAGAAGGAAATAAGGAAGTAATAGGTTAGGCAATTTCTGATATCAAGGGGATATGTCCCTCCATTTGTGAGCATCATATACATTTGGTTGATGAGGCTAAACCCTCTCATGAAGCTCAAAGGGGATTGAATCCTAATATGAGGAAATTGTTAAAGAAGAGATAATCAAATATTTGGAAGCAATATAATTTATCCAATTTACGATAGCATTTAGGTAAGCCCAATTCAAGTAGTACCAAAGAAATTGAGAGTCACTGTAGTAAGAAATGAAAACAATGAGCTTGTTCCAACCAAAGTAAACACTAAATGGCATGTGTGCATCGATTATAGGAAATTAAACATAGCAACTAGGAAGGACCACTTTCCCTTACCATTCATCAATCAAATGCTCGAACGCTTAGCGGGACATTAGTACTATTGCTTCCCTGATGGATATTCAGGGTATAATCAAATTTCCATTGCTTTTGAAGATCAACACAAAACCACTTTTGTAACACCCTGAATTTTCCGTGTCTATTAAAAGAATGAGTTTAAGAACACTTAAACATTAAAGTGAGAATTAAGGGAAAATGGTTATGCCATTGCATTCATCTCGAAATTCTACTTGAAATAGAGTCCAAGTTTTTGTTAATCGGACTTTGTATGAGGGAGTTATGGCCCTGAGAAGTTTCAGAAATTTATATAAATTAAAAATAGTTCAGAGTCAAAATTCAAAATTCAAATGAAAGACGAAGAAGCGGGATGGGCGGGAAATTTCCTGCCCCAGGCCGGGTCGACAAGGGGGTCGACCTTTCCTACACAGGTCGACTAGGGGGTCGACCTACCCCTCTCGCCCAGATCCAAAAATGTGACGATTCTGACTAGTTGCTAAGTCCTTTCTGACTTGTTGCTGAGTCACTAGGGCTTAGATGGCAATTCTGGATAAGTCTATCTAGTCTGGACGGTTGTGATTGCTCCTAAAATGATCTAATGGCTCACAGAAGATTAAACTTCTATAAAAGCAACCCTAATCCTTAAACACTAAATCACACAAATTCATTCCAAGGAGCCACCATGTTGTCCATTACTGTTCTAACCTAGCCACCATTTCTTCTTCAATTAGAAAGCGAGTCAAAAGCTTTGAATCAAAAACTAACTTAGAGAATTGATAGTCTTCTTCAAGGGTTTTCTTTTCAAAATCAGAATCCTAGAAAACAATAATTTCTTTTCTTTGTAAGTCTTGTTATTATTTAGATGTGAACGATTAAAAAGTTATGATTTGTACTAAAGTAAAAACTATCGTTATTCCTAGTTGTAAGGTAATGATGATGTTGATTCATTCCTAATCTTGTAATGATTTTATCATATATGCTTATGAGATTATTGTGGTTATTATGTTGATGTTAAACCAATCATGTATTATGTAAAATTTGGTGACTCGTTCATGGTATGTTACATGAAAGTTGTTAGGCTAGTGTGGTTATTATGTTGATGTTAAACCAATCATGTATTTTGTAAAGTTTGGTGACTTATTCATACAAGCAACTTGTTAGGCTATTGTGGTTATTATGTGGATGTAAACAGACCATCTAAAATTGGTGACTTATTCATGTTGTATGTAAGTTGTTAGGCCAAGACATGTATTATGTTTAGATCTACACATTTAGATCTATGAAAATTAAATTCAAAATAAAAGTCCATATTTACATGCTTAGTTGAACTTGTGTAATTCCATATGTTTAGGATTCATGTTTATTAGATCCAAATTAAAATTTCATATTCACATGTCTAGTTGAACTTGTGTAATTCTATATGCTTAAGGTTTATGTTTATTGGACCCAAAATAAAAGTTTACATTTACGTGCCTATTTGGATTTGGGTAATTTCATATGCTTAAAGACTCATGTTAATTGGATACAAAAATGCAAGTTTATTATTTTATGCCACATTTACATGACACATGTTTAGTTAGATCCTTACTATTTTATGTTGTGTGTATGGTACATGCTCCCATATTTTTCCCCTTTTGTATTTAAGTTAGGCTAAGTTATGAGACTAACATCATATGTGAATTTTGCGAACGTATGACGGGGGTAACCTTGGGAAAACCTTAAAAATCATTATTATTGGCATAATTTGGACATAAATAAATGAATGCTTAATGGCATAAAAATGGTATAATTTATATACCAAAAATTGAAAATATGAATTAGAGGGTAAATGGGACATGACTTGAATGTCAATAATTATGGATAATTTACATATAAATTTGAAAGATAAATATGTAAATTAAGAAAGGACGAATATGCCTAACCCGAGGTTAGATTGAGTTACGATGTAAGACTGCCCGGAACCGCCCGGCACATCCAGCAACCGTAAAAATATATATCTAATGTGAGAGGTTAGTGCATCAAGGCCAAAAGAACCCGAGGTTAGATTGAGTTGCGGTGTAAGACTGCCCGTAAATGATTGGCACATCCAGCAACCGCAACAATACATATCTAATGTCAGTGGTTGGTGATTTAATGAATGAATTAAATCTAAGACAGGAATGGTAGGGTTAAGTTAATTAAGGAAACACTTAACCAATACAACATGTTAACTAAATTGATGGGAGGGGTTAGGTTAATTTGAGAACACTTAACCATGTTAACATGTTTATTAGAAAACCCAAGTAACGGGGACCCATTTCAGCAGTAACCCATATAGATGTATCATGGTTCCCTGAACTAGGCAGGGTGGGGCACGATTACTGGGCTGACTATAAGCGGTCAAAACAACGGCAGGTGGTGCATTAGTGTAGGTTCCGACGAAGTGCGGTCGTGCAGGTACTCCGGAGTGAAAAAAGCAGTTACTGGGCATCAATAGTTATACTCTGTGCACCTTGAATTGTGTCGGGTTGCCACCATATGATTTGATACACCCCTTGGAGGGAACAGCACAGGTATCTACAATCATGCGTGGCCGAATGACACAAGTGGTAAACGTATGCGAGTAGGAGCCAATTGATAAAAAGGGATCATTTATCTTGAACACATGATGCTAGTTGAAACACTTGTAAGGGGGTGCAGCGAAGTAGAAATGAGTGCGATAGCATATTCAGTCTTAGTACCTTATTCGTAGGATGTTATCCTAGATTCAGTTTATTCAATCATAATCCTTTCTCTTGTTTACATGCTAAATAATCACTGGATTTACCAGACTCATGTCTGACCCATTTTCTTTTGTCTTCCTTTCTTCCATTCCCCCCTCCCGGCCTCCAGGTCCCCAGGGAGGGAATACTTCAGCTAAGATCGGATCATTTCCAGCTTGAAGAGAGTAGATGTATTGCTTGGAATCTTTTTCCTTGGGCTATGGCTTTGGATACTCTCTTATTGGGGATTTATGTTGCCTTACTGTTGTTTTAATGCTTCTTTATGGTTTAATTCAAGACAGAGATTTTGTTGTAATAATTTAGAAGTTCTTTTGAAACAGTTGTTGTAATGTTTTATCTGAACCACGTACTTATGAAATAAATTTAGTTTTCCGCTGTTTATATGTCTGTCTTGTAAATTATTTGTATCTTTTACCTATAATGCTCCACCGAAGTTAAGGCATTCTCTATGCGAGTGATCTTAACGGAGGTGCAGTGTTTCACTTGGTATCAGAGTTGATGTTTGCCAGATCAGATAAAATTTTTGGAAACTAATTTTCAAAAAGAAGTTTTAAGAAGCATTTTCAAGAAAAAGTGTTGTTTTAAAAGGCATTATTCCCCCCAAAGCCGTATTCACTATCTTCTTGTCATTTGTTTTGAATCTTTTCTTTTCTTTTCAGCATGTCTGGGGATCTTAACCTTCCAGAGGGTGTACCGGTACTTGGTTGATTCAGAAGGTACCTAGAGGCTAGGGCTAATGATGCAGGTCCAACAGACGTTACTCCTCTCCCAGTTACAGCTGCTCTTCCTCCTCCCCCTCATGCAAATGCCTTCTCCGAGATAAGTAGGGATTTTCGATCCATGGGTGGAAAGAACTTTAATGGGACTGAGTCATTTGTTGAAGCAATAAACTGGCTCAAAGAAACCGAGGATCTATTTGTTATCTTCGATGTGGACGATAGGCAGAAAATAAAGTTGGCCGTGTGGTTGCTTAAAGACGAAGCCTCTTATTGGTGGGAAGTTACTAATGCTGAGAAACCAGTTGAAACTTGGGAGGATTTCAGAATGAGGCTTGAAATGAAATTCCTCTCACAAGCAGAACATAGCCTACAGATGGAGAAATTCTTAGCTCTCAAACAAGGAAGTATGTCGGTCAAGGAATACGTCAATCAATTCATCCAACTGGCTAGATTCGGACTGGAGTCAGTGAACACTCCCCATAAGAAGGCTCTCCGTTTTGTTAAAGGGTTGAATGAGCCAATGCATAGCCTAGCTATGTCCCATATACCTATGGGTGCAACTTATGAGAGACTAGTGGACATGGCACTGCTACAGGAGGAAGACAAGGATGGCAAGAAAGAGGCAAAGGTGGAACTACCCCAAAATAAGAAAGTGGAGGGATCCCAGAATAAGAAGGCAGACCCAAAGAAGTGCAGGAAGAACAACAAACCCCGTGACAAGAGGAAGTGTAATTTTTGTGGCATTCCTGGACATCTGATAAAGGACTGCAGAAAGAAAAAGAGGAAGATGGGTGGTTGTTTTCACTGCGCGAGACAAGACACATGGCTAAGGACTGCTCAAGAAAGCAAGGGCAAGGGTAGAGGACTGGATCTACCTCTGGAGGGTAGGTTCATGCTCTCATGGCACCTCCGCAAGAACGAGGTAGAAATATTTCTATTGAGAGTTTAGTTTATCTTTTTGATCATCCTGTTCATACACTCTTTGATTCTGGCACATCGCACTCTTTTATATCCACTGCTTTAGTTGAATCTTTGCACCTAGACACTAGTATAGTAGAGGATCCCTTGGTTGTTTCAAAACCAATTGGAGGCTCGGTCTATTTGTCAATGATTTGTTTGGATTTGGAAATTTCTATACTAATTGTTGGGTTTAGATGTAATGCCTATGTTTTGGGCTTCACGGGCTATGGGTTGATTCTAAGCATGGATTGGTTATCCAGTAATGGTTCCATCCTCGATTGTGAAAAGAGAGCGGTTAGACTTATGACTCGCCTAGGTAACACTCTCGAAATCTATTGTAATCCCATACACTCTGTTGTGCTTAGCTACCTAGAATCTCTTGATGTGTTTGTTGAAAACTTGCAGTTTGTTAGAGTAGTCCGTGAATACTTAAATGTATTCGAAGAGGTGAATGGCTTACCTCTGAAGCGGGAGACAGTCTTCCGCATATACCTTGTTGATAATGCAAAACCCGTAGCTCTAGCCGTTAGACACATGGCTCCAAGGGAGAGAAAAGAGCTCAGCAAGCAAGTCAAAGAGATGCTTGAAAAAGGGTGTATAAGGCGGAGTATTTCTGAATGGGGTGCTCCAGTAGTATTCGCAACCAAAGTGGATGGTTCACTTCGCCGATGCATTGATTATAGGGAGCTAAACAAGATGACCAAGAAGAATAGGCACCCACTTCCAAGAATAGACGACATGTTTGATCAACTTGTAGGTGCGTCGGTTTTCTCCCAACTGGATCTGGCTACTGGGTTTCATCAGCTAAGAGTGGCTGAAGACAACATTGATATGACCGCATTCAGAACCCCGGATGGTTTCTTCGAATGGCTTATCATGCCTTTCAGCTTGACAAATGCACTCGCTTATTTCGTTGACTTGATGAGCAGGGGTTTCAGGGAGTTCCTTAATAAGTTTGTGGTGGTCTTCATGGACGACATTTTGATTTTCTCGAAGAATGAAGAAGAGCATGCTTTGCATTTAAGGGAAGTCATGAATACTCTTCGTGCACATCAGTTGAAAGCCAAATTCTCCAAATGCCATTTCTGGAGAGAAGAAGTGAGCTTTCTTGGACATGTGGTGTCCTTGGAGGGGATAGCTGTGGACCCTGCAAAGTAGTTGCGGTACAAGATTGGAAGGTTCCACGGAATGCAACCGAAGTCCGAAGCTTTCTCGAGCTAGCGGGCTTTTACCGAAAGTTCATAAAATACTTTGCGAAAATATCAACCCCACTCATAAGATTGACAAAGAAGAACCTAACTTTCGCTTGGGATTTGGATTGCGATATTGCTTTCCAACGTATGAAAAGGGATCTAACAACAGCCCAGTTTTGACATTGTCTGATGGGAGCAAAATATTTACCGTATACACAGATGAATGCGGTATAGGATTAGGCGCTGTCTTGATGCAAGAAGGCTAGGTAGTTTGTTATGGGGTAAGGTAATTGAAGGTACATGAGAAGAACTACCCAACTCAAGATTTGGAGCTAGCTGCCATTGTTTTTGCTCTAAAGTCATGACGTCATTATCTACTAGGAGAAAGGTTTGAATTGTTTACTCACCATAAATCATTAAAGTACCTTTTTTCACAAAAAGATCTTAACTTAAGACAACAAAGGTGGATGGAATTTCTGGCCTCATATGATTTTGAGATTTCCTATAAACCTGGCAAGGGCAATGTAGTACCAGACGCTTCGAGTAGAAAGAAGCTGAACTTAAGCCCTCTCTTTGTAGAAAGGCAAAGCTTGGAGTACGTAGCAAACTTTAACTTTAGACCCTCCTCTGAAATTGTACCTGGTCTGTTAGCATCGATAGAAGTACGGCTTAATCTTTTGGACTCAATAGGAACCACGCAACGTGAAGACCCTCAACTTGTTGATACAATGGATAAGCTAATTAGAAGTGAGACTTCTAGTCACTTCAATAGATACTCCATCGATGATAAGGGTTGGTTGAGATAGGATGGAAGGCTATGCGTCCCACAAGTAAGGGATTTAGTGAAGACGGTTCTCAAAGAAGCATACCATTCTAAGCTGACCATACACCTCGGCCGAGACAAGATGTATAAAGACATAAAAAAGGTTTTCTTTTGGAATGGCATGAAGAGGGATGTAGCTGAATTCATCGCTAAGTGCTTGATATGCTAGTAAGTCAAGGCGGAGCAGAAGAAGCCTAGTGGTCTGCTCTATCCTCTAGAGGTCCCACACTGGAAATGGGATAGCATTTCGATGGACTTTGTAGATGGGTTGCCTTGGTCAAGAAGGGGAAATACCAGTATTTGGGTAATAATGGACAGGCTCACTAAAAGAGCTCACTTTATACTTGTTAAGAGTAGAAGAACTGCCTCGTCCCTAGCATCCATTTATCTTAAAGAGATAGTTCGACTCCATGGGATACCCTCTAGCATAGTGAGTGATTGAGATCCTATCTTCATGAGTGAGTTTTGGAAGAGTTTGCAGGAGGCTGTAGGCACACAATTATGCTTAAGCACGACCTATCACCCCCAAACCGATAGTCAGACGGAAAGGGTGAACAGAGTATTGGAAGACCTCTTGAGATTGTGCATTCTCGACTTTGGAGGAACATGGGAATATCATCTTCCTTTGGTGGAATTCGCTTACAACAATAACTACTGTAACACCCCACCTCCGCCAGGGTGGCTCTTGCAAGCAACTCTGACTTTGGTGGGGCGTTTTAAAATAAGGTAAACGTGCATAATGATATAACAAGGCAGGACATGACATATATATATGTAAATAAACAGAATAAGTAGATAAAACAGCGGAAGATTTTTAAACCATTTCAAAACACAAGTCTGGTACATCAAAATGTCAATTTCCCAAATAAACAAGTCTAGTACATAAAATAACATCATCTGAAACTGAAAAGGAAAACATAAAAGTAGCTATCCCCAAAGTGGAAAAACCATAGCGAGCTCAAGTCCAAAGCATACATGAGCTATCCAAGAAAGCAGCTAAGATCCAAGCTAGGCTCCTGTATTCCCTCCCTGAGAACCTGGGGGGGGGGAGACGGAAGAAAAGAGGCAAAAGAAAACAGGTCAGTCAAAAAGACTGAGTAAGCCCTGCTACGATCAGTCTATAAACTAATAAAGTTAACAGCATGATGGAAACTGAGATGATCATAGATAACAACATACTGGCATGATAAACTAACTACAAGATAGATAGAGGTGTCATCGCATAAACAAGGTTAAGTTTTGCACCACGGTGTACTAGCAGACAAACATAACAGGTATTGATCCCTTGGCCCAAGCTTTGACCCAATAAAATGAAGTGACCTTAATATAAGGTCCAACCAACGGTCTAGTCGATCGGCTCCCTATAAGCCTAACACGTCAAGTGTTGGTGTCCATACGGCCCACATATGGATGTAGTCAGACTGTGCTGGGTCCACCTTCGGGTGTATCAAGCCTTCGGGTGTCAACCCCAGACACTAAAGCAATAATGCACAGTCTAAACCTACTGGTACCCGTGCCTCGAGTTTGTCCAATACCGGATTACGTGCACGTCCGTAGCCCGCCTGGACCCGCACCGCTGTACCACTCAGCCGTCGCTTTGGTCGCTTACATCAGTCCAGTAATCGTGCCCCGCCCTAGCCTAGCCTCTAGGGTTGTGATGATACCAAACTGGGATTACTGCTGGAACAGACCACGTTGCTAGGGTTTCCTAAGAGGGTTAAGTGCGATTTAACCCTTCACTAATCATGGATTAAATTGGTTAAGTGTAACCGACAATTCACAACTTAACCCCATTTCAATCCCTCTACTCCCCAAATGGATTAAATTGGTTAAGTGTAACCGACAGTTCACAACTTAACCCCATTTCAATCCCTCGAATCCCCAAATTGGTTAAGTATTAGTGGACCCTGACTTAACCCTAATCATGAGGCATTAATTAATTTAATGCACCTTAACCTCTCACATTAGACTTTGTTGTGGTTACCTAGTTAAGCCGGTGGGTTCCGGGTAGATTTACACCACAACTTGGTCTAACCTCGGGTCTTGGCATCACATGACCAACTTCTCACATTGGGTCCTATTGTTTGTAGCCACTAGTTAAGCCGGTCGGTTCCGGGTAGAATTACGCTACAAACTCAACCCAACCTCGAGTTGGCCACACTTATGTTTTCTAAGTGTCATGTCCACTTTATTTCAAAACATAATTACAAGTCAACAAATACTTGGGTAGACCTAACTTAATAGGTAAATTCCCAAGGGGTAGATCTAACTTAATAGGTAAATTCCCAATCTTATATTTTCATGTATTTTAAGTTTACCCAAACCCCCCAACGTCATTCTATCGCTTACATATTCATAACAACGCATAAAGGATAGGAAGAGGGAACTTGGCATAACATACATGATGAACATGCATATCACAACAAACATGCATAACATGTTAGACTTGCATAACTTAGCATAGAGAACTTGCATATTACCATAAACATGCATAACATGTTAAACTTGCCTAACATGGCATATGGAACTTGCATAAACACGCATAACTTGTCAATCATGCATAACATGTCATTGTGAACTTGCATAAGCACACATAACTAATTAAACATGCATAGCATGGCATAGTGAACTTGCATAAACATGCATAACCCAATAAACTTGC